>VDFB02256132.1:110607571-110723093 GCA_007258455.2 Sequoia sempervirens | reverse complement strand
ATGAAGATGTTGTTAGGAACTTGATCTCAAGTTTTTGGCATGATCAGACTCGTCCATCATCAAATACTAGAGATGTTATGAGACACAAGATTGGGATTGGTATTTATGAATATCATATTAAAAATTGGCTAGACATAACACAACTTGAGATGTATATGAACTTTTGTAATATATATCCTCATATAAAGATTGGGAAAACAATGTTTGAAAGGTTAAGGCCATATTATGTGAAGATAAACAAGTTTTTTGAAACATGTTCTTGTCGTTATCATATTGAATTTGATCTCTACTATCAGGTGTTTCGAAAGATGAGAGAAGAAAGTTATGGTTTTCAAAATGCACCTCCTAAACAAGTAAGTTTGTTCATAAAGGATATGTTATGTGATCATGAAAAGGGACCTCAAATAAACTATATAAAATGAATTTGTGATACATGTGGAAATTTGGCTAAATTTCCTTCAAGAAATGAATATATTGACGTAACAAAGATAGTAAATTGCAAGAGTTACAAGTATGTAAAGTTTCAAACAAATTTTGGGAAATAATCCACAAGGTTAACCTATGTAGATGAGGAGATTCCTATTGGAAAATTTATGGAAGATTTTCAAAAATTGATAAAACCATACATACAACATTCCTTTTTTGCTAAGTGACAAGCACAACAATTTCAAACATTGAGAGATACTTTCCCACTTGGAATAGTTCTATCAGTAGTTGACTTTACAAAAAATTACTCTTTTGTACATCAAAAGGAGATTTAATCAGAATATTACTTTTCAAAGTAGATCACTATTATGGTTCATGTGTGTTATCGACATGCACAATTAGAATTGGATGGTGTTGAGAGTGCAGATGAACAATGAGCCATTAAGAAAGAATATCACTTTTATATTAGTGATGATAAAGAGCATGACACACTTTTTATACAACATTGCCTTATAATTTTTTTTGAGAATTTGAGAAGCAGGGGTGTAAAATTTGAAAAGCATTATTTATGGTCAGATGGATGTGCGACGGAATTCAAATCATCACGACCATTTTATGCACTATCTAGATATCATAAAATTTACAAAATACCACATGTTCGAAGTTTTTTTTAGAGTGGGCATGGAAAGGGTGAGCATGATGGAGTAGGAGCTTGCATCAAATGTGCTTTAAGAAAGCATCAAATGAGTTATTCAGAAGATCGTATAGACAATGCACATGATGTTGTTGAATGGTGTAAGAAACACTTTGCATCAAATGAGGTCAACACATCTTCAAGAACAAGTTGAAACATTCCACATAGAGTGTTTTGGGAGATATTGGGTATGTATAAATTACATTTTTAAAAATTTGAATTTATTTAAATTTAATATATATATATACACGTTTGTTCACATAAGTTTGTTGTTGTACATGTATCTAGGTGTGGACAAAATATTGATGCATGGATGCAAGAGGGTAGACAAAACAAGATCTTTGCATTGTGTTATGAGTTCAGGTAGTCACCCTGGATGGACATTATACACAAAGGATTACTCTTGTTTTTGCACTGAGTGCATTGTGGGAAACTCTGATCATGCATGCAATAACCAAGAACTTGGATATGCTGGTAAATGGGATATGGTGCCACTAGTTGTTTCAAAAACACATGATGAAAATGAGGAAGAAATATTTGAAGACATTCCTTTGATTTCAATTGATTATGACCATATTTCAGGATTGGTTAGAAAAGGTACATGTGTAAGTTTTCAATAATTTAAATATTATATATATAGTTAATGATCTTTAAAGTCTAGAGACATTTCTAAATTTTTAAGATTTTTTTTGTGTAAATTTGGTCTAAAAGAGATGTTTTTGCAGTCATAGCAGAGCTTGGAAACATAGAAGGTGTTAGCTATTATTTATTGCGTTGCACAAAAGAGAGGAATAAGCTAACACAACCTGAAACAAGTGATGAAATGTTATTTCTCACAGGCAAGTTTGAATTTAAAATTATATATATATACATTGTGTTCACATGTGTACATTACATTAAAAACATTAAATATATATTGTACAAACCTTGAGCACGAAAATGTTGTACACGTTCACATGTCTTACCTTAGGTTAATGTTTACCGTGCAGGTTTTGTTGTAGTGCAAGGGATATATCTAAAACAAGTCAAAGTTGTTCAACATGGGATTCATTTTGTTGACTATCAACCTAATAACAAGGTATATCAATATAGTCATCTAATAATTGCTACCACCCTACATCTTCATGCAGTTCCACATGCACGTGGAGGAAAATAATGGAGACTAGATAGTGATGATCATAAAAAACATTTACATGTTATTGAAGAGTGGGCCGAACCGAAATGTTTGAGTTATATTATATCCATGATTTTCAAGTTCACTTGTACATGTATACATGTTCAAGTGAGAACTTATAGTAACTTGTACATAGTTGTAAATCATTTTGCATAAATTCCAAGTATATGTACATATTTGTTCCATGGAATTCTTAAGTTCAATAATCTTTGATTTCATTTGAAATTTCAACAACACTTATAGCATCATCTCTCACTTTTTTTGCTTGCATGTAAACTCATATATATGCTTTCAATACTTGTTTGAAACCTAGTGAAGTTTTTTAAAATAATTTTTCCTAAATTACAATTATATACAACTTATATTTGTTCCATGGAATTCTTAAGTTCAAGAATCTTTGATTTCATTTGAAATTTCAACTCCACCTATAGCTAGAAAAGTTATTATAGAGGGGGAGACAATTCTATAGAGAGAGAGGTATATATACTAGCACTTGCACCTAAAGGAGGTTCAAGGAATACGTTGATAGAAAACTAAATGTATGTTAATATGTTAGAGAGTATGTGTTTTGGATGTGCTGCAAATTCTAGTTGCATGTGGTGTAATTAAACAATTAATAATAAGTGTTAAATAATGGAATGAAATAAATTTAGACATATCTAGATTTTTATATGGGAAAGAAAAACCATCATGAAATGCAATATTTTTATTAGTAAGAAGTATGATTATATCATTGATGTTTGTTCTACATGATCATAATTAGGTTTATTATAAGAAATAAAACATAAAGAAACATAATCTATGTGCCATGCAAAAATAGAATTATAAGCAAACATAATGTCATCATCTATAAATAGATCTTATGAAGGAAATGTGCTTATAGTCAATGTATCATTAGGGACAAAAAAATGTACTATCACTTCATATAAGAGATATTTAACATGTGATGATCATGGAGTGGTGAAATAAGAATGTCCAATAAAGTGGGAAAGGTGATAATCAAATACCTAAAGAAACGAAAAGGATACATGTTTTCATTTAAAGCTTCCATAAACAAGGTGATCTCATTAGTATGATAGAATGTCATAAGTGAATCAAGAACAATGGAATTATATGTTATAAAATATTTGAACATGTCAAAATTAGGGATGGAAGCATTAAGAGAGGCTAAAGATAAAGGACCATGGGAATCCATAGCATGAAAGTAAGGCTCTAAGGATCTAGGGTTTACAAGGATATACAATAAAAGCATAACCAATCTAAAGGGATGATTAAACTAGCACAAAAGTGAAAGTATAATTAGTTTAAAATCATATTTGAAATGTTTGGGAAGAGGTAATTGTAAGGAAAAGCTAGGCGTGTGTAGGGTGAGTAAAGGATTGGCATAGGAGAAAAAGTACCAAACTCTAAAATGAAGATCTCCTAATAAATCACATAAGAAAAACAAAAAAAATATTGAAAAGTAAGATATAATTATAAATAAATGTATATACAAAAAATTCTATTATAAGCTAAATAAATAATTGTTCAAAGGTATTGCACTTCCATGATATTTAAAAAAAAAAATCTTTGAATGACGATAATTATTGAAAATGGAAAAAAAGGGACCTTCCTTTGAAGGTCCTTTCTATTCCTTTCTATATAAGGTTTACAAACAAAGACATCAATAATTATAAAAATGCTAGTTATAATAAATAATTACAGTATGTTGAGGCATCAAGTACTTTAAAGAAATTAAGTATTATCTAATTATAAAATTTTTGCACCCATATTTAAAACATAAATCAATACAAATAAAAAAAGAAAGTTGCCATCAAATTGACAAAAAATACTGCAAATGGAATAGAATGTTCCCATCCAATTGCCAAATCAATATTTATATGACTTCTATGTGAAAAGTGAGATTTTGGAGGCTTTTACCTAATATTTAAAGAATTTTACCATTAAAATGCAGTTGGTTTACCATTAAATGGCAGTTGAAACTTGTTTTCCAACGAATCAATAGTGATTTGTAGGCATTAGACTTATTTCAGCCTCAAATCTCATGATATATGTAGCCTATCGGCTAATAAAGAGAGAAAAACTCAAAAGATAGAGAATGAGATAAGGAGAAAAATTAAGATAAATAGATATCAAGAGAGAGAGAGATGGAGATAGAGATTGAAAGAGAAAGGAATAGAAAAAGAAAGAGAGCATGAGAGAGAAATATAAGAGATACATGGGAAAGGAGAGACAAAATGGAAACTAACTTTTGATTGGTCATTTCATGTCAACAATCCAAGGATGGCATGTGTCCTTGGGGAGTTATGCTCAAGGTACCCTTAACCCTCTACCCTTAACCCTTAACCCTTAAACCCTCTACCCTCTACCCTCTATCTCTCTCCCACTCCCTCCCTCTCTATCTCTCTCCCCTCTAACCTAAACCCTTAAACCCTCTACCCTCTACCCTTAACCCTAAACCCTAAACCCTTAACCTTCTACCTTTAAACCCTCTACCCTCAACCCTCAACCCTCAACCCAATACCCTCTACCCTCAACCCTAATCCCTCTACCCTTAAACCCTCTTCCCTCTATCCTCTACCTTAAACTCTCAACCCTCAACCCTTAAACCCTATAGCCTCAACCCTTACCCTTTACCCTCAACCCTAAACCCTTCAAACCTAAACCCTCAAACCTTCTACCCTATATCCTTAACCTCTATCCTCTATCTCTCTCCCACTCCATCCCTCTCTCTCTCTCTCAAGTCTCTCCCTTCTACCCCCTCTCCCTCTCTCAGGTCCCTCTCTTACTCACTCACTCCTATCTCAAGCTCCCCTCTACCCTCTACCCTTAACCCTTAACCCTTAAACCCTCTACCCTCTATTCTTAACCCTCTACCCTCTATCTCTCTCCCACTCCCTCCCTCTTTGTTTCTCTGTTTCTCTCAAGTCTCTCCCTCCTACCCCCTCTCCCTCTCTCAAGTCTCCCTCTCTCTCTCTCACTCCTATCTCTCTCCCCTCTACCCTTAACCCTTAACCCTTAACCCTTAACCCTTATATCCTTAAACCCTAAAACCCTCTATCCTCTACCCTCTACCCTTACACACTTAAACCCTATACCCTCTACCCTAAACCCTTAACCGTTAAACCCTAAACCCTTAAACCCTCTACCCTCTACTCTTAAACCTATACCCTCTATATCTCTCCCACTCCCTCCCTCCTCTCTCTCTCTCTCTCGTCTCTCCTCCTACCCCATCTCCCTCTCTCTCATCTCTCTCTCTCTCTCTCACTCCCCTATCTCTCTCCCACTCCCTCTCCCTCTCTCCCTATCTCCCTCTCTCCTTATTGCAAACATAACATGATCTATTGGTAATGGAGCCTGATTATCTTCTTGATTTAAAGGTTTTTATTTCAATCACTCTCTATCCATCCATCTATCTCCCTCTCTATCCCTCTCTATATATTTATCTCTTCCATCTCTATATATCCTTCTCTCCTCTCTGACTCTGTCTCTGTCTCTGTCTCTGTCTCTGTCTCTGTCTGTCTCTGTCTCTCTCTCTGTCTCTCTCTCCCTCTCCTTCTCCTTCTCTCCTTCTCTCCATATCCCTCTCCTCCTTCTCCATCTCCATACCTATCTCTATCTTCCTATCTATCTCTATCTCCTTATCCCTCTCTCTCTTGCTCTTCCCCCCTCTATCTCTCCCTCTTTCTATCCCTACCTATCCCTCTCTATATATTTATCTCTTCCATCTCTATATATCCTTCTCTCCTCTCTCTCTCTTTATCTCCCCCTCTCCTTTTCTCCTCTCACTATCCCTCTCCTTCTCCTTCTCCATCTCCATCTCCACCTCCATCTCTATCTCTATCTTCCTATCTATCTCTATCTCCTTACCCCTCTCTCTCTCGCTCTCCCCCCTCTGACTCTCCCTCCCTTTCTATGTCTCTCCCTGTCCCTCTATATATATTGAGCTATCTCTCCCTCTCTCCCCCATCTTCTTCTCTCTCCCCCTCTCTACATATCACTCTCCCTCCCTCCCCCCCCTCTTCTTTCTCTCCCTCTTCTAGCTATCTCTCTCTCCCTCTCTCCCCCTCTTCTCTCTCTTCCTCTTCAAACTATCTCTCTCCCTCTCTCCCCCTCTTCTCCACCTCTCCTCTATCTATTTCTCTCTGTTTCTCTCCCTCTCTCTCTATCTCCCCCCTCTCTCTATCTCTCCCCATCTCTCCCTCCCTCCCTATCCCCCTATCTATCTCTTTATCTCTACCTCTCTCTCCCTTTCTCTTCCCATATATCTCTCTATCTCTATGTAGACTAAGCATTTTATATTTAAACTAAATATTTTCTTTTTATAAATTATAATATATTATTATTTTTATTTTAAATTTTGTTTATTTATAATTTTATATTTATTTACACAAAATATTTTTTAATGTATTTAATTCAAAAGTATATTGATATGATAACATTTATTGTAATTATTTATAATATATACGTCTATAATATATTATTTATAATTATTAATATTATATATGATTTATATTATTAATAACTATTATATAGATATATTATATATTATAGAGATTAAAAAGTATATTATTAATATTATATATTATAAAATAACACTATTGCAAACATGGAGAAAAAATAAAATTAAAATGGATTCATCGGCAGGGGGTTTGAGCGGACGTCGACTAAGAGTCCGCTCGAACCAACCCAACGATCATTTTTTTACATTATTTTGAATTGGTTCGATCGAACGGGTTTTGGGGGGTTTGAGCAAACAATGGTTCGCTCGAACCCCCCTTTTCCCCTCTTCTCCTCCTCTGACACCAAAAATGTCCAAAATTTTTCCCTTCGAAGCTCGAGTTGAGGATGAAAATGGAGGAGACTTCACAGACCCAACTGGATGATGGTAGTCCTTAGAACGAGCTATCCAACAAATATAAATTTAATATGTTTTGGTTTTATTATGTATTTGTTTTTTTAGTTTTATTAAACATAGGTTTTTCTTCGAAAATCAAAATCTTTGTTTTGCATATGTGGAAAAATAGTAGATTATCATTTTTTTTTTGAAAAATATGAGTGCACCAGATATTGAAGTCCTTGATCCAACAAAAAATTGAATTTCGATACATACCAAAAAAGTTAGATTGCATACGATCCACCTATGTCTGAATTGTAATTGGTTTGACTTCAAAACTTGATTAAGGAAAAAATATTCAATAAAACACTATGAAACCAATTGGAAGCACTAGGTATCGTAGTTACAAATCTAAATTCGAAAAAAATGGAATTTTATCCTTCATGGAAAAAAAGTTATGTTGTATATGATGAGTGTCACTCCTTAAAAATGGTGTTTACTGAAAAAAACTAGTTTTCGAAGGAGATGGAAAAAGAAGTGTAATTTGATTCCAAAAAGGTTGAAAAAAATATATTTAGAATCTACAGACAAAATGTCACAAATCACTAGTTTGCATCATCTTCAAATTCCTCACGGTTTAGCCACTATAGGTGCCTGAAAGTGAAGATTTAGTTAGAAAAAAATATTTCAGTGTCTAGTTTGGCCAAAAATTGTAAACCACTATTGTGGGATCACCCCATGATTGATTTCTCTTGCATTATAACATCCATACAAATGGAAGAGAGTTTAGGAGGGTAACTAACATGCTTGTCAATGGTTTCATTTCTTTGTTTTAGATTATGCTCATAAGTAGAGAGGTGACAATAATACAAGGTATGTGGCACCTTATGAAAACTATATGCTTGAAAAGGAAACAGTTTGCAAATTTCAAATCTAAAGATGATAATTGACTGATTTTAAATGCAAAAAATGGAAAAATGATTACTTTTAAATGCAAATTTTAATTTCAAATAATGCACTTTTTCTCTCTAACTAAACTAAATGCAACATCTATAGAAATTAGAAATTTCTGAAATTGAAACAGAGATCTATCAGTACATGAGATAGATAAGTTGCAAATTGGAAATTGAATGCACTGATAGATAAGGCACTAGAAACTCTCAAATATTTCAACAATTACTCAATCTCTCATATTTATAGGGAAGCTAATGTCGATGCAAACTATTTTAGCTAATTTTGGAGCATATACACCTATAATCAAAAGTTGTTAGACTGCCCACCCATAATTTAGCAAGATCATTTTTTGAGGAAGGAGTTAATAGTATAACTAAATCATCATGACCCCAAAACTAAATTAAACTCGCATTGGGAAATTAAAATCCTTTAATGCTCTTTTGGTCCAATAGTATTGAAGGAAAGAGTGGGAGTATGATGGACTATCAAATAAATTTTATTTATATCTAGCACAAGAGTGTGATTGATAAATATGTGAAGATGTTGGCATTTTCACTCATTCGACAAACAAGCATCTCCTCAGGTCTGAGATTATGGACACTCCCATATAACTAATCAACTTGAGAAGGCAAATGGCCTTCCTAATAACCATCATGGACACCAGGTTAAAATTCATCTTCATGATGGATAATCAACTAGTGGTAGAGGCAATAAAACCGTCAAAAAATTCACTGTCAACAATTCACCACGGAGAAATTCACCACCATGACAAATTCACCTCATGGAAAATTCACCGCCATGAATTGCTGGTGGTGAATTTTCCATGGGGTGAATTTGTCATGACGGTGAATTGTTGGTGGTGAATTTTCCTAGAGCCTTTGGGAACATATGCTTTACGTGGCAAATCGAGGGAGTTTTTAGGGATATCTCATGGGCTTTGCGAAGCCATTGAGACAAAGTATTGCAAGTAGGAATCAAACATATCGTCTCTGCTCCTTGTAGAGCTACTAAAATGTAACACTTTATTATTTTAATGAAAATCCTTCTCACATAGCAAGAAAAAAATATTTCCCCCATAATTTTCCCTTGGAAAAGCATCTTCATTGTATGATATAGTATGAGACCACCTAGAGGGTTGAGAACTCACAAATAAAGGTTGGTAAACACTAGAAAACAACTTTTAAACATCAAAACTTGAGTGGTTTGATGCATAATTGGTCTAGGGGTTGGGAAATTACCTTATTTTTTAGACATTGTTGTATTTTGGTTGAAGGTGATAGGCCACTAAGTTTGATGAGTTTTAGAGTTTGAAGATTTTTTGAACTCCAATAGTGGACCAAACTTCATCTTAAATATATGGCATTAGGGCCTTAGTGCTCAACTAAGAGACCAACTGTATCATAAGTAGGCAATCTTTGATCTTGTGACTGGTAGATTGACACTTACAATAAAGTGTTGATAAATTAATGTCACATTTTGCAAAAAAGTGAATAGTCCCAACTTAGATTTCTATAGACTTCTTAAGATTGATGGTGAGTTCCACTTTGATACAAACTATATTATTGGGATGATATTATTTTTGGTTCATGGTAAGTAAAACATTCCTAGGACTAAATAATTTTCTTCAAGAAAGCTTATAAATGAATTGGTAGACCAAGAAACTTAACCTAGACTAGGACATTAAGCAACGATTATTCTAAAACCTTGAAATCTTAGGTCTCATTAGACAACACCAATAGGGTTTTGTACATGAATCATCAACTAGAGAGCTTTAGGAACACATTAACCTACTAGGGTTCCTTAAAAGAGAGTATAAAAGCAAGCTTGATGTTATAGAATTCTTGATAATGCTTAACCCAAGCAATAAGAGATTGCTATGATGGAATATAATCGACACAATAAACAATTAAATTATAATTTTCATATCATTAAAAACATACTTTACAACATATATAATTAAACAAAAAATCAACTTGATTTTTAAGTTTATTACTTCATCATATTCCTTAAGTACAAACTTCTTCACTCTTCTAAATACTCTTAACTATTCACTACTATAATAATAAGAAATAAAAAAACTAAATTTTAATAATCTTAATCTACCAAAAACAAATAAAAATTGAATAGTTAATATAAAAAACCCTATAATATCCTACTAAAAATGAAAATAAATAAAAATGATAAAAATCCAACAAGGTACCCTATATTTTTAGCAAAGTTAAGCCATTAAGTTCATTAAAGCAAGACCAAAGCTATCTAAAACCTCTTTTTTAAGAGATCTATTTTTCTTATCAGCTAGAGAAATTTGAGAGAGTAACTCGAAGCTTAGTTTTTATAAGGTGATCTTTTTGTGTAATCTCTCAAGTAATGTGCAATGAACCCTCATCCACACATCACGGCAAATCAAGAATCGAACCCACAACGTAAATTATCTAAAATAATAGTTGAGACCGAATAAAAAATCCTTATCCACACATCACGAACAAATCAAAAATGAAAAATCCTTATCCACACATCACAAACAAATCAAGAATGAAAAATCATTATCCACACATCATGGACAAATCAAGAATAAATCAAGAATGGAACCACAACCTAAACTATCTAAAATGAAAGTCCAGCCCAAATAAAAGATCCTTTGTACATCTCTCCAGCTCGTAACCTTAATGCTTTTGGCATCTGAATGGAAAACAACATTTGTTTGGACAATTGTAGCAAGGGCCTTCGTTCTCCTTTCCTCTCAACAGTCCTTGAATTAGAAAGAGAAAGCAGTCTTGGTAAGAATTGCTTCCACGTCAATATAATACAAGAACCAAAACTGGCATATGCCTTGTTCCCAGGTATCTGTCCTCCGCAATCTCATTTAAAATGAGGTGAAAGCCTCACCAAGGGCGTACATCATTTCTCCTTTCCATCACGCCTCTTCACTCATTTTCATTCTATGCTATTTCTAACGTAGTGATGTGGAGGATTCTCCTACGTTCAATCTTGGCTGCGTACGCGCAATTAATACACGTTTTTCCTTTGAAACTTCTTCTGCACAGGCAGACTTTGAATAGCAGAGCATTGAACTATGTTGCGTGTCATTCAAGATATCTTATTGCTTTGAATAGTATATGCTTCTCCTGCAACAATCTCACTGAGTTTTTAAATAGGAGATACCAGTTGTATTTGAGTTTAATTCAGATTTTGAATCATCTGCGTGAGGCATTTTGGGTTTACAGAATGGCTTCCTCTCGTTTATTGCAATCACACAATGCGAGTCTTTGTAAAGACAAACACTCAGCAGTGGTGATGGGGGTTGCAAAGATCAAAACTTCCATGCCTTCCAGCAGGTTTGCAGTTCAAGCCGCAGGAATGGCAAACTTGTACAGGAAAATCAGTGGTAAGAGGAAGCCACCGATGTGCCTGCTACAAGAAATGGTGTCAGTAAATGAAGAAGTCATAATTTGGGGCTTTCCTTAAAAAGGACTGGCTTTACAGCCAGAGAAGAATCAGACACAAGATTTGATTCAGAAAGTGAGTTGCACATAAAGAAAGTTTAGCATTCAAGTTATTTCCTTGATTGTTTAACTTGTTCAGCCATTTGATGCTTAAGTAGAATGTTAATTAATAGTGTATGTGTATGTGCAGGCTGTTTTTAACTGTCGGTTTTTTACCTTGATGGGTGTGGGTGGTGCACTCATAGGCTCCATCCTCTGTTTCTTCAGGGTATTTCTTATTTTTTAATTATATTTTAAGTTTCTTTAAATTGATTAATCTTGTTTTTTCATCGATGTTTTCAATCATATCAAGATTTATCATCATGATGGGATAGTGAGATAAGAGAAGTAATAGATAATGAAATGTAATCAGAAACATTGATGAAGGAAAAAGCTCAATACTCTAATTTAATTTTTAATTTTTTTCTTTAAAATTAATAATCTTCATTGATTACAGGGGTGTGCGCTTATGTGGGGGTCTCTTTTGGCAAACTTGCATAGTCTTGCAATTTGCAAGGGATTAGACGCCCACGTAATTCTATCACTTGTAGAAGCAATAGGTACGATTGTTATTTCATGAGAGCATTGCCTTTCACAGTTGATTTCATTGTTCTTGTTGTTTAATTTTCTTACAACTATTTGATAGGAGAGATGACCTAATAATTGAACACCCTAACTTCATCCTTACCACCATTTCATTTCACAACAGCTTACTTTGCCCAACTTCCATGTCTTTGGCCTCTACTTGCTCTCTGATAAAATCTTTTTTGACTTCATAAAGTGCCCACAAACATATTGATTGTTGTTTGGTTCAGATGTATATTTGATGGGAACGGTAATGCTCATCTTTGGCATTGGTCTGTACGAGCTGTTCATCAGCAACCTTGACATCCCTGCAGATGCAGCCTATGGACTCCCTCACCGCAGGTCTAGCTTGTTTGGGCTGTTTGTCTTACAGGTTTGAGACCATCACTTGTACTTGTTTAAACTGGTTTACAATGAGATTTTCATATAAGTATTGTTATTAATAATAAAGTGGATCTGCAGAAGCGTCCTGCGTGGTTGGAAGTGAAGTCAGTGGAAGAGCTGACAGCAAAAGTGGAACGAGTGATGATAATGATAGTGCTGCTTTCTCTGTTGGACAAAAGCAAGTGGGTGCTCATAACCACACCCTTCGACTTGCTCTGTTTCTCTGCTACAATACTTCTTTCTTCCGCTTCCATTTTCCTACTTTCCAAATTGTCTCATTAGCGAAAGGATCCAATAGTCATCCATCCAAACTTCTCCCATTCTAAATTCTTAAATGGTATATCAGAATTATACAATTTTTTTGGGTTTCTTTGTATATGATTTAAGAACTTAAAGCTATTGTATCAATTTCTGAATATTTATGAGGATGATAGAATTGGTTATGTACACAAAGATCCAAGAGTGACCATTTGAAAATGTTGTCTGATACCTATTCATCTATGCCTAGCAATAATTATTGTCTCGCTAACTTATTGAAGTTTTATTGAACATTCTGTTGTAGGCAAGAGGTCACGAGGTCTAGTCTACCCCGTCACCGTGATATCAGAGGACATGTCATACCAGTATCACGGGTCATGTGAAATTATTTTACCAATACATTACAGTTTATAAAAGAGCTACCCAATTCTTACAGTCATAAAAAAAATTCTGTAAATTTTCATCAACTATGCAGTGCAGTTTATAAAAGAATTACAGTTTATAAAAGAGTTATCCGATTCCTACAATCATAAAAAAATATTATCTGTAAAATCTTCATCAGCTTGAGCAAGAAAATAGTTATTTTAATGATTAGCCTCTCGGATAATTACTGCCGACAGGTAATGTTTTCAGAGTTAAAATGCAAACAGTAATCTTGAAAACATATAGCAGAGTTGGAATTGTAAATATTATAGTGGAATTGTCAACGACTACAAACATTTAACAGGGACAGCAAATGGGGTTACTGTGGCGTACGTCAATAAATAAATATTGTATGTGGGACCCTGCAAAACGCATCCAGCAATAGAGAGAGAGAGTGACTAATCGCACGCATGAAAATCACCTCCCTACTTTATTCGTATCTAAAATCTACTTCACTTTCACATCATCTGGATATTTCTGGATTTGATTTGATTGTGTAAAGGTTTTTTATCAACGCTTTTCTTTTCGTGGATGATACAAACGTTGACCAAAAAGTCTATAAAGTTAAATTTAGAAACATGATATTTGAATTGTACACATTTTGTAATTTGAATTATAAGGTAGTTTTTAATAAATTGGTTAATTTTGTGAGTATATAGGGGAGAGGGGCCCAAAGTAGGGTGGGTCAACTTTGCAGGTCCACATGGTAGTCCACGTGGGCATAAAAAATTAAAAAAATAGTCCGCCACATCACCTTGCCATTTGTGCATCGACCCATATTTTTTTTTTTTTTAAAATCGATCACCCGCCACCTATCAAGCACATTTTACAGTGATGTGTCCAAAACTGGGCAATTTTGCCCTTCGCTCGAAAGTGGAGCCCACCGGCCTCCTTAATTGGCGAGCACATCTACGTATAATAGATTAGACGACATCGTGTAGACGACAACCTTGCCACCCTCTACCAATAGTTCATTGCATTAAACGCTCGCCTCCTCCTTCGCTTCCTCCACTGACCAACTTGTCTTACGCGTCGCTTCGCATTTGCTTGGTTTGTCAAACACATTAATTGGAGATCAAGGTTTATTCAATACTCCATATTCTCGCATATCTCGCTCACTATCATTCATTTTTTTCGCAAACATTCTCGATTATTCGTTTTGTTTGTCACCGAAACTAGTTTGACTCTCCACGCTTCATCGTTCTCCTCTACACGCTTCTTTGTTCAGCGCTGCATTGTTGATAGCTCCCTACCTCTTTCAGGTGAGGTTTCTAACCTCACTCAGCCCGTACCGCTGTCTTCAAATTAATGAGTACTTTGCCATACACATTTTTTTGCAAAACTTTTCGTTGCAAATTTTTGTGTTTGAGAAAGATTGCCTGAATATGAAATGTGGGGAGGGTTTAACTTGTTTTCTTTTCCTCTACACTCGACCATGCACTCGTAATCTTCTGATATTCATTGCACCTCTGCATTGTGCTTACACAAAATATGAAATGGGTTTGACTGGTTTAAAATGGTTTTTCATTACTATTAGACTTGTTCGGGGAAATATGGAAAGGGATTGACTGGTTTTCAACCATGCACTTGTTTTCGTGTGTTTGTTATTGCACAAGCTTTAAATCTGCAATTTGCTTTTTACATTTGTTTGTTATTCTAAAATACGGAAATGGATACAATATATTTGTTTGTTACTAGGAAATATTCATACGGTTTTAATGTTTATCATTTTGAGGGTTTCTGCCATGCACTTGCATTCGTGTCTTCGTCGCTGCACATACTTTAACTCTGCAAATTGCTTATAATATTCTCATGTTGTTCCGAACTAGTGAAAATGGTATGACTGGTATATCATTTATAGGGTTTTTGCCATGCACTTGCATTCTTGTCTTCCTCACTGCACACACTTTAACTCTGCAATTTGCTTATAATATTCTCATGTTATTCCAAAATATGAAAATGGTATGACTGGTATTCCTTTTGAATATATTCTAGCATATTTATGTATTATTCTGTTCTTTCATGCACAATAGTAATGTCTGTGAAATGATTTTTCATTTCATTGTTACTACTAAACATTGGAAAGACTTTCACTTGTTCAAAATTATAGGGTTATCTGCCATGCACTTGTATTCCTCTCCTTGACAATGCACAAACTTTATCTCTTCAATTTGCCTTTAATATTTGTTTATTATTCCCAAATATGAAAATGGATGCACTTGTTTTTCATTCCAAAGTTAATCTGACATGAAAATATATTATTATGTTCTTCCATGCACATTTATCTTTCCATACATTTATACATATTGTGCATGAAAGAATAGAATAATACATAGACAAATTTCCATGCATATACTTTTTTTCATTTCAAAGTTTTTCTGCCATGCAATTATATTATTTTGTTCTTATATATATATTTATCTCTCTTTCTATCCCTCTATAATTACAAATTGTGCATGGAAGAATAGAATAATACATAGACATATTTCTATATATATATATACAATGTATGGAAGAACATAATAATACATAGACATATTTCCATACATATACAAATATATATATATATATATATATACAGTGCATGGAAGAACAAAATAATACATAGACATATTTCCATACATATACAAATATATGTATATATATATTCGAATATATATATATATATATAGTGCATGGAAGAACAAAATAATACATAGACATATTTCCATACACACACACACACATATTTTCGAATATATATATATATATATATAGTGCATGGAAGAACATAATAATACATAGACATATTTTCATACATACCTTCATCCTCCATCTAATATTGATCCCCACACGAATCCTAATCCTCCACCTACTTGTATTCCTCCATTCATTCCCAACCAAACATAAGGAGTCATATGCTATCATAGTTGGATGTAAGGGAGAGGGGTTGTCATTTACAGTCAGTTAAATTGAAGAACAAACAAAACATACACATAAGGGAGAGGAGCTATGTGTGGGCATAGGAGCCGATCGTGGGTATAGATTTGGACATATGACATATGGTGGGTATGGTATGTGAAAGCTTGCTATTGGAAACATGTATACACTGTCAGTTTAATTGAAGACCAATCAAAGAAATGGAGGAGCTTTTTTGCCCTACAGAGAATGTAGTGAAGTGATATAAAGTTCATGGCATTTGCCATGAAATTAAAATTCTTAGCATTTTCCAAGAATTTATAAGTCATGGTGTTTTCCATGGATTTTATACTAATTTTGACTACATGCACTGTAGGGAAAGACTGTTTTGATGCGATGTATACGTCGATGCGTGCATATACATATATGCATATATACATTGGACCTAATTAGATGCATTCTTTGTTTGTTGTTCAATTAAAGTGACTGTAAATATCAGCCCCTCTCCCTTACAACTAACTTTGATGATGGTTGACTTCTACTTAGGTTCAATATTTACAGTCACCTTAATTGAACAACAAACAAAGTATACATCTAATTAGGTTCAATGTAATTGGAGAAGGATATGTATGTAATTGTTTATGTGATTGTTACTACAAAATTTGTTTTACATATTTATGTTCAGCTCTTCACATTTCATTGTTCGGCTCTGCACTCAAGAAAGCTCCCTTTCTCTTTCAGTTGAGGTTTTCCACCTCACTATGCCTCTACCATTGTATTTCTTGTTGACAATGTTTAACCAATGTTTGTTCATGTCTCACTAAAAAGATATGCTCCAAGCCATTTCAATTCAAATATTAAAATTCAATAAACTGAGATCATGCATATATTGAATAAAAAACAACTTTTCATGCACATTAAAGACAATTGCATTACAAAGTGTCATCAATTGCATTACAAACTGTTCATAAAAGCCAAGCATTGAATTGCAAACTTTGAAGTTGCATATTAAAGAAAAGCAAACCATATATTTATATATACGTATACATGTATATATAGGTATATACATGTATACACACACACACAAGTGCATGGCTGAATACCCTCTAATTGTGAACCAGTGAATCCCATTCCATGTTTAACCATTGCATGGTAGAAAACCCTATAATAACACAATATAATAAGTTTGTTGTTTCAGGGAAGTGTTGCCTGCAAGAATTGGAGACAAGTGTGGACAAAGAGGGGTCTAATGTAGCAAACCGCATAGAACATTGTTGGAGAAAACTAATGCTTGAATGAGGTGAACCTAACAAAAAACCTGAATTCAGATTGGGTTTTACCTCCAGGGTAAAACATATGATTGTATTCATGTTTTTTGTTTGGGTTCGATTCATTGAATCTGGTGTATTGCACAAGAGGGAATGTGTTTAGAGTAGTAATCGCTCACCGCCTCCTTTGTTTCCTCCATTGACCAACTTTCCTTATGCATTGCTTCACATTTACTCAGTCTTCCAGGCGCGTTAATCGGAGATCAAGGTTCATTCAATACTCCACATTCTCTCATATCTCGCTCACTCTCATTCCTTTTGTTTGCAAACATTCTCTACTATTCGTTTGGTTACTTAACTATACATTTTTGGCTCTCCACAACTCATTGTTCGACTCTACACGCTTCATTGTTCGGCTCTACACTCTTGAAAGCTCCCTTTCTCTTTGAGGTGAACTTTTTTGCCTCACTAGGCCTCTGCCAGTGCCTATATATATTAAAATTAACATACAGACACACACACATATATATACATACACACACACACACACACACACACACACACATATATATATATATATATGAATACATACATACATACACACATACATACATATATATATATATATATATATATATATATATATATATATATATATATATATATATATATATATATATATATATATGAATATACATACATACATACACACATACATACACATTATATATGTATGTATGTATGTATGTATGTGTGTGTATTCTCATATATATATACGTATGTATGTATATGTATTTATGTGTGTATATATATATACATGCATGTGTATTCTCATATATATATATGTATGTATGTATATGTATTTATGTGTGTGTATATATATATACATACACACACACATACATACATATATAATGTGTATGTATGTATGTATGTGTGTGTTTGTATTCTCATATATATATGTATGTATGTATATGTATTTATGTGTGTGTGTGTGTGTGTGTGTATAATGTTTGTATATAATGTGTGTATGTACACATTGGGTTTTTCATTTAACTCAATATCTGAGGTTTCAACTTACACTATTTATGAATGTAAAGACATTTCAGTTCAATTTTATGGTTTTTTTTTAAGGCATATGCCAAGGAATATATATCAGTTCTATGCACTGTCAATGTTTGTCACCCACCACACTATAACTTGGTATTTGGGGTTTCAACTTGCACTGTTTATGGATGTCAATGCATTTCAACTCCATACATTCTGATTGTTACACCATATCATTTTGGTATATATGTATAACTCATGTACACATGTTCAATTGGATCGTTCAATTACTTTCTTCTATTCGATGGTTCCATTTGATTGTTCAATTGCATTGTTCTATTGGATTGTTCAATTTGATTGTTCAATTGGATTGTTCAATTTGATTGACCAATTGGATTGTTCAATTTGATTGACCAATTGGATTGTTCAATTTGATTGACCAATTGGATTGTTCAATTTGATTGACCAATTGGATTGTTCTAAGTTATTGTTTATTGGATTGTTCTATTTGATCAATTCATTTTATTCGTTTAATTACATTGTTCAATTGGAATGTTCAATTTCATTGTTCACTTGCAATGTTCAATTGGATTGTTCAATTGCATTGTTAAAAGTTATTGTTTTGTTGCATTGTTCTATTGGATTGTTTAAATATATAGTTCTATTCGATTGATCAATTGGAATGTTCAATTTTATTGTTCAATTGGAATGTTCAATTTCATTGTTTGATTGGAATGTTCATTTTCATTGTTCGATTGAAATGTTCAATTTCATTGTTCGATTGGAATGTTCAATTTCATTGTTCACTTGCAACGTTCAATTCGATTGTTCATTTCCATTGTTCAATTTGAATGTCATATATGTCATGTTCATTCCTTAGCAGTTATTCGTTTCATTGTTTTAGACATGTTGGTATATTCGGTTGACACTTGTAAATTTCTATCTTGTTCAATCTTCTTCGATGGTGTGCTGTTTCAATCCATTATTGGCTTCATGATGGTGAATTGCATGACAAGGGTAAACAAAAAATGATACTATACATTCTTATTGTAAGTTAAACACTTTCCTTACTACACTTTTCTTATTAACGACTATTTTCATATATGTTTGCAGGATTCAGTTGGATAAATTCACCATACCATTGGCCATCTCCAATTCATACAGGTGAGGTTTTTAACCTCACTAAAGCTGCACCATTGTCTCTTGTCATTCCCTTTTCTTTCTTCTTTTCGGTTATTTGTTTTGTTATGGGTGCGTTGTGTTACTTAAGGTGAATGCTATTTATTTTGTTGCTTATTCTGAACAAAATATTTAAAGTGTTTATTTGATTGTCCTTAGATTGAAGGTTCTCTTCCGTTCTAAGTGCACCGACAATGTGTTCCATGATGTTTATGCCCTGTATGGTGTTTATGAACACTTCCAATACTTGTGTTCATAAACACACTCAAATTGTCAAGGAAATATATGGTTCTCTTCATGCATCACTGTGACTTTAATGGGTTTAATCTTTTCATTTAATTTCTATGTATACATAATCTATATATCAATGTATGTATGTATATGTGTGCGTGTGTGTGTATGTATACAGACACACACATATCTATCTATCTATATATATATATATATGTACATACATATATGTATATGTAGATTCACATTCATATATATGTAGACACACATTGACATAGATATAGGTACACTTTGATATATATGTATATGTATGTATATATATATATATATAAATATATATGTAGATACACATTGATATATATGTACATACATACATATATATATATATATGTACATATATATGTATATATGTACATATATATATATGTATGTACATATATATCAATGTATGTGTATATATGTATGTATGTACATATATATCAATGTGTATATGTACATACATACATACATACATATATATATATATATGTACATACATATATATATATATATGTATACATACATATATATATATATGTACATATATATATATATATATATGTACATATATATATATATGTATGTACATATATATATATATGTACATATATATATATATATATATGTGTGTGTACATACATATATATGTATATGTATATATATATATACACATACACATTTAAATATATGTACATACATATTGTCCTATACATACATGTGTATTCGTATGCACATAGATATATATGTACATACGTATTCACATACACATACATCTAAATACGTATGCACATACATACATATGTACATGCATATGTGCTTAGATATATATGCTTATATGTATGCACATATAAGCACTACATACATCCTCAAAATGAAAACCAATCAAACTATTTTCATAATTGGGGATAACAAATAAATGTTATAAGCAAATTGTAGATTTAAAGTTTATGCAATGATGAACATAATAATAGGGTATAGATAGAATCATATAGGTCAAATAGGTCACATCCATCTCTACCATTCACAAATCAAGACTGAACTGTAATGTACCGAAACCAATAAAATTGAGATAAGACATACATACATGTTATCTTTTGTAGAGGTATAGCCCAAAACTAAATTTCAATTGAGCTACTGATATACAAAAGGATATATAAGATTATTAGCATTGAATATTTTTTATTTGTCATTGCATAATATGGGATAGACATGAGGGGCTTGATATATCAAAAAATCTAGAAAACAAATGTTTAGCTTTAAAATGATATATATTGAACCTATAAAGTGTCATGTTACTTTCTTGAATGAAATTGCAAATTGTAGTAGGAAAAAGCCTATGATGGATATACAATTTATATAGGCACTATTAGAGAAAAAAGAGGTTCTAAAATTATGTCTCTATGAGAATGACCTCTTAATTTAGATGCATCACTTTCAATTAATACCAATTGATGTAATTGGAAATCTGAACAATAAGAGTCTTATTGTTATTATTGGAATTACTTTATCTATCACTAAAAGCTCTACATTAAGATGACATGGAATTGAGTCCTAAGAAGAATCATGACATCAGAAGAAATGTCAACCTTCATTAATCATGTTACCTCACAAGTAGATATGTTCCAAAAGGAATGAATTCAACTTCAACACATGCAAGTGTTGTCACTTGTGTAACCTAATTTTCTATAAGAATTCGCCCCCCCCTCTTTCAAACTTTATACAAAACACATATGTTTAAACTTGATATTTATCCCACAAGGTCTCATGTCTATATCTAAATCAAGCCCCTCATGTCTATCACATATTATCATATTTGATGATGTGGCATCATATATATGCTGATAAGATATATAAGGTCCCATGTCTATATCTAAATCAAGCCCCTCATATCTATCCCATAGTATGTTCAATTATCAGCATAGACTGTATTGTATGAAATGTTGTATAAGATTATCAACATTGAATATTTTTTTCACAAATGTATAATAGATATTATAAACATAGCAATTGTGGTAAAAAAAATTGAAACAAAATATCTGCATACAATATATTTTCTGAAATGTAGATTATAAGACAACCATAAAAAAGGTATTGACATAGTCGTCAATGAGCCCAATAGTAGACAACCTTAATATGCAATGTCAACCAAGGTTTAGTTCAAAATAATAAACAGATATAGTTCACATTTATAAACATATGCAACACAATGAAAATGGCATCCACATCTACAACCCAAAAAAAAACCAAGATATAAGGCACTGTTTCAGTTGGTCCATCCCAAACTCAATCGAATTCTCCAAGGAAAGAATCTAGAGATGTGTTCTCATCTCCTGCTGTTGCATTTAGACTTGCCATAAATTGATTTGCACTTGCATTTGTCAATTGCATGAAACTTACATTTGAAGGCGTTTGTGGTGAAGAAGTCTGGCCAACTAGAAATTGAGTGTAGCTAACTTGAGATGAGTTAGGACTGAAACACACATTGCCTATAGAAAACAGAGGGATGCTATTATTGGTTATATCTCGAAAGTAATTGTGGTTATCAGATAAGGGAGTTATAGGACTGCTTAAGCGTCTATCTCACATCAATGCTCTATGGGAAGCCTCAATCTCCCTTTCCTTCTTCTCTTGTTCTTTTTGTATCCTCTCTTGCTCCTTCTGCTCTTTTTCCTTTTTTTGCAATTGTTTTAGCTACTCTCTTTCCTTGCGCTCAATTTCCTTTTCAATTTTCTTTTGTTCCTTCTGCTCCAAGGCTAGAATTCGTGCTACCTTTTTGTCCTCAGTTTGTTGCCTCTTTCTGATTTTCGATTCTTCCAATTCTTTTTTTCTTCATTCTTGCTCCATTATGAGAGTCATGTAACTGTCAGTAGTCAACAATTGAGACTGCCGGCTCACCCGAAGAGCACCATTAACATAATTTCTCGTTCTTCCATTCACTATGTGACTTGGAAACTTAAGGAAGTTACTAATACGAGAACCACTTTCTGTTTCAATTGTTTCATTGACTTGGGAGTCAGTAAACTCCACTTGGTCCAATGTACCCTGACTTTTATTGCTGCAATCTACATAATAGTGCACTGTTTGTTCTGGAGGTGTTGGTGTTGGAGATGGGAATGTGAAATCCCCCGTGTCTTCTTGTGCAGGTTAGCTGTCCATGTCCTCAAGTTGTTGGTCTGCACCTTCATGCACTTGACTATCCATTGGAGTCTGCAATGTTTGTGAAAGTTCATCTATTGAAACATCAAGTCCCGACAGACTAAGGATGTTCTACACTGCAAAAACATTGTCGGTGTCAGCAATGTCATATGTCTCGCTGGGACGCATGTCGCTTACAAGAGAATCAGAGTTGAGGGGCCATAACCCCATCCTTTTAAAGCCAGATTTTATGTTGGCTGGAGTCAAAGCTCTTCTCAATGCCTTATTGCCTAACTCTGCCAATTTTGCCCTTCTAATATCAATATTGGGGAATTTAGTGAGAAAATCTACTCGTTCTGATTTGAAATATTGCTTGAATGGTGCAAACACACTAACATCCAAAGGTTGTAGTGCATGAGAAGTATGAGTAGGAAATGTAAGGAGGTCAATGCCTAACCCCCTTGCCCTTTGGATATTTGACAATGCAACATGACTTCCATGCTGTCAAAAATCAACAGGTGCCTATTAGTAGGTGAGACACCCCTAAGAACCGACATACAAAAATGTTGTAGCCACTCATAGAAAAGCTCCTTCATCATCCAAGCATGTGCTTGGGTTGCCATAGTTGCGCATGGTTCACAGTTCACAATGTAATTCTCTATCTCTATATTGCCCTTGAATAGATAGAAACCAGGTATGGTTTGGCCAAATGCATTAACACAACATAGAGTTGTTATCCATTCTCTACTTTTTGGAATGATCCTGCTGCCTCAATGTGCCAAGACCCTCATAGTTCGATTTCTGCTAGCTTGAATTCTTGTTTCATCACAGTTCCAAATTTTGTCAGGACCATATGGGGTACTTTCATATGCTGCTGTGAGCATTTTATAAAATTCAGCTACTATATCAAGTCAAAGGTTTACTGCCCTGTATTTTCAAGACCTTTAGCTATTCGCAAGGTCAATTCTAGATGGCGCCTCTTGAATCCAGTCCACCATGATTTTCCAGGTAGCCCCTCTGTGAAAGGGTTGGGTCTAGTCTGGCATATCTGAGCAACCTCTTGCTTGAGATTAATAATGTCAAGCTCGTGGCCAATATTTGCCATATTTGTGCACCACTTCATAATTAGACCCTCCTCCTCTTCTATTAGGACCATTGGTGGACCCTTCTTTGAAGTAGAGCTCAGGCCGCCTAACCAATTGCTAAGTGTTGTAGCTGGGATTTTCCACTTCTTCGCAGTAGCTCTCGTTGACATCCCATTTGTTTCAACATCCTCTAGTGCCCTGTCCATGTCCTGTGATGACCATTTCCTTTCCTTTGATGCTCTTTCCTGCCGGATCGGTGGTGCACCAACCTCCTGGACAACCTCAACAGGCTCTAGATTCGTGTTTACTTCTGCAACCGATTGTTGCACATTGGGGACTAGTACAATGTCTTTCCTTGTACGAGAGGATGTATTTGCAGTCTTGGTTTTACTTTTCAACCTCACTTTACCTTTAGATTGCACCTGCAGATGTTAAAAAGGATGTTTGGAGTAGTTAAATAAAACAAAAAAGTTGAACATTGTTGAAGTCACATTGATGCATGAACAATTTGCATTTATTTAATATGAATCTTGAAAATTTGAAATTCAATGATCTGGTTTTTATGAACAGTTTATAATGCAATTGTCTCGCTTTTGTAATGAAATTGTCTTTATTGTGCATGAACATTATGTTTTTATTGTCCTTATTTTTCTTGGTTTTTATGAACAATTTACAATGCAATTGATGACACTTTGTAATTTAATTTCCTTTAATGTGCATGAATAGTTTGTTTTTATTCAATATATGTATGATCTCAGTTTATTCAATTTTATTTTTTGAATTGAAATGGATTGGAGCACATATTTTTAGTGAGACATGAACAAAAATTGGTTAAACATTGTCAAAAGGAAATACAAGTAGTGAGGTAGGGAACCTCAACTGAAAGAGAAAGGGAGCTTTCTTTAGTGCAGAGCTGAACAATGAAACGTGAAGAGCCAAACATAAATATGTAAACAAATTTTGCATTAACAATCACATAAAAAATTACATACATATTTATATGTGTGTGTGTGTATGTATATATATAATATATATATGTATATACATATTTTTGTATATGTATGGAAATATGTTTATGTATTATTCTATTCTTCCATGCACTATATATATATAGAAAAATACATATATAGGAAGACAATAATACAATTGCATGGCATAATATCTTCGGAATGAAATCAAGTGAATCCATTTTCATATGTGGGAATAAAAAACAAATATTAAAGGAAAATTGCAAAGTTAGTTTGTGCATTGTGAAAGAGAGGAATACAAGTGCATGTCAGAAAACCCTGTAAGTGTGAACCAGTGAAACCATAAAAATCTTTGGTAGTAACAATGAAATAAAAATTGCATTTCACAGACAAAAGTATTGTGAAAGGAAGAACATAACAATACAATTGCATGGCAGAATATCTTCGAAATGAAAACCAGTCATACCATATATATGTGTGGAAATATGTCTATGTATTATTTTGTTTTTCCATGCACAATATGTATATGTATGTATGGAAAGAAAAATACATATATAAGAATAGAATAATATAATTGCATGGTAGAACAACTTCGGAATGAAAACAAGTGAGTCAATTTTCATATTTGGGAATGACAAACAAATATTAAAGACAAATTGCAGAGTTAAAGTTTGTGCTTTGTCAAAGAGAAAACCCTGTAATTTTGAAGCAGTGAAACCCTTTCCATGTTTAGTAGTAACAATGAAATGAAAAAAGCATTTCGCAGACATAACTATTGTGCATGGAAGAACAAAATAATACATAAACATGCTAGAATATCTTGGAAATGAAAACCAGTCATACCATTTTCAAATTTTGGAATAACATGAGAATATTAGAAGCAAATTGCAGAGTTAAAGTGTGTGCAGTGAGGAAGACACAAATGCAAGTGCATGGAAGAAACCCTCAAAATGATAAACATTAAAACCGTATTCAAATATTTCCTAGTAACAAGCAAATATATTGTATCCATTTCCATATTTTGGAATAACAAACAAATGTAAAACACAAATTGCATATTTAAAGTTTATGCAATGATGAACACACGAAAACAAGTGCATGGCTGAAAACCAGTCAAACCCTTTCCATATTTCGTCGAACAAGTCTAATAGTAATGAAAAACCATTTTAAACTAGTCAAACCCATTTCATATTTCGTGTAAGCAAGCAAATATGAAAAGCACAATAAACGTTGTGCAATTTATATACACAAAATATTGAAATGCACAATGTAGGGTAAACGTCATGCATGGACGAGTGTAGAGGAAAGGAAAACCAGTGAAAGCATGAACTTGAAATGAAATGACTTGACATACGTATAAAGTGTAAGTTGAAACCCCAGATATTGAGTTATAGGTCATTGTGACAAAAATTGACATCCCATTCAAAATATTTGCATTCACAGGTAGCTTGAATTTGTAGTAGAGAAATACTTGTAGGTTGTGAGGATGCTGCTATTGCTTCCTTTGGACTATCTTCATATTTCTAGACGAAATTGTATAACTGATAATGAAAGTGGGATGTGCTAAATGGAAATTGCAAGAGATTGAGTAATGCATATTTGAATTAGAACTTCTCCTTATATGTTTAATGTTGGTTTGGTGTGGAGTCTTTAATTCATGTCCTTTTAATTTCAAATTTGAATTCTCCATCGGATGCCTTCAATTACTTA
This sequence comes from Sequoia sempervirens, assembly GCA_007258455.2. NCBI lineage: Eukaryota > Viridiplantae > Streptophyta > Pinopsida > Cupressales > Cupressaceae > Sequoia > Sequoia sempervirens. The sequence goes on along the minus strand of VDFB02256132.1, from coordinate 110,696,316 downwards.
GTTTGTATGTATTAATGGCATGCATTCCTTGTTTGCTTGACAGGATATTTTGGTGGCTTTAACACCATTGTTTTGGTCGTTGTAGGTGGGAAAAATAGGAGGAACCATTAGTAGAGAGGTTCGATTTGACAGATGGGACACATATGAATGATTGCCTCCTATCTAAGTGTTGTGTTGGTGGACAAGTGGGATGGGGGTTCAGCTGGATTGGATTTGGTGATGGGACATTCTTGGGTATATGTTCTACTCGTGGCATCCCAAGTGCCAGAAAGGTGGCTGCGATGAAATGAAAGTGGTGACATTATAGGGGAGCTTGGGTTATACTAATTTTATATTTTGGGCTTTTCTTTTAAATCAAGGGCCCTGCAACAAGCAATATGGCTTGTATGTTTGTGGTGTCAAATGTGCTTTGAATATTCTTTGACATGTAAGACTGTGAATATCTATTTATTGGTGATCCCACAAAGTTGGTTTACAATTTCTGGGAGGATCTAATTTTTGCTAAAATCACATATTTTTAGAAAATATAATGATTTAAGCCTTAAAAAGTTCCATTTAAAGCATTCCAATTGAAGAGGGTTTGATCAAACTACCTTAAATCAAACCCCCTTGGATAGAACCCCGCTAGTTTTAAACCATACCTATAATAGAGTCTCCTTTACACCTATCAAAATGCTAATAAAACCACTTTTGATTTACCTTTTGGGGATCAAATGAATTCATTTAAAATTTATTTTTGTAAGTATGTAGTCCTTATTATAAGCTTCCCAAAAATTATAATTTTAAATAAATTTAATTTATTATTATATTTATTTTTTATTTCTTGTGAATGTAGGTTTTTCACCGAAAATCAAGCTCTCTATTTTGCACATGTGGAAAAATAGAATATTATCAAAAATAAAATAAAAAATATGAGTTCACCAAATATTGAAGTTCTTGATCCAACAAAGAAAACAAAATTGAATTTCGATACATACAAAAAAAGTTACGTGTTATACAGTCGCACTATGTCTAAATTATAATTGGTTTGACTTCAGAACTTGATTAAAGAAAAAATATTTAATAAAAAACTATCTAACCAAGTGGAAGCACTAGATATCGGAGTTACGAATCTAAATTCGAAAGAATTAGAATTTTATCCTTCATGGAAAAAAAGTTATGTGTTATACGATGAGCGTCACTTTTTAAAAATGTTGTTTTCGAAAAAAAACTAGTTTTCGAGGGAGATGGAAAAAGAAGTGCAATATAATTCCAAAAATTTTGAAAAAAATATATTTAAAATTTATAGACAAAATTTCATGAAACTCTAGTTTGCATCATCTTCAAATTCCTCATGGTTTAGCCGCTCTAGGTGCCCGAAAGTGAAGATTTAGTTAAAAAAATTTATTTCAGTGTCCAATTTGGCCAAACATTGTAAACCACTATTGTGGGATCACCCTTATGTATGGGACAAATATTCTCCGATTATAATACAATTTTGATAGTATAGTGATATGTGTACCTTTATTGACTTTGTGGGTGAAAACTGTTTTACATTTGCATATTAAGGCTATCTACTGTGGGGACCACATGGGACTACTTCCATCCCCATTATAGGATCCCACCCTACTTTGGGCCCCTCTCCCCTAGTGGTGGCATGGAATATCACTATAAAGTATTTTTTAATAAATTAGCTAATTTTGTGAGCATATAGTGGTGACATGGAATATCACCTCTGTCTTTTAAATGTGAACTGGTCTCTTATCTATCTACTAGGGGAAGCGTACTAGTAGTCATCATAGCTAGCTTCGCGCACTCAGATCCTAAACGATACATCAAAATTTGACAATTTTTTTTGGTCCTCTCCATATGTGACTTAGTTGCTTATATCAAAAATTTTGGCTTGTGGGTAGTAACAATGTGTGTTGTAGAACCTGTTAAGCGAGAAGTGGTAAAAAAAAGGTGTTTTCAATGTGTCGTCCACTACGTAACAACTTATTCGCCACTATGCATTCATTGGACAACCAATAAAAACTTAAATAATTCAAGGCATTTTAAAGGTGTTTTCAATGTGTTTTCATTGGAAATAGATATGTACCAATAGTTGTTTAATTTTTTTGGTCAACTACACATTTAGTAGTCAACATTTATGTGTAAGATGCAAATATTTATTTACATAATTAAAACTATGTAATGACCAAAATACAAACGATTATTGGGGGGTTAGGTAAGCATGGAGTAAACGGTTATTGGAACTATGTTAGTAATTGGTGCTCTCCCCCTAGCACTTGCATCTAAAGAAGGTTCAAGGATTTCATTGATAGAAAACTATATGTTTGCTAATATGCTAGAGAGTATGTGTTTGTGCGTGAATGCACTACAAATTCTAATTAGATGTGGTTGGATTAAACAATTAATAATAAGTCATAAATAATGGAATGAAATAAACTTAGACAAATCTATATTTTTTTCTTAAGTAAATTAATTATCATCTGATTATGAAATATTTGCATAAGATTTAAAACATCAAGCAATACAAATTAAAAAAGAAAGTTTCCATAAAATTGACAAAAAACATTGATATTTTGGAGGTTTTTATATGATAAATGAGATTTTGGAGGCTTTTATCATTAAATGACAGCTGATTTACCATTAAACGGTAATTGAAACTTGTTTTTCGTGAGACTTGTTTCAGGCTCAAATCTCACACTATATGTAGCCTATCGGCTAATAAATAAGGTTTAAAGTATTACTCATCACACAACTTGCCACATCAACACATCTATAAATCAATTTTTTTAATAAAATTACAATCTTAAATTGGAACTAAACAGTTTTTTTATTAATATATAAAATATCATATAGTAAACTATTTAATGATCTATAACATGAATTAAGGAATCTATGACATAAATTGCTTTACCTCATAAAAACTTATTATATTTTTATAGTTCAAAATATATTTTTATAATTTTAAAATAATCAAAATCAAAGAAATAACGGTTATAAAATTTTATGAGATTAATTTTATAATAAAAAATATTTTTATAAAATTTATCAAATATTTTATTTTTAAAATAAAATATATTTAAAAATTTGTATAATTTAAAATTTAATTTTATAATTAAAAAAATATTTTATTAATGAATAAATTTAATTCATATTATTATTTTTAATTGTTGGGAAAAAAATAAAATAAAATTTAATAAAAGATAAAATGATACATGAATGTATCTATAATTCAAAAAAAAAATCCCCTTTTAACTTCATCATTTACCGGAACGCTGTATGTCCATTCTCGCCTCCAATTTAAAAGGGAGTGTGATACTTCCGACACTCTAGAATTCATCTTTGGCAACACAGTTGTGGTTTTCCAACATATGGTCATCATGACATTATCAAGATTTAATATGATAAATAAATGATATTATTATTTATTTAAGGATAAAGTGGGACATAGCTAATCTCTCGATAAAGCACATCAAGCATAGGCATGATAACATAAAAACACATAAAAACATACATAGAAACATACATAACATGATGGGACAACGTAGTGTGAGGCTTGCCAAGATGAGGGATAAAAGTGACGAAATCGATAGATGCGAGGAAAGGTTATAGTGAGGGAAGTGAGGAGATAACAATGTCGTCAGGTCATCTTTCTCGCATTTTTTTGGTTGTGATGTCATGAAAGGAGTTTGACATAAAACTCGGGGGCCCCGTGGCTTGTGTGAGAAGGTATCATTGAATTTTGTGCACTTGTGAGAATTGGAGGCAGACTGACGTGAGTAAGACTTGCATTGAAAATTGTAATAAGAATTGTTTTTGAGAAGGCGGAAAACACTTTGTGTTGTTAGCGTTTTTAGTCTGCACTTGAAAGCTAAATGTTGGAGTGCACAGAGAGGAGTTGGAGGAGAAAATAGACCAAATCGAGGTGAGGGGTGACTATCCAATTGGGTTGTTGCTTGTCAATGGTTTGAAAATAGTATGTGGGTTGCAGATTTCATAACACCCAGGGTTTTGCAACTTGGAATTTTACAAAATAGAATGAATGTCTTGAAAAGATTTTATTATTTAGATAGTACAAATGTAATGAAATGCCCCTTCAAAATTTATAACAATTCTCAATTTGATTAAAGATTGCATTTAAATTTCCTCATGATTGAAAACAAAAGTGCAGAGAATAATTGTAAATTGGAAAACACAATGTGGGTTGTCAGTTATTTGAATATGCATGTTTAAATGTAAAGGGTTGTCTCTCAGGGAGGAGTTGCAGGTGGAGGTTACATAAAACTAACCAAATTGAGCTGAGGGGTGACTAACCAATTGGGTTGTTATGTGTAGAGGGTTTTACAACATATGTGGGTTGCTTGTTTCTTAACACCTAGGGTTTTGCAACATGGAATTTTACAAAATAGTATGAATGTCTTGAAAACCTTTTTCTATTTAGATAGTATGAATGTAGTGAAATTCCCCTTCAAAATTTATAATGACTCTTAATTAGAGTAAAAAGTGCATTTAAATTTCCACATATAATTGAAAAAAATGCACAAAATAATTGCAAATTGGACAAAACAATATGGGTTGCCAGTTATTTGATTTTGCATGTTTAAATGTAAAGGGTTGTCTCACAAGGAGGAGTTGTAGGTGGCAGATACATAAAAATAGCCAAATTGAGCTTAGGGGTGACTAATGTAGAGGGTTTTACAACACTATGCGGGTTGCAGGTTTCTTAATACCTAGAGTTTTGCAACATGGAAATTTACAAAAAAGTATGAATGTCTTGAAAACCTTTTGTTTTTTAGACAATATGTATGAATGTCTTGAAAACCTTTTGTTTTTTAGACAATATGAATGCAATGAAAGACCCCTTCAAAATTTATAACCATTCTTAATTAGAGTAAAAATTTCATTTAGATTTCCTCATAAGATTGAAAATAAATGCACAAAATAATTGCAAATTGGAAAACACAATGCGGATTGTCAATCATATGATTGTGCACGTCAAGACATCTTTATCTTTTATAAGTTATGCAACCGCACCTTTGAATTTTGATATATGAAAATGCTTTACACAATCATTATAGGTAAATTGAGCATTTCCTAATTGAGCCTTTAGGTGCTTGATATTAGCCTTCAACTTCTGAATTGCCTCAAATTCTTGCAAACATTCATTTTGTAATGTGTCCATGTGCCCTTCTTCATAAGCAACACCTTCCATTGTTGTCTTTATTTTGTCAACTTCCTATCTTTTATATTGCATCTCTTTGTTAACAAAATTAGTTAAACTCCTTTTCTTTTGATGATAAAATCTTTTAATCTTTTAATTCCTTTTCTAAGTGGTTAATTGTAGCGTTTTTGTTGTTTTGCTTCAGTTTCAACACTTCCAACTATTGCTTTTTCATCTGCAAGTTGAGCAGCCACACATTTTTCCTCATCCCCATTGCTCTTACTTGTTAACACCTCCTAGTATTCCTTTTCATGAGATTCTAACTTCTTTTTCATATCTTTTACTTTAAGCTTTGGAGCAGTTGCTCCCTCATGAGCCCTTAGGACAACACCATCCATTTCTTGGATAGAGTTTTCAATGTCTTCAATACTTTTATGTAGCTTTGCAACCACTTTTTGCTCAGCTTTAAGAGTGTCTTTCTGATTAGATAATACAAATGTTTATTTTTAATAAGTTGTCCTTAGAACAACAACATCCTAACAAGTTCCTTACAAGACTTGTCTACCATTTTAGATAAGACTTTGATATCTCCACCCAACTGATTCTCTTTTTTTTCATTAAGATCTAATTTTAACTTTTCCTTATCATCTATTTCCAACTGTATTTGTTCCATGGAATTCTTAAGTTCAAGAATCTTCAAGACTTCATTTTTTCAACTCCACTTATAACATCATCTCTCACTTTCTTTTCTTGTAGAAATTTATATGCAATACAAAAACTCTTGAATTTATCCACTTCTGCATTGCCATTTTCCCATTGCATATATTACACACGCTCCTTTGTCAACTTCTCAAGAGCAGGAACAATCTCTTTAGTCAATACATTATCTATCTCATTCACTTTGGCCTGCTTCTTTTCAAGTGTTTTTCAAGAGAAAATTCCTATTTCATTGCATAATTTCTAGTAATTTTTACTCGAGTGATGTAGAGTAGGGGTGGGGATCAAAAACCAACTCAAAACTAACACAACCAATCAAGCCTTTCAATCTTAGAACCCTAATTTGATAGATTTCCTTCGCAAACTACTACTAGGCCTTGTAGGACAACAAACATGTTTTTTCAACATAATTCTCAAACTAGACTTCATACCCAGAATGTGAACACAATGTTGAGTACCCTTTATGGCATTTGACAACATACCAAATTTTTAGGTGAGGTTGTTTTAGAACATCAAGGTCAAAAATTTGCTATTACACTTGAAATTAGGCCTAATTAGGCTTATTCAACTAGGTCACAAAAGGGTTTTCACACTCCAAGGTTCAAATCTCATGCCAATGGATCAAACCCACCATATGATGTCTATCCAACCTATTCCAAGAAAATTCAATCACTACCTAAGAGTTTCTCTTCAAACCCTAACTCCTATACATCTTATTTACCTAAAACATGAGGTTTTCAGCCTAGGGAATCAACAAATCTCCACCAATATTCATCCCCTACTCCTGCAAACATCAAGAACACAAAAAATCACCTATCTTCACCCATTCCACCAAGTTTAAGGCCTGTTCACTGGTGGAATGGGAAGAAATCCATGATCTTCTATCAAAACCTATCCAAGTGAGGGTTTCAAACCATTTTCAACAAAATTGCTCTAACTTGCTCCAATCTTAATGAAATCAAATGAAATTAATTGCAAAAAACATATATTTAATGCATTATCAATTCCAATCAAAATATGATCACCTTCAAGCCGTACAAGACCAACCACACTGTTTAGCAACAAATTGAGCTTCAAAACGTAGAAAAACAAGGCATCTTTATTTTTCAATCTTCAAAATGCACACCAGAACCTCATACCAACCTTCACAAGGCTTATTTAAACATAAAAAACCAAAATCCAACCATTTCCAATTGCCTTTCAAATCCCAACTGATTCAACTTCCCAAACATGTAAAAATGCAAAGTTGCCTTGACAACTTTTTGAAACTTTACAAAATTGACTCACCAACCCACCTAGCAACCTAAAATTGAATCAAAAATACATAAAATGGTATTAATGACCTTATTACAAACAAAAATGACTTCACCATACCACAATACTAACAATTAGCAACTTTTCACACTAAGACCTATGGTGCCCTACACCATCGAATTCTGCATTGCCATTTTCCCATTACACATATTACACACACACCTTCCTCAATGTTTCAACAGTAGGGAGAATCTCTTCAATCAATACACTATCTGTCTCATTCACTTTGTACCACTTCTTTTCAATATTTCTACAATAGATTCCTTTGTCATTTCATACATTCTAGTACTTGTTGCCTCCAATTTTGCATTGTCATTTTTCCATTGCACATACTTCACATGCTCCTTCCTCAACTTCTCAAGAGTAGGAAGAATATCTTCAACCAATACATTATTTATCTCATACACTTTGGTTTGCTTCTTTTCAAGTGTTTTTACAACTATTTCCTTATTCATTTCATACATTCTAGTACTTGTTGCCTCCTCAAGCATTGACAAGATCTCAGGTTTAATAACACTCAATGTTTTCCAACCTTGAATTGCAGGTTTAATAACACCTAGCATTTTCCAACCTTGAATTATAAATAGATATTGTGATTGTAATGAAAACATTTTATTGTTTAGATAGTATGAATGTAAGAAAAGGCACCTTCAAAATTTACCAAAATTGTTCTTACAGTATGAATTGCATTTGGATTTCGTCATATCATTAAAATATAGGTAGATAGGAAAACAAAGTGGGTTGTGAGTTAGTTCGTTCTGCTTGTTCAAAGCTCAAGGGTGAAGAGTTCAGGGAGGAGTTATAGTTGAGAGATACATAAAACTAACCAGAATTAGCTGAGCGATGACCAACCAATTGGGTGTTTACATTTAGATGGTTTTACAACACTATGTGAGTTGCAAGTTCCTTAACAGCCTGTGTTTTCCAACCTCCAACTATACATAGACAATATGATTGTAATGAAAACCTTTTGTTGTTTAGATAGTACGAATATAATGAAAGACACCTTCAAAATATATAACAAGTCTTAGGTAGACTAAAAAATGTTTTTCAATTTCCTCATATCATTAAAATAATGGCAGGTTGGGAAACATTGTGGGTGTTGATTTATATATTTCTACTTGTTCTAAGCTCAAGGGTGGAGAGTTCGAGGAGGAGTTGCAGCTGGGGGATACATAAAACTAACCATATTTAGCTGAGGGGTGACCAACCAATTGGGTGTTTACGTTTAGAGGGTTTTACAACACTATGTGGGTTGCAGGTTTCTTAACACCTTGTGTTCTCCAATCTAAAATTATACATAGACAATATGATTGTAACGAAAGCCTTTTGTTGTTTAGACAATATGAATGTAATGAAAGACACCTTCAAAATATATAACAAGTCTTAGGTAGACTAAAAATTGCATTTCAATTTCCTCATATCATTAAAATAATGACAAGTTGGAAAATACTGTGGGTTGTGATTTATATAATTCTACTTGTTCTAAGCTCAAGGGTGGAGAGTTCAGGGAGAAGTTATAGCTAGGGGATATGTAACGCCCCGCCACGCAACCCTAGAGGAAGTTGCAATTCACTACTTAAATGCACCAATTTTTTTATTTATTTTTGTTTAAGTACAAATAACATGTAAGATGAATACACATTGCCAACAACCTCTAAGGCCACGAGACAGATTACTTTAAAACCCAAACAACAACAAACATTAATATAAACCGAAACATTAATCACTTAAGGAAATGAGACAACATACATTCCATACAAGATAACTTACAACGAAGGATAAGAAATACCAAAAGATTTCAATTAACAATATTTAAACAATAAGATTACAACACTCATTCCCCGAATGAGGTAGTTCTAGCAAAATGATTACATATTACAAATTCCACCTTGATTACAACTAAGGGGTAAAAAAATACAATAAGAACTGAGAGAACAAGGCATGAGAAGAAACTGATTCCCACGAGCTCTCCAACTGGAAATCATGACCACACGAACAAGAAGAAGAACCAATGGATTTAGATGCATGCCACCCAACCATGTGGAACCCAAAAGGTTCCACTCCCTCCGTGCTAGGAGATAGTAACCAGGAATTCCTACACAAGACCATTTACCACTAGACACGGGCCACACAAAACTGATACAAAATAAATACAAGACCTCATCACAAGACTGAACGGTCATACGTGCAACTCTAGGTACGACTCACACAACACTGTCATAGGTTACATTGCTTCTAGACATAGAATAGATCAAGAAAGTCACAAATACCAAGTACAAACTGTTGACTTAGGAAGAGTGTCATCACATAGCTCATCAAGGGATATCCTTTGGGAATCTTCCTAGGCTCCGGCCCCCACCTTGGGTTATCCTGGTGGTCTCTACTGAAATCCCGGCACCCATGCTCACTCATGCGGAATCAAATACCTCTTGTGAAGATGAGATAGATGATCTTGCCATTCCAGGCCTTCCCGTCTCATCCCAAGTCTAAAACAAGCCCTTGGACCCATGAGCGAGGCACAAATTATCTTGTTTAATGTTTGATGCAACCTAAGCTTCTAAAAGTTTAATTTAGTTATCACTGAATTAACCAACTTACAAAGGGTTATCCTGGCACCACTTTGTGCGCCGACGCCCATTGCAAGCCACTCTCCTAAGACAACCCACACGGTGAAATCCACAATAAGAAACAAGATAACACAACCTCTCCATTTCAAGGAGGTAACAAAACAAGGATATTCACCCCAACACTGAAGACCACAAGGTCAAGACCCTCTCCAAACATTGGAGGCAACAAGGTCTAGCCCTCTCCAAACACGGGAGGAAACAAGGTCACATAATCCACTCCATACACTGGAGGAAAACAAAATACAAAATACCACTCCATCCAAAGGAGGCACAAATTACATAACCCTCTCCTAATCCAAAGGAGACACACACCATCCCCGTTCGTGAAAATCGGGTGAAACAACACGGTGTAACAATGCACATTTTCCCATGACACAACAAAAGTTGACTCACGTACCACAACCGATACCAATAAATGAACTTCTATTTGGAAGACTTTCAATACAATCACTCTAATCCCACAACATTGAGAAAGTACATATAAACACTAAAAACATTTCGAGCAACCAAATGCGCTAATGTTCGGATTTCCTAAATCTAGTCAAACACAGTTTACATGACTTGCATTTATCTAATCAATCGAACTCATTTCTTTCCACAACATAGAAATATGCAAAGAACATAACACATACTCTAAATTTCACAACCTTATTCCAAAATCAAGACATTTAGTAAATAACATCATCGAACTGGAATTAAACCAATCAATCACTCTACGTCTCACAATCATATATCGTAAATAAATCCACTTGATTTATAAAACATTTGGATTAAATAAATTACTCTTATAGCAATAAGTCAAACAACTCATTCTCATATGATTCATGAAATCATTCGTTACTTCTAAGTTTAACCACTGTATTCTATAAATTAAATTTTTTGTAAATAATCATTTAGATCAAATAACTCAATCTTAATCTCAACTCCGCATTAAGTAAATCAACTAAAACTCATCTCTCCTTGAACACAAACATATTCCAATCAATTACACTAAATATTATGTACATAAATCCTCTTGCCAACATTAAAGAATTTAAACCAATAATACAACTCTACTTGATCAATCTATAATTAATCAAAGTCAAATTATCAACAAACCAACATTTGACAAATAAAGTTCCTTGATTTAAATAAATCATTCGCTAATCCTAAGCTCTTCAATTATGTTCCATAATTAATGATTAGAACCACCTGATTGAACTAAGTCATTCATTATCTCTAATCTTCTCAATTGTCTTCCATACTTAGAACGTTTTGATAAATAGACATCTAGATTAAATAAATTAATCTTTATTTCAAATTCGCATCAATAATTTAACTAAATTTTAATTAAATTACTTAATCTATACTACAACCTGGATTAAATAGATAAATTAATCGAATTCAATATTCTAGAAAAAAATGTATGACCAACATCAACTTTCATTTCTTCAATACCAATGTGATAATCATTTTAGAGTAAGTTCTATTTTTCAAGATATTCAATTATCATTTAAATGTGTACCTCTAAATATCATTATAAAATTCCATGATTTCTCGATTAAAACTGAATTTGAATAAATTCGATTAATTAAAAAAGCACCGTTTATTACAACTTAATGGTAAAATCAACCCCTTAAATAATTGCTTAAAATCAATTCTTTTGAAATTACAGCTATTTATTAAAATATAAAATTTCCTTCGATTATTATAATCACATAATCATTTTAAAATTTCTATTTACTATTAAACATTATTATAATATGCCAAATAAATATTATTTTATTTGAATATAAATAATCATTTAATATAAATTTAAAAACCCATTTAAAATTCCGTATAACAAATTTTATTTTAATTAAAATATTATTTATATATATATATTTTAATAACATATATATATATATATAATATTATAATATATATAATATATATATGTATTATAAAATATACATATAAAATAACATTTAAAAAAATATAAACTAAAAAAAAATCAAAATTAAAAAAAAAAACTTTTATTTCTTTTAAAACAAACAAAGGGCGCACCCTCTGCTACTACGCAGGCCCCAGAACAGGGCTCGGCCCTGCTGGGGATTGCTATACTCATGGGGGCCGCTGCTTGGTGAAGGCAGCACTGGCACTGCCTTCACAGGTAGTGCCTCCCATGGTAGAGGGCGCGGCCGTGGGCAGTGCCCAGCCCAACAATCACAGGCCCTAATTTTTTTTATTTTTATATTTATTTTAAAAATTTCGTTTATCCCTGTGAATGGCGGATTTTATCCGTGTAAACCAAAATTTTGAAAATCAGAAATTTCCAAACTCACATAATATATATGTCTTTATTTTTCATAATCACAGTCAGATTGGCAGATTTTCTTGAGGAATAGATTTGAATGAAAGATTTAAAGCACAATAATCTAATGAATTTTTTTCTGGGTTTTCTCCATTTTGACAAATGAACTAAATCTTTTCTTTTGCATCACTTCCAGTTTTCTCTTGCTAGATTTAAAACGAATTTTTCATTATTTGATTCTGGGTTTGATCTTCATTTCCACATCTCAATCATTTACAAGTTTTCAAAGAAGTAACTCATGGGTTTCATTGGATTCAACAACATTTCAAAGATCACAAAAAAACATGAAGAGGGTTTAATCTAGTTTTTTCAAAATGAACACAGCAAGACAAAGGAACCTGATTTTTCTCCATAGCTTCAAGATCCCATGGAGCTTTCGAATCCTCTTCAAGACCCAGCTCAAGCATACCCTCATCTTCTTCACAAATCCAAGCCCATCTTTTTTTTTCTCCCCAAAAATCCAAGATTTAACATAGATCCATTTCCTTTTGCCAAATAGGGTTTTTTCCCCAAAATGGTCAAAACCCTAAAAATCCCACTTTCTAATTTTAAATTCATAAAACCAATTTTCTAATTTTTTTAATTCAAAACTCAATTTCGAATTTTTAATTCTACTTTATGCATTTTCCAAATTTCTCATAAAACATAAGCATTTCAAAATTACAATAAATAATTTCCTCAACAATATTTTTCAAAAGTGGAATTAAAACATATTGTCATTTAATTATTTATTTTAATTTAATCGTAACTATTTAGACAACATTTTAATTAACTCCTAAATATCCAATATAACTTCCATTTTCAATTTCATTTGAAATTAGATATACAATAACGCCAAAATCACTATTTCGTTTAATATATCACTATTAATCTAATTAATTAATAAACTAAATCTAGTTTATTAATTAATCAAATCAATCAATAACCCAATAATTATTTTATTAATTTCATCAAATAAATCAATAAAATAATCACATTCAACATTGCAATTAAACACATTTAATCATTAATTAAACTACACAAGTCATTTAATAAACTTTAAACTTGAAATTAAATAAACACTCAAGGGGAAATTGACCAAGTTAAAACGACTAACCCCGACAACACCCCGACAACAAGTTATGACTAGGGTGATGACTTGGTTCGGAAAACCTAGCTACTAGCTCCCAATTAATTACCGTTGGTAAATGGACACGCTCAAACCTATGAAACTAGGTGGAGTCGATGTCATGTACCTGCCAACCTGTAGCAAAGAACATGTCGAACATGCAAAATATATATATATGTATATGTATATAATTAAACACACCGTGAAGAGGGAACCTCAGAATTGTAGGGTGCTCGCAAGCGAGTGATACAATCCGTCCCTTTCACCAATACAGTATCGTTAACTGACGCATCTAACATCACTGATATGATCATTAGCATAAAACATTATTTAATCAGATATCTTCTAAATACTCTAGATCATGTCATAAAGATAACATTAAAATAACATCACATCAACATATAACTTTCACATCTTTTAACTCTCACGTTCGCAAGTAATCAAGTCCAAAAGTCAAAGCATGTTCAGACACAATCATCACATTTCAATATAACATACGCATCACTAAACAGTTAACGATTAAGTAATCACTAAGTTCACAGTCACCTCATAAGCATAATCAGACATACAAAGAACACTGTTGATCCAATTATCTAAAACAGAGGGGTATTACAGGATACATAAAAATAACTAAATTTAGTTGAGGGGTGACTAACCAATTGGGTGTTTACATTTAGAGGGTTTTACAACACTATGTGGGTTGTAGGTTTCTTAACACCCTGTGTTTTCCAACCTCCAATTATACATAGACAATATGATTGCAATGAAAACCTTTTGTTGTTTAGACAATATGAATATAATGAAAGACACCTTCAAATTTTACCAAAACAATTACTTACAGTATGAATTGCATTTGGATTTCCTAATATCATTAAAATATAGGCAAGAAGGAAAACATAGTGGGTTGTGAGTTATTTCATTTTGCTTGTTCAAAGCTGAAGGATGGAGATTTCATGGTGTCGAGTTAGTTTTAAGTTCAAGGATGTTTGAATTCATTAGTTGAAATCCACTTATAGCATCATCTCTCACTTTCTTTTCTCACACAAATTCATATGCAATACAATATATTTTGAGTTTATCCACTTCTACATTGCCATTTTCTCATTGCACATACTACACACGCTCCTTCCTCAACTTATCAAGAGCGGGAAGAATCTCTCCAGTTAAAAAATTATCTATCTCGTTAAGTTTGATCTCCATTTTTTCAAGTGTTTTTAAAGTATATTTATTTTCAATTTCATAAATTATAGTACCTGTTGCCTCTAGTTTTGAATTGTCTCTTTGCCTTTGCACATACTACACACGCTCCTTCCTCAATTTCTCAAGAGCGGGAAGAATATCTTCAGTCAACACATTATTATCTCATTCACTATGGCTTTCAATGCAAGTGACCTTGAAAATTTATTGCAAGTGTTGTTTATAATTAAAATTGCATTTCAAATTCTTCATATGTTTGACAAATAAATGTAGAATTTTTTTTGTAGGTTGTATAACATGGTGGGTGTTCAGTTGTTTCCTTCTTCTTGTTGAAAGGTAAAGGGTTGACAACTTGGGGAGGTCTTTCTCGTGAGAGACACATCAAACAAATCAAATTGAGGTGAGGGGTGACTAACCAATTAGTTTTTTATGTGTGTAATGGCTTCTAAATAGCACGAGGCTTGCAGGTTTCATAACACCTAGTGTTTTCCAACCTACAATTTCATAGTGGCATAGGTGAAATTTTAGAGCAGACACTTCATAATGGACATGCTGCCTGCTACAACAAATAGTTGGTAGTAAGATATGATTTGTATTAATGGAAAGAGATAGTATGATTTCTAATTTGCAAATGATTTGTTAATTGTTGTAATGTATTCAAAATTTCACTTGCTTTTTCATCCATAATTTGTGATGAAATATGCAAAGAACAAGGAAATGAACTGAGATACATATTCATAGATCCATTTTCCAACCAAGAAAGTGGGATAGGGGCCGAGGGAAGACTTCGGCTGTCATTAAGTTCCTCAGGTTGGCTATCCACCATGTCATTAGATTGCTGATTTACTATTTCATTTATTGTCAATTCCGATTGTCGTGATGTTGTTTTTTGCCTGCTTGGTGGAGCACTAATTACCATAGCTATCTCTACTTGTACATTTTGTTCTTCTTTGGGGGGAATGTAACCCCTCTTTTACCTGCAGGCCACCTTTTTGTGGCTCTCTTCTTCATTGGTGTGGACCTCGTATCAACTTTATATTGCACCTATACACATTAGGAAACATATTTCAAACAATGATAACAACCATCAATGTTCACACCCTTAAAGACAAAGTGATGCATGAACATTGTGTTTGTTGATAGTTTATAATGGTAAATTTGGTAATAGTTGAATATTATGTGATCATACTACTTTGTTTGAATTGCATAAGTTTATAACATTTTGGATTGAAATGAAAGGAGTTGGTCTTATGCCCTTCAGCGAATTGGAATTAAAACAATGTAAAGAACTGGAATTCATCAAGACACTCATCAACAGTGACTAAGTATGAAACCCTTGTTATTGAGTTACAAGTTTGTGTGAGAAACATTTACACAATATAGAACATATTGGCATTCCTAGGCATATAGAATATATATGAAAATGTTGAAATTGAACTGAAAGTAGTTGATGTTATGCGCTTAGACCATATTGGGTGAAATAATCAAATTGTTTTTAAGTAGATATGCATTGACATTCATAAACAATATAATTCGAAACCCCAGATAATGAGTTAGAAAGAATAGGGTGTAATAATCACATTTTCATGAATAAAAATGACTTGGTATTGTGCACTTAGAGCAGATAGGAAGTAACAATCACATTGTAAGGAACAAAAATGCATCGACATCCATGAACAATATAAGTTGAAACCCCAGATAAAGAGTTAGAAAGAATAGGGTGAAACATTCACATTGTAATGAACATAAATGACTTGGTCTTGTGCACTTAGAGAAGATAGGGTTTAAAGATAAAATTGTAAGGAAAAGAAATGCATTGACATCCATAAACATTGTAAGTTGAAACCCCAGATATTGAGTCACAGGGTAGTGGGTGAGAAACATTTACAGTGCATATAACTGATCTATATACCCAAGCATATTGAACATAAAAAATATGCAGAAATTGAACTGAAATGACTTGACATTCATAAATAGTGTAAGTTGAAACCCCAGATATTGAGTTACAGGCTTGTGGGTGACAAACATTTACATTGCATAGAACTGATCTATATTGGCAAGCATATAGAACATAAGAAAACCCCAGAAAATGTACTCAAATGACTTGACATTCATAAATAGTGTAAGTTGAAACCCCAGATATTGAGTTACAGGTTTGTGGGTCATAAACATTTACAGTGCATAGAACTAATCTATATTGGCAGGTATATAGAACATAAAAAAACCCAGAAATTGAACTGAATTGACTTGACATTCATAAATAATGTAAGTTGAAACCCCAAATATTGAGTTACAGGTTATTGTGAGAAAAATTTACATTGCATACAACATATTGCCATTCTGACATAAAGAATTCAAATGAAAAACCCAAGGTAAACAGTATTAGGGTGGAACCCCAGATATTTATAGTATTGTGAAAAACATTTGCATAACATTGAACAGATTAGCATTCCTAATCATAAAAAAATTAGTTTGTGTAGAATACTTGTATCTTGGTAGCGTGCTACTACTACTGCTTCTCTTTGTTTGTTAGCCTCCAAGAAAATGTAGAATTAAATATGAAAGTGAGACATGGTAAATGGAAATTGGAAAAGATTGAGTAATGCATTTTTGAATTTGTAAATTTCTTTATACGTTCAATGTTGGTTTGGTATGGAGTCTTTAATTTTTGTCCTCCTTTTTCAAATTTGAAAATTTATTTTAGTGCCTTCAAATGCATAGTTTTTTATATATTTATGGTGTGCAGTGTTTGTTTTCTGCTCAAGCTATTTTGGTGGCTTTAACACCATTGTTTTGGTGGTTGCAGGTGGCAAAAGAGGAGAATGCACCAGTAGTCGTGCATAGGGATTTGACTGATGGGACACATCTGAATGATTGATTTTGCTTTGAGTGTTGTGTTGCTTGAAAAGTGCGATAGGGGGTGGGTTTAATTGGATTTGGTGATGGGACAGTCTTGGCTCTTGGTTGTTCTCATTAATGTGGATTTATTAAAATATTGGTAGTGACGTAATGCAAGTGGTGATATTATAGGGGAGTGTGGATTATACTAATTTTATATTTTGACTGCATGTTTTAAAGCTATGGGCCACTAAGAAGCAATATGGCTTGTATGTTTGTGGTGTCAAATGTGCTTTGAATATTATTTGACATGTAAGACTACGAATAAATTTTGTGTTTGGTGTAAGGAAGCTAAGTAGCAGAACAACTTCCTACACTAATCTTGAGAGGAGAATAATGCAAAAATTTTATAGGTCTTTAATAGTTACATAAACTTAAACAAAAATAAACACAAATATCATGCATACCATGACACATTGATTTTCATGGGGAAAACCCTTTCGGGAGAAAAACCCCACACTTTAAAAGCTGCCCAATATATTATTCAGTAAATCACAAAGATTACAATATACTTGTAGAGAAATCTTCTCACAGGAGTATCACCACTCAAAGATCAAGAGACAACAGAATTGCTATCAGACTCTCAGAATACATCACTGTCTCTCTCTCTCTCTACTACGGCCGTAATACATCACCCTCATAAAACAGGGTTACAGTCTAGGGAAAGACATGCAAAAAAAAATCCACCATTAGATCTAAAACCTAATAATTAATAGTCTATATTTACAATGTATCATTTATCTAATCTATGTCGGCCATTTTAGAAGTTTCCTAAAAAACTTAACAAAAAATTGTTTACATGCATCGCACTCTCCCTCCCCTTATGCCATTGTATACAACTATCGATGTAACTAGGAAATATATATATGTATATATATGTATATATATACATACATATATATACATATATGCATATATATGTATATATATGCATATATATGTATATATATGATATATATGTATATATATATGCATATATATGTATATATATACATACATATATATACATATATATATACATATATATACATATATACATACATATATATACATATATATATATATACACACACATATATATATATATATATATATATATATACATATACATACATATATACATACATATACACACACACATACATCCTATCAATAATAAATCATTATATAATTGCAAGGCTGAGACACATTTTCCCAACAAATCTCCCACTTGTCAAACACCTTGCAAGAGCAATGGGAGGGAGTAAACATTGTCTCTTAATTGATAGGGGCCAAAAGGTCCATAATCTTTGAACACCATCTGAACTTCTCTATGCTCACAGGCTTAGTTAAAAAATTAGAAACATTCATCAAAATATCTACCTTAACCAACTTCATCCAACCATCTTCAACCATATCTCTAACAAAATGATACTATACATCAATGTGCTTGGTTGTGGCATGAAATGTTGGGTTCTTGGCTAGACATATTGTACTCTGACTGTCACAATAAACTATCACTGCACCTTGCTTTATTCCAATATTTGAACACAGTATCTTAAGCCAAATGGCTTCTTTACAAGCATGAGTAGCTGCCATATACTTTGCTTCAATAGTGGACAAAGCAACCAAAACCTTTCACTTACTCATCCAACCGATTGCACCACCAAATAAAGTAAACACATAAGCACTAGTGGATCTTCTGCTATCAACATCACCTACCCACTTTGAATCCACATAACCATGAATATCAAGGTAAATCTCATCTTCAGTCACATTACTATGATAACATAAGGAATAATCTAAGGTACCACACAAATATCTGAAGACTCTTTTAACTGCATCCCAATGAACTCTACCAGGATTAGACATATATCTGGAAAGAACTCCCACTACTTGGGCAATGTCTGGTCTAGTACAAACCATAACATACATCAAACTTCCAACTGCACTCTAGTAAGGCACTTTGCTCATGTCTTCCATATCTGATGGAGATGTTGTACAATCTAAAATAGATAAATTTGTTCCAATAGAAAGGGGAACACACAATGGTGTACAATCTTGCATGTTAAATCTCTATAAAATTGAATTGAAATACTAACTTTGGCCAAGCCATAGCTTTCTGTTCACTCTATCTCTTTTAATTTCAATCCCAAGAATGTGTCTGGCTGCACCAAGGTCTTTCATTTCAAATTTAGCAGCAGGTTGAGATTTTAGTTTTGAAATCATACCTTTCCCTTTGTCAATAAATAACATATCATCAACATATAATGCAATAAATAGGAAACGATCACCATCCATTTTATAATAAACATAATGATCTGATTTAGAACATTCAAATCCCAAACTCAACACATATGTATCAAATTTTTGGTACCACATCCTAGGAATTTGTTTTAAGCCATACAAATATTTCTTCAATTTGCAAAACCAACTTACTTTTACCTTTCACCACGTAGTGCTTTGGCTGTGTCATATAAATGTCCTCCTCCAAGTCACAATGAAGGAAAGCAATTTTCACATCCATTTTCTCAACCTCTAAATCATAAGCAACATAAATAGAAAGAAAAAATCTAATGGATTTCATTTTTGTAACAAGAGAGAATATCTCACCATAATCAACACCCTCAACTTGAGAGTAGCCATTCACGACCAACCTTGCCTTGTACTTCTCAATACCTCCATCTGAACCAATCTTTTTCTTGAACACCCATTTGCAACCAATAGGTCTTCGTCCTTCAGGAAATGGTAAAAGATCCCATGTATCATTCCTTTTCAAAGATGTCATTTCTTCATCCATAAAAATCTTCCAAGATTATGTATCATTCATACCTAATGCCTCTTCTACAGATTTAGGTTCATCCATGTTAATATTCAAAGAAAAAATGCAAAAGGTGTATACCTTTCAGGTGGTTGTCTATTCCTTGTAGATTCATGAACAAGTTGAGTTGGAGGTTCTTCCTCCTCTTTTGAAGATCTAGAGCTAGATGAACTCTCCTCAACTTCTTGTCTATCCTTGGGCCTCAATTCAACTTTCTTAGGTGTAGAAGGAAATTAAATCACATCTTCTTGTTTACTTTGTTCTGGTTGGAATATAATAGAAGAACTTGGCTTAGTTTCTCTAAAAATAACACTTCTACTATATATTACCTTTTGTGCAACATGTTCCCAAATATTATATCCTTTCACACCATAACTGTATCCGATGAAGATACATTTCACAACCTTGTTGTCCAACTTTGTTCACTTCTCCTTTGGTACATGTGCATATGCCTCGCAACTAGAAACTCTAAGATGTCTTAACGAAGGCTTGCGACGCAACCATGCCTCTATAGGCGTCTTATCAAAAAGACCTGATGTAGGAGACCTATTAATTAGGTAATAGGAAGTGGCTCAGCCCAAAACCTTTGTTCTAGGCCAACACCACTCAACATACTCCTAGACTTCTCCATCAATGTCCTATTCATTTTTTCTGCAACTCCATTATGTTGTGGAGAATATGGAGTTGTCTTCTGTCTATGGATACCACATTCTTTACGTAATCTATCAAAATGATTAGTGAAAAACTCATCGCTATTATCATTCCTCAAACATTTTATTTTCTTTCCAGTTTGCAACTCAACCATTGCTTTAAATTCTTTAAATAAACTAAAAACTTCAGATTTACTCTTTAGAAAATATACCCATGTCCTTCTACTATATCATCAATAAATGACACATAATATGTGGATTTACCAATCGAAGGAACATCTACAAGACCAAACACATCAGAATGAATAAGATCCAATACACCACAAGATTTATGAGAACTTGAGTAAAACTAGATGCGGTTTTGTTTTCCATAAATGCAATGTTCACAAAAATTAAATTCAAGATTATAATCAAACAAATCTTCAACAAGGTTTTTATTTTTCAAGGTCCTTAAACCATTTTCTCCAATGTGGCCAAGTCTTTGGTGCCATAACATAGTTTTCTCTGCAGGTAACTTTGTATCAGAAGAAAGAGAACCCTTGGGTACCCAAAATCCATGACCATTTGCTGAAGGTGAAACCCTCACTTCTTCCACAGGCTTGCTTTTCACAAAAGTACTATTGCACTCAATAGTGCATGCATCAAGCTTATACAATGTGCCATATCTAACACCTCTAGCAATCACCATAGCACCTCTAACCATATTGCACCCTACATCAGAAAATACTGCCTACATTCCCACATCTATTAGTTTGCTTATAGATAACAAATTTCGTGCTAAACCAGGGATATGCAACACACCATTAATCCTTTTTATTCTACCATCAGGAAACCTGATTTTAACTTTACCACGACCAACAATGTCTAAATGAGAATCATCACCCAAGTACACCTTACGTACATTAAATTCTTCAAATTCAAAAAACCAATCTATATTAAAGGTCATATGGAAAGATGCACCCGATTCAATTAACCATGCATCATTACCTGCATGAGTTTCCAAAGCTGCAATCAATGCATCACCATCTTCTTTCTCGGTCTCAAAATTAGAATGAAATTTCTTCTTTTTCTTCTTCTTTTCTTCTTTGCATTCCTTACGGACATGTCTAGGCTTACCATAGTTCCAACAAATAACTTTGGAGTTTCTAGGAGATTTAGATCTCCTCCTGAAGTTGGATTTGTTACGCTTCTCATTCTTCTTTCCTTTTTCCTTAGGTCTTCCACGAGCATTTAGGGCCTCCTTGGCAGTGATGGATATCTTCCTCAACTCTTCAGAAAGCAAAGAACCTACCACATCTTCATTCTTCAAAATAATTGAAGTACTCCCAATAGCCATAACAAGAGAATCCCTCAAAGCAGGCAAAGAAAAAAGCAAGACTTGACATTTCTCCTCCTCATCCATTTTGAAACCAATGAATGCCAATTGAGCCACCAACATATTGAATGCTTCTAGGTGGTTTGTGATTCATCCACCCTCTTCCATTCTCAAGGAATGCAATTTATTACTCAAAAAAATCTTGTTCACTAAAGATTTGGCTTGATACATCTCACCAAGATTCTTCCATAGTTTCTATGTAGAGGTCTCTTCATGGAAATTAATTAAAACAAAGTCTTCCAAGCACAATCTGATTAGACCCTTGGATTTATGGTCCATAACATCATATTGAGTAGACTAAGTAGGATATGTAGGCCTTGAAACATTCTCATCAACAACATCCCACAGATCTATCAACAAATCCTCCATATTTAGCTTCCACATTTCAAAATTATTTCCAGAAAATTTCTCCACCTCTATTCTCCTTGATGAACTTGCCATCTAAAAATTCCTGCAACAAGATCACAAAGTATCTTCTACACAAGCTCCTACTCAAATATGGATTAGTTCAAAAAATCCAACAACCCACAACATAAACCAAAGGTGATCAAGCTCTGATACCACTTGTAACGAAGCTAAGGTAGCAGAAAAACTTCCTACACTAATCTTGAGAGGAGAATAATACAAATTTTTTATAGATCTTTAACAGTTACATAAACTTAAACAAAAATAAACACAAATATCATGCATAGCATGACAATGATTTATGTGGGGAAAACCCTTTCAGGAGAAAAACCCCACACTCCAAAAGCTGCCTAATATATAATTCAGTAAATCACAAAGATTACAATATACTTGCAGAGCAAGCTTCTCACAAGAGTATCACCACTCAGAGATCAAGAGACAACATGGCTGCTATCAAAATCTCAGAATACATCACTGTCTCTCTCTTTCTCTACCGTAGCCATAATACAACACCCTCATAAAATAGGGTTACATTCTAGGGAAAGACAGGCCAACAATATATCCACCATTAGATCTAAAACCTAATAATTAACAGTCTATACTTACAATGTATCATTTATCTAAGATCTATGTCGGCCATTTTAGAATTTTCCTGAAAAAGTTAACAAAAATTGTTTACATGCATCCCACTCTCCCCCCTTATGCCATTGTATACACCTATTAGTGTAACTAGGATATATATATATGTATATATATATATACATATTTTCAACAATAAATCATTATATAATTGCAAGGTTGAGACACATTTTCCTAACATTTGGGACAAATATAGACCGATTATAATAAAATTTTGACGGCACAATGATTCGAGTACTCTTGTTGACATTATGGATGAAAATTGTTTTACCATTGGATATTAACACACTCTAGTGTGGGGCCCATGTGGGATTACTTCCGTATCGAATATAGGCCCCCACACTACTTTTGGCTTTTGTGTCCTATGCCAAACGATTTTTGGAATGAGGGTTTTCTCCTCTTGTTTCAGGATGAATTGACAATCATTTAATGAGTGGAAAGGATTTTGGTGTTAGTTTTGGAGACTACAAAAATATTTTGTGTTTCCTTCAACATTTTCATCCTCAACTTGTTAAAGTTTTTTTGATATGGAGTAGTTAGAAGAAAGATCTTGATACAACAGAGTTTTGAATCCTGCCATAGTCATAGCCACAACCACATAACTTGCAAAAGGATTCACCGCACAAGAATTTTTTTCATTGTCATCGCTGCGGTAGAGCTTACAAAAAGGAAGAGAGTCAGACATTCTTGTTGGAATGTGATGCTGTTGATTGTTTTCATTAATGGTTGTCATTGATTTCAACATATCTTGGTTGATTGATTCTGATGCTTTGGTGATCCAAATTGGCATGCTCCAGATGTTGTGCTGTGATGATCTATCTTTGGTCATGCTTGTCCTGGTCCCATTCATTTTGCAACATAATGAGACACACTCTTATGGGTCCAGACCGATCTAGAAATTGGTTAATGTTCCCCAAAACATTATTTTCATTGTAATGTGTATATTCTATTTCCAGATATCATGGTGAAAATGTAGCATGTTGATTTGAGCGAGGAGGTTCTAATTGGTCCACGTTTCATTCCTCTCCACCATGGGAATGTTTTGTGGAGACCTAATTCAAATTGTGTTTGGCCGACTTAAGAGATTATGAAGACATCGTGTTTGGCTGACTTAAGAGTTTATGGAAGCATAGAATGGTATAAGTAAAAGTTGATTCTGTTCAATGAAAGCAAGTGTGGTGAATGTGAAAATCAAAACATTGTGAAGTACGTGAAAGTATATGACCGAAGGAAACAAACAGTGAGATTCTATCCGGTGTTATTGTTGGTGACAGTTATTTCAACGGTGGATTCCCTTTCATCATTCTTCTAGTAGTGAGCCATTTTCTATTGGAAGTGAGCCCATTTTATGTAGGAA
Organism: Sequoia sempervirens; assembly: GCA_007258455.2. NCBI lineage: Eukaryota > Viridiplantae > Streptophyta > Pinopsida > Cupressales > Cupressaceae > Sequoia > Sequoia sempervirens. The sequence goes on along the minus strand of VDFB02256132.1, from coordinate 110,671,745 downwards.
GTGAGCCTTTCTCTTTTGGAAATGAGCCTTTTTATCTTTGGCTGTAATAGTTGAGCAGTGAGCCCACCGATAATGAGCCTTACTTGCAGTGAGCCCTTTGTAAAAATCACCTTAACCGGTTTCACCTTAATTAGTGTTTTATAATTGAGAATTAGCATTCTCTGTGGTTTTTCCCTTCTTAGGTTTCCACATAAATTTTGGTGTTCTTTGTGCATGGTGTTGTTATGTGTTTTCATGTTCATATCTGTTAGATAATTATCTAATTAATTTCAGTTTTCTCAAAAATTAAAGTCTAAGAATTTTTTTTTAGGATAACTGATTCACCCCCCTCTCAGTTATCCAGACTGTTCAACAATTCTAGGAGGAGTGGGGAGGAGGAGACTGCAAGTTGGGAACAATGATCGTAGGCCATTAATGGCTTGAATTTATGACCTTCTACATTCTCTTTTTTCCTTGGTTCCTTCTTTGCTTAATTTTATTACTTTTGTTAAATGTGATTTCATTCTAAATAAATTTCCTACATTATAGTTTTAAATTATTTAACTTTGGTTCACACCCTCATTCTTTGCATTTGATGGTTCTGAGGAGTTGGTACCTTGGGGTTCACAGTCATTAATGAAGGGGGGTGACCTGGCCTTCAATAATCCCCTAGATGGAATGAAAGGGGAAAGTGGGGTTATTTGCATTAATGGGGAGAGAGAAAGGTTGTTTAGAGATTTGTAGCGGGTGTAAGTGAGGATAGGGTTTTGAAACCTACAAAAAATTGTGGCGGTGGAAGATGGTGAGCGTCGAGGGGAGAGACCGCAATGTGGAAGAGATGTTAAGTGCTTTCTAGAAGAGCCTAGGAAATTGGTTATGTAACTCCAAACCATGAAATGGTAACTGCTTTAGATAGGGAGGAAACGAGGTTAAAAGAAATAGCTATTTTTTTGTCACCCTTGACAACAATAAATTGTTGCTAAGAAATATCTAGATGAACGGATTAACAAAATGTGATATAAAAAACTAGGAATCTATATTTTGTTATTTAGGATGGTCCAAAGGAGAATGTTCTTGATTTTCTTTAAAAACCATAAAATGCAGGAGAAAGTTTCTGTGAAGGAGTTTAGGAATATAATAAATTCCATGTTTTGTGCAATAAAATGGTCTCCAAAGATCTTAAATGAGTAAATAATGACATTCTTACACCCTAGATGGATCACAGTTAAAAATGTTCTCCCAACTTTGGAATTTTCTTCCTTAATGTTTTCTCCTATAGGAAATGTCTTGAGGGTGGAAGAATCCAAAGTAACTCTCTTGCACATGGATACAAGACTCCTAGTCTCTTTAACTTCAAGGGTGGATATACTTGAAATAATATAAGTTGAAACCCCTAGAAATAAATTATTTTGTAGGATTGAGATCCTGGGAGGCCTTAACACTTTTTTTTTGTGAAAATTGGAAGGGCATGTAAGGAGAAATTTCCCAAAAATTAAAGGAAAAACTAGTGACCCTAAAAACAAAGTGGGGCAAACCCTAATCCTAGGGACATAACAAATGTGAAGGGTATTGTAGGAAAAATTAATAAAGATAAATTAGTTCCAAGCAAGGCAATAGATTTCAAAAATAATTTAGGGAGGGAAGTAGTGAACCTTGAAGGAAACAACATAGAACGAATTACCAGAGGTGTCACTTTAAAAAATGTAACAGAAGAAGTTGCAATGGCCAACATAGAAAATCCAGAAATGAAGCCAAAAATGATAATTTTAGGACTGTAGACAAGGTAGCAGATAAAGGTTATTTTGAAACGGGGAATGAGTATCCACTCCTTGTGGAAGACACTCCCCAAATATATAGAATTCCATTCAAGTTGATGTGCATATTAATTAATAAATTGGGGCAGAAGAAAAATGCCCAAGAACTAGTAATGTACAAAATAAAGCAGAGGATTGCTCAAAATAATAGTATCAAAAAATCCAATCCAAATGTTATAGAGAATCACTCAAAATCCATAGAAGTTAATTCCAATTGGAAGTATCAATACAATGATAAAAAGGAAGATGTAGGAAATGAAACACCAAAGGAGGAGGAAAATATTTTAAAATAGTAAACAATGAATCAAACCTAAAAAGTTGGATCCTTAACAAGGTTTTAATGGAGAGAATAAGAAGCCCCAAGTTGCTCTTAATACCTAAGACTAAAATTGAGAAAATAAATATTTCTCAAGACTTAGCCTTAGACAAAAATTATTTGGGGAGAATAAAAGATAATGACAAAGAAAAATGGAACAGTATGGAAAAAAATCCGAATTTTAAAGAGGAGAATAATCCCAATATGTTCTGCTTGTCCAACTCTAATCTTAGACAAGAAGAAATTACCAATGGATTAGATTTAGACAAAGAATTGAAAGTGGATCTAAACAAGGAGAAAATTGGGTATGGTTTAAAAAGGAGGATTTGAAAGCCCGACTACATCGAACTTAACAAACAAGGAGTTCACAAAGTGGAAGATACTACCTAAGGAAAGTAGCTCTCCACCAAGTAGGGGAAACAATAACTTATCACACATTTGTCACCATTTTAGCCCCATTAGTTGTTGTATGTGTTTTTTTCACATTTTAATCCTTTTCCCTAGCCTATGTTGCCACCTATCCATGTTGTTTCCCCTTTCCATGTTACCTTACTGATTTTCATGTTTTCTAAGTGATACTTTTAATTTAATTATTAGTCCCACCATATGTCCTAACCTTTCCCTTTTTGTTTCCTAAGTTATTGACCCCTTTCCTCATTCTTTCCACCTTAGTTTTCCACTCCTAGTTATGTTTTCCATGTGAAACCCACCTTTCCCCTTACCAAAACTTATTTAAATAGTCATTTCCATCAAAATTATTGGTTCCAAGTACATACTTTTTACCTTAAGATTCTATGAAAAATTGGGCTCAAAACCTATTGGACAACACCACCTCTATGATGATTCCCACCATGGTGGCCATGCTCTCTTAAGATCTCATAATATCCATTGACTAGTTACCTACCTATCTATAAGTAATGAGACTACTATTCATTCCCTTAAATATCTATAAATAGGCCCAACCTTTACCCGATTTTAATATAGAAAAAGAAAAAAATGGAAAAGGTTAGCAAGATTAGCATTTTTAGCAAGATATGATAGTTTCAAATTATTTTAAAAAAATTGTGAGTGAGTTGAATTCAAAATAAAACTAGCATATTTATCCTATCACATAGTCTATATAAAAAACGTCGAGAGATATCAATTCAAGGAGTTAATTTTTTTATTACTTTGTTTAACATATTTATATTACATTTATATTATTTTTAAAATTATAATATATTATGTTTATTATTATTGAAAATAAGTTCTCTATAAATTTAATTATTTTTAAAATTATATTAAATTAAATATTATAATATTATCTAAACATCAAATAATAAAAATTTAATAAAAAAAATCTTTTTTCTCTCTACATATATTTATCTATCTCTATCCCTAAACTTATATATCCTTTCTCTCTACATATATTTCTCTATCTCTATACATATATATTCATTATCAAATATTTAGAAAATGGAGAATTCATTATCAAAATTAAAAAAAATACAAAAAAATTATCATCATCAAAATAAACAACTAAAGATTAATAATACAAAAAATTAAAATGACTGAATAAAAAGAAGAGATTGAAAAACAAAAGAACATAGAAAATAAAAGAACATCAAAATAAATAACAAAATAAATAAAATAACTTCAATCAACTATCTCGTAAATAGCTAGTAAACATTAAGAACCTTCTGTACTATTCTAGTTTATTCTCATAAACAATACGTTAAAATTAAGACTTACTATGACATTAAACAGAGGTACAATTAGTTTATTAGTTAACAAAGAAAATTACAGTGACTAAAAAAAGCATTCAAACTTTTGTTTGTTTTTATTTTTTGGTAATATGCCTCAGTTCGTGACGTTGAATCTTATAAAGTCAATTGAAAATAAAGACAAATAAAATTTTTCTTCACCAAATCAGTAGTGAACAAAGATCTTTTTTCTCTAAAATTCCATAGCTCTCAAAATGGACAGGAATATGTTTAAACAGTATGCAAAGAGCAAATTCCATCTTGGGAAACCAAGAAACAAAACACATAGCAAAGAGCATGAGCAATACCCAAATCATTATCAGATGTTGTGCGAGAACAACTTGCATTTGCTCCAATTGTTGTTTGAAAGAATTAATGTGGTGATTATAATTCTGTGTTTGAAGAACATCCTCTGCCTCCAACTTCCCCAACTATGAACATAGCCGCTACTCTGCTTCTTCTAGTCTTTAACAATCTCATCCTCACCTTCTCCAACTCTGCCATCAACTCACCTAAAAAGTTAAAAAGATTCACCCAATTTTAGCATTGCATCTTGAAACATATGAATGTTGCCTATCCTCGGGCTTCCCCATTTTTGCCACAATCTTCATTTATGAACACCTGCCGGTGATGTAATCCTTGGCAAAAAAGCACCTGGGGAAGGATATTACCCAAAACGTAGATAATAAATACTAACCACTCTCTATAATTTAATTTTTGTGTGGCACACTCCATAATAAAATAACTTCCAAAAATAGTATCAAATGCCTTATGAAATGGTTTGACCACTTCCTCATATGACACAGTTTTAAAGTTAACAATATGCATTCATTTCCCATTAGTAAGTGGGCACATATTGGCGCCACTTTCTCCATATTTATACAGCCATAAAAAGGCAGTTATAACTAGTTATGTTTACTTACTGTATGGTCCCATGGGGGGCCTTGGGCTTATATTTTCATGGATCAAGCGGTCCCATGGAGCAAAATAAATTATGCTACAGGATTAATTGGAATCTCCTCCTGAAAAATAGAAGCCCCTACTTTTTAGGACTGCAAATTTCAGCGGGTGAAATTGAGGTGGGGCTAGAAATTGCCCCTACAGCTTAGGAATTTTTGAGGAATTTTTTCTGCCACTTGTCTATCACTTTGAATTTTAAATTCCTAAAAAAAACTAAAAAATGAGAGGTTTTTTATTTGTTTATTAATTTTTATCAAATTACTCCACTTCATCCCTTGAATTTTGGAGCTCAAACTCATAAGCTGAATTGCAAAATTGAATTCATGGGACCACTATCTTTAAAATATTCCTAAAAAATCTCAGCAGCATCGCTGAAATTTTTTAGGAAGCCCCCCTCCATGGGACCGTACCCTTATTAAAAAGCCATAATAAGTGGCTATTTTAAAACTGCACTCTAATGCTTATGTTTACTTATTAAAAAGCTATAATAAGTGGCTATTTTAAAACTGCACTCTAAGGGTACGGTCCCATGGAGGGGGGCTTCCTAAAAAATTTTAGCGGCCGCTGCTGAGATTTTTTAGGAATATTTTAAAGCTGGTGGTCTAATGAATTCAATTTTGCAATTTAGCTTAAAAGTTTGAGCTCCAAAATTCAAGGAACGAAGTGGAGTAATTTGATAAAAAATAATGAATAAATAAAAATTCTCCCATTTTTTAGTTTTTTTAGGAATTTAAAACTCTAAGTGATAGACAAGTGGCAAAAAAATTTCTAAAAAATTCCTAAACTGTAGGGGCAATTTCTAGCTCCACCTCAATTTCACCCGCTATTTTTGAGGAGAAGATTCCAATTAATCCTGTGGCATAATTTTTTTTGCTTCATGGGACCGCTTGATCCATGAAAATAGAAGCCGAACACCCCCCATGGGACCATACAGTAATGCTTATGTTTAAATGCATTTTATTGGAACCAAAGTGTAAGTCGTGTATTGGGGGCTTTAAAGCTATTTTTAGCAAATCATTTCCTTATAAAAAGAGGTGCCTAAATAATAGTTTTAGTTGGTAATTAATATTACACTGGAAAAGTGCATATCTATTTTTTGGTTGTCATTATTTTTTTAATTCATTATTAATATCAAAATTTATAGAAAAATGCCTTTATTTTACCCTTTATTCACGTCTTATTTTAAGTAGTTATTATTTTATTATGATTTTTTTGATTGTTTATTTTATAAATATTCTTTTGGTTATTATTTTTTGATATTATTGAATGCCCTTGTTTTAGCCTTTATTCACACCTTTTTAAATTAACATAATAAATGCCTTTATTTTAACCTTTATTCACGCCTTATTTTAAGTAGTAATTATTTTATTATGATTTTTTTGGTTGTTTATTTTATAATGGTTTATATGGTTGTTATTATTTTTTTATTTTATTGAATGCCTTTGTTTTAGCCTTTATTCATGCCTTTTTTTAAGTAGTTATTATTTTTTTTTATAATGGTTCACACCTAAAAAAAATGAAGGGTGATGATTTGAAGAATTCTCCTTGATTTAAGGTAGAGTTTTTCTGAACACACCAAATGCCATTGTAAAACATCTCTCGACGTAATTAATAAATATTCATATCTTTCTTAGGTAACCAAGGTTTTTAACAAGTTGGTTTTAATTTTCCATTTTTCCATATTTCCAAACTTATAGTTTGAATTTGTGCAAAAGGTTTTATAGGAAAATGATGATATTTTTCTAAATAATTGTAGAGTTTCCTTCATCATCTATATCACCATTATATGATTATAAACATTATTTTTCATCCCATTTAGATTAATTTTTCATCTCAAATCATCTCCTATAAGCTAGATTACATCCATTTTGAGGCTAGTGAACTTATAACTATAATTTAATCCAAAACTTCCTTTTAGGCCTAGAAATTCAAAAAAATAGTCCATATCTTTAGCCCCTTCAATCCCTCTTTAATAATCAATATTCTATTTTGTATGTTCCTATGTTTCTCATCACCTTATTATGAACGCACATCCTTTTTGTGACCTAGTTAAAAACTAGTCAAAATGAAACCCAACCTCCATAAAAAATACTAATTTATATAATTTTTACACCACATAAAAGTCTTCTAAAAATGAAAAAATATATTTTACTTCAAATTATAGTTTTCTATCTTAATCTTTTCTCCAACCATCACTTGTTTGCATGATTTCTAAGAAATTGTTGTACTAGTTTCTAAAATTTTAATGGATTGATTTTTATTTTGATATTTATCAATTTGAATCATTACATTACATTATAATAATCTTTATTCATCATGTGGGCCCATGTTTGAACACCCAAAAATGGGCTAATTAAGGCAAAATCCCTTTCTAACCCATATTTTGTAGGTTCCTTATCATTACGACTTTATTTATAGCTTACTTCTAAAGATACTAGAAAAATATCACTAGTAAAGTCATCCCAAATTTATCAAGCCATAGGGATATTTCTAAAAATACCAAGTTCATATCCTCAAGTGCAACTAATAATAAGTCATCCACCGTCAGAAGGGCCTCCATCCTTTCCATCCTCTTTTCCCTGACTACCTAGTTGGCCTTTTGGTTGATTGCCACTTACTAAAAATATGCCCAAATTAGGTCAATTTTTCCAAAGTAGAATAAGAGTCTTCTTTGTCCATTTATATCCAACCCATAAACCTAAAATTTAAAAACATTAGGCATAAATGCTTCAATTCATCATTTTATTTCAAAATATAGTAATTTATCATTTTCATGGTTTTCTAAGCTTAACTTGTAGGCACAAGTCTAAAGGTTTAGTAGACCTTCCTAGTAGTCCTTAACTAACCTCTTTGACCATATGCCAAGATCCCATCAATATTAGGTAAAAATGATCCACATTTTAATTCCCAATTCTCTTACATCACATTCATTAACATGTTTTCTACTACTTGATTTCATTCCATTCACTATTGACAATTGATAGATTGTTTGACTATATTTTGTTCACTCTTGATAGGTGAAATAGAACCCAAAGATCTTAGCAACAAAAACTGCACTAGTGAAATGCAATCCAAGGATTACAAGGCCTTTTGATTGACCACCCACTTGGCTACCACATGTCAAAAATAGTCCAAATTTTACTACTAGAATTAGAGTATAATTTGCAACACTTCCCAAAATAAAACCAACCTCGCCCTAGTGCATTTTGATCACTTAATTCACTATTTTTCATAGCATATGTTATCATTTCAATGGAAAACCATAATTTAACATAAAATTGTTCAAATTGCATTATATTTTTATTATATTTCATTTATCCCAACTCATTTAATGGTTATAACTAACATTTGGCTAGTTGGACATGACCTTATGTTTCATAGTTTGCATTTAATTTTTGATGCCTATACACAAATTTAGTTTACATCTTATATTTTATTTTACACAGTCACTAAATATCCAATAATCTCAAAAAGAAGGTTTACCATCATTAAACACCTCTCTTTTTCTTAGGTTACATTTTAGTGAACTTGATGACTCTTGCTACATCGTTTGACCAAAACCATAAGGTTCATTTCACTTGATTGAGTGTCTTGAATACAATCTAATCTTTGGCACATGACCACTATTGAATTTTTAAAATGGTAAAGTCTCATCCTACTATGATCATCTCTTCTCGGAGTCCCACTTAAACCCTTATATGGCTAGCCCTTTCTCATTTGTTGATGACATCAATATTTTTGATCCTACAATAAACACCTTTGACTAAGAAGCGTAGTTATAATTTTCAAATAAACATAATGGTTTCCAAAATTCATTAAATAAAATATATTCGCTTTAAGAAGAGCCCTCTATATCATTACTAGAATATGTAGGAAACCTAGTCATATCTCAACCTTTGAGAATCTCTATATAACACATAGAACAAGTCACTACAACCAACCTATTTCAATCTATTGAATTCCCCATAAGGAATCCAATACCAAAAATCCTATTTAGTACCCCATTAATACCATTAAAACTTTAATCCAACATCCCACCTCTCCAATTTTCATCGATCCCTTCATTCGGTGATCCCTCCACCATCATCACTACTCATATAATTATTCAAAACAAAAATAACATTCATCAACCCATGCCATCTTATGATACAATTTTGTAACCTTCACCCACCTAAACCATCACTAAACCCACACCTGCTATTCCATTTACCAACCTACACCTACCCAAATCGTCACTCAACCCACACCAAATTATAATCCCGTTTATCATTAAGTTCATTATAGCGAGTGAAATTTGAGAGAGTAATTTGGAGCTTAATTTTTTATCGGACAAACCTCTTTTGTAATCTTTCAAACAATGTGCAATGAACCCTCATCCACACATCATAGACAAATCAAGAATCGAACCCACAACCTAAATTACCTAAAATAACAGTGAAAACCGAAATGAAAGATCCTTTGTACATCTCTCCAGCTCAAAACCTTAATGCTTTTGGCATCTGAATGGAAAACAACATTTGTTTGGACAATTGTAGTGAGGGCCTTCGTTCTTCTGTAATCTTTAAATCTTGGCTGTGTACGTTTTTCCTTTGAAACTTCTACACTGCCAGGCTTTGAATAGCATAGCATTGAACTATGTTGCGTGTCATTCAAGATATCTTATTGCTTTAAATAATATATGCTTCTCCTGCATCAATCTCACTGAGTTTTTAAATAGGAGATACCAGTTGAATTTGAGTTTAATTCAGATTTTGAAACATCTGGGTGACACATTTTGGGTTTACAGAATGGCTTCCTCTCGTTTATTGCAATCACACAATGCGGGTCTTTGTAAAGACAAACACTCAGCAGTAGTTATGGGGGTTGCAAGGATCAAAACTCCCATGCCTTCCAGCAGGTTTGCAGTTCAAGCCGCAGGAATGGCAAACTTGTACAGGAAAATCATTGGTAAGAGGAAGCCACCGATGTGCCTGCTACAAGAAAAGGTGTCAGTAAATGAAGAAATCATAATTTGGGGCTTTCCTCAAAAAGCACTGGCTTTACAGCCAGAGAAGAATCGGACACAAGATTTGATTCAGAAAGTGAGTTGCCAATAAAGAAAGTCTAGCATTCAAGTTATTTCCTTGATTGTTTAACTTGTTCAGCTATTTAATGCTTAAACTAGAATGTTAATTAATAGTGTGTGTACGTGCAGGCTGTTTTTAACTGTCGGTTTTTTACATTGATGGGTGTGGGCGGTGCACTCATAGGCTCCATCCTCTGTTTCTTCAGGGTATTTCTTCTTTCTTAATTATATCAGGCTACATTTATGGGTGTGGTTGGAAGTGAAGTGAGTGGAAGAGCTGACAGCAAAAGTGGAACGAGTGATGATAATGACAGTGCTGCTTTCTCTATTGGACAAAAGCAAATGGGTGCTTATAACCACACCCTTCGACTTGCTCTGTCTCTCTGCTACAATACTTTTCTCTTCCGCTTCCATTTTCCTACTTTCCAAATTGTCTCACTAGCGGAAAGGATCTAGTAGTTATCCATCATAATTTCAAGCATTTAAAGTTTTTAAATAGTATATCCGATTTATACTATATTTTTTGAGTTTTTTGATATGCGATTGAAGAGCTTATATCTATTGTTTCAATTTCTGGATACTTATGACGACCACAGAACTTGTTATGTATACAAAGATCCAAAAATGATCATTTGAAAATATTGTCTATACCTATTCATCTATGCCCAACAATAATTATTGTCTTACTAACTTATTGAAGTTTTATCTGTAAATCGGAGGGGGGGCTTAGTTTGATTGGCTAATTGCAGACAAGAGGTCACAAGATCTAGTCTCCCCATCCCTGTGGTATTGAAAGGGCGTGTCATGCCAACGTCACTAATATGTAATTTTTTTTTATCAAATACATTAGGTACAGCTCATAAAAGAACTACCCAATTCCCAGAATATAAATTTATCTGTAAATCTTCATCAGCTTAAACAGAGAAAATAGTTATTTCAATGATTAGCCTCTCAGAAACTTACTGTCGACAGGTAATGTTTTCAGAGGGGGAGTGGGACCCTTCAAAAGGGGTCCAGCAATGGAGACAGAGAGAGACTAATCGCACGCATGAAAATCACCAACTTTATTGGTATCAAAAATCTACTCTCTTTAACATCATCTGGATATTTCTGGATTTGATTTGATTGTGTAAAGGTTTTTTTATTGATGCTTTCCTTTTTTGTATGATACAAACGTTGACCCAAAAAATCTATACAGTTAAATTTAGAAATATCATATTTTTTAAACAATATCATGAATTACAAAAAAATAATAATTTAAATTATAAAGTTATTTTTAATAAGTTATGTATCGAAGAGAGGTCAGTAGATCATGCAGACAGATTAATTTTGTGAACATGTAATGGTTGTATGAAATGAAGCTAAATATTTTTTTATTAATCTATAAAGTATCATGAATATATATATTAAAAGTTTTTTTTTTCACTAAACTATCTAATGATCTATAACATAAGATGCTTCACCTCATTTTATATTTTATATTTTATATTTTAATAATTTCAAAATAATCAAAATCAAAGAAATAATAGTTATTAAATTTTATGAAATTAATTTTATAGTAAAAAAATATTTTTTAAATTTTATCTGAAATTTTATTTTATAAATATAAATAAAATTAATTGATATTATTATTTTTTTAACTATTGAGAAAAAAAGATTTAAATTTAATTTAATAAAAAATAATATGATATCTAAATGTATCTATAATTCAAAAATATTTTTTCTCCTTTTTAACTTCATTGTTTTCTGGGACACCGTCCATTCCCTCCTCCAATTTAAAAGGGAGTGTGATATTTATGATAAGTGGAGTTCATCTTTGGCAACAAAGCTATGGTTTTCCAACATATGAGCATCATGACATTATCAATATTTTATATAATAAGTATGATATTATCCTTTATTTAAGGATAAAATATTCACGAGTTTTACAAATTAATTAAAAAATATTAATGGGTTTTTGGTTTGTTGGTGAAGTTGATTGGTTATGATTGAGTCTATTAGAGACCAAGTCTTGTTCACTATCTAGACATCATAAGGGATGAGGCACATATCATACCATGGACAATTTTGGTGGAATTGATATCAAGTGAAAACGTTTTTAACTTAAGACTTGTGCTTCATAAATATCAAAACAAATGAACTATATAAACTAGCAATCACGCCTTGGTGTGTAATGGGTATGTCGAAGAGGTGTGGAAGGTCAATTAGGGATACTTTGGGTCTACTTTTTGCATACAATTATGCAATACATGACATTATCAATATTTAATATAATAAGCATGATATTATCCTTTATTTAAGGATAAAATATTTACGAGTTTTAAAAATTAATTAAAAAATATTAATGGGTTTTTGGTTTGTTGGTGAAGTTGATTGGTTATGATTGAGTCTATTAGAGACCAAGCCTTGTTCACTATCTACACATCATAAGGGATGAGGCACATATCATACCATGGACAATTTTGGTGGAATTGATATCAAGTGAAAACGTTTTTAACTTAAGACTTGTGCTTCATAAATATCAAAACAAATGAACTATATAAACTAGCAATCACACCCTGGTGTGTAATGGGTATGTCGAAGAGGTGTGGAAGGTCAATTAGGGATACTTTGGGTCTACTTTTTGCAGACAATTATGCAATACATGACATTATCAATATTTAATATAATAAGCATGATATTATCCTTTATTTAAGGATAAAATATTTACGAGTTTTAAAAATTAATTAAAAAATATTAATGGGTTTTTGGTTTGTTGGTGAAGTTGATTGGTTATGATTGAGTCTATTAGAGACCAAGCCTTGTTCACTATCTGGTCATCATAAGGGATGAGGCACATATCATACCATGGACAATTTTGGTGGAATTGATATCAAGTGAAAACATTTTTAACTTAAGACTTGTGCTTCATGAATATCAAAACAAATGAACTATATAAACTAGCAATCACACCTTGGTGTGTAATGGGTATGTCGAAGAGGTGTGGAAGGTCAATTAGGGATACTTTGGGTCTACTTTTTGCATACAATTATGCAATACATGAGGTCAATTGGTAGGGAATTAAGAAATTTATTGTGTTTGTACAACAAAGGTCTCTACGGAGAAGTGATAGCTTCAAATCAACTATGCATCCACTTACATGGATCCAAACACGATTGAAACTAAACCTCTAAATCAAGAAGATAATCGAGTTCCATTATAAACAAGCTCATGTTATGTTTACAATAAGAAGACATGGAGAGAGAGGGAAATATAGGGATAGAAACAAGGAGAGGTAGGGGAAGAGTGAGCATGAGAGAGGGGTAAGAAGATAGAGATAAAGAGGAAAATAGAGATGGAGAAAGAGGAGAGGGAAAGAGATAGGTAGATGAGAGAGAGAGAAGAGGGGGGGAAAGGGAGAGAGATAGGTAGAGAGGGAGATACAGAAGGATATAAAAATAGATAAAGAGATAGGGAGAGAGATAAAGAGATAGGGAGACATAGGTAGATAAATATATGGATTAAAGAAGATAGAGGAGTGTGAGAGATATATATAGAGAGAGAAATATAGATACAGATATCTAGAGTAGGAGAGATGGAGTGAATAAGAGAGAGGGAAGAGGGAGATATAACTCAATAGATAGAAAAGGAGAGAGAGAGTGATATAGATAGAGGCCTTCTATTGTAGCATACATGATCGTGCCAAAATACTGCTTCACATTCTCTATCTTTATCGTCAGGCACCTATGTGAATGTTTACATTATTTATTAAATTTCATGTTATTTGGCATGCCCCCTATGTGTGTTTCGAGTTTCAACATGGGCTTATAGTTTTATTGAAGTTGCAAAATTGTTGGTGGCTTGTTTCTTTGACTAGTGATAGGTTTGGCAGAAGGTAAATCCCTAGGCTTTATGAGCAAAACAACATGGGTCAAAGCTATGGTAAAAACATTGCAGGAAAAGATATGGATTGTGAATAGATTCCCACATGAAATCAAAGGCTTAAAAATAGTAAAGTTGTATTAGTGATTATATATTATTATATTATATTATATTATATTATATATTAAATTATTTATTATATTATATATTATCTAGTATAGTATATATATTATATTGTATAATATTATAGCATGTGGGATAGTAGCCTTCAAGTTAAAAAAAAACATAACCATGATATAACCAATTTAGAGGTTCAAGGAGTATAGGAAAAGGCTACTTGGGCAGGAAAACCTTTACATTAAAACTAGCATAAAGTTGGAGGTAGAGAGAAGAGAGAGATTTGCTTTGTAGGGTTTGGGGGGTTGCTTTCTGGGGAAGGGGCCAAATCCAAACGCCAATGGCGGTATGCTAAAGTTAACAACACAAAAATGCTAAAGTTAACAACACAAAAATGATTGATTCAATTAAAATTATATAATTAAATATTGTAATTTTATGCTTATACAATATGGCAGACAACAAGGACAGGAAGAAGCAACAGTAGCTGTAGCAGCAGAGAAAAATGAAGCTGTTGCATATACCACAATATTCTTCTTCTTTCCATCAAAGAGTAAGAGAAGTTTGAACACATAGAAAGGGTGAAGAGGAGGAGGAAGAGGATGATGATGTGGCTCCCTTGCGCTTAAGGCACAACCATTCCCGCCAATCTGATCTGCCTGCTTCGTCCAACAATTCCAAATCATTGTCATCACCTTCAAGGAAGAAGCAATGCAAGCTCAAGGAGCTCTCTTGCTCTAGGCCTAATGGAACACCCCTCGCCGCCTCATCTCCCGCCGTGGATGATCAAGATGCATTTCTCAGAGAGGTACATTCACAAAATCATTAATTTAGTATGTCATTTTATGTTTTTACTATTATATCAGACCTCAACAATGGACAATTTAGTTAATCTCGACATCCATTTGACATATTTACAACACTTATTGTGCAAATTTCACTACCCATTGACGTCATTGACGTAATTTCAACACCAATTCATATAATATTTTTTGTATTGATTATAGTTTGAGCAACATATACATATAGCGAGCAGTACTACTGCTTGTCAATACATACAATTACATACTACCACAGTTCTCCAAATGTTACCCATATCAACTATTACATAGGTATTACATGTTGTCCCTGTATTGTCCATCTGTAACCCATCTTCATTCTGCCTTGCTGAGCGTCACCCTGGGAGTCTGCCAGATGCTGTCACTATGAACTTGCCTTATGTATTCCAAAACCGAGATCCTGTTGTTGCTACTATTTCTGACAAAAAACCACATAGCCATCCGAACTGTACTATTAAGCCATATCATAACCTGTTACCATGCCAAAAAAACCACACCTGATCCAGACTTGGAGCTTTCCACCAACTTAAGTAGTTGAACCCTCACTGCCAGTTGGGTGTTTCATACCCCAGGAGAGCCTCTGTTGCCTCAATTTCTTCCTAAGTGAAGTCTTTAGGCCTGAGCATTGGTGGAGGGTTTTCTAACTGAGCCTCCCTTGCCATTATTTCATTGAAGTCCTTTTGGAAGATTTCCAATTCTTGGAGAAATTTTTTTGAGCTTGGTTGACCATTCTGCCAAGTGTGACCAAATTTGACCTCCCTCAAGTTTATTTGAGAGCACACCATCCTCCAGCAGCTTGAGAAACTTGAACTTTGTAACCTTCACAGTCATTGTAACCTGCAAGGCAATGTTATGAAGGGTGAGTCTTTGTAAAGACTCAGTAAGAACCCTCAAGTTCCCTTTAAATCTTTCATCGTTCTAGGCTTTCCAAATGTGCCAAAGTATTTCTGTTGAAAAACATGACCAAAACAGTGTTTGTTCCTTTCCAAACTTATTTTTATTGAATAAAATGACTCTATCCATTCTGAGAGACCCATTAGTGTTCCATATTTCCAATTTATTGCAACATAGTTTCCAAATTTCTCTTGCAAAAAGACAATAAAAAAATATATGCTTTATTGTTTTTGGTACTCTGCATAGTTTGCAAGTTTCAGTCTCATTTGAATTTGTTTTGTAAGCCAACCTATGAAATAACAATAACCACCTGAAGCACGCCTTTTTTGGTTCAAATGTTTTGGACCAATTGTTTGAAAATATTTTTGACCATTCATTATCATTGAGGTTTACATTCCATTTATTGTTCAAGTACTCATAGATACCCTGTTGTTTAGTGAGAGTTTTATAGATAGTTTTTGCATTGAGATTAGCGATATTGGACCCATTGGTCCATTGAAACTCCCTTAATTGCTTAGGGTTGAATTTGCTATTGACCGACCATTCCAAGTAGTTGCATGCCTCTCTAACTATAGAGTAGGTCCTCCAGTGTGTATCCGGTATGTGGTACTTAGTTTTCAACTGGTTCCATTCTTTTATCAGGTCATTATGCAAGATTTTTACAAAAGATTTGATTCCTTTACTATTCCAACTCTTTGTTGAACAACCTTGTAGCATAGCCAAGGGTTTATCCCTATGTTTAAGAGGAGACTTGATTATAGGTATTGTTTAAATCTAACAAGGTTCTATCCAAGGAGGTTTGATCTAAGGGGGTTTGATCAATCCCTCCTTAATTAAAATCATTTAAATGGAACCTTTAAAGTCTTAAATCATTGTATTTTCTAAAATATGTGATTTCAAACAAAAATTAGGATGTCCCAAAAGTGTTACCCATTATTGTGGCAGCACCCACTTCTAATTAACACTTTCCATGGTTCATTCATAGTCAATGCCTTGAAAATCCATTTGGTGGCCAGTGCTATGCCTTGGAATCTTAGGTCTTTGAGCCCAAGCCCCCTTCCTCTTTGCTTACATAGCACCAACCCCAATTGATTGCATGCCTCTTCGAAAGCTTTGAATCCTTTTTTGGATTTCCTCTACTTGATAATTGCTAAAAAGCCATACCAAGGCAAAGTACAGGCTATAGGAGGACAAGATTTTTTGGAAAATTTGAACTCTCCCAGCCATTGAGAGGACTTTTTGGAGAATTTGAACTTTCCATGGTTAATTATAAAGTTTTTTTTATAAGTTATATATCGGAGAGAGGTTCAGTAGATCATGTAGATTAATTTTGTGAGCATGTAGTGATTGTATGAAATATCACCTCCGAAAATTAAATTATTTTTTCTTAATAAAATACAGCCTTAAAATGAAACTAATTTTTTTTTATTAATCTATAAAGTATCATGAATATATATACATTTTATAATATATATTATTTAAAAGAAAAAAAATCCTTCACTAAACTATTTAATGATCTATAACATGAATTGAGGAATCTTTGACATAAGATGCTTCACCTCAATTTTTTAATTATATTTTTATAATTTCAAAATAATCAAAATAAAGGAAATAATAGTTATAAAATTTTATGAAATTAATTTTACAGTGATTTTTTTAATTTTTTTTTAATCAAATATCTTATTCTTTAAATAAAATATATTTAAAAATAAGTATAATTTAAAATTTTCATATTATATTTAAAATTTTATTTTATTTATAAATAAACTCAATTGACATTATTTTTTTTTTAATTGTTGAGAAAAAAGATTTAAATTTAATTTAATTAAAAATAATATGATATCTAAATGTATCTATAATTCAAAAATATTTTTTCCCCTTTTAACTTCATCATTTACCGGGACATTCTATATGTCAATTCTTTCCTCCAATTTAAAAGGGAGTGTGATATTTACAACAATGTGGAGTTCATCTTTGGCAACAAAGCTGAATTTTCCAACATATGAGTATCATGAGCAATATCAATAGTTAATATAATAAGAATATGATATTATTGTTTATTTAAGGATAAAATGTTTATGAGTTTTAAAAATTAATTAAAAAATATTAAGGGTTTTTGGTTTGTTGGTGGGGTTGATTGGTTATGATTGAGTCTATTAGAGACCAAGCCTTTTTCACTATTTGGACATCATAAGGGATGAGGCACATGTTGTACCATGGACAATTTTGGTGGAATTGATATCAAGTGATTTTTTTTTAACTTAACACTTGTGCTTCGGAAATAACAAAACAAATAAATTATATAAACTAGAAATCACACCTTGGTGTGCAATGGGTATGGCGAAGAGGTGTGGAAGGTCAATTAGTGATACTTTGGGTCTACTTTTTGCATACAATTGTGCAATACATGAGGTTAGTTGGTAGGGAATTCAAAAATTTATGGTGTTTGTGCAAAAAAGGTCTCCACGGAGAAGTGATAGCTTCAAATCAACTATGTATCCACTTACATGGATCCAAACACGATTGAAACTAAACCTCTAAATCAAGAAGATAATCATGTTCCATTATAAACAAGCTCATGTTATGTTTACAATAGGGAGACAGGGAGAGAAAGGGACATATAGGGATAGAAATAAGGAGAGATAGGGGGAAGAGTGAGTACAAGAGAGGGGTAAGAAGATAGAGATAGAGAGGAAAATAGAGATGGAGAAAGAGGAGAGCGAAAGAGATAGGTAGAGGAAGGAGAGAGAAGAGGGGGAGAAAGGGATAGAGATAGGTAGAGAGGGAGATACAAAAGGATACAAAAATAGATAAAGAGATAGGGAGACATATGTAGATAAAGCTATGGATATAAGAAGATAGAGGAGTGAGAGAGATATATATAGAGAAATAGAGATAAATATATAGAGTAGGAGAAATGGAGTGAATGAGAGAGAGAGAGAGAGAGAGAGAGAGAGAGAGAGAGAGAGAGAGAGAGAGAGAGAGAGAGAGAGAGAGAGAGAGGCCTTCTAATGTAGCATACATGATCGTGCTAAAATAGTGCTTCACATTTTCTATCTTCATCGTCTAGGCACCTATGTGTGTTTACATTATTTATTAAATTTCATGTTAATTGGCATGCCCCCTGTGTGCGTTTTTGGTTTCAACATGGGCTTATAATTTTATTGAAGTTGCAAAATTTTTGGTGGCTTGTTTCTTTGACTAGTGACAGGTTTGGTAGAAGGAAAATCCATAGGCTTTATGAGCAAAACAACATGGGTTAAAGCTATGGTAAAAACATTGCATGAAAAGATATGGATTGTGAATGGATTCCCACATGAAATCGAAGGCTTAAAAATAGTAAAGTTGTGTTAATAATTATATATTATTATATATTATTATATAATGTATTAAATTATTTATTATATTATATAATATAGTATAGTGTAGTATATATTATATTGTATAATATTATAGCATGTAGGATAGCAACCTTCAAGTTCAAAATAAACATAAAAAACCATGATATAACTAATAGAGGAAAGGAGTACAGGAAAAGGCTACACGGGTAGGTAATCCTTTACATAAAACTAGCCTAAAGCTGAAGGTAGAGAGAAGGGAGAGGTTGGCTTTGTAGGGTTTGGCGGGGGGCGCTTTCTGGGGAAGGGGCCAAATCCAAGTGCCAATGGTAGTATGCCAAAGTTAACAACAAAAAAATGATTGATTCAATTAAAATTATATTTAAATATTGTAATTTTATGATTATATGATATGGCAGACAACAAGAATAGGAAGAAGCAACAACAGGTGTAGCGGAAAAGAAAAATGAAGCTACTGCATATACCACAATATTCTTCTTCTTTCCATCAAAGAGAAAGATAAATTTTAATACATAGAAATAGTGAAGAGGAGGAGGGGGAAGAGGAGGAGGAGGAAGAGGATGATGATGTGGCTCCCTTGCGCTTAAGGAAAAGCCATGCCAGCCAATCTGATCTGCCAGCTTCATCCAACAATTCCAAGTCATTATCATCACCTTTAACGAAGAAGCAATGCAAGCTCGAGGAGCTCTCTCACTTTGGGCCTAATGGAACACCCCTCACTACCTCATCTCCTACTGTGGATGATCAAGATGCATTTCTCAAAGAGGTACATGCATAAAATCATTAATTTAGTACGTCATTTTATGATTTTACTAGTATATCAAACCTCAAGAATGGACAATTTACTTAATCTCGACATCCATTTGACATATTTACAACACTTATTGTGCAGATTTCACTACCCATTGACATAATTTCAACACTAATTGATATAAGTTTGAAATGACAAAAAATAGGGCACCCTATCCTTGTGGAAGATAGGACAAGCTAGGGTTTAGGACCTAGACCTATTTCCCTCAAGTTTTATTCAAGGAAATATTAGAGAGATCTCAATTTGAGGATAGAAAGGGGGAAAGAGATCTTGCAATAAGGTATCCTAGGGTGTGATTAAAGACTAAAAGAGGGTTCACCACCAAGCTAGGGCTTGGAAAGACAAGAAATGAATGAAGCATGCAAAACCTAACTAAATGACCTAGATTATGAAACTGAAATGTAGAATAAAATACTGAGAATGAGAAGAGGTGTACTTGGAAGAAAGATGAGGTCAAAATAAGCTCCAAAACCTTGAAATCCTACTGTTTGATGCTCACTGGAACTCATAATTTAGTCCCAGACTAGGGTTTTTGTGCCAAAACTATAATCTCATAGGGATAGATCTGAATCTCCTAAAATCTGGAAAATGTCAGTACTAAGACTCATACACCACAAGTGATGATTTAGTCCCAATATTAGAGTTTGGCTAAAATTTTGATATTCTCTAGTGATTTCTTGTAGCTTCCTTCCTACCAAATCTCCAAGTTGAAAACCCTGATTTGCAACCTATAGGTGACTTTTCGTAGTCTTGTAAATGAGGGAACAACTCTAACAACTCCCTTCAATCTTGTAACTTAATCTTCAAAGATCCTTCAAGCTCCAAGATGCCTAGATCTGTAATCACACATGTAGAGAGAGAGAAAAACTATTTGATTGTTAGGAAATAGGGGTTTGCCTAGGTCAAACCTCGTTTAGGTAATTGAACCTTGTGATGAAACAATGAAATATGAAACATGAACAATGATACCTTGAATGATGTCTTGAGATGTAAATCAACAATCTAATATGAAGTGGCCATGTAGAATGTAGATCTTGATCTTGAATTAGATGTGGAACAATGCTTAATCTTGGATCTTGAATGCTACATCACAACACTAGCTCAACAACATGCTTGATGCATTATGCCTTGAACATGATGATGGATCTTGAATTGATGCAACAAATGATGAAGAAATCTGCTCTTGAATGCCTTAGAAATGCTCTTGTAAAATCTCTTGACACTCTTGTGAAGCCTTAGGATGCTTAAATCTTGATTGTTAGCTTGATATTATGAATGCTTAGTGAAATAATGATTTGAAAGCTTGTTTATATAGTCATTTTAGCCAATTTATCATTTATTAGATCCCAAATGCCCACATACATGAAATTTGAATTCAAAACCTTGATTTCCCTCTCAAAACCCTAAAAATGGGCCAAATGGGATTCATATGCCACTTGTGGCATATAGGTCCCATCTGGGTGGGACTCATACTCCCAAGGTGGTGTATGGGTCCCACTAGGGCTTTTTGGATAGAGGAAATGTTAGGGAGTTGAGATATTAAGTGTATTTGATGTCTATGTTGGGATTTCGGTTGAAATAAGCCTTAGGATGCATAAAAAAGCATCCTAAGGGAAAATTAATGATGATATGAAGGTCATAAATGCAAGATGGCCCAAAAATTAATGTGAAGGTGTAAATAAATACTCTTTACAACACTAAATTTAGGCAAAATTAGGTCTATTTAACTTAAAAGGGCCCCAAACTTGATGTGAATGTGTAAAACACATTACAACACCAAATCAAGGCCTCATTAGGTTAATTTTAATGTTAATCATCTCCAAATTAGGTGCAAAAGAGGACTACTTTTTCCATCACTACATTTAGCCCCAACTTTAGTGAGAGGAGGAACTTGCTTCAAACTCACACTAAAGTAGACATTCAAGAGGGGTCCAAGTGTACCAATACGGATGGTCTAGTAGGATGAAAAAAATCAAGGAGGTGGTCAAGCCCCCAGGATCCAAGATCCTACGTCAAATTGACATAAGCACAAAGGGACACACAAGGTGGATGATATGAAATAACAAGACAAGATACACAAACATATAATGTCAAAGTCTAAAAGAAAGAAAAAGAAAAAAAAAGAAAAAAGAGGTGGATCAAGCTTCAATCGTTTCTCTTGCACGTCGTGGATCATATCTAAGATGTTTTTCCAAAATGCACACTCACCCTAAGGAAATAGAACTTCAGGCTTTCTGTTGGGTGTGTATCCAAAAGGGGTGGCTTAGTGAGAAAGTCATTCCCACATTTAGGCTTCCCATCACACGCTAACCATACCAAAGCTATACCTCTTGATAACTTTGACAAGGTGCCACATAATAATGAACTTCGAGCTCCATAAGGAAAGAAAAGCTTTGTATGCTTGAAACTCATGAACAAACAAGATGGATCCATAGGCAAGAAAAGTGTGTTATGCAAGGTTGCCATATACAGGTTATTGTAAATGTGAAATAGTGTAAGGTATGTTCAAAGGAATTTTGCTTCGTTCATGTAGGGTCTCTTCTTAGGGGACATTGTGCCTAATGTCTCCAAGAGAGGACAAGTCATAGAAATATCACGCTATCGGATGAAATCAAACCCAATGACACCACCAAGAAAAGGACGCATCACAAGAATAGAGAAAATCACACAATGAAACATGAGTGTCGATGTATGCCCCCACTTTAAAGCAGTTGCTAACACCATTTCTGCGAGAAATTTTCTTTAAAGTAGGAGACATGAGAGCTTATTCAGAAAGCCCTATGCCAAGTCATATGTTTCTGAATCAAACTACATCATGAATAAAGGGGTAGCCCCTAAAAATCAATATGTCACATGTGAACCATTTTAAGGCATGTCGTCCACATCCCAAGCCTGCTCTTATATATACATGGAAGGTGGTCAACTAGCCAAATGAGACAATGACAAGTGACATATGGGGACAAAGCTACCTAACCCCTTGCCCCAACTTAATGTAGAACAAGGATGAGCCGAGATGATTGATGAGAAACATGCAAGAGTGAAAATTAGTATCAATTAGAGGAATTAGGTGGTTCAACATAAGGAAGAGCACCGCACTCCTTAAGATGTTGAATTTTATCACTTAAAGCCTTACATTCATTAGTAGAATGACCATGAACTCTATGATATGCACAAATGAACTCTTGTAGTAAAACTTCTTTCATGTTCTTGGAGGGAGGGATATCAAATGATCTTGGAGGAGTATCGACAAGATACTTGCTTGATTAGTAGTAAAATATGTTCCTTTATTTTGTGACAAAGATATCTCTTGCTTAGTAAAAGATGTCATGCTTACACTTGGGCTCTTTATATTGCGATATTTTGTACTCTTCCTTAAAGGAAGGTGTAAAATCTAACAAATTCGAATCATTAGTGTTTTGCAAGATGACATTGATGTTAAGTGAAGATTTCTCTATTTCTTTCAAAGGACAATAACGAATACCACTAGTGTTTATCAGTTCAAGATGCACTAATGTTAAAGTTGGCTTAGAAGAATCTTTTGTAATAGTGTTGACATTGAGTGAAGGCTTACTTGTTTCTTTCGAGGGACAATAACCAAGACCACTATTCTTTGATTGTGTGTGAGGCTCTATAGGGACACATATACCTTGTTCTCTAGCACCACATCCTTTTCCACTATATCCAATTTGTTTCATGAGTTCATAACTTTTTCCATAACACATTTTCATTTCTTTTGGAGTTGATGGTTGCTCATAATTAAGTTCATCAAAGTTTGTTGTGCAATTTTTTTTCTTTTGTTCTAAAGTTGTTGAGGTGGATGCTTTCAAAGGGTCTTCCAAATTTTGTGTTGACATTACTGCTTTCTCTTTTCCTTTTTTAGAGTCTTTGTCTATGATCTTGTATTCTCCCATGAATGTTGTGAAATCTAAGGAATCCAAATCATCTTCTAATAGCTTTGTGACTTCCTCAATATGGTTTTCCTTTTCTTTCTGTTGCACAGGTTCTACTTGTGTAGTCGATGTCAATGTTTTCAAATGATTTTCATTATTTTTCTCAATGTTTAAACATTTGTTTGGTTCAGGGTCAGCTTTGAGTATGTGCACTTTTTTGTTGTTGACATACTTCATTATACGATGAAAAGTAGAAGGCACCCCATTCATTGCATGAATCTATGGTCTTCCTAAAAGAAGATTATATTAAAGATTGTGGGGCATAACATGGATCGATGTTTCTAATGTGGCCTTTCCAACTATAATAGGCAAAGTGATCACACCAAGCAGTTGTTTTCCTACATTGTCAAATCCATTAATAGATAAAGATTCAGGTTGAATTCTTGATTTATCCATTCCAAGACTATCCAAAAGGGTTACACTACACACATTAAGGGCCGAGCCGTTATCAACAAGGGTTCACTTTATGCCTCTTCCCTTGTATCGAACTATTACGATGAAAGCATCATTTTGTTTTTACACTTCCAAAGGAGGGAGCTCACTTTGGTGGAAAACAATGTCAACATTCATTCCTTGAATCATGGATGTCATGTCATTCGGTTGCAGATTAGAAGGGATAGGAACTTCTTGTAAGGAAATTTGAATCATGTTACGATAATGAGGGGAGGCTTGAATAAGGTACCATAACGATGTCTTAGTAGGAGTATTCTTTAGTTGTTCAACAAGATTATAATCATTTTCATTATGTAAAGGTAAATGAGGGGGACCAGGCAAGATAGGGTTAGGCAATGGGAGGGATGTTGAAGGTGTTTTCCTTGGTTGTAGATTGTTTCTAGTGTTATATGTATGAGCAACAGTGTTATAATTCGATTGTTGTGAAACGTTATTTCTAGGTGGGTAAAGGATAAGTTCAGGTTTGTTTTGAGTTTGTGGTTGCTATGAGGGGGGGTAAAGGATTAGAGGATTCTTTGGATGTCCCACAGGATATACTTGTGTGTTCATAACCTCAGTGGTTTTGGTTTGATGTATTTCTAATGAAGGAGTGTCTAGTGTCATGTTTTCACCATCATGTAAGGAATTCATATCACTATTGTTTGAAAGAAATGTTTCAATGTTATCATTTTCTTCCACCATGATATCATCCCTAGTAGGAGAGTTTTTAGGAGAGTAGAAAACTAGATATTCATGACATTCAATGTTTGGTTCCTCTAAAGTGACTTCATCACAAGTAAGGGGGTTATCAATGGTTGTATTTTCTTGTTTTTCAATGATGGAATTCTCTTGTTCAATAATGTTTTCCCTAGGGGAGGAGAGGCAACTAAGATTCTCATGACTTTCATCAATTATATTTTCTAACATCAAAGCATCTTATTTACAACTAGGAGATATACTAGGAGAAGAACAAATGTAATTGTCATGATTGCCCATAATTTCATTCCTTCGTCCCATAATGTCTTCCAAAATAGGATAGGTAGGGGAAGGAACATAAAGAGAGTTGTTATAGACTTTAAATATTTTATCATCTAACACCAACCTATCATCCTCACTTTCAATTGCATTCTCTTTTACTAATACATTCTCACAAGAAAAATATGAATGTAAACTAGGTAAGGTGATGTTTAGAAATGTGTCTATGATCTCATTCTCATGTGCCATAATATCTTTCCAAGGGGGATGAGGAGAAGGAAAAAAAAGACCTTCTTGATTCTCAACGATTGTATCTTCTTTCACCAAGATACCTTCGTCACTAAAAGGAGAGGTATTAGGAGAATAAAAACTATGACTGTCATGGTTATCTATTATTGTATCCTCTTCTATCACATAATTCCCACAAATAGGAGAGATAGGAGGGGGTGTAGGTTTAAGGCAAGCGTCAACATTTTCACTCTCTTGCACTAAGAGACTCTCATAACTAGGAAATGCATTAAATGAAGGACTAACATGCTTATTGATTATTTTTTTCTATACAAATTTGGAAAAGATAGATACTAAAATTTGTGAAAAGAAACCTATACAAACTCAAAATGGAAAGAAATTCAAAATGCAATGCAATGACCTAGAATGAAATGCAATTTTCAGATTCTAAACAAGGTAATTTGCTGATTACACTATGCAACAACTTAAAAATGAAATGTTGTATATATAATTTTGAAATTAAGCAATGCATGAAATGAACCAAATTAAGCTAGATCTAATGAAATGCAAGTAACAAAAACTCGAAAAACTAAAACAATTATCTAATGATAGGAAACAAAAGTACAAAAATGATGTTTTTAATGTTGTAAAAGGCAATTTTAGGGCTGATCTGGGACTAATTCACGCAAAGGGGCTTATGAGTCTCAGTTAGGGTTTTTTAGGGGTTCAAATAGTGAATAACAATCACCACAAAATACTCAGAAACCAAACAAAACAACCTGTAATGGGACTAAATCCCCCAGAGGAGCGTATATGTCCAAGATTAGGGTTTTTGCACCAATTTCAACAAATTTTGAGTGAATTTTATGTTTTTTGGTTAGGATGATGTCTAGGCTAAGTGTAATTACAGATTTCAAATGAAGTTCAATGATGCAAGATGCAAAAATGAAACCTATATGTACTTTCACTAATGCAATATTTAGAAACCCTAGATACAAATTAACTAATGCGAAACCCTAATGCAAAGTTAATGTAAGCTAGATCTAGGAATAGGATACACTCTAAATCAGAAATGAGGTGTTCACATCGAGTTCACCAAAATGAAATGACAAAAATAGGGTGCCCTATCCTTGTGGAAAATAGGAAAAGCTAGGGTTTAGGACCTATACCTATTTCCCTCAAGTTTCATTCAAAGAAACCTTAGAGATCTCAAGGGGGAAAGAGATCTTGCAATAAGGTATCCTAGGGTGTGATTAAAGACTAAAAGAGGGTTCACCACCAAGCTAGGGCTTGGAAAGACAAAAAATGAATGAAGCATGCAAAACCAAACTAAATGACCTATATTATGAAACTAAAATGTAGAATATAATACTGAGAACGAGCAGAGGTGCACCTGGAAGAAAGTTGAGGTTAGAACAAGCTCCAAGTCCATGAAATCCTTTTATTTGATTCCAACTAGGACTCATACACCAGTCTAGGCAATTTAGTTCTAGACTAGGGTTTATGTGCCAAAATTGGAATCTCACAGGGATAGATATGAATCTCTCGAAACCTAGAAAATTTTAGTATTGAGACTCATACACCACAAGTGGTGATTTAGTCCTAGTATTAGGGTTTGACTAAAATTCTTTTATTCTCTAGTGATTTCCTATAGCTTCCTTCCTGCCAAATCTCCTAGTCGGAAACCCCGATTTGCAACCTATAGGTGACTTTTTGTGGTCTTGTAAATGAGGGAACAACTCTGAAAACTTCCTTCAATCTTTCAACTTAATCTTCAAAGATCCTTCAAGCTCCAAGACACCTATATTTTCAATCACACATGTAGAGAGAGAGAGAAAAACTTGTTGATTGTTAGGAAATAGGGGTTTGCCTAGGTCAAACCTCATTTAGGTAATTAAACCTTGTGATAAAACAATGAAATATGAACATGAAACATGAAATATGAAACCTTGAATGATGTCTTGAGATGTAAATCAATAATCTAACATAAAGTGGCCATGTAGAATGTAGATCTTGATCTTGAGTTAGATGTAGAACAATGCTTAATATTGGATCTTGAATGCCACTTCACAACATTAGCTCAACAACATGCTTGATGCATTATGCCTTGAATATGATGATGGATCTTGAATTGTTGCAACCAATGATGAAGAAATTTGCTCTTGAATGCCTTAGAAATTATCTTGTAAACTGTCTTAACACTCTTGTGAAGGCTTAGGATGCCTAACTCTTGATTGTTAGCTTGATATTATGAATGCTTAGTGAAATAATGATTTGAAACCTTTTTTATATAGGATTTTCATTCAATTTACCATTTATTAGATCCTATATGTTGACATACATGAAATTTGAATTAAAAACCCTGATTTCCCTCTCAAAACCCTAAAAATGGGCCAAATGGGACTCATACGCCGCTTGTGGCATATAGGTCCCATCTGGGTGGGACTCATACGCCCAAGGTGGCATATGGGTCCCATTAGGACTTTTTGGATAGAGGAAATGTCAGAGAGTTGAGATATTAAGTGTATTTGATGTCTATGTTAGGATTTCAGTTGAAATAAGCCTCAGGATGCATAATAAAGGGTCCTAAGAGCCTATTAATGATGATTTGAAGGTCATAAATGTAAGAGGGCCCAAAAATAATGTGGAGGTGTAAATAAATACACTTTACAACACTAAATTTAGGCAAAATTAGGTCTATTTAACTTAAAAGGGCCCCAAACTTGATGTGAATGTGTAAAACACATTACAACACCAAATCAAGGCCACATTAGATTAATTTTAATGTTAATAATCTTCAAATTAGGTGTGAAAAAGGACTAATTTTTTTGTCACTACAAAGTTCAATAACCTAATGTCAAAATTTATCAACCATCTTGATTGGTGTCAATAGTGTTAAGTATCCCCATGTTGTTTTGCATATAATTGATTAACCATCATGATCAACTGCAATAGTGTTACTATGATATGATGTTAATGGGCATGATGCAACAACTATACCATGATTTGATGTTAATGGGTAGATCATTTGAATGATTGTTCCATTAGTACTTGTCCCATCGTACAGGATCTTGCTCTGCTATCAAAGACCAACATATCAAAGACTAAGATGATTCAAATCATCTTGCATACCTTTTAAAACAAAATGAGACATTGATTTTAAGATTGAGCTAGAAAGACTTCATAGAGGGAACACCTTTGGCATAATTATCTATAAAAAATAATAATTTAAAATTATACAAAATTTATTATCAAATGTAAAGAATTAACATATTTTAATTTTAATATGTTCATTATAATTTTAGTTCTTTTTTATAATAGTTAAAAGAAGAATTATTTAGAGTGGACATCTATTTTTTTTAAATATAGAGATTTTAATTAAAGTAAATAAAATAAATTTATATAATTAAAATAAAATAAAGATATTAGTTTTATTTTTTTTAGTAAATAAAATAGTTCTATAGTAAAATGAAATAGAGATAGTATTATTTTAAATATGTAATAAATAAAACAACTCAAAGTAAAATAAAGTAACTCTTAAGTAGATATATTGAGGATGGAGTTATGTGGAGGTCTGTTGCGAGCTATGGCCCACGTGCCCTAGGTGGTGCCTCCTACATACTGGTGTGGCTGTGGGTCTCTTTCTTTGATTTATGCCTTCTTGTTTATGGTCGATAGGGGGTGTTTGAGGGTGTCAGGGTTTGTGTGATTGTGGAGGTGTCTTCTTTTGCTCATTTTTGGTGCTCGTTTTATCTTTGTTTGCTCATTTTGGTGGAGTTTTGGCTTCGGGGTGTTTGGCCTTTGTTGCTCCATTGCTTCAGGTTTTTGTTCTTTTATATTTTGGTGAAGGTATAAGTGGGTTTTTTTTCCTTTTTCTATGGCTTTGGGAGAGGCATTGGGAGCTAAATCTTTGTTGGATTTTTGTGCGGCATTTGGGCCTTCTCCAAATTGTTCATCGAGGGTTTTTTTATAACAATTTGTTCTCAAATGATTTAGGGAATGGAGGATTTGTGTCATCTGGTCGTTCTCGTATTCTGAAAACCAATGGTTTCCTAGAACGATCCAAGGATAGGCTAGTTCTAGTTATTCAACTGGAATCGATTAAGGAGGATATTGAGTATTTCTCGAAGCATGCCTTGCTTTGCAAATTCATGTGAATGAGAGTTCCATTCCAATTTTTGGAGTCATGGGCTCAATGGACCTGGTCCCTAGAGGGTGAGATGGAAATAATGTTGTTGGTGAATAGTTACTTCATGGCGACTTTTAATTGCATGATAGATCACAATAGTGTTTTTGAAGGCATGCCTTATTTCCATAACCAAATCAATTTATTTATTAAACCTTGGCATGCGGGTTTTGATCCTTCAGAGGATCTCTTGAATTAGGTTCCAATGTGGGTGTGTCTCCCAAGATTTCTAGTTTAATGTTGACACAACAACATCTTGCATAGGGTTGCTTCGCTATTGGGGAAACTAGTGGGTTCTTCTCAACAAACCCAGGATAGAAAGGTAATGGCATTTTCTCACATTTGTGTTGAGATTGATTTAAGTAACCCTCTTCCAGATTCTTTTGAAATTCATGTGGGTTCATATTCTTGGGCGCAACTGCTAGATTATGAGACATTTCCCTTTCGTTGTCACCTATGTCATGGATATGGCCATCTGCAGAAAAGATGCCCGAGGTCTAAATATTTTGAGTCTCAGACTACTCAACTTCCTCGCAACCTGCCTAAGCTTGAGAAAAGCAAGGATCCCATTCTTGTGGAGGCTAGAGGTGCAGAGGGTTTTATTCCTGTTAAGGTTCATAATAGGAACCATGGTCAAAAGAG
Source organism: Sequoia sempervirens (assembly GCA_007258455.2). Classification (NCBI taxonomy): domain Eukaryota; kingdom Viridiplantae; phylum Streptophyta; class Pinopsida; order Cupressales; family Cupressaceae; genus Sequoia; species Sequoia sempervirens. The sequence continues at coordinate 110,641,575 of VDFB02256132.1, read as the reverse complement.
GACTCTTAATTATCAACAAAAATGTGATACCTTTAATAGATTTGAGGTTCTGGATGATCTCAGTCAACAGGAGGTGAATCTTGGTATGATGATTATGGATCGAGGTGTTTTGGAAGTGGTTTAGGAGGGAAATATCCTAGTGTACAACTAGACTTCTCAAGAGGTTGGTGCTTTGCAAATGGATACAGATCTTATTTTGGTGGTTCATGGGAGGCTTGAGTCTCTTGTGGATGTAAAGATGGGGGAGGTAGAGGGCTCTACTCCATTGGTGAAAGTGGGGTCTGACTTGGTAAAGGAAGCAAGGCTTCTCCTTCATTGGGAATTCTTTAGAAAGACCAAAAAAAGGGGTTGTTGAGAAGTCCTCCAAGGTTGGGAGAAAGGACTTAGAAAAAATTAAGATGATGGGGGAGACTTTTTGTGGAGTCATGATCTGTTAAGACTCTGGAATCTCATTTTTCTAACCCTCTGAAATGATCATCCTCTTGTGGAATGTAAGGAGCTTGAATAGTGGCCTACAATAAAAAGCTATTCAAGAATTGGTAAGAATTCATTCTCCCAATGTTCTTTTTCTATAGGAGACTAAGTTATCTATAGAAAGTATGGTTGGTTTGTTGTCAAAGTTGTGGGGGAGGGGTGACAGCCAGTGTATTAGGGCTCAAGGTAATGTTGGGGGTGTGGCTTGCTTGTGGAACCCAATGAAGATTCATCCTCTTTGGTGGATGTCCTCTAAGTCTTCCATCTCTACAGTTGCTTCAAGTTTGGAGTCGGGGGAACCTATTCTTCTATTAAACATCTATGCTCCTACTGATTTTTGAGGTAAGCAGTTCTTGTGGTCTCATATTAATTTTATTTGGAGCCTTACTCCTTTTTTCCATTGGATTATGGCTGGTGATTTCAATGCCATTATTGAGTTGGATGAGAAGAAGGGTGGTGTTGTGAGTTGGAGCCCTTTGCTTTCCTTCTTTGTGATAACATTTCTGCCTTGAATCTGGTTGACATTAAGCCTCGTAATGGTCAATTTACTTGGAACAATAGGAGGATGGGGGAGAACTATATTGTAGAGAGACTTGACCATTTATTGGTTTCCTATTTATGGATTGGAGGACTATAGTCTACTTGTTATGAGATTTTGGACTAGAGGGGATCGAATCACTAGCCTATTAAAATTTCTGCTACTTTAGCTCGTGTTGTTCAGTCCCATTCTTTCAAGTTCCAACTTATGTGGTTAAGAGATACTTCTTTGCAAGAGTATGTAGTTGAATGGTGGCAGATGGGAAGACCTGCTCATTATACTGCTATGTATTCTTTTTCCAGCTTGTTGCAATATGTGAAGTATTAGCTCAAGTGGTGGAACAAGTAGTGTTTTGGAAACATTTTTCATGCTAAGATTTTTGCTCAAGCCAGCTTGGATGCCATAACCCAAGAGATAAGGGAGTTTGGTCTTTTAGAGGATTCACTTAGGGAGGAGGCAAGGGCTCTGAAAGTTTTGGATGAGTGCAAGTTGCGTGAGGAAATTTATTGGAAACAAAAGGCTCATGTTGAGCGGTTACAAGAGGGGGACAAAAACACTACATTCTTTTTCAATTCATAAAAGTCAAGACATGGAAATTCTATTCTCGTTCTTGTGAGTGACAACGGTGAGCATTTATCTTCTTTGCATGAAATGTCTAGAGAAGTTGCGTACTTATTTTCCTCATTATTTAGAGAGGATTCTCAAGATGTCTTAGTGGAAGAAAACCATGTTTTGGCTTGTATCCCCTCCTTGGTTACTGGGGACATGAATGAGCAATTTTGGGCTACATTTCACCGGATGAATTGGAGGCTATTTTTTTCTAGATGAAGAAAGGGAAAGCCCCAGGCCCCGATGGCTTTCCGATTGAATTCTTTCAAGAATTTTGGGATATCATTAAGTTGGACTTATTGGAGGTGGTTTGTGAGTCTCAGAGGAATAAGCAGATACTGTAGGCTTTGAATTCTACCTTCCTTTCTCTCATTACCAAATGCAAGGGGGTGGATTGATTGAGTCAATTTTGAACTATCTCTCTTTGTAATGTGGTTTATAAAATCATTTCCAAGTTGATTGTTGAAAGGTTGAAGTGATGGATTAGATGGCTTATCTCTGAGGACCAGAGTGGTTTTGTGGTGGATAGGAAAATTATGGATGGGGTGATCATTGCTATGGAAACTATTCATTCTATGGAATCCTCTAAAGATAAGCCTATGTTCATCAAGTTGGATATGGAAAAGGCCTATGATAGAGTTAAGTGGTATTTTTTACTCAAAATTCTTATTGCCTTTGGTTTTACTCAGGAGTGGGTCTAGTGGGTTATGAGTTTTGTTACTTCCATTTCCTTCTCGGTGCTGATAAATGGCGAGCCTTCTCTTTTTGGTGCTTCTAGAGGCCTTTGTCAAGGGGGTCCTCTCTCTTTATTTATTTATTCTTCTTTTTGAAGGTTTGGAGAGAGTAGTGAAGCATGATGTAGAGTTGGGTCTTATTTAGGGTTGGGTGTAGGGAAATGGTTTTCCTCCTTAGTCTCACTTGCAATTTGTGGATGATACTACTTTGATGGGTATGGGTAAGGTAAGAGAAGACACAAATTTGCACAAGGCCTTGGATATTTATCTTGCTGCTTTTGGTCAAATGATTAATGAAGATAAATATTCCATTTTCTTCTTTAGTACTCCATGACTTATTCAACAGAGGATTGCTCATATCTTGAGGTTTTAGATTGGCTCACTCCCTTTTACTTATCTTAGAATTCCTATCTCTTCTATTAGTCTCCCTAGGGAGTCTTGGTAGAATATTCTTGACAAGTTTCATGTGAAGGTTAATCATTGGCCTCATCAATGGCTATCTTTTGTTTGGCGAGTTCACCTGCTTAAATTTGTGGTGTAGGCTCTTCCCATCTATATATGTATGCTCCAAGTGGCTCCAATTGGGTTTGTTAAGGATTTGGATTCTTTGGCTAGACAATTCTTATGGGAAGGCAGCTTGTCTTCTTCTAAGTGGAGCCTTGTGAAGTGTGATATTGTGTGTAGTTTGAAGTAGTTCAGAGGTCTTGGATTGTGGCAGTCGACTTTATCTGGATTGGTGTTGGCTATTAAGCTCTATTGGAGGTGGTGTTTGGAACATGATCACATCTAGGCCAGGATTTTATCTCACAAATACCTTTGGGTGGTTTTGAGGGGGGAGATTCCCCAATATCCTCTTGTGGGGAAGGGTTCTGTGATTTGGGGAATGCTTAAAAAAGGGGTTGTGTTGATCAAGGAGGGTTTATTCTGGATATGTAATAGGGGGCTGAGGCTCTCTTTTGGTCTGATTATTGGGATGGATATCCCCCCATTTTGCACTAGTATCCTAACTTTTTGAATCTTTTCCAATGCTTCCTAGAGGCTGGCTGGTCAAGGGTGATCGATTTTAAGTCTTCTTACTCATGGGGGAAGTTGGAGGTGGCTAGGTGGAAGGATCCTCGTGATTGGCCTATTGTTGGTTCAAAGGAGGATTGTGACGAGCTTCAAAATATTTTGGCTAGTAGACAATGCATCTCCCTTAGGGATAAGGATATTATTACCTTGAGCTCAGATCCTAAAGGTACTTACACTGTGGCTAAGGTGTAATAGGAGTTGCTAGCTCCTAAGTTTGGTGGGGTGGAGGTTCCTTGGTGGAAACATGTATGAAACAAGTTTTCTTGGCCAAAGTGTAATTGCTTTGTGTGGAATCTAGCTTGGAATAGATGTTTGACTTGGGCTAATCTTCAGAAATGAGGATTCTAGGGCCCCTCTGTTTGTGTTTTGTGTGGCTGTCGTAAGGAGGATTCTTCCCACTTGTTTTTCTGTTGCTCTTTTTCTATGCTACTTTGGAATTTTTGATGGGATGTTTGGAAACATCCTTATGTTCATGATTCTTCCCTTATTGAGTTTTGGAGCAGTATGGGAAGACCTCCTTCTCAGGCCTCTTTCCTCCAGATTGTGTGGTGCATTGATCCTACCTTCATCCTTTGGAAAATTTGGCTGGAAAGGAATCGTAGGATTTTTTGTGGGGATAGGTTGATGGTTCAATAGGTTTGGCACAAAATTGTTGGTATGATCCAGGAGATGGTGGAGGATAAATGTGAAGTGGCATTTCCTTTAGAAAGGAGGGATGATGAGAATGTGGATAAACTTGGCTTATAGGGATTGACTTTTGACTCTGCTTGTGTCAGAAGAGGTAGGTGGGCTAAAAAGAAGGTACAAAGGATGGGAAGATGGTTGCCTCCTCTAGTAGACATATTGAAAATCAATACTGATGATTCCTCTAGGGGTAATCTTGGGCCTGCTAGGATTGGTGGAGTTGGTAGAGATTGCTCTAGCTTGGTAATTTTCCTTTTCTCTATTCATAAAGGGAAACATTCTAACAACTTTATGGAGGGGTTGGTGATTCTCTGGGCCATTGAGTGTGCTTGGACTTTAGGTTGGTGTAAGATTATCTGTGAGTCTGACTCATAGATTATTATTAATTTGTTGAATGGAAATAAGGCGACTAATGTTAATTGACAACTTGCTTTGGTTGTTCGACAGATTTTGTAGACGAGCTCTATGATGGAGGTGGTGTCTTTTTCCCACATTTCACGTGAATGGAATAGGGCTATTGATTGTTTGACTAAGTGGGCTTCAAAGCATGATGATGATTGGAAGATTGAGGTTTGGGAGCAGTTATCCCCTAATTATTGTCATGAGTTAGAGAGGGTTATTACTGATAATATGGATGGCTAGGGTGTTTGTGGCTGTATGGGTGGCAGTTTCTATTTTGGTTGGGTGTTCTTGTGCTTTCTTTTCCTAGGAGCCTACTGGATCCTTGATTCCTATGTACTATTAATTTCTTGATTTGAATAAAGTTTTTAACCCCTTATTATTAAAAAGTAACTCTTAAGTAAATAAAAAATATTTTTATATATTTTTTAAATCTTAAATACATCTATTTAGAAGTGTATCCAAATGCTTATTCATCATTAATAACAAATTTAGTATAAGAATTTGTAGAGATAGATGTATTTAAGATATATATTATAGTAATAAGAATATTTGTTTGCTATTGTGTTGATATTTCATTGAACACTTTTTTTCATGTCTCTTGAATTTTTATTTTTTTATTAACAAAATATGATTCCTTAAACTATATAGCTTGAATGCTTGATGACACTCACCAATAAATGTAATGGCAATACCAAATTATACATGAATTAGGCAAATGTTTTGATGGTGCTCTCTTGGTTGAATCTAAATGTATGGGTTGTAGGGATTTTTGGCATAGAATGACCAAATATCCAAAGAAGATATAAAATAATTATAGTATTTTTTGACATTAACAAAATAAGGGAAACTATGCCAAATGATTTTTGGAACGATGTTTTTCTCTTCTTGTTTTAGGATGAATTGACAATCATTTAAGGGGTGGAAAGGATTTTGGTGTTATTTTTGGAGATTGTGAAAAAATTTCTAGGGTCTCCTTCAAAAATTTCACCCTCAACTGGTTAAAGTTTTTTGAGATAGAGTAGTTAGAATAAAGATCTTGATACAACAAAGTTTTGAATGCTATCATAGTCGCAGCCACAACCACAAAATCTGCAAAAGGATTCACTACATAAGAAGCCTTTTCAATGTTGTTGTCATAGTAGAGCTTGCAAAAGGAAGCAAGTGGGATGCGCTAGGAGGAGTGGGGAGGAGGAGACTACAAACTGGGAACAATGACCATAGGCCATTAATGGTTCCTTTTTTCCTTAACTTAATTACTTTTGTTATACGATTTCATTCTAAATAATTTTCTCGCTTTATAGTGTTAAATTCTTTAACTTTGGTTTGTGCCCTCATTCCTTGCATTTAATGGTTCGTAGGAGTGGGTTACTTGGGGTTCACAGTAATTAATAGAGGGGGGCTGTCTTGGCCTCTAGTAATCCCCCAGATGGAATTGAAGGGGCAAGTTATTTGTATTAACGGGGAGAGAGAAAGGTTATTTAGAGATATTGTAGCAAGTGTAAGTGAAGATAGGATTTTCAAAGTTGTAAAATTCATGGCAGTGGAGGATAGTGAGAATTGAGGAGAGTGACTGCAATGTGTGGGAGATAATAAGTGTTTTCTAGAAGAGCCTTGGAAATTGGATGTAACTCCAAACCTTGAAATGGTAACTTCTTTAGATAGGGAGGAAAAGAGATTAAAAGAACTAGCTATTTTTTTGTCACCCTTGACAATAATGAATTGTTTGCTAGGAAATATCTGGATGAATGAATTAACAATGTGTGGTATCAAAAATAGGAAACCATATTTCATTCTGTAGGATGGTCCAAAAGGTAACACTAGTACAAAAACAACAATAAAATAGTGAAAAAACTACTAAAAACTGCTTATAAATGACTGAACTTGGTCACATGACCATTAGTAGTTTATTGCTAGTCATTTAAAACGCGACCAAATTGATGACTAAACCATTTTTAGTCATTTATCAGTTGTTTTCATTGATCGATTTGGTAGTATATTTAGTCGTTGATTTAGTGATTGATTGTTGTAATCTGGTCACTTATTTAGTCATTTTTATTCACTGATATATTTAGTCATTTGATTCTTGCAATCTGGTCACTTATTTAGTCATTTTTATTCACTGATTTCTGTCCATTGGTAGTGTATTTAGCCATTAATTTTAATCATCATTTTGATCAATTTGGTAGTATATTTAGTCAGTTTTATTTCACAGATCATATATTTAGTCATATTTATTCACTGTTCACTGATTTATGTCTATTGGTAGTATATTTAGTCATATTTATTCATTTTTCATTGATTTCTATCAATTGGTAATATATTTAGTCAATTTAATTATTAAGTGACATCAATTAGTAGTACATTTAGTCATTTTATTTGGCTGATATTTGAGGATTTAAACATAAAACACAAAAATACACAACAATCATCAATTGCACATAATAAGAGAGCCATTGAGAAGGAAAAATCAATGAAATTTATTAATAAATGAAAGGTGTTCTAGTTATAGCTTAGAAATAGAGTATTACAATTTTTATTTTTAGTCACAAGATTGAAAATCTAAGTTACAATATTGCACATAAATGACTGCAAGAAAGAAACTTCTCCAAAAAACTTTTGCAATGATGGAAACGCATGCTTGGAGCCCTTCAATGCAAGCACATGCCCCTTTCATTTATTAAAACTTCTACAATTGGTTAATCTTCTTGGAGCAATTTGTAACGTGTAGAATCCAAGAAGGAGAGTGTTGATCATGTCCCATATATGAAGCTCTCTCCTTCAAGGAAGTCAACAATAACCTAGCTAGAATCTTTCCTCCTTTATATGCAACATGTCATCTGATATGAGCAATATGGTGTGCCTTTTCCACCATGAATGAAGCTGTGCCTCAATACAACCAACAAAATCACTGTTAATCTCAATTTAGAAAGAATAAAAGTGCATCAAGTATATTACAAGTTTACAAAAGTAAGTACAAACACAACAAAAAGATAAATCAATTAAATAATTGTAGGAGATAGATCACATCCACAAACATGGGAGAGCTATGCAAAATTGGAGAAATTGGCTTGGCAAATGAAGGCAGCGGGGTATTTCCAAATTCAAGACTTTTACTTAATGCTATGGAATAGAAGAAAAAAGAATCATTTATCTGCCACCATAGTGAAAAGTTAGCAATTGCATTTGGTTTGTTAAACATGGCCCCTAGCACAACTATTAGAGTTGTTAAGAACCTTCGAGTATGTTCTTATTTTCACACTGCAACTAAATTCATCTCCAAGATTGTTGCAAGAGAAATTATTCTAAGAGATGTGAACCATTTCCATCATTTTAAATAGGGACAATGTTCTTCTGGAGAATATTGGTGATGCTAAATGAAACAATCTAAAAAATAGGCTTACACTATAATAATGTGCACTATATCAGATTTCCGAAGGGACATCCATCAAAGCATAACAATAGGGGATTTTTTGTCATATGTTGTATTTACAAGTTCCCTGCTAGACATACATGAAAATCTAAGGGATTTTTTTTTTATGGCTAGACTAATAAAATCCTATTGTAGGGGATACTCCAAGCACATATAGCCCAATTCTAATGACAACTGTTATTAAAGCTAAAAAAAAGCTTTGGATGTTATTAGTATGTTATTGATATTGAATCATGGACTGGACTGTTTGATACCTTATGACTAAAGATCTTGTATCAATGGGGAGATATGGATCTTGTTGCCACTAATCTACCCAAATAAATCCATATGCTAATATTTGACTTTTGAAATATACTTAGATATTTGATTTCTTGTTTCATGTGCCTCCAAATAGGTGCACTAGATCCTTGAAGGGGATTAACACAGATTTATTCAGTAGGCCATAAAGACTAATTCTATATGATTTTTCTTTATAATTCATCCCAATGTTGATAATGATCAATCTCAGCTTTGCAAAATAAATAGCATCATTAACTAATAAGTTATTAACATTTTTTTAAGAACTTATTAGTTAATGATGTTGTGTATTTTGCAAAGCTGAGATTGATCGTTATTAGCATTGGGATGAATTATAAAGAAAAATCATATAGAATTAGTCTCTTTTTCCTATTGAATAAATCTGTGTTAATCCCATTCAAGGATCTAGTGCAACTATTTGGAGGCACATGAAACAAGAAATCAAATATGTAAGAAAATGCAACCAGTGGGTGTAAAACCCGACTCCTCAACCTTTGAAAGTGTCCTTCCTACATGTGTGTGAATTGGAGCTTTGGATGAGGAAGTTCCATCAAAGCCAATAGAATCATCATTACAAGTAATCAAAGCCAACAAAAAGGAGACCAATATATAAATGATTAAAACAAAAGAATACAATCAAAATATTAAAAGAAATAAGTAAAATCTTACTGCACAACAAGCATCTTTGTAGATTCCATTGCATCATTAACCATTTAACTATCAATAACTTACTATCCCGCCAAAGACATCCAGTCATCCACCATCCACCGCTACACTGCTATACACAAACTAGCTCATTGTGGTATGGTGGTATCTGCCGCTCTACCGCACCAAGCATCATAGACGATCACAGTGTGGCAGTGACTATACCATACCACCGCAGGATACCTTCGACCATCACCGTGGGGTAGTAGTAACCACCACTATACTGTACTAGTCAACATGGAAGCACCACGGGGTGGCGGTAACACCACACTACTGCAAGCTCAATCTAACACCTCTACAGGGTAGCAGTAAGTATCACTCAACTGCCAGTCACTCCATGAGACATCGCGGGATGGTGGTAAAGGCCTAAACTCTCACTTGGTGTAATCTAACTTGATGACGACCAAGTTGGGGGTCCACCAGTGAATTTCAGGCACATAATTCCAATAGGTAAATGCCATAAATTGTCCAAAACAAATACACCAGACTCAAGTCACTTAGGCAAATAGGGCATGTGAGACTTCCCACTAAACCAATTCAAAATTAATAAGGTGTAAATATATGGCTCTTTTAGCACTACAATCAAGGTGTAAATCACAAATATATAAGCAAGATATGGCATAGCTACCAACAATTGCAATCTATAAATCAAGCACTATTGAAAAGACAACAAAAAGAGAGATTGCAACAAAAATCCTGACCAAAAGATAAGACTGTTATTTAAAAATAAACAAAAGGAAAAGCTTAAACTTGTATAACACTTTAGAACACCTAACCACCCAGTATACAAAGCAACCTTTTTATATAGATCTTGATCATGGGACATCCATCAAAGCATAATAGTAGGGATTTTTTTTTCATATATTGTAGTTACAAGTTCCCTGCTAGACATACATGAAAATGTGGAAGCATAGACAATTTGTATCAAGCCAAATCCCAAAAAGTATAATTAAAAAGACAAATCCTTACAATTGGACCTCAAATTGGACCAAGAAAATTTATGATTTTATCTTTAGAATGTGGGAAATTTCTCTGTCAGAGCTTCACGACCTCAAATTAGACCTCCAATCAGACTAGTAGATTTATGATTTTATCTTTAGAATGTAGGAACTTTCTCTGTTCAATATTCACAACCTCAAATTTGATCAGAAATTGGATAAGCAGATTTATGATTTTCTCTATCCATCGACGTTTGTATTCCTACACTCAGGTTCTACTTCCGAGTGAAACCACCTAGAAGTGTTTCAGACTAACTAAAAGTACTCTTCAACCTGGTTATGTCACTGATAGCAATCCAAGTTTGCCTGAAAGGTCCATACCTGAATGTTGCATCACAATCTATTCTTCCTACACATAAAAATGCCACATATTAACCCCTACTAAATAAAATATTTAATCATCATAAAACCATAATTAATAAATCATTTTAGTTTTAGAAAGAATCCAATGTCATTTAGTATCAAAACAAAAGTTGTATAAATCACAAAAAATCCATGAAGCCTCCTAAATGTAGCTTAAAGAAAGTTTATAGGATGGGTTTTAGCATAAGAAGCTTTCTACTACAACTCTCATTGAATGTATTATAAGCAAAAAAAAAAACTCTTCACACTCGAAGTAATGTAGTCAAACATTTATTCCAAAAGTATGTTAGCAGGAGTTAACTAAAAACACAATTTTTTTTTCTTGGTTTCTTTTATCAATATGACACGTGGAAATGAAACAATCACTAAGAAATCCTAACAATAAAAAGCAAAATAAAGGTTCAAGAAAGGAAATTCCAACATGTACTATTGTGTAATGGTGACAAAGGCACTTATATGAGCATGACCTACATACAAATCCCTGCCATTGAATTTCCATCCATCCAAAGAGAAAATAAGCAATGTAAGGATTTGAGAAATATAAGTCCAAAGGGTTATGTTGTAACGGTAATGGAATCACCATAAGAGAACAACTGAGGAATAAATTCTTGTGATTGTAATTATGTGATCCATAAATCTATTGGTCATGTGGCACAATTGTGCTATAACAAATATAAGATGCATTTTTGTGTGACCCAAGTTTAATGTGGCTATGTTGTGAAAGAAATTGAGGCACTCATATGAGCACAATTCATGTACAAATTAATCACTGTCATCACAATTAGGTTTCAATCATCATTGGGTGCATTCAGGTTGACTCAAGTTTAACATGTTATAATGTAATAATAGCATGATCCAAGAGTGATTACCTCTTGCTGCAATACATAGCCTATAACTTTGGTTGATATGCAGAGTGGTTGTGTTATCTCAATTATGTAGTGCATTCAAGCACAACCCATGTTTAATGGGCTATTCTAGAGAGTGATCAAGATTTTCTAAACCTTATGAATGTTACTTAGAAGTGTACAACTTAAACTATAGAACAAGTTTGTTACATACTTGAATACAATATTGGGTTACCACCATGGTGTGTGAAATGTGGGGAGTTAGTAAATCAACACAAACATTAATGAGATGTATTATATTAAAGATTTGAATCATAAACCAATCAAATGAAAGAAAAACAAATCTTTAGAAACGTTCCATTGTTCTCTATTCTCAAGGATTTATTAAACCATATTGGCTCTCAGATTTTGTATGTGCACTATGGTTGTTAAAATGACAACTTGAGAAATGAGATGTTGTATAATGCAAGAAATCTAAGTTCCTACATGATAATGCATGATGCAAATGATAATGGTGATATTGAAAAATGGATAATGATGCTAGATTATGTGATAGAAATGTTGCATAAAAAGCTAAAATGATTCTACATATGCTCAAATATTAACCATTGATATGATAAACTAAAATGCAATTACAAACTAAGACATGATTATAAGTTAGAATGATAAAGCAATGCAACTTGCTAAATGCTAAATGATGAAATTCTAAATGCTCCAATGCTCCAAAGCTATTCCTGCATAATAAGTTTGTTAAAAGATGTGATTGATAAATGCTATAGCAAAGGGTTGTATTTATAGGATTTTCAAAGCATCTTGTGATGTGGCAGCAATCGAAGGTCTAGATTCAAACATGAGGGATGCACAGTGGAGATGGAAGAATCAATTAGGATGTTCCCTTGACCAAGGGCAACATGCCAAATGGATGAAGAAATAAAGTGTGTGAGAAATAAGCCATGTGTTAAAAATTTGTTGAGATAAATGTAATTTAAATATTAGTCATATTTAGTTACATGTGACATTTGATGACATGGCCAAAAAGTGTTGTAGACATGTGACTAATTTTGAATTTTAAAATTATTTAAAATTTAGTGAGGAGATATTTAATTAAATAAAAATAAACTATAGTCATTTTTTTATTTAATTAAATTTAGAAGAATGTGGTTTAGGATGAAGAATTTAGAAAAGTGTGAACTATATAAATAAATTGAGAATTTATTTATAAGTAGATGACTTAAAGGAGTTTATTAATTAAATAGTGAGTATTTAATTAATTAATTGTCTTGACCGATTTTAGATGTATACATTTTTCCCCTCTTTGAAGTAATGTGTTTACACGTTGCTTCAAAGAAAAAAATGTTGCTAATGTCGAGAATTTTTTTTTCGATGCCCTAGATTGTAATTTTCAGGTGATGATGGATATATGCCCCCTCGGGAGATAAATTGATGAATTTTTGAAATTTTTGAAATTTTGATGATTTTTTATGATGATTTCAAAATTTTATGATCCAAAAATGATTTATCTCCCAAAAAATGATGTATAAGTCACCAAGTGATGAAATGAAGAATTAAGCCCCTTTTGAAAATAAAATAAGACAACCGCATAAAATACCTCTTAATTAACCTTTAAAAGGTTAAAAAGGTGATTTGAAACTTCATTTGTGCATTTGCAATTTGAAGATTTGAGAGATTGAGCATTCTAGAAATTTGGAGCAAAATGGTGATCCCCTACCACATGCATCGATTCGAGCGTGTCAGACATCACAACCACTCGGCAGTGTACAAACCTCTAGTATGTACCCCAAAAAACCAACTCATAATTTTTGCAATTAATTTTCCCACTTGTTTTTACATTTTAAATTCAGATTATTTTGTTTTAGCACATAGGATTACCACAATAGTGCATAGATGAATTGTAATGGAACATCAAAAACTTTAGCGCATAGGATAAATGGATTAACGCATAGGTTCCTGTAGCACATAGGTAACCCGAAGTAGCGCATTGAGTGATTGAAGTAGCACATAGAATCCTTTAGCACATAGGTGAATTGATTTAGCGCGTTGATGGTATGATGTAGTGCATAGGACGATTCAATGCATAAGAACTCTATTATGACACAAATAAAATGAAATGGCACATTGGATACTTCGGTGCATTGGAAGTCTGTTTTAGCGCATTGGTGAAATTTAGACCAGATTGATGATTTTTTTGATTAGACTCCTTGATTTTGATGATGTTTGATCGCATGAGCCTTTAATTTGATGATGATTGATGATGTTGATAGATTAGATGTCCATTGATCTCATGATAGGTGAGATTCAATGATGATACTGATAATTGACCTCATGATAGGCAAGGATCAATGATAGTTTGATTGATTGATTGACCTCATGATAGGTGAGGTGTATTGATTGATTGATAAACCTCATGATAGGCAAGGTTGAATGATTGATGAACCTCATGATAGGCGAGGTTGAATTGATTAATGAACCTCATGATAAGCAAGGTTGAATTGATTGAACCTCATGATAGGCGAGGTTGAATTGATTGATGAACCTCATGATAGGCGAGGTTGAATTGATAAATTGATGCTCATGAGATTTGATCAAAGTCTGACTAGAGCTGATTAGATTGATAGGTTGATTGATAGTTTGATTGATGTTGATTGATTGATTAGTTGATGTGTGATTTTTGTGATGATAAGAGCCTTTGATGAGTCTACATATTAGAGAGTGTTTCCCTAGGATGTGGGATTTGATTCCACGCCTGATGCCGCCTGAGGTAGTTGTCATTGCACGATGCAGGTTGTCCTCATTGATTGATATGCCCTAGGTTAGGATCAACAAGAGGTTGCTGAAAACTTTAGCAGAGAGGTGGCACAATGAGCATAACACCTTTCATTTGCCCACTGGTGAGATTACAATGACTCTAGAGGATGTATATAAGATTCTATGGATTCCTATTGTGGGGGAGTTGGTGTTATATGATGCTCAAAAGCAGGGCACTGATGTACTGCACAAAGTATTTGAGGATGATCATATATGTGGTTACAAGATTCCTTGGAGGGATATGGTAGATGCTTATGCCACATTGCTATCTGTTCTAGCTGGATTCATTGGAGGGTTCCTTTGTCCTGACCATAGGTCAAAGGTACTCTCGATTGGATGGGGCCAGATTTTGGAGAGCATGATTGATCAGGGCACTCAATATGCATGGGGTTGTTGCATGCTTGTACATTTGTACCATGATTTACACCACGCGGTCTATCTTTGTGGGCCATTTTATCAGTTGGGGTTACATTGCTTCAGGTCTGGGTTTGGAAGCATATAGCGGTCACACGACTAGTTGGAGACAAACAATGACCTGCCATTAGACCATATGTACATATTTATGTCGGTTGATTTGCTTAGCCTATGCTAGGAAAACTAGAGTACTGAAGGAGGACACTGGATGATCTCGAGTCTGTGGTATGGCGACCCTATTTGGATTTTGAGAGGTGGCTAGAGGATGATACGGAGATGCCTTATTTGTGCCAGTCCATGTATCTGATTGGTTAGACTCATTTCATTATTAAGATATTCTTGCTACTGAGGGTACTGAGGTAGTATGGCAGGATTCAGGGTATGCCCCAGGGCATGGCCCATTATGTGTGGCGACGGGTGGATGCTACAGAATGGGGACCTATGTTGTCATATGATGCAGTCATGCAACACTTCTAGGGATTATAGGCCATCATTTGGGATGTGTATCTAGAGATCATCGATACTATGATATCAGAGGAGGATGCTCAGTACGTGTTCCTACATCCATTCCCATGGATCACCATCCTAGATGAGCCAAAACCATTACTAGAGGAGGAGGAGAGGCCAGTAAGTCATGGGCGTAGGTGACAAAGAGGTGGAGGAGATGAGGAGGAGGAGGAAGATAACAATGATGACGGGGATGGAGATGGAGGTGGCAAGGATGATGATGGGGGTGATGGGGGAGGAGATGACGGTGGAGGAGGGCCAGGTCTTGATGTTGGAGAGTTGAGTGCCTCACAAGAGGCAGCATGTGGAGATTCAACTACCCTCACTGCAACAACAGACAGATTGTTGCACTAAAAGTATAGGTGCAGACACTATAGGGTTAGCTTGAACAGGTTTAGGCTTTACTAGCGCAGGCCCAAGGGTAGATTATAGTATTGACAACAAAGAGGGATGCTTCCAGATAGCAGGTACAATAGGTACAGGCTTAGCTTGCACAAGTCCAGGCCTAGGTTCAAGTACAGGGACAAATGCAGGGGCAGATTTCTAAACTGACTACTGAGAGGGATACTCTGAGATGACGGGTTGATCAAGGTGAGGGCACCATTGAGAGGCTGCAACGATTACTGGTGCATCATATTATTTCAGAGAGATCCGGCGTATCGCATAGAAGGCAGAGTTTTACTGAGTGAGATATCATGATGCGGTTCCTCCCGAGCGGCGGGAGAGTTATGCCTAGTCCTGATCCAGTAGATCCTAGTCTCAGACCACTAGTAAAGGTGTTACACAGACACTTCTTAGAGATTGGAGAGATCCTAGTGCAAGTCGGTTAGGTGGAGGAGGTACTGGTCCCGTGATGCCAACATCGTTTGGGGGAGCATGACATAGCTTTGATTTATGATTTTTTGATGTATCTTGGACAGGTATACACTGATGTATTTGAGACATTGATGATGTACCTCTTGATTTGAGACATTTGTGATACATTTCTATTTTTGATATGTATCTCTTTATACCTTCTGATAACCTTGTACATTTGACATTATGATTTTGAGGTTATATGATATGTGGCGATGATTATGATCTATGTGTCTATATGATTTATGTGATGATGATCATGATGATTATGATGGATGCATTTGATTTGTATGTTATGATGCTATGTGGTGTTCTATATGATGATGATATGATATACTATGAATGCAAATGATGATGCAGCTGATGTGTTATGATTCTATGATGCTTTATGAATGATTTCTATATGATGCATGTGATGGATCCTATTATGCCAATGAAATGTGATGCATTTTATGTTTTTGTTCTTTTCTAATGCAAATAAATGATGCAATGAATGGATGGATGTATGATTATATGATGGTGCATAGTTCTATGTGTTTATGATGTTTATATGATGATGATCATGATTATTATGCAATGATGATGCTTATGTGATGGTTTATGTGATGTATGCAATGATGATATGATAATGCATGGTTGATGATTTGATATGCTTTATGGATGATGGATTTTATTACACAAATGATGTATGATATTCCATGTGATGATTATGTTGATCCAACTAGTTCTTTATTAGTCTTGTACTTGAGTAATAACAAATTCATCTTCACTAATAGTTTTAGATGTTCATAACAATGGCATTATATCCTTGTTGATCAATCATGTTTTTCAACAAATTTTTCTTGTTGGAAATATTACTCTACTAGACATGTCTTTCAATCATCTTATGTGAATCCAAGATCCATTTTATTAAAGGAATAAATGATTTCAGTGATGCATCAAGTTCAATTATAGATGCATCAAGTTCAATTATGCCCCTATTAAAATAGAGATGTTTTTCTTCTTACTCTGTTGGATATGTCTTTCAATCTTCTTAATGGACCAATTTCTTAATCCATTAATAATTGATGAAATGATTTGGATCATGCAAGTGAGATGCAATGCACTTCTTTTTGTGTTTATTGATGCAAGTATTATGATGTAATGCATGGATGGATGAATGATGTGATCATGTGCATATGCTATGGTAATGCTTTCTAATGTATGCAAATTATGATGCAACTAATGTGCAACTATATGAAAATGATGTGTTTTTGGTAATGTCAAATGTACTCAATCCATTAATGTGAGAGATAACAACATTGTGAAATTTGTTGTAGCTTTCAAAATCCCATAGTTATAGATGCAGACTAACATAGATGCAATCTAACTTAACCATGCAGATCTAATATGCAAATGTTGTCATTGTAACAACCGATTTTTTGTGCTTTTTATCATCATTGAGCCTTATGTTGAAAGTGAGTACAAGCATCGATAGCATAATTTAGACCATGATGACCTAAGTACTACTTTTATGATGTTTGATATTGCAAGTTAACACAAGAATCTAGGTATAATTAAATTGAGATCACCTAAGCATTACGTGCGTAAACAGACAAGAGTTAACCGTTTTCCTATGCAAATTCAGAATGTCATTAGTAATACTTTATAGAGCATGTCTCACAACAATTTGCATAGTAATAGTGATCAACTCACAGACAACAAACAAAGAAAAATCATACTTCTTCTTGGCTACTCTAGTTCAATACATCATCGATTTGCTCCAGAGATATGACAAAAAAAATAAAATTACAACAATTTAACAAACATGCTTGGCATGATAAAGCCATGATTTAGAAGGAACACCATCCCTTTAAATTTTGATTTGATTTGATTGATTTGGTTGTTTGATGTTTGATATGGATGGCTGATGTGTTCATGATGGTGATTGATGTTCAATGTTGGGTTGCACTATGATCATTGTGTTTGTTGTGTTGTTTGACTATTGTTTTTCTGTTGGTTTAAGCTCAAAGTTTATTTTCCCCCAGTGAGTTCCGGATTTTTCCCCCAGTCTAGGGTGAGACATGACCGCGATGCCATGATATGTACATGAAGCTTTCTGATGATAGGTAGATTGATGACGAAAGTGAATGGCGAAAGAGAATGGTCGACATGCTCAAATAGATGGAAAAAATAACTTATCACAAATAGCTCCTGTTTGCCAGGTTTTCACTAATTTTTATTGCACTTTTTCAGATTTTTTTTTTTTCAAATTTTCACTTTTTTTTTTTTTTGTATTTTTCTCTTTTTGTTGTTACCAAGACACCTGTTTTCTAGGTTTTCATCAAGGTAACCATTTTTAGGACATTTTCTGATGCTTTTGTATTTTTTTAGAACTTTTTCGAATGCACTAGATGATTTAGGTGTAGAATTTCTTGAGATGTAGGTTGTTGAGGGGTTCATCAAAAAAATCCCCTTCAATTATAGATAGACGATATGCTCCTGATCTAAATATTGATACAACAACAAAGGGACCTAGCCAGTTTGGTTCAAATTTCCCCTTCTTCTCTCGATCCTGTTGATTGCAGGGATTTTCTTTCAAGACCAAGTCACCCACCTGAAATGTTCTAGGCTTTAATATGTGATTGTAGCTTCTAGACATCCTCTACTTATAGAATTTTAGGTGATCAACTGCTTGCTGACTATGCTCATCTAATAGTTCCAACTCTTGTAATCGGGATACTCTATAATCCTCATCCGATATGATCCCTTTTAGTGACACCTAGAGTGATGACAGTTCAACCTCAATAGGTAGAATGGCCTCTGATCAATAGACTAGAGCATAAGGGGGTAGCTCCTATCGAGGTGCGGATACTAGTTCTATAAGCCCATAAAGCAGGGTTCAGTTGAATGTGCCAATCATGTCCAGCCTTGTTGACGGTTTTCTTCAAAAAAATTAGGATAGTCTTGTTTAAGGCCTTTACTTGGCCATTTCCTTGGGGATAGTATGGTGTAGAAAACAGATGTTGTATATGGAGCCTCTCACAGAGTTCTTGGACATCCTGATTCTTGAAGGGTCTGCCATTGTCCATGATAATGGATTGAGGAATGTCATACTGACATATGATATAATTTAGGATGAATGATGAAATTTGTTTTCCTATGATGGTGGTTAGGGGAACAACTTCAATCCACTTCATAAAGTACTCTATGGCTGTGATGATAAACTTTTTTCCATTAGAAGATGACAGATGTATCTTGCCTACGAGGTCTAATCCCCACTAACAGAAAGGCCATGTTGATGTGAAAGGTTGCAACTCTTGTGCTAGTGCATGTATCAGATTTTTGTGGATTTGACATTTTGGGCACTTTTTGACATATTGAAATGACTCCTCCATATTTGGCTAGTAATACCCCAAATGCAAGAGTTTCTTAGCTAAAGTTAAGCCACTTGAATGTGTGCCACAGATACTATCATGAACCTCACATAAAGCGGTTTCAACTTTGTTACGTTCAAGAAACTGAAGAAGAGTACCATCAAGACCTTGTTAGTAAAGTACATCATCTATTAAGTTATGGCGAGCTGCTTGTCGAATAAGGTTTCGTTTCTGATTTTGGGATAAATTGGGTGGGAGGGTATTGTATTTTAGATACGTGTAGATTTTCTCATAGGTTGAAACATCAGCCTTGGTTAAATGGTATATGACTTGGGATTCTGGGTTGTCATAGGATGGGTTGAACAGTTGTTCAACCATGAACTCATAACGGGCTCATTTTTAGGTATTTGCAAGAGAGAGGCAATGGTAGCCATGGCATCAACAAATTTGTTGTCACCTCTAGGAATATGCTCAAATTTTATGTCCACAAAGTACTTTTTGAAGTCATCAACCATTTATATGGCATCAATTTTCCATCTTTTGTTTGGTAGTCATTATTCACCTTGTTAATGACTAGTTGTGAATCACCATAGACATGTAACTCTGTGATCTTCCACTCAACTGCTACTTTGATTCCAATGATCAATGCTTTGTATTCAACTGTGTTGTTGGTAGAAGGAAACATTAACCTGTATGACCTTGGAATGGTGTGCCCTTGGGGTGTGATAAACAAGATTCCTACTCCTAATCCATGTTGTGTGTAAGAGCCATCAAAATATAATATCCATTGTCGTGTTGACACTGTTAGGACATCAACATCTGGAAATTCAATGTTCATGGGGTGACCATCTGGCAATGGTGCTTCAAATAATTTATTAGCATTTGCTTGGCCCTTGATTTCTTTCCTGTCCACATATTGGATATCAAACTCACTTAGTATCTTACCCATTTGGCTAGTCTTCCCATCAAGGAAACTTTGCTGAGTAGGTACTTCAATGGATCAATTTTAGCTATGAGTTTTATGGTGTGAGTCAACATGTAATGTCACAGGTTCTGGGTATAAAATACTACCGCCAAATAAGCTTTCTCAATAAGGGTGTAGTTGATCTCGTAACTGTTCAAGGTTCTACTAATGTAATAAATTGCCCTCTCTTTTCTTGTTGAGTCTTCCTGTGTCAGTAGAGCACCCAAAGATATTTCATTTGTCGCAATGTAAAGAACTAATGGTTTTCCTTCAGCTGGTGACACTAGTATGGGAGGCGACATCAGATATTGTTTGAGTTGATTGAAAGTGGTTTTACATTTCTCATCCCATTTGAAAGTGACATTCTTGTGGAGTGAGTGATTGAAGGGATGATTTTTATCAACTAATTATGTGATGAACCTCCGGATAGATTAAAATCTTCCTTGCAAAGATCTAAGCTAGGGAGGCATCTCCATGATGGCTTTAACTTTTGTAGGATCCACCTCAATACCTTTGGTTGACACAATGTATCCCAAGAGCTTAGTTGATGTCACGCTAAACACACATTTCTTGGGATTTAGTCTCACGTTGAACTTCTCCAATTTGGTGAAGATTTTGTCTAAAATTTCTAGGTATCCTTCTATGGCATATGATTTTTCTAATAGATCATCTACATAGTCTTCCATAAAAGTGTGCATCATGCCATAGAAGATGGTGGTCATCGCTCTCTGATATGTGGCTACAATATATTTCAACCCAAAAGGTATTACGTTCCAACAAAAAGTACCCCAAGGACATGTGAAGGTTGTCTTATCTTGATCTTCAAGCACTATCTTTATTTGATTGTAACTTGAAAAGCCATCCATAAGTGAGCATTTCATGTTCAGCTGTCAAGTCTATGATGATGCCAATGTTAGGTAGAGGAAAATTATCCTTTGGGAAATCCCTGTTAAGATCCCTAAAGTCTGTACATATCCTGATGCTTTTGTCTAGTTTTGAAACTGGCACAATATTTGATATCCACTCAGCATATTCAATAGGTTTGATAAATCCCACATTCAATAGCTTCTTTAATTCGGCTTTTACCAAGAGGACGATATGAGGGTGCATTTTTCTCAACTTTTGCTTTACTGGTTTTACACCAGGTGGTAGTGATAAATGATGCATGATGAGTTCTAGATCTATGCCTGACATGTCAGCATAAGACCAAGCAAAGTTGACTTGCCTTTCCTTAAAGAACTTAGTAAAGCTAGGTTTTTCCTCTTCTATCATGGATGATGCGAGGTGCAGGGTCTTCACTGTTTCATATATGTCAACGTTGATAGACTATGTAGGTTCAATCAACACTGAAGATCTCTCCTGATAGTGTTTGGGGAGAGTGTCAAATCTTCCATCTCTCGGTGCCTCAAAGAAGTTTTCACCTTGAGATACACTCATTTTTTTTACTTTATCTAAATCTAATAGTGCCATTAAATGGTTTTCACCATTAGATCTAATTTTGATATTCATTTTATAGCTGGAAGATTTGGCACTCCCCTTGTCTGAAGCTCTGTTATGAGATTCAATGATGGAACATGTTTTGGGATCGTCAGAACAAAGGAAGTTTACGATGGTGTCATCATTTGAAAAGACAGGTATGTCAAGCAGCTCATTTTGGTCCTAGTCAATCAACTCAGGGTGTATCAATGGCAAAGAATCGTCGGATTGGATAAGGTCAAAAGGGGTGAGTGTCATAATGGCCACATTGTCAGAATGTCCAATGGAAATATCGAGGTCTATGATGTTACTCTCTTCTGAAGTATCTATCTCGCTCAAAGAATGATCATCTTCACTTGAGTCGTCGATATTCTGTGTTCCAATTTCAAGTGGTCTAAAACCTGAGCTCTATCCCTCCATACGTGTTGGTGTATACTTTTGTATCACGTCAATTTCTTTATCATGGAAAGACTCTTCAGAGTGGGAATCCCATTCATATTCATTGGAGTCTGTTTCAGAACTATCTCTCAATTGAAGGATTATCTTGACAACTTGCTGTCTGGTTTCTTCTTTTGCTTCTTTCTTGTACCCTAGTCCTATTTTGTCCTTTGAATTCATTGTGATGGCTTGTATTGGTTCTATGATGCCTTCTTTTCTTTTACCAACAACACCTTTTCCCTCATATCCCATCTTTTCCAGGATTGTCTTGCCTTTTCCATATTGTTCTGTTTGTACATTTGAGGTTGATGCTTGTTATTGTTCTTCATCTTTGTATAACCAGTTTAAAGCCTTCTTGTCCTCTAATTCATCCACTAAGGTGCCTGCTTTTACAAATCTTCCTTCAAAGATTGTGGTTGGTTGTGATGATTGTTGTTTTGATGTTGATGGTTGTCCATATGACTTAGGAGAAGATGCAAGTTGTGATAAACATAATGATTGCTCAAATGAATATTCCCCCATGTATTTGTCTTTTAGTTGGATCTTTTCAACCTATTTTGATAAGGCATTGAGTTGTCCTTCCTGATTTTGTGTAATAGAATTACCAACACCTTTTTCTTTTGAATGGTCATTCTTCTCAACCCACTTTGACAAGAAATTTAGTTGTCACTCATTGTTTGATGAGCTAGGAGTTGGAGATTCCCTGTTATGTGGTACAAAAGTGTCTTGT
Organism: Sequoia sempervirens; assembly: GCA_007258455.2. Taxonomy (NCBI): domain Eukaryota; kingdom Viridiplantae; phylum Streptophyta; class Pinopsida; order Cupressales; family Cupressaceae; genus Sequoia; species Sequoia sempervirens. The sequence goes on along the minus strand of VDFB02256132.1, from coordinate 110,618,859 downwards.
GTTGTTTTGAGGGTGTGGCAGTACTAGGGGTTGTTGGAATGAGCTGAGATAGTGATTTATTGCCCATTGAAAGGGAACTTCAAACATTGATGATATGTTGATGGTACTGCTAGCATCTCATGAATCCAAGGATGTCCCAGGAGTATGTTGTATGTCAACTCTTTGTTTGATACTTGGCAGATTATTTCTTTCACAGTCGGTCCCACTTGAATTGGTAAGACAATTAGTCCTTGGGAGGATCTCTCCTCGTCATCATAGGATTTGATTGTAATTTTTCTTCTAGCATCGGTGGCATTTTCAAAATATCCTAGTGCACAGACAAGTTTTAGACTACAGATATTTAGTCCAGCTCCACCATCTATTAGAACACATTTGACACAATGTTTTTGGATTAAGACCTTAATGTGGAGGGAAAAATTATGTGGATGGTTGATGGATACGTCATCATGTTCTAAAAATGATAATCAATGCGGTGCGGTCAAGTGTCCCACCATAGCTTGGAATTGGCAAACCTCTAAGTTGTTTGGTACCATGGTGGCGACTAGAGCTTGTTCTAGGATTTCTTTGTGTGCTGGTGAAATCCTGAGAAGCTCTAATATGGATATTTGAGTGGGTATCTTCTGCAACTGATCAACTATGTTATATTGTGTTGTAGGGATAACAATTGCTTTGGACGTGGAAGGGGTAGCTCCTTTCAATGCTACCTTGTCTTGTCCTCTTGTGATTGCATTGATTGGTGAATTTTTTTGTTCTTCTTTGATTTTGATAACATTAATTTGATTGTCACTTGTAGGGAGGTTTGTGATCAAATTGATTGGCACAAGGTTATTGATTTGATGTGATTGGATGTTGATGAGTTTTAGTTGCACTAATGTTTTGTTCATGTTTAATGGTGTTGTCATCAACCATCTCAATATGAAGAATGGTGGTGTCATAAGCGTAGTTTACGTTTTTGCATTTGGTGTTCAATGAAGAGTATTCCCCTTTTTCATAATTTGGTAGAGGGTTTTTGAATGCTACATGATCATTGTTTGTTTGGGGTCCTTCTACGAATATTGTCTAGTTGTCAATCAAGTCTTGTATCAAATTTTTTAACTGCATGCAATCATTGGTTTTGTCATTTGTTTCTATGGAAGTCACAAAAATGAGCATCACTCCACCATGAAGGTTTAACTTGTGGTTCCCAATTTCTTGGTTCTGGTAATGTTATAACTTTTGTTGGGAGAAGCTCCTTCAATGTAGATTCTAATGATTGTCCTAAAGGTGTGAACCTTCTTTGGTTTGATGATGTTCGATATGATGGTGTTCGAGATTCAACATTACCTTTATTGTTGTTTTGATGGAAATTTTGGTTGTTGTTTTGGTTGTTGGGTGGATTGTTGTTCTGATTGGTTTTGGTGGAAGCTAATATTAAGTTGAATACTGGTTTAGCATTTTGTGTTTCAGCTAAAGTACCATTGTTACCAGTATTCTTGTTGTGTTTCCAAAACTTTGGTTTATCGTTGTTGTTGTAATTGTTGGAGGAGTTTGATGAGTTATTTTCATTGTAAAGTTTTATAACTCCTCTCTTGATCAAAGCTTCTTCGATTTTAATCCCATTTTCAATCAATTTCTCGAAGGTAGGTGGACATTGTAATTCCAATCTATAACTCATTTCATCATTTAGATTGTCAATAAAAATTTCCATCTCTCCTTTTCCGGTCTGGGATGAGAATATCTTGCAAACATTCTTCTACATCTTTGCAAAAATAAAAGGAATGATTCACCCTTATTTTTTTTGGTATTGCAAAGGTCTTTCATTGTGATTTCGTGTTGAATATTGTAAGAGTATTGAGTTATGAATTTGTTTACCAACTCTTCAAAGGTTTTTATTGGTGGTGCAAGTTTGGAAAACCATTCAAGGCATTGTCCACCTAAGCTGTGTGGGAATAATCTCATCATTTTCCTCATGTGCGAACTCAAGGCTCATGGTTCTAAATTCCCTCACATGATCAATTGGATATGTTTTCCCATTGCATTTGTCATACTTTGGGAATTCACAATGTTTAGTAAAATGAATCACGCTAACATTCTGATCGAAAGGATATGGAAAAATGTCTTGTAGCAAGTATCATTTTTAGGTTCCCCTTTGCATGTCAAGTATTTGTTGTTGGAGGTTCTTCATTTGATGAGTCAAGGCAACCACTTGTTCTGAATCATTTTCTGGATTTTTGGGAGGTGCTTTCAATTGGTTAACATCAAAGTCATCAAGCAATTTGACACCTTGTTTAGCCAGTATTAGGAGATATTTTTCCCTGTTTCGTTCAAAAATATTTTCTAAGCATTTGTGGAAATTTGGATCTTGTTCAACATGTTGTATGTCTTCCTCGGTTATTTATTCACTATTAGTGTTTGCTCCATGGAAAGGATTTTCTTTAGGTTCAACCATGTTGTTTTGAGTTTCAATGTTTTGGGTTTCAATGTTTTGAGTTTCAATGTTTTGAGTTTTGATGTTTTGGGTTTCAAGTTCTTTTTCCTTGAGTTTCTACTTTTGTAATCTTGTTTGAACGGGCATGCAATTGTTATACTTTTAACTAAACTTTGATCTTTGTTTTGGAAGAGTTCCAAGGATAAAAACTAAGTCAAATAGAATGACAAATTCTATCGATGAGACTAAGTTTAATTTGATTATACAACTTTTTTTTGTGATGAAGGATGATAGATCCTGATGATGAAACTAGGCTTAATAATCAAGGATATGATGAGTTTTGATGATTTAAGCACTTTGAGATGTTTAGATCTAGGTTTAATTTGGAGAATTCCACTTGTAGAGGTTAGTTTTAACAAGTTTAGACTTTGTAGTACCCGAGGAATGATTTTGGGCTAAAAAAGATTCTAAATTTTGGTTCATACTGTGAAACAGGCGACAAATTCAACTCTTAGTTTTTGCATTTAATGGATGTGTTAAAATAGAGCTTGAATGCGCTAAAATATTGCATAGATGTGCTAAAACAGAGAGTGAATGTGCTAGAAGATTGCACAAATGCCCTATAAGATTTCCTAAACTCGCTAAAACAGAGGGTCAATGCGCTAAAATATGCATTGTATGTGCTATAACATAGGGTAAATACATTGGAATATTACATTGTAGATGCACTTTAAAACTTCCTGGATGTGCTAAAATAGAGAATGAATGTGCTGAAAGACTGCACTGATGTGCTATAAAACTGACTGGATGCACTGGCGGATACAGTGTATGCACTATAACATTAGATGGATGTGCCAAAGAAGGGTGTAAATGCGCCAGAATAAGCAATGGATGCGCTTAATTGGGAAAATTTCACAGTTTCTTGCAAGTTTTGTTTGATTTTTTTTCTGATTTTCCAGTCAAAGAATTGGTTGTTTCAAAGGATGTTTTTTGAATTAAGGTTTTCACTTCCAGTGTGTGATGTTTTGTTTGAAATTTGTTGTAAAACACACCAAACATGTACAACTTAAAGTTGTGTAGGATAATATATACTGGATTCCCACTTGGATTTTACTCCAGCTATGCTTGCTTTTAGCGGATGATTAGAAGCTTGACCCCATTGGCTCCCCTCCACGACACTCACTTCTCGAGGCAGCCAAGGTTCAATACCCATGAATCTCCCATGGCATACTTATCATCTCTACTAAAAGACCCAAAAATGTGGGATGACTTCAAAGGTTAGACCTTCTACACCAGTAAATAGAATAAAGATTTTGGCTTGCTATAACAAAGGGTTGTAGTATAGGCATTTTGTTTGTGGGGGATCATCCATTCGGCAAGAGACCATTGCTTCCCTTCTTGTCAAAACAATCCTCATGATACTTGAGCTTTCCTCAAGTACCCACATTTATATCTTGGTTGGAAGTCGCTTAGCTTTAGCGTGTTACCAGTTGAGTCATTCCCTTGGGTGATTAATTTTTCCCACAAGGTAGGCCCTCTATGGAAAAAATAAAATAAATATGAATGGGCTGGCTTTTTGGTCACCCAGTTAAGGGCAGAGCATATGCCTACCCTTCATCAAGCACAAAAAACATGGTGTTCTTTAACCTTTTAATTAAGCTAGATGCCTATCTTAATCAAAAGAAAAGCATTCAAATAACTCCAGCCCCTGCATAAATCATTAGTAATTGCATAATTTTGTCTTTGACCGATGTATCACCCACTTGCAAGTAAAAAATGACAATTAATTCTCTGGATTTTAAGATTTTGCAAATTTTAAAAAATGCGCTAAAAAAACCATCCAATGCGCTAAAACAACTACTCGATGCACTAAAATAACTCATGTATGCGCTACAAGAACTAATGAATGTGCTAAAAGAACTAATGGATATGCTAAATTATTGACTTAAAGAGCCGAAAGACTCCCTATATGCGCTAAAACAGTTGTTGGATGTGTCGAAAGAAATGTCGTATGCATTGTAACAAACCTTAGATGTGCTGAAAGATTTGTCGTATGCACTATAATAGACCCCGGATGCACTAAAAGAGTTGTCATATGTGCTACAAGAACTCGTGGTCACGCTAAAAGATCACGTCTAGCCTGTTCACAAGAACTTTTCTAGAAAATTGTTAAAAATTGGGTTGGACCCCAAGGTGGGTGCCATTTTATGTGGTGTGTGAAATGTGGGGAGTTAGTAAATTAACACAAACATCAATGGGACATATTATATTAAAGATTTGAATCAAAAACTAATCAAATGAAAGCAAAACAAATCTTTAGAAATGTTCCATTGTTCTCTATTCTCAAGGATCTATTAAACCATATTGGCTCTCAGATTTTGTATGTGCACTATGGTTGTTAAAATGACAACTTGAGAAACGAGATGTTGTATAATGCAAGAAATCTAAGTTCCTACATGATAATGCATAATACAAATGATAATGGTAATATTGACAAATGGATAATGATGCTAGATTATGTGATACAAATGTTGCATAAAAAGCTAAAATGATTTTGCATATGCTCAAATATTAACCATTGATATGATAAACTAAAATGCAATTACAAACTAAGACATGATTCTAAGTTAGAATGATAAAACAATTCAACTTGCTAAATGCTAAATGATGAAATTCTAAATGCTCTAATGCTATTCCTGCATAATAAGTTTGCTAAAAGATGTGATTGATAAATGCTATAGCAAAGGGTTGTATTTATAGGATTTTCAAAGCATCTTGTGATGTGGCAGCGATTGACGGTCCAGCTTCAACATGAGGGATGAACGATGGAGATGGAAGAATCAAGGAGGATGTTCCCTTGATCAAGGGTAGCATGCCAAATGGATGAAGGAATAAAGTGTGTGAGAAATAAGCCATATGTTAAAAGTTTGTTGACGATAAATGTAATTTGAATATTAGTCATATTTAATTACATGTGACATTTGATGACATGGCCAAAAAGTGTTGTAGACATGTGACTAATTTTGAATTTTGAAATTATTCAAAATTTAGTGGGGAGATATTTAATTAAATAAAAAAAAACTACAGTCATTTGTTTATTTAATTAAATTTAGAATAATGTGGTTTAGGATGAAGAATTTAGAAAAGTGTGAACTATATAAATAAATTGAGAATTTATTTATAAGTAGATGAATTAAAGGAGTTTATTAATTAAATAGCTATTATTTAATTAATTAGTTTTCTTGACCGATTTTAGGTGTATACAACCGCAAACTATAATAATGTGACCTACTAATAACCATTATGGAAAGTATTAAAGGAAGATCCATGCTATATAGGATACATTTCCCTGATTAGGTTTACATACCTTAATGATCAAACGCAAGCTTCCCACACACTCTAGGATACAATCCAAGATCACACCACACCCTGTCAAGATAGCTAATTTTTTGAACCAAGATTTAAGTTTGTTTTTTAATACCAAAAAAAGCATTGGTAAGAGAATGACTAGGGTAAAAACCCTAGGCCTCCATAGAAACATAAACCATAACTCTAGTGGATTAGTGAGGTTGCAATACCATAAAGATTGAGACATTGTAGCCAATAACAAAATCTTGCAATATAAATATTGTAGCCAATAAAAAGCACACTATGTAGCTCAATGACATTTGTAAATGTAATCTATGGTAAGAAGAATGACAGTCACTTGAGGTGTGATAGTCAAAAATAGGTTGAGAAATGACAAGATAATAAAGCTAAAACCTTTCATAGTAAAGTGGAAATTTTAACAGTGATTTTCCTTACCCGCTTGCTGACCTTAAGGGTTTTTCAAATGCTATTGACAGTGTTAGACAAGGAAAATGAAATCAAGGAATTACTGTCCAAATGAAGTAACAGTGGTAATCACAAGTTCAATGTTTCTTCTTAGCCATTGTATAATGGAGGTAGTGGATTGCATGTTTGAGCAGTGTTTTGAGACTCATCAAAGATGGGAGAATAGTGAATAATACCTTGTGGATTGTGAAGTAGTGACAATAAGGTTGAAGGATCTTAAGACCCACAATACCATGAAACAATGAGTCCCCTATAGTAAGTAAGTAGGCAGTCTATAGGGAATAGTTTGATTTTATAAAAGGATGCTCATGAAAGGAATCTTCAAGTGATAGTGAGTGATTTGTTTTATATTGCAACTGAGAGTGCAATATCTAGTCTTAAAGGCAGTTAGCAAAGCAGTGAATGTGCAAGAAAATCAAACCCTACACAACAAATAATTCACAATGTTATCTTGCATAATGCCTTGAGTTTGAAGACAAAAATATCATTGTATCTTGATGAAAGTAGTGACCTTAATGGTCAATCATTGGAAACCATGATTTTAAAACATGCTATTGTGCTTATGGAGGCAACATTTTAAGCAAGGCAGTGAGTGGTGGTTTGGAACAATGGTAGGTATGAAGGACTTACTTTATATGCATACTATGTAGTCTAGCTTAAGACAATGTTCTTAGAAGAGATTGAAGGTGGATTATGGAACTCAAGGGTTACCATGATAAAGATTAAAGCAAAGACCGAGATCTATTTAAAAGCCACTATCATGAAGATATTAAAGATGTCACATGCAAAACCCTAACAACTGGAGTAATGAATACAATTCCAAAGAGGACAGTGAGCTGTAGCAGATTTAGGAGATCTCCACATTATCTAATCATAGAAATACATCATTTATTTATTTTTTAAATTAAAAATAAATCATTCTAAACCCTATATAGGATACATTGATACTTCAAAAGCATTTGAAGGAATTTGAGATTATGCAAATATATGTCAATTATATACCTAGATTACAAAACAGAGCATGAACAATGTAACCCTAGCTGAGCAGAGTAGGAATGAGATAAGTAGCAATGAATCCTATGCTTCCTATCATGCACATCTCCTTACCATTCTCTACCATTCTTTACTGGAACACTTCTCCATTTTGGTGGGCTACGCTTGAAAATAAGGTTTCGACGAAGGTTTTAAAGTATGTTTATTAAAATGAAAACTCCATTTTGGCAGGCTATGCCTAGAAATAAGATTTCGATGAAAGTTCTAGAGTATGTTTATTAGAGTATTTTGGCGGGCTATTGATTCTTTATTCCTTAAATGATTTGCTAAATAAATGACTAACTATTTAGTTATTTTTATTTGTGTGACAAAATAATTTTTTATTCAATGACCAAATTAGTCATTTATTTACTCATTTATAGCTGAGTTGCAAAAAATTAGTAGAATTTAGTCATTTTTAGTTGTTGTGACTAAAAGTTTTAGTCACCTAGTCATTTATTTGCCAAATTCTACTAGTGGAATGTTCTTGATTTTTTAAAAACCATGAAATGTAGGAGAAAGTTTCTTTGAAGGCATTCTAGAATATAGGAAAATCCATGTTTCATGTAATAAAATGGTCTTTGAATATCTTAAATGAGGAAATAATGACACTCTCATACCCTAGATGGATCACAGTTAAAAATGTTCTCCCCAACTTTGGGCTTTTCTGCCTCAAATGATTTCTCCTTTAGGAATTGTCTTGAGGGTGGAAGAATCCAAAGTAACTCTCTTGCACATGGATAGAAGAATCCTAGTCTCTTTAACTCTAGGGGTGGATATCCTGAAGTAATATAAGTTGAAACCCCCACAAATAAATTATCTTATAGGATTGAGATCTTGTGTCACATCTCATTTTTTCTTGCATAAACTTAATTAGTGAATAAATAGAATTGGTTGAGACTATTGGTTGGTTAACTTTTGAGTGTTTGATTATGGATAAATGTGTATTAAATTTGATGTTAATTTAAATGCTTGAAATTGAAATTTAAATGGAGATAAGATGTTATGTGCACTGCTTTGTCTATGGTTTTATGGATAACTTTTAAGACTCGTTATGGTCACTATGAATTCATAGTAGTACCATTTAGTTTGATCAATGCTCCCACAACTTTCATGAACCTAGTGAATAGTGTATTTAGGAATTGCTTAGGTAAATTTGTGCTAATATTCGTGGATGATATCTTCATTTACTCCAAGAATATTGAAGAGCATGCCAAGCATTTAAGGATAGTGTTACAACACTTGAGGGAGAGGAAACTTGTTGGAAAGCTATCTAAGTGTACCTTCTATCAGGACAAAGTACATTATCTAGGCCATGCCATTTTGCTGAAGGGATTGTTGTAGATCCAAAAAAAATCAAGGTAATTTTGGAATGGCCTACACTGCAAAATGTGACTGAAGTCTAAAGCTTCACGAGACTTGCAGGATACTACCGAAAGCTTGTAGAAGGGTTTTCTAGAATTACATCAGTCACTTCACTCCAAAGGAAAGAGAAAATATTTGATTAGACTAAAAAGTGTGAGCAAGATTTCTAACTTTTGAAGGAAAATCTCACTACAACTCCAATTTTGACTATACTTGATCTGAATGGAAAATTCACGATGATAAATGATGCATCAGTAGAAGGTGTAGACCTAGACTGATATTGTAGAATGGACAAGTGGTGGCTAAATCAATAAAGTTAAAATAGTATGAGTTGAATTATGCACCACATGATTTAGAGTTGCTTGCCATAGTTCATGCCTTACAAATGTGGAGACATTACCTTTTGGGGAGGTCATTTTAGTTCAAGAAAAATCACCTAGGACTTAAGTATATTTTTACATAGCACAATATGAACACTCAACAAAGGAGATGGTTCGAGTTCCTCAACGAGTATGACTTTGGAATTGAGTATATCAAGGGGAAAGAGAATAGAGTGGCTAATGCACTTAGTAGAAGAAGGCATATAGAAGCCATAACTACATTAAGGTACAATTTGAAACAAGTGATTCAAAATCTACAAGGAGATGAACACTATTCTAGAGTGAAGCAAGCCTTAGGGAAGAACCCCGTAGACCATCATTTCGATGGATATGTGTTAGAATCAAATGGAATTTTAAGATATCAAAGAAGAATGTACATTCCAAATTTAGGGGATTTGAGGAAATTGATCCTAGAATTAATCCACAACACACCTTATTTAGGGCACCCTGAAGTAACCAAGATGGTAGCAAAATTGAGATCTCTAGATATTTTTGGCCAAGACTTAAGAAGGATGTAATCAAATTTGTGGCTCAATGCTTGGAGTGCCAATGAGTCAAGGCTAAGCATGTGCATCCAGTAGGGATTTTGTACCCACATGACATGCTTGATTATAAGTGGCAAGTGATTAGCATGGACTTCATTCAAGGGTTGCATTTGACTAAGAACAAAAATGATATTATTTTGGTAGTTGTGGATAAGTTGACCAAAGTAGCACACTTCATTGCAGGGAATTTTAAGGATGGATCTTTGACTTTGGCTAAGAGGTTTGTCCAAGAGATATTTCATTTACATGGAGTACTTGAGATGATCATATAAAATCGAGATACTCGCATGACATCTAAGTTTTGGACAACATTGAATGTGACATTGGGCACAAAGTTGAATTTCAGTTCAACATACCACCCTCAAACAGATGGGAAAACATAGAGAGTGAAACAAGTAGATGAAGACCTCCTTAGGATGTATTGTATGAATCAACAATACAAATGAGAGGAGTGTCTTTCATTGGTGGAGTTGTTGAACATTTGGAATACTAAGAGGGGAGGGTTGAATTAGTATTCCTATAAAAATGTTAAAACCTTTAAATAGTTGTTCACATAACATAATTAAAATTACTGAACAAAACAAAAATAACACAACACCACATAACGCTGAAATTTTTACATGGAAACCCAAGAAGGGAAAAACCACAGAGAGGGTTAACTCTCAAGTATTAAGTAACCGGTTACAAAATACAAAGGTGGCTCATTGTTGGGTTGGATCACTGGCAATTGGCTCACTGTCGGTGGGCTCACTGCCCAAAATACAAAATCCAGCTATTATAGTTAAGAGACGGCTTACCGCTGGAGTAGGTATTACAAAATTGAACTGCTATAATTACATCTACAAATGCATGAATACAATTCTTACTGAAGCATAATGTTCTTCTGTACAAACACTACAAGTCTATATCACTTCACACTATACATCAACAGATCGCTATCACATATCATATCATATCATTGCATTTATTTTTTTATGTATATATATATATATACTTGATCTGCATATCCACTTAGTCGGCCTACATTGGAGATAGAGTCGGGTGAACACGCTACACAAGATGTTGAAGATGTTGGCATAGATGCAAAAATGTATCCCAAGCTATATCGAATAGGGATGGACCAAAAAATTATTCTTGTAACACCGTTGTTGGATCAGCCAAAGGTAGGAATGTTGGCCCGATCAATGACATCAATGAAAAATATCAACAATCTCCCCCTTTGTCATTGATGGCAAACAAAATTCCAGAATGCGAAAAACTTCAAAATGCCAAAACTTCAAAAGATAAACTCCAGAACTCCCCCTATAATGACTATCTCTATTTCTCAAAATATTTTCTTATTTCTTTATTTTTTCTCCCCCTTTTGACATCAATGAACAAGGGGTATAGGGTGAAAACATTAAGATGCACCTAATGCACCACTGGAGAAAGACTATTTGATTTTCTGAAGATGGGTGACCCACTTACCCTTATTAACATTCCACTATAAAATTGCTTCGGTTAGAAGTTGTGCATGAACTTGAATGGAAGCAAGTAGAGATTCTCCATCTTCAATGGAGTAAGGATTAGAGAGAGTAGCTTGTTGTGCCTTTAGGAGGGTACGATTCATCAATGAAATTTTTTTTGCACACATCTCTCAAAGATTTCGTAAGGGAAAAATGATGTTGTCCCATTGTTGTTGCAATTTGAAGTACCTTTTGTGCAGTTCCTCAATTGAGGATCTCC
>VDFB02256132.1:110594387-110607471 GCA_007258455.2 Sequoia sempervirens | reverse complement strand
TTGGTTCATTTCATGCATTGCTTAATTTCAAAATTATATATACAACATTTCATTTTTAAGTTGTTGCATAGTGTAATCAGCAAATTACCTTGTTTAGAATCTGAAAATTGCATTTCATTCTAGGTCATTGCATTGCATTTTGAATTTCTTTCCATTTTGAGTTTGTATAGGTTTCTTTTCACAAATTTTAGTATCTATCTTTTCCAAATTTGTATAGAAAAAAATAATCAATAAGCATGTTAGTCCTTCATTTAATGCATTTCCTAGTTATGAGAGTCTCTTAGTGCAAGAGAGTGAAAATGTTGACGCTTGCCTTAAACCTACACCCCCTCCTATCTCTCCTATTTGTGGGAATTATGTGATAGAAGAGGATACAATAATAGATAACCATGACAGTCATAGTTTTTATTCTCCTAATACCTCTCCTTTTAGTGACGAAGGTATCTTGGTGAAAGAAGATACAATCGTTGAGAATCAAGAAGGTCTTTTTTTTCCTTCTCCTCATCCCCCTTGGAAAGATATTATGGCACATGAGAATGAGATCATAGACACATTTCTAAACATCACCTTACCTAGTTTACATTCATATTTTTCTTGTGAGAATGTATTAGTAAAAGAGAATGCAATTGAAAGTGAGGATGATAGGTTGGTGTTAGATGATAAAATATTTAAAGTCTATAACAACTCTCTTTATGTTCCTTCCCCTACCTATCCTATTTTGGAAGACATTATGGGACGAAGGAATGAAATTATGGGCAATCATGACAATTACATTTGTTCTTCTCCTAGTATATCTCCTAGTTGTAAATAAGATGCTTTGATGTTAGAAAATATAATTGATGAAAGTCATGAGAATCTTAGTTGCCTCTCCTCCCCTAGGGAAAACATTATTGAACAAGAGAATTCCATCATTGAAAAACAAGAAAATACAACCATTGATAACCCCCTTACTTGTGATGAAGTCACTTTAGAGGAACCAAACATTGAATGTCATGAATATCTAGTTTTCTACTCTCCTAAAAACTCTCCTACTAGGGATGATATCATGGTGGAAGAAAATGATAACATTGAAACATTTCTTTCAAACAATAGTGATATGAATTCCTTACATGATGGTGAAAACATGACACTAGACACTCCTTCATTAGAAATACATCAAACCAAAACCACTGAGGTTATGAACACACAAGTATATCCTGTGGGACATCCAAAGAATCCTCTAATCCTTTACCCCCCCTCATAGCAACCACAAACTCAAAACAAACCTGAACTTATCCTTTACCCACCTAGAAATAATGTTTCACAACAATCGAATTATAACACTGTTGCTCATACATATAACACTAGAAACAATCTACAACCAAGGAAAACACCTTCAACATCCCTCCCATTGCCTAACCCTATCTTGCCTGGTCCCCCTCATTTACCTTTACATAATGAAAATGATTATAATCTTGTTGAACAACTAAAGAATACTCCTACTAAGACATCGTTATGGTACCTTATTCAAGCCTCCCCTCATTATCGTAACATGATTCAAATTTCCTTACAAGAAGTTCCTATCCCTTCTAATCTGCAACCGAATGACATGACATCCATGATTCAAGGAATGAATGTTGACATTGTTTTCCACCAAAGTGAGCTCCCTCCTTTGGAAGTGTAAAAACAAAATGATGCTTTCATCGTAATAGTTCGATACAAGGGAAGAGGCATAAAGTGAACCCTTGTTGATAACGGCTCGGCCCTTAATGTGTGTAGTGTAACCCTTTTGGATAGGCTTGGGTGTGATCACTTTTCCTATTATAGTTGGAAAGGCCACATTAAAAACATCGGTCCATGTTATGCCTCACAATCTTTAATATAATCTTCTTTTAGGAAGACCATGGATTCATGTAATGAATGGGGTTCCTTCTACTCTTCATTGTATAATGAAGTATGTATACAACAACTAAGTGTACATACTCGAAGTTGATCCTGAACCAAACAGTTGTTTAAACATTGAGAAAAACAAGGAAAATCCTTTGAAAACATTGACATCAACTACACAAGTAGAACCCGTGCAACAAAAAGACAAGGAAAAAGAACATATTAGAGGGAAGTCATGAAGCTATTAGAAGATGATTGGGATTCATTAGATTTCAAGCATTCATCAGAGGAGAATCCACAAGATCATAGACAAAGACTCACAAAAGGAAAAGCGATGAAAATGTCAACACAAAATTTGGAAGACCCTTCGAAAGCATCCACCTCAATAACTTTAAAAGAAACAAATTACACAACAAACTTTTGATGAACCAATTATGAGAAACCATCAAATCCAAAGAAATAAGAACATGTTATGGAAAATTTATGAACTCATGAAACAACTTGGATATAGTGAAAAAGGATATGGTGCTAGAGAACAAGGTATATGCGTCCCTATAGAGCCTCACAAAAAAGCAAAGAATAGTGGTCTTGGTTATTGTCCCTCGAAAGAAACAAGCAAGCCTTCACTCAATGTCAACACTATTACAAAAGATTCTTCTAAGCCAACTTTAACATTAGTGCATCCTAAACTGATAAACACTAGTGGTATTCATTATTGTCCTCTGAAAGAAACAGAGAAACCTTCACTTAACATCAATGTCATCTACTTAAAAGAAAACTAATGATTTGAATTCATTATTTTACCTTCCTTTGAATGCCGTATAAAGAGCCGAAGTGTAAATTATGAGCATCTTTTACTAAACTTAGAATATCTTTGTCTTTAAAATAAAAGAACATCTTTTACTCTTGATCAAAGCAAGTATCTTATTGATTCTCTCCTCCAAAGATTGTTGATATCCCTCCCTCAAGAACATGAAATAATTTTACTACAGAGAGTTTGTTTGTGCATATCATAGAGTTCATGGTCATTCTACTAATGAATGCAAAGGCTTTAAGTGATAAAATTCCAGCATCTTAAGGAGTGCGGTGCTCTTCCTTATGTTGAACCAACTAATTCCTCTAATTGATACTAATTTTCACTCTTGCATGTTTCTCATCAATCATCTCAGCTCATCCTTGTTTTGCACTAAGTTGGGGCAAGGGGTTAGGTAGCCTTGTCCTCATATGTCACTTGTCGTTGTCTCATTTGACTAGTTGATCACCTTCCATGTATATGTATATAAGGAGCAAGCTTGGGATGTGGATGACATGCCAGAAATGGCTCACATGTGACGTATTGAGTTTTGGGGGCTACCCCTTTATTCATGATGTAGTTCAATTTGGAAACATATGACTTGGCATAGGGCTTTCTGAATAAGCTCTCATGTCTCCTACTTTAAAGAATATTTCTCGCAGCAATGATGTTAGCAACTGCTTTAAATTCGGGGCATACATCGACACTCATGTTTCATTGTGTGATTTTCTTTATTCTTGTGATGTGTCCTTTTCTTGGTGGTGTCATTGGGTTTGATTTCATCCGAGAGCATGATATTTCTATGACTTGCCCTCTCTTGGAGACATTAGGCATGATGTTCCCTAAGAAGAGACCCTACATAGGCAAGCAAAATCCCTTTGAACATACCTTACACTATTGCATTTTAATAGCCATTATATGTAAGCAGCCTTGCACTTAATTTGCTTTCTTATGGATCCATCTTGTTTGTTCCGCGAGTTTTCAAGCATACAAAGCTTTTCTTTCCTTATGGAGCTCGAAGTTCATTATTATGTGGCACCTTGTCAAAGTTATCAAGAGGTATAGCTTTGGTATGGTTAGCGTGTGATGGGAAGCCTAAATGTGGGAATGACTTTCTCACTAAGCCACCCCTTTTGGATACACACCCAACAGAAAGCCTGAAGTTCTATTTCCTTAGGGTGAGTGTGCATTTTGGAAAAACATCTTAGATATGATCCACGACGTGCAAGAGAAACGATTGAAGCTTGATCCACCTCTTTTTTCTTTTTTTTTCTTTTTCTTTCTTTTAGACTTTGACATTATATGTTTGTGTATCTTGTCTTGTTATTTCATATCATCCACCTTGTGTGTCCCTTTGTGCTTATGTCAATTTGACGTAGGATCTTGGATCCTGGGGGCTTGACCACCTCCTTGATTTTTTTCATCCTACTAGACCATCCGTATTGGTACACTTGGACCCCTCTTGAATGTCTACTTTAGTGTGAGTTTGAAGCAAGTTCCTCCTCTCACTAAAGTTGGGGCTAAATGTAGTGATGGAAAAAGTAGTCCTCTTTTGCACCTAATTTGGAGATGATTAACATTAAAATTAACCTAATGAGGCCTTGATTTGGTGTTGTAATGTGTTTTACACATTCACATCAAGTTTGGGGCCCTTTTAAGTTAAATAGACCTAATTTTGCCTTAATTTAGTGTTGTAAAGAGTATTTATTTACACCTTCACATTAATTTTTGGGCCATCTTGCATTTATGACCTTCATATCATCATTAATAGGCCCTTAGGATTCTTTTTTATGCATCCTAAGGCTTATTTCAACCGAAATCCCAACATAGACATCAAATACACTTAATATCTCAACTCCCTGACATTTCCTCTATCCAAAAAGCCCTAGTGGGACCCATACACCACCTTGGGAGTATGAGTCCCACCCAGATGGGACCTATATGCCACAAGTGGCATATGAATCCCATTTGGCCCATTTTTAGGGTTTTGAGAGGGAAATCAAGGTTTTGAATTCAAATTTCATGTATGTGGGCATTTGGGATCTAATAAATGATAAATTGGCTAAAATGACTATATAAACAAGCTTTCAAATCATTATTTCACTAAGCATTCATAATATCAAGCTAACAATCAAGATTTAAGCATCCTAAGGCTTCACAAGAGTGTCAAGAGATTTTACAAGAGCATTTCGAAGGCATTCAAGAGCAGATTTCTTCATCATTTGTTGCATCAATTCAAGATCCATCATCATGTTCAAGGCATAATGCATCAAGCATGTTGTTGAGCTAGTGTTGTGATGTAGCATTCAAGATCCAAGATTAAGCATTGTTCTACATCTAATTCAAGATCAAGATCTACATTCTACATGGCCACTTCATATTAGATTGTTGATTTACATCTCAAGACATCATTCAAGGTATCATTGTTCATGTTTCATATTTCATTGTTTCATCACAAGGTTCAATTACCTAAACGAGGTTTGACCTAGGCAAACCCCTATTTCCTAACAATCAAATAGTTTTTCTCTCTCTCTCTACATGTGTGATTACAGATCTAGGCATCTTGGAGCTTGAAGGATCTTTGAAGATTAAGTTACAAGATTGAAGGGAGTTGTTAGAGTTGTTCCCTCATTTACAAGACTACGAAAAGTCACCTATAGGTTGCAAATCAGGGTTTTCAACTTGGAGATTTGGTAGGAAGGAAGCTATAAGAAATCACTAGAGAATATCAAAATTTTAGCCAAACTCTAATATTGGGACTAAATCATCACTTGTGGTGTATGAGTCCTAGTACTGGCATTTTCCAGATTTTAGGAGATT
Source organism: Sequoia sempervirens (assembly GCA_007258455.2). Classification (NCBI taxonomy): domain Eukaryota; kingdom Viridiplantae; phylum Streptophyta; class Pinopsida; order Cupressales; family Cupressaceae; genus Sequoia; species Sequoia sempervirens. Next base: position 110,601,992 of record VDFB02256132.1, on the reverse strand, counting down.
CAGATCTATCCCTATGAGATTATAGTTTTGGCACAAAAACCCTAGTCTGGGACTAAATTATGAGTTCCAGTGAGCATCAAATAGTAGGATTTCAAGGTTTTGGAGCTTATTTTGACCTCATCTTTCTTCCAAGTACACCTCTTCTCATTCTCAATATTTTATTCTACATTTCAGTTTCATAATCTAGGTCATTTAGTTAGGTTTTGCATGCTTCATTCATTTCTTGTCTTTCCAAGCCCTAGCTTGGTGGTGAACCCTCTTTTAGTCTTTAATCACACCCTAGGATACCTTATTGAAAGATCTCTTTCCCCCTTTCTATCCTCAAATTGAGATCTCTCTAATATTTCCTTGAATAAAACTTGAGGGAAATAGGTCTAGGTCCTAAACCCTAGCTTGTCCTATCTTCCACAAGGATAGGGTGCCCTATTTTTTGTCATTTCAAACTTATATCAATTAGTGTTGAAATTATGTCAATGGGTAGTGAAATCTGCACAATAAGTGTTGTAAATATGTCAAATGGATGTCGAGATTAAGTAAATTGTCCATTCTTGAGGTTTGATATACTAGTAAAATCATAAAATGACGTACTAAATTAATGATTTTATGCATGTACCTCTTTGAGAAATGCATCTTGATCATCCACAGTAGGAGATGAGGTAGTGAGGGGTGTTCCATTAGGCCCAAAGTGAGAGAGCTCCTCGAGCTTGCATTGCTTCTTCGTTAAAGGTGATGATAATGACTTGGAATTGTTGGATGAAGCTGGCAGATCAGATTGGCTGGCATGGCTTTTCCTTAAGCGCAAGGGAGCCACATCATCATCCTCTTCCTCCTCCTCCTCTTCCCCCTCCTCCTCTTCACTATTTCTATGTATTAAAATTTATCTTTCTCTTTGATGGAAAGAAGAAGAATATTGTGGTATATGCAGTAGCTTCATTTTTCTTTTCCGCTACACCTGTTGTTGCTTCTTCCTATTCTTGTTGTCTGCCATATCATATAATCATAAAATTACAATATTTAAATATAATTTTAATTGAATCAATCATTTTTTTGTTGTTAACTTTGGCATACTACCATTGGCACTTGGATTTGGCCCCTTCCCCAGAAAGCGCCCCCCGCCAAACCCTACAAAGCCAACCTCTCCCTTCTCTCTACCTTCAGCTTTAGGCTAGTTTTATGTAAAGGATTACCTACCCGTGTAGCCTTTTCCTGTACTCCTTTCCTCTATTAGTTATATCATGGTTTTTTATGTTTATTTTGAACTTGAAGGTTGCTATCCTACATGCTATAATATTATACAATATAATATATACTACACTATACTATATTATATAATATAATAAATAATTTAATACATTATATAATAATATATAATAATATATAATTATTAACACAACTTTACTATTTTTAAGCCTTCGATTTCATGTGGGAATCCATTCACAATCCATATCTTTTCATGCAATGTTTTTACCATAGCTTTAACCCATGTTGTTTTGCTCATAAAGCCTATGGATTTTCCTTCTGCCAAACCTGTCACTAGTCAAAGAAACAAGCCACCAAAAATTTTGCAACTTCAATAAAATTATAAGCCCATGTTGAAACCAAAAACGCACACAGGGGGCATGCCAATTAACATGAAATTTAATAAATAATGTAAACACACATAGGTGCCTAGATGATGAAGATAGAGAATGTGAAGCACTATTTTAGCATGATCATGTATGCTACATTAGAGCCTCTCTCTCTCTCTCTCTCTCTCTCTCTCTCTCTCTCTCTCTCTCTCTCTCTCTCTCTCTCTCTCTCTCTCTCTCTCGATTTCATGTAGAATCATTTTAAATCATATCTTTTCATGCAATGTTTTTACCATAGCTTTGACCCATGTTGTTTTGCTCATAAAGCCTATGGATTTTCCTTCTGCCAAACCTGTCACTAGTCAAAGAAACAAGCCACCAAAAATTTTGCAACTTCAATAAAATTATAAGCCCATGTTGAAACCAAAAACGCACACAGGGGGCATGCCAATTAACATGAATTTTAATAAATAATGTAAACACACATAGGTGCCTAGACGATGAAGATAGAAAATGTGAAGCACTATTTTAGCACGATCATGTATGCTACATTAGAAGGCCTCTCTCTCTCTCTCTCTCTCTCTCTCTCTCTCTCTCTCTCTCTCTCTCTCTATTTCTCTATATATATATATATCTCTCTCTCTCTCTCTCTCTCTCTCTCTCTCTCTCTCTCTCTCTCTCTCTCTCTCTCTCTCTCTCTCTTATTCACTCCATTTCTCCTACTCTATATATTTATCTCTATTTCTCTATATATATCTCTCTCACTCCTCTATCTTCTTTAATCCATAGCTTTATCTACATATGTCTCCCTATCTCTTTATCTATTTTTGTATCCTTTTGTATCTCCCTCTCTACCTATCTCTATCCCTTTCTCCCCCTCTTCTCTCTCCCTCCTCTACCTATCTCTTTCGCTCTCCTCTTTCTCCATCTCTATTTTCCTCTCTATCTCTATCTTCTTACCCCTCTCTTGTACTCACTCTTCCCCCTATCTCTCCTTATTTCTATCCCTATATGTCCCTTTCTCTCCCTGTCTCCCTATTGTAAACATAACATGAGCTTGTTTATAATGGAACATGATTATCTTCTTGATTTAGAGGTTTAGTTTCAATCGTGTTTGGATCCATGTAAGTGGATACATAGTTGATTTGAAGCTATCACTTCTCCGTGGAGACCTTTTTTGCACAAACACCATAAATTTTTGAATTCCCTACCAACTAACCTCATGTATTGCACAATTGTATGCAAAAAGTAGACCCAAAGTATCACTAATTGACCTTCCACACCTCTTCGCCATACCCATTGCACACCAAGGTGTGATTTCTAGTTTATATAATTTATTTGTTTTGTTATTTCCGAAGCACAAGTGTTAAGTTAAAAAAAAATCACTTGATATCAATTCCACCAAAATTGTCCATGGTACAACATGTGCCTCATCCCTTATGATGTCCAAATAGTGAAAAAGGCTTGGTCTCTAATAGACTCAATCATAACCAATCAACCCCACCAACAAACCAAAAACCCTTAATATTTTTTAATTAATTTTTAAAACTCATAAACATTTTATCCTTAAATAAACAATAATATCATATTCTTATTATATTAACTATTGATATTGCTCATGATACTCATATGTTGGAAAATTCAGCTTTGTTGCCAAAGATGAACTCCACAGTGTCGTAAATATCACACTCCCTTTTAAATTGGAGGAAAGAATTGACATATAGAATGTCCCGGTAAATGATGAAGTTAAAAGGGGAAATTTTTTATTTGAATTATAGATACATTTAGATATCATATTATTTTTAATTAAATTAAATTTAAATCTTTTTTCTCAACAATTAAAAAAATAATAATGTCAATTGAGTTTATTTATAAATAAAATAAAATTTTAAATATAATATGAAAATTTTAAATTATACTTATTTTTAAATATATTTTATTTAAAGAATAAGATATTTGATTAAAAAAAAATTAAAAAAATCACTGTAAAATTAATTTCATAAAATTTTATAACTATTATTTCCTTTATTTTGATTATTTTGAAATTATAAAAATATAATTAAAAAATTGAGGTGAAGCATCTTATGTCAAAGATTCCTCAATTCATGTTATAGATCATTAAATAGTTTAGTGAAGGATTTTTTTTCTTTTAAATAATATATATTATAAAATGTATATATATTCATGATACTTTATAGATTAATAAAAAAAAATTAGTTTCATTTTAAGGCTGTATTTTATTAAGAAAAAATAATTTAATTTTCGGAGGTGATATTTCATACAATCACTACATGCTCACAAAATTAATCTACATGATCTACTGACCTCTCTCCGATATATAACTTATAAAAAAAACTTTATAATTAACCATGGAAAGTTCAAATTCTCCAAAAAGTCCTCTCAATGGCTGGGAGAGTTCAAATTTTCCAAAAAATCTTGTCCTCCTATAGCCTGTACTTTGCCTTGGTATGGCTTTTTAGCAATTATCAAGTAGAGGAAATCCAAAAAAGGATTCAAAGCTTTCGAAGAGGCATGCAATCAATTGGGGTTGGTGCTATGTAAGCAAAGAGGAAGGGGGCTTGGGCTCAAAGACCTAAGATTCCAAGGCATAGCACTGGCCACCAAATGGATTTTCAAGGCATTGACTATGAATGAACCATGGAAAGTGTTAATTAGAAGTGGGTGCTGCCACAATAATGGGTAACACTTTTGGGACATCCTAATTTTTGTTTGAAATCACATATTTTAGAAAATACAATGATTTAAGACTTTAAAGGTTCCATTTAAATGATTTTAATTAAGGAGGGATTGATCAAACCCCCTTAGATCAAACCTCCTTGGATAGAACCTTGTTAGATTTAAACAATACCTATAATCAAGTCTCCTCTTAAACATAGGGATAAACCCTTGGCTATGCTACAAGGTTGTTCAACAAAGAGTTGGAATAGTAAAGGAATCAAATCTTTTGTAAAAATCTTGCATAATGACCTGATAAAAGAATGGAACCAGTTGAAAACTAAGTACCACATACCGGATACAGAAGGACCTATTAGTTTTCAAGACTAAATTTAAAAATCAAGAAACTTCTATTTCGAATTAAGAAAAATCTAATTCGAATAGAAATCAAGAAACTTCTATTTCGAATTAAGAAAAATCTAATTCGAATAGAAACTCCTCGTATTATCCAGAAACTTCTTCTTTCGAAAAGCATTTTTATAAATGTCAATATTTATCTCTCCTATGCATGATTGATGAAGGATGATTTTCGAAAAAGCTCCTGATGTAAAAGATTTTCTGAGATAATAAAAGCTATTGATCCTTGCCCCGTGGTTTTTCCTCCACATTGGAGGTTTTCCACGTAATCTCTATGTTATTGTTAATGTCTTATTTGCTGTCTACTTTATTTACTGTGTTTTAATTTTATTGCTGCTGTTATTATTTTATTCTGGTTTAAAATTGCATAACAGGACCTACTCTATAGTTAGAGAGGCATGCAACTACTTGGAATGGTTGGTCAATAGCAAATTCAACCCTAAGCAATTAAGGGAGTTTCAATGGACCAATGGGTCCAATATCGCTAATCTCAATGCAAAAACTATCTATAAAACTCTCACTAAACAACAGGGTATCTATGAGTACTTGAACAATAAATGGAATGTAAACCTCAATGATAATGAATGGTCAAAAATATTTTCAAACAATTGGTCCAAAACATTTGAACCAAAAAAGGCGTGCTTCAGGTGGTTATTGTTATTTCATAGGTTGGCTTACAAAACAAATTCAAATGAGACTGAAACTTGCAAACTATGCAGAGTACCAAAAACAATAAAGCATATATTTTTTTATTGTCTTTTTGCAAGAGAAATTTGGAAACTATGTTGCAATAAATTGGAAATATGGAACACTAATGGGTCTCTCAGAATGGATAGAGTCATTTTATTCAATAAAAATAAGTTTGGAAAGGAACAAACACTGTTTTGGTCATGTTTTTCAACAGAAATACTTTGGCACATTTGGAAAGCCTAGAACGATGAAAGATTTAAAGGGAACTTGAGGGTTCTTACTGAGTCTTTACAAAGACTCACCCTTCATAACATTGCCTTGCAGGTTACAATGACTGTGAAGGTTACAAAGTTCAAGTTTCTCAAGCTGCTGGAGGATGGTGTGCTCTCAAATAAACTTGAGGGAGGTCAAATTTGGTCACACTTGGCAGAATGGTCAACCAAGCTCAAAAAAAATTCTCCAAGAATTGGAAATCTTTCAAAAGGACTTCAATGAAATAATGGCAAGGGAGGCTCAGTTAGAAAACCCTCCACCAATGCTCAGGCCTAAAGACTTCACTTAGGAAGAAATTGAGGCAACAGAGGCTCTCCTGGGTATGAAACACCCAACTGGCAGTGAGGGTTCAACTACTTAAGTTGGTGGAAAGCTCCAATTTTGGATCAGGTGTGGTTTTTTTGGCATGGTAACAAGTTATGATATGGCTTAATAGTACAGTTCGGATGGCTATGTGGTTTTTTGTCAGAAATAGTAGCAACAACAGGATCTCGGTTTTGGAATACATAAGGCAAGTTCATAGTGACAGCATCTGGCAGACTCCCAGGGTGACGCTCAGCAAGGCAGAATGAAGATGGGTTACAGATGGACAATACAGGGACAACATGTAATACCTATGTAATAGTTGATATGGGTAACATTTGGAGAACTGTGGTAGTATGTAATTGTATGTATTGACAAGCAGTAGTACTGCTCGCTATATGTATATGTTGCTCAAACTATAATCAATACAAAAAATATTATATGAATTGGTGTTGAAATTACGTCAATGACGTCAATGGGTAGTGAAATTTGCACAATAAGTGTTGTAAATATGTCAAATGGATGTCGAGATTAACTAAATTGTCCATTGTTGAGGTCTGATATAATAGTAAAAACATAAAATGACATACTAAATTAATGATTTTGTGAATGTACCTCTCTGAGAAATGCATCTTGATCATCCACGGCGGGAGATGAGGCGGCGAGGGGTGTTCCATTAGGCCTAGAGCAAGAGAGCTCCTTGAGCTTGCATTGCTTCTTCCTTGAAGGTGATGACAATGATTTGGAATTGTTGGACGAAGCAGGCAGATCAGATTGGCGGGAATGGTTGTGCCTTAAGCGCAAGGGAGCCACATCATCATCCTCTTCCTCCTCCTCTTCACCCTTTCTATGTGTTCAAACTTCTCTTACTCTTTGATGGAAAGAAGAAGAATATTGTGGTATATGCAACAGCTTCATTTTTCTCTGCTGCTACAGCTACTGTTGCTTCTTCCTGTCCTTGTTGTCTGCCATATTGTATAAGCATAAAATTACAATATTTAATTATATAATTTTAATTGAATCAATCATTTTTGTGTTGTTAACTTTAGCATTTTTGTGTTGTTAACTTTAGCATACCGCCATTGGCGTTTGGATTTGGCCCCTTCCCCAGAAAGCAACCCCCCAAACCCTACAAAGCAAATCTCTCTCTTCTCTCTACCTCCAACTTTATGCTAGTTTTAATGTAAAGGTTTTCCTGCCCAAGTAGCCTTTTCCTATACTCCTTGAACCTCTAAATTGGTTATATCATGGTTATGTTTTTTTTTAACTTGAAGGCTACTATCCCACATGCTATAATATTATACAATATAATATATATACTATACTAGATAATATATAATATAATAAATAATTTAATATATAATATAATATAATATAATATAATAATATATAATCACTAATACAACTTTACTATTTTTAAGCCTTTGATTTCATGTGGGAATCTATTCACAATCCATATCTTTTCCTGCAATGTTTTTACCATAGCTTTGACCCATGTTGTTTTGCTCATAAAGCCTAGGGATTTACCTTCTGCCAAACCTATCACTAGTCAAAGAAACAAGCCACCAACAATTTTGCAACTTCAATAAAACTATAAGCCCATGTTGAAACTCGAAACACACATAGGGGGCATGCCAAATAACATGAAATTTAATAAATAATGTAAACATTCACATAG
>VDFB02256132.1:110303522-110594287 GCA_007258455.2 Sequoia sempervirens | reverse complement strand
GGGTCTAATTCTTCTTCCATATCTGCATACTCTTCCTCTTCCTCTTCTTTTGTTTCACTCACATCACCCAACTCTGCCCCTCTTCTCTAATTTGACTCTAGGGCAGAAAGCCTTGCTAACATAGCATAATGTGACTCCAACAATCTAGCATGCCTTTCTCTCAACTCCTACAATTCTCTAGCAATTGTATTAACCTTGGGAGCCATCTTTACAAGTTTGTCTCTTCAACTTCCAATTACCTTTCTTCAAATCTACAGCTTTCTCACCACAAGAGACCTAATCCATGTGCTCTAATACCAATTGATGCAAATCATGGGTATAATCCTTCTCACAAACTCAAATGAATCAAGACCCAACCACCCTTTTACTCTTGTAACACTTTCTCATCAATTTTCACTATTCAAGCCTACTAGCCTAGTCGGTCTCCAAAGCAAATCTACACACAATTTTTCAATTCCAACTTGAACCCACAAAAAAAAACCCTTTTGGATGCCTTTTAAGGCCTTCTAAAACATATCTCAAAATACCCTTAGGTTACCTTGGGAAAATCACTCCAAAACAAGGTTTCAACGCTACTACCAAGGGAAAATTAGCCCACTTTTCCAAAGGAACTTGTCTTTATTCTTATCTTCAACCCCAAAACTCAATGGGGCAGCATTCCACTAGTGTCAAAACCTCCAATTTCACAATTTTTACACAATGGTATGACCTCCAACATGTTAGTGTAATTAAATTAATTATTACACTAGCATAAGTTAACTTAGGTCATGCATCATTTAGTCCTAGGTTAGATTTTAATAAATCATTTAATAAATGGGGTAATATCCCCTTCCTTGTTTGTAGGGATAAGATTCCTTCTAGAAGATGAGTTATCCTTCTAGAACTTATCTCAACATTTAATAATTTCCTAGATAGGGTTCACATGTTGTCACATGTTGTTAGATCATGACACATGGCAACATCTCATGCATCTTAGGTTTTCTCTCTTGCCTATATAATCAGGCAACTTGTTCATTTGTAACATATCAATTAATCATATCAATAGAATCTCTATTATGCATGCCTAGTTGCAACACTTTATGTTTGGTTGACTATCTTTCCTGGCAAAGGTCCTCCATTGAAGACTGCAGCTTCAAGGACCTTGTGCATCCATAATCTCAAAAAAACATACCTAACCAGCAAACCCTTGTTTTTAGCAATTTTCAAAAGGGTTTATTGAAAAATACCCTTCCAGACCTTCTCTAACTTTTCCAATGCCTCCAACACATCTAAATGCACTTATGCATGCTTAAAAGTTTAACATATAGCCTTTCTCAACTCTAATTCATCAAACCCTAGCACTAAACCACCATTTTCCATACAAAATTCACTTAAAATGCAATAGGACAGTCCTCCAATCTCCATCAAACCTCAACCCCTACTCACACAAACCATCCAAACATCTTTTCCTAACATATTACAGTAATGACAGACAGTGGAATAGGCCAAAAATCACATTTTGAAGACTTTCAAACCCTTAACAGGGTATTCACAAATAGTTACAGGAAAATGAGCAAAAAAACCACCAATTTCAATGTTAAGAGCTCAAACCAAATAAAAATAAAAGCTAACTCATGCCTCTTAATGAATTCAAAACAAATTTAGATCAAATTGTTGATGTACGGGCTATACAAGTCTGAGACAATAAGGAAAGATACAGAAAATTTGAAAAAAACAGGGGTCTCAATTGATTTTTCCCACTTCAAATCTTCAAGAGAGATCTGACATCGATAGTTTCCTCCTATTTATGCTTTTTCCTTCAAGAACTAACTAACCCAATATACACAAACTACCTTTTGAATGCTATAATTGTTGGTCTTCCCATAACTTGCCATTTTACAACTTTTTGCAACATTACATTTTTGCATATTTTGGCAACTTTTGCATAATATGACATTTTTGACAAAAATGGCATAAATTGACAATGTAAAAACCCCACAAAGTCCTAAATCACCATAACCATGGTCTAACTTGACCTTATTTAATAACAAAATGACTTAAACCACCTAGACTCTAACCTATGACCTCAATTGACAACTTTTGCAATAGAAATGTACTTGGTGCTCCCACACCAATCTTGCCTGCAAATAATCCTAAAACAAAAATTGCATTCGGATTGAAGTTGAACATAATTGGTTTTTGATAAAGTAATAAAAATTTGCAAATCAATGCATATGCAATATCATTAATGGGTAGAGGATTTCGGATTACCTCTATTGATCTCAGTGTTTCCATCTTGGATAATTGCCAAGATTTTCCTCCTCACTACCATTTTTTATGATTATGCTATGCAGTCCATTGGACTTTGGGCTATATAGCATAATCATCAAAAAAAGAAGAGAATTTTTCAGTAGATTTCTTTGAACTTTGAATAGAAATGGCTATTTGTGAGAGGAATTTAAAGGAAACGGGGTAAGCAATATGACAGTTAGTCAAATATTCAAAAAAAGCATACGAAAATTGGGGATGATGCATCTTGTGAGAAGTGGATATAAGGGCTACAAATTATGTAATTAGTGTTATTGTTCTCACATTTCTATAAGGTTTTGGGAAGAGGGAAAAAAGGTTTACAATAATTTTTCAATAATAAAAAGGTGTTTAAAGACAAAAGACAATATTATCTAATAATTTATGGCATTTTTTATATATAATCTATTTTAAAATTTTATAAAATAATTAGAAAATAATTTCTATCATATTTCATCAATTCTTCATAAAGTGTAGCTTATTATTATTTTACTATTTTAATGAGTAATACTTTCCAATATCATGTATCTTAATTTTTAAATTGATAGTAATTATAATTTGTACCTATATTTTCCTATAATAAGTTGCTCTTTGTATATACCCAAACTAAAATATTTTTCATTGATACAAAGAGTAGTATCCATTTTGAGATTTATTTTTTTTTAATCAAAAAATAACAATCTTGGGAACCCCTCCCTTTAGGATATAAAATACTCAAAAATATTATGCATGCCAAGTTCTCTTTATAGAGAGAATTAAAATCATTTAACATGTGTATGGGATTACAAGTGAAAACCTCTAATAATTTTGACTATATATAAGTAATTAAATATAACTCCTATCCATAAGTTATCTATTTTATTCTATACAACTACACAAAAAATAAAGACAAACTCTTAACAATCATAAACTTACTCATCCTCAAACGTTTTAATAATGAGACAGTTGAGCCACACTATTCCTACTATCACCTTAAACCCTAGAAAACCTATTTTAGAAAAATCAATCCTTTTACTGCCTTATTTTTCTTCTTGGTTTCAATCTTTAGCCACCCAATTGAGATGAATGACCTTCATTATGCCCAAACCACTTTGTTTTGAGCTATCAAAGTCTCATCTAGAGGTGGAAAACCTACATCAAAATTTTCTTATGTAACAACATCATCAAGTTGAATCCTAAAAACTAACTTCAAATCGTAGTGGTAGTGATTTTGTTTATGAAGTCTTTATCTACTCCAAGGTCAAACATAACAACCATAAACATTGAGGAGATATCAAATTTACCTTGTAACAGTGATATACTTCAAAAAACTCATTACCCAACACCCACTAATAACATGAAGTAATAAATCATTATGCATTTTAGTCATTTAAATGATATTTCGTTAAGAAAATAATTCAATTACATCCTTCCATAAGAGTATGGAATCTAGGAAGGAAATTGAAACACATGAAGATTAAGATTATTGATTGGTATAATATCATTGCTACTAATCTGCATCTTATGGGTGACTTTCTATAGAATAATTAGTCTAGAAATATTAAGCTTACATCTATATAGAAGAAGAAATGGTGCATGAAATAATCTTGAATATATTATTGGAAGTAGTCATAGGAAGGAATACTTCTTGCAAGGAGCAAGTTGTCTTGATAACAAGAATTACATAGTAATCGAGGACATGCATACTAACTTATTTTATGGTAAGTCACATAATATTTATTTTGGTATTCAAATGTTCCTAAAAATGCATAACATTGTGTTTAGTAAGTAGTGCCTAGTATCACTATCAAATAAAGGATTATAGCAAGCCTTAGAATTTCTTGAGGTTAAGCTACTAGTAGATAATTGCTTGTAGGGAGTATGTGTAACTTTCAAATGCCTTATTGTTCACATGGAGTTCTTGGTCACGCCATTCAATGTGATTAATGCTTCGATCACTTTCTAATTCAAGGAAAATTAGATATCCAATGTTCAAATGAGATAATTTATTTAGATGAGTTTTTTATGACATGTTCATATGTGAAAAGGTATGGAAAGATCAGATTAAGTACCTAGAACTAACCATTGGGGTTCTAGAGTACTAACATCTATTTAGAAGAAAATTAAGTGTTGGTCAAAGAACATAAATATTTAATACTTTGGTTATATCACTATTACTAAAGGCATGCAAGTGGATAATAACTGTAGTGCCTCTCGTGTTCCTGTTACTCCTATGATACCTTTTTGTGTGTGCTTGATGCCATTTAGATGTTGCTTATGTTTGATGCATACTTGGGACTCTATTGGTGATTGTTTCATCATGTTGTTTGGTTGGTTGATAGTTCTACTTACTGGACTTGGTTGTTTACGAAACTGTTACTTTTGATATGTGGACATATGTGTTTGATGTTATGCTTATGTAGTTGTTTACTTATCGTTTAATGATGTTGTTGTTAAGAATATGGTTATTGATTGAGGTTCAGGTGAGAGGGACGGTGTTGCATCACTCATCCTTGAGCGCCCTGCCACATTGCAACTCTCTCTCACAGTGTGTATGGCATTGGATGTATATGTTGTTCGACACTTGGTTTTATGCAGGATTGCAGGTACCTAAAATGGATAGTTATGGGTAAATTGGGTATCTAATTTGTTACAGAAAAGGGAGTTAGTTACATTTATATTATTTCACTTTCCCTGTTACTAAGAAGTGATGTGTTTCTTTTATATTTATGGAGCAATTAGGTATTTGTTTTAGAAGGGCGTTAATGTAGTCCTTAAATTAGTTTTAAATGATCTAATCTTCTTTTTGCTGAGAAAATTAATTACTCAAGAATATTATGGACATAGTTCTTTAAATATTTTAATGATATTTTTGTGAGCAAAATTTTATAACGTAAATAAGTGTTGTGTTTATTGGATAGGTACATTTAAAATTTGATTTATTTTCAGATGCATTCAAAATTAGAATTATTTTCTAATACAGTTAAATTAGATTTATTCTCAAGTGCATTTAAAACTAGGTTTAATTACAAGTTCATTTAAAGTTAAATTTATACTAGATTTGTGATTTACAGATAAATCATTTATATTGTATTTTAATTAAATTTATTTAGTTTATATTAATCAAAGGTATAGATTACATTTTAATTAAATCTATTATTTTAAAGTAACAAATGTATAGGTTAGGAATTTTAAATCTGATGGTCTACTTACTGTAGGTTTTCATAAGTTTTTATTTAATTAAATAATTTCAATATAGTCGTGTAAATAAAATACATGTGATTTTTGAATATCTATTAATCTAAGATCATTAGGAGAGATTTGAATTATTTGTGTGTTATAATTAAAGGAGTGAACATTGAAGTTAGATTATTATTAAATGGATAATCCTTTCATGTTCTTATTAAGTTAGTTTATTTATCAAATTGAATAGGAATGTTTAAACAAGTGGAGTATGGAATATGCTTTAAGTTTTGCTACATAGAATGGTGTTGAGAGGTTAAAGTTTGATTTCTTGTGTTCTCCTGATTGATTGAATTCTTCATTGATTTATTTTCCGTGTTGACAAGTTTATAAGCCAAGCCTTGATGTGAATTTCTTTGGGAACCCAAGTATTTGTGTACCCTTCAGTGGGGAGTATATGAAAATTGGTGTCATAGAATCCCTTGCTTTTCCTTTGTATGCCTCTGGAAGTAGTCACCTTGTAAGTGGTCATTGAGCGTGTTGTATGCTATGTCTTGGTTGATCTTGTGGTTTGGTCTTGTGATCGTTTTGCTTGTTTGTCTTGGTCGTGGGTCTTTTCTGTCAACTCCTAGCATGGGGGTGCACCTTCAAGTCCACGTGGTCGGGTGGAATGTGCTATGCACCCCATTGGGTTCCCAAGTTGTGTTCGTGATGCGTAAATGAATGCAGAGTTTCCAAAGCTTTACGCTGTTGAAGACTATTCCTCATTTTGTACCTTATTCTTCATTGATGTATCATTCTTGTACTTGATGTACTCTTCCCGTTGATAAAGGGAAGCATTATGTAATGTACTATTGTATCTTTGATGTGTTGTATCTGTGGAAATATGTTCCACAGTTGTATCATGAAACTATATATTGAATTTTAATAAAATGATGTATCATTTTCCTCTCTTTTGATCATGGATGGTTGTATGTCATCATTATGTAATCTTGGTTTAATTCGCTTTCGCCTTGGTAAAAGTTTAGGTTTCGTAATGCCAACCTGTGTACCCCAAAGGATGTAGATGATGTTGTAAATGCATAATTTCTCTTCATGTAATGTATGTACATATTCATCTTGTGCAATGTTTCACTTTCAAAAAAAAAATTGTGGTATTTTGTTGTCCTTTGGGGTTCACACAACGGAGCGTTACAATAAGAGGATTCAAGTTCTAGTTTTTGCATTCTCTACTATGCTATTTTTTTTTAGGAGATTCAATAGCCTATGCAACAATAACAAAGGGATTGTTGATGAGAATAAAAATATAGTCACTCTTGCAAAGTTACAAGTAGTGAAGAATACCTCAGAGAGGATAAGTTTATAACACCTAAATTTATCAAAGATAGAGATATAACCATTAAATTCATAGAGATTTTCATAAATAGATCCAAGTAAAATAAAGGAAAGGTTAATGAGCTCATCTTTGAAAGCTTAAATCTACTTATGAATCTTTGGAAAAAACCCAAATGATACTTTGGGAGGGAGGAGAACAAATTGATGTTGCAATACATTTATAGGAAAAAGAGAATGAAGCAAGGGATGATGAGATTAAGTAATAAATAAATAGCTTTATATGCTTCTAAAGTATTTCAATTTAGAATAGTTTCCAAGAATAACAAAAGTTGCAAACATAGAGTTAGTTTAACTGAGACAATTGGTGAGGTTATCTACACATAAGACTATGGGGTTTGCAATGGTTTCATCCTCATGGAGAGATCAATATGAAGATGGAATTCAAAGATGAAGAGAAAAAATTAACTCTTCAAGGTAGGGTGAATGGAGTTCTAAGCATGGCTATAGCAAAAAGAAGGGAGGTATATCCTTACAAGAACCAAGAAGCTTGAACCACGTGCCATGCATAGAGATAACCAAATTTATATTTATAGGTAAGCCACTCCATTATAATATTTTTTGGTTTTTCATGTAACTACTCAATATTACACTCCAAGTTAAGTGCACAAAGATGGGGGACCAAAAAGGGGTTTTAAGTGGCCACTCTTTTTAAAAAAAATTAGGAAAGACTGACCTTGGATGAGAAATTGAAGATAGTTAAACTCAAAATTTTAAGATGCGATGGAAACAAGAGTCGTAGTGCTTTGAATCTACTTTATAAACTACTATTTTATTTTGAAAATGGTAGAGATTAAGGGGTTCAAAAAGGGGAGCCACACAAAAAATAGCATAGTTTCTGGTGTGCCCCCCCTAAAATGTTCTTTTTTTTAGTATTTTAAAAATTGATTTAGTGAGAAATTAGCTAACACCATGTAGTTTATCCCTGATTTTTCTACTATTTTTTTAATGAGTATATATTTTTTATGAATTTTCAAAGTGGACACATCTTGAAAAAATAGAAATTTGAGCATGCCCCCCTAAATTTTTTGAAACCTAATCGAAAATCAATCTTTTTTAATGTGTATAATGGATTCTAGTTTTTGAAAATGTAATTTATTTGAAATTTCTATGAACAATTAAAAAATAAAGTGAAAAATACCAAACATTGGTTTTTGACAAAAAAACAGATACACCAACAAAATAAATTAAAAATGAAAACCTTAACATACTCAAAATGTGAAAAAAATTACATGGTCAGATAGCTAAGAGAGAGCTTAATATTACCATGGTCTTTTTTCGACTTGAAAATGATACACGTGCAAACCTAATGGGGAGCATGCTCGAGATTATGTCATTTTTTTCACAATCTATAGAAACACATCTTTAGATGTTGGAAAATCACTCCAAGAATTTGTATTGGAATCCAAAGGAAAATACAAGCCAAAGGCTTGGAAATTTCCAAAGAAAATAAAAATGTGAGTGTGTTATAATGTGCTCACATTATTTGAATTCTTTCACAAAACAGGAGTGCGTTATAACATTATGAAATACGTATAAGTTGACATTTACATATGGACATTTACATTCTTATACTTTAAGTTATATTTCATGTATATAGTTTCAAGATGTTTGAGAGTGGTTTCAAATAGATCTATGATTTATAATGCAATTTCTAGTTTTTAGATCTTATAATTTTTTGAACTTAGTCAAATTTTGATAATCAACATGTCAAATTTCAATAATCAGGAGATCAAATTTCAATAATCTTCTAGATGTATCATCTCTCTCTCTCCATCTCACTCATTGTTTATCCCTTATGCTCTAGACCTCTCTCTCTCTCACTATCTCCATCCTTTTATCTAACTCTCTCCCTTGAGCTCAAGAACTACCTCTCTACCTATCCATCCTTCTCTCTCTTTATCTCTCTTTCTCTATCTCTCCCCCCTCTCTCTCTCCTTCCCTCTCTACTTCTCTCTATCTCCCTCCCTCCCTCTCTCTCTCTATACTCTATCTCACCTCTCTCTCCCTCCCTACTTCTCCCTCCCTCCTTCTCCCCTCCCCTCTCTCTCCTTCCCCCTCTACTTATATTTATCTTACCTCTCTCTATGTCCCTCTTTCCCCCCCTCTCTCTCCTTCCCTCTCTAATTATATCTATCTAACCTCTCTCCCTCCTACCCCTTCTCTCTCTCCCTCCCTATCTACTTCTCTCTATCTCTATCTATACATCTCTACCTTTTCTTTTTCTCTCTCTCTCTCTATCCCCCATCTTTCTCTCTCACTCCCTCCTTCCCTCTCTACTCTCTATCTCACCATTCTCTCTATCTAAATTCTCTCCCTCCCTCCCTCCCTCCTTCCATCTCTACTGCTCTCTATCTCTCTCCCTTCCTCCTTAATCCTCATCCTCCTCCTCTCTCTCTCTCTCCCTCCCTTCCCCCTATCTTTCTCTCTCACTCTCTTTCCCTCTCTACTCTATCTCACCATTCTCTCTCTCAAGGGAGAGAGAGAGAGATGGATAGGTGGAGAGGTATTTCTTAAGCTCTCAAGGGAGAGAGTCAAATAAAAGGATGGAGATAGTGAGAGAGAGAGAGATCTAGATCGTAAGGGATAAACAATGAGTGAAATAGAGAGAGAAAGATGATATAACTTGTTGATCATTGAAATTTCACCTCTTGATTACTAAAATTTGGCATGTTGATTACTAAAATTTGACTAAGCCTAAAAATTATAAGATCTTCCAAAATCTAGAATTTGCATTATAATTCCCAAAGATCTAAAACCACTCTCAAACATCCTGAAACTATATACATAAAATATAACTTAAAGTATAAGAAAGTATACTTAAATGTTTATTTCATCTATATAGCTTCACTTAACAAAAAAGAGAAAGAGAGAGAGAAAGAAACAAATAAAGAGAATTTTTTTTAATGCAAAACATAATGCACTCGCATTATGGCTTGGTAATGGCTAAGCCTAGGCCTGGTCACTATTAACCCTAACACAAGCACATTTTATTGTAATGTTCTCACGTTTTTTCTATTTTGGGATCAAAAAGAAAAATATCTTATCAAACATCAAAATAATCATCTCTAACTATTTACATTTAAGCAGGTGCAAATATTCATTTCACAACATTGTAGTTCCATTTTTAATCCTTTATGTCAAATTGATGCTAACTCTCTCATTTCACCTGTATTGCTTTATTTTTTAAATCAACACGCAAAATAATTTATAAGTAGACCATATTTAATTTCTTCAACCAAAAAAATCTTCAAATTGTCTAAGTTTACTTCTGTAGACATGTAAAAATGACCTAACACATATCACACATCCTGAATGACATTTTTCCGTTATCGACATCATTATTAAGAATATAATTGCATTTCACATTATTTTCACTAATTAACCCTATTTTCCTCTATTAATTGAATAATATTCAATTATTTAATTAATTCGCTATTGCATTACCTAATCTAACTTTATCCCTCTTGATTAATTAAATAAACACAAATTATTTAATTATGTCACTAATATACCCTATTCATCTAAATCAGTTAAATTGTTACATTAATAATTTAATTTAAATCACTTTTGCCTCTCTAAACTTGAATAATTAAATTAATTATTTGATATCATTCAACATAGTCAACAAAAAAATACAACTTTATTTGTTAAAATTCAAACATGACTTGCATGTTCATCTCCAAAATATTAATTAATTATTTAATTAATTAATTGTCCTCACCCTTTTGTGATTGAGCAAATCACAATCACTAATTTCTCACTCTAAACGGTTAACTAACTCATCTATTCTTCAATCCTACTAATCACTTAACTTGATTTCTTCAATCCCATAGATTATGCAATCTAATTCCTCTGATTATGCAATTAAAATACTTAATTGGATCAATCAGAGAAGCTAATTGGCCAATCTATTTCCTCTCAATGGTTCTTAATCATCGATCATGATCTTTTACTATTGAATCTCGATCATTCATCTTGAAACAAGAAATCTATAAAAAAAATCTTCTACATTGTCACAAATCATCTAGAATTTTCATAGTGAAGTGTTCAGCAAGTAATTCTTGAGCATATTAAGAGTTATTGTCATCTTATTCTAGTTCACCAACACACTTTAAAGATTTTGCAAACAACAAATGGAGGCTTCGTATTGAATTTAAATGCAATCCAACATTTGGCAATACAAATACAACTTCGACATGGTATGGTAAGACTTGTTTTGTTTTAGATTCATTTAGTTTTCTTAATTGCTTATTTGTTTGGATCCATGGCTTTACATTTCGCATTTCATGAGTATGGGTTTGGAATCTAATCTTTTTTTGAATTTATTTAGTTTAATTCATTGATACTTTTCCTATGTTTGTTTCCCCCCTTACATCAACTTCATTCTATTATTTAGAACTTATTATTGCTTTCAACTTACACCCTATTCATGCACAAACACATACTCAACAACATATCAAAATACATATAGTTTTCTATCGGTCTGTAGAAGTTGAGAAAGCCAACTTCACAGACCCCAAAGATCACCTGCATTCAAATTACCTATCACAGAAAGGAAGAGATGGAGACAAAAAAGCAAGGGTGCTTTGCAAACTTCAAGAGAGATTGCATTGACTTAATTGAAATAATTACAAAGATCAATCCTTAAAAGGAGATCATGCAAAACCTAAAAGTAACCCTAATAGGTAGACATTTAATAATTAATATAGTTATTAAATGTCACAATATGCAAACTAAAGTGAAATATTAAGAGAGGAATAAAGGTAACTTAAATTACACGATTAAGTTAAAACCTTTACTCTAACACCCCCCTTAAGATGAGCAAAAGTGTAGATACAAACATGTGCAAGAAAGCAAAGGTAACTACAATGCATGAAAGCAAACAAGGGTCCCAGCAACTAGGCCTGATGAGGTACTCGACTACAACCAAATCTTTGTAAAGTGGAGAAATAGAGAAAACCTCATGGGAAAAACTCTACTCCAAAAAGAGATGAAAGACATGAAGAACATCACTGAAGCAGAAGAAGCTGCAAACAACTGTCAAAAGATGACTGCTATGGTGCTGAAGAACCTCCTCTGAAGATAAGATGATCATGATCAAGAAGACAACAATTTGCATGAGTGCCCCAAATGACACTACTCGAATCAGATGGCAAACAAAGGAAAACACCTGGAATGAAGATACAGATGGCACAAGTACCAATAGTCTGAAGAACACTGATCAACTGAGAATGGAAAATTCATTCCAAGGTGAAACCAAGGAAGTATTAACATGAACAGTATAATACCCCACCATAATGTTGACTGGGAAAGCCTGAAAGATCCACTGAAATGTTATGTAACACCCTGTAGTGCATGGAGGAGAAGAAACAACATCTGAAAGTGCACAAGAAAGCACCTGCAACTGAAAAAGTGGTGTGCAAAACAAAGCACACATGCATGAGGCTGGAATCATATGGATCCATTGTCGTAGTGGAGGGACACTCACCAGACAAAGGTGTGATGGCAAAAAAAAGGCACTACACAACCCCCCCATGGCACTTTATAATACAGTGCGAGTACAAAATATGGCACAACCTTATGTGCAAAATCCCCAAGATACGTGTACAATAGTGACACTTTATCTCAATGCGTTTACATAGAAGATTGCTTACAAATAATGATCATAATGTCATAAAAAGATACAAGATTGGAAATACATGAAGAATAGCAAAAAACGAAGCATCCCATGCAAACGAAAATTTCTTAAGAGCTAATATGTTCAGGTAATTCACCAGAGTATGGAAACACAAAAAACTGAATAAAATATACCTAGAGTGAAATCTAGAAAAATTACATGGATGGAACTGAAGAGCACTGAAAGACAATTCCAACGCCAGTGATATCGCGAAAAACAAAGAAAATGGTCAAAAGTTATGAGCTCAAGACTGAAAAACAGCTCCTTTGACTTCAACTGGCTGTATAATGCACCAACAGAAAAATGAAGTGATAAGACCTACACCACTAGAAAGTTGACGGAATCAGTTTTCCAACGATATCTCGTTTTCCAAAAAACGATATCGTATGCCCAAGTTATGGCCTCTGGAAGAAAACAACTCCAAAGGGGAAAAAAACTAGTGCAAAAATTTAATTTGACGGTCATACGGCCGTCGCAGAAAAAATTCGGGCTTAAATTTGATAGCCAAATGGCCGTCGACGGATTTGCACAACTGAGCTTAAAAAACAATGTTTTTTTTTTTAAAAGAAACATAAAAAATATAATGAAAAGCTTTGATTTTTTTTAAAAAATCATAAAAAAAAATTTGATTTTTAAAAAAAAAATTATAAAAAAAAGGGCCATGGGAAGGTACGCTTGCACAGGTCTGTGCAGGTCAGACCTACACATACCTTCTATAGGTACGTACCTTCAGGTACTTTCTTTTAAAGAAAAACAATTTTTTTTTTTAAAGCTTTGTTTTAAAAGCTTTTTTTCCCAATGGAATAAAAAATAACGAATTTTTTATTGTAGAATTTTTTTATTTTTTTTGACGAAATTTTACCTTGATTCACGTGCATAGTCGTATGGGGAAACAAAAATTTGCCTCAAAAATCAACTGAACCAAATATAGGCAAGTTTACAGTCGATCTTTAGGTTTTTGGCTGCTCCAGATGCAACGATGAGGTCTGTTTGGGCTCAAAATGCTCAAAAAAATCGAGCACCCCTAGATCTGGCAAAAAAAGGCCCTTTCTTCAAACCCTCACAGATCTGACAAACAGAAGCCAAATTTGACAAAACAAAGGTTGATATTGACTATTCCAGCAGCTTTGGATTCAATGGAGAGATCTGATTTGACCTTGGATGCACTAAAAATTCCCACCTCTTGGATCAAAAAAGGAAAACCCCAAACCCTTGAAGCTCCAAAAAATCCTTCAAAACATGAATAGGAAGCAGCAGGTCTGGAGCTCTGATACCATGTAGAAGTTGAGAAATCCAACTTCACAGACCTCGAAGATCACCTGCATGCAAATAACCTGTCACAGAAAGGAAGAGATGGAGGGATGGAGACAAAAAGCAAGGGTGCTCTGCAAGCTTCAAGAGAGATTGCATTGACTTAATTGAAATAATTACAAAGATCAATCCTTAAAAGGAGATCCTGCAAAACCTAAAAGTAACCCTAATAGGTAGACATTTAATAATTAATATAATTATTAAATGTCACAATATGCAAACTAAAGTGAAATATTAAGAGAGGAATAAAGGTAACTTAATTAACACGATTAAGTTAAAACCTTTACTCTAACATGGTCCACCTATTCCAACTCCTTTAAAGTTTAAGTGCAATTGCCACTGCTCCAAAAAACAATACTATTGTTTATCACCTATATAATATGAATTGACATTCAACACACAAATAATTCTTTACTCCAAATGAATTGCAATCTTACATTATTACATAGTGTTTTAAACACCAGTAAACCATACAAGGTCTTGATTTGTATAAATGAAATATGCCACTTCACATTTAACATAATTGATTCCAAGCTCATAGTGATGTTATGATAGCCCCAAGCCATCGATATAGCCTTGCACTCTTAATTCTAGCTTGTAACGATGATTTGCATAGTTTAATATATTCACAACTCCCATTTCCCCTGCATTATACACAAGATCTATAGATTTTCAAAGTTACTTTTCACTGTTTTGGTGGATCAGATTCAACATACTATGCAATATATTTCACACTAATTTTCTTGACTATTGCCTTGTACCTTACCATAGTACAACAACCATTTAACATTTTTTACTCTTTTGGCTAAAAAAAATATAATGAATTGTTATTACATACACTCATCAATTTAGTGTGTGATGAATGTTATCTTATAATCTTTAGAATAAAAAACTATAAAGGTACAAGAAAAAGTACTTACTAGAAACGACCAAATAACTTTGGGCATTACTACACAAATTATTCAACATTGTTTAACCCACTAAACACTAATCTACCAAGCTTTAGAGATAGATGTTTCTAAGGGTAAATTTTAGGTTAGATTAATTATCAAATCATAAAGTTTATAAACCCAAAGAACTACGAAGTACATTGAAAACAAATATAAATGAAACGATTATACCAGTTAATCACCGAAGCCTCCATGATTCATCTTTGTAGCACCTTCTAACTTGTTGGTTAATGTGTTGCCCTCAGATTCAATGTGTGAGCAATCTGAAAATAAAGCCCAAGTCCTACACAAGCTTTGAAGGATTTGAATAAAGACTATGCCTATGCCTATGACAAAATGACTCTAAAATGTCAAATAACTATATGCATAAATATGTCAGAATAACCCAATCTATGTGTCCCTAAAAATGTGAGCAAAATAGCATTTTATAGAAAATACAATTTTGAATGGACAGACAAGATCGACTTTCAACAGAGACCTAAAATCAACGGACGAGATCTAATGTGAGAATGCCTAATCAGGGTTAGGGCAAAATCATTAAATGAGCGGTGAAGATATCATTTGAGAAAATCAAATCGGCAGTGGAGAATAAATGAGATAATTAATTAGAAAAATAAAGATTTTCAAAAATCAAGAAAATAAAGATTACCTGATTTGTGAGATTCAAAAAATCCAGAAGATAAGAGTTGAACTGAAGATCAGATTTGGAAAATCAAGAATCTGCTCGATTGTTTGATTTTTGGAGGAAAGTTACCATTTTGAATTAAATTAATTCAAAATATGGAATTTGTGAGATAATAAATAATCAATTTTCAAATTATTTTCTAAAATGAACTGTCAGTTAAGAATGTGATATCATTTTAAATTATTTATTTATTTAAAATAAGAGGAAATGTTAATTTTGACAATTAAATAATTAAAGATAATTATTTAATTTAGAGGATATGATTAATAATTAAATAAATTAATAAATTCATTTAATTATGAGAATTAGTGACATATTAAATAAATAAATAAGATTCATTTATTTAATAATGAGGAAGAATAAAATAAATAGAAGGTAATTAAATAAATAAATAAATTTATTTAATCAGGGGAAGACTTAGACAATTAATGGCGTATTTAATAAATAAATAAAATTCATTTATTAAATAATCATGAAGAATAAAGGACATGAATTAATTAAATAATTATGAATTATTTAATCAATAGTCGAATGTGGACCAAGGACATAACTAAATGTCATAATTATGCTAGGACGAAAGTGGTAAAAATAGAACTTGCAAGATTCATTTATTTAATAATGAGGAAGAATAAAATAAATAGAAGGTAATTAAATAAATAAATAAATTTATTTAATCAGGGGAAGACTTAGACAATTAATGGCGTATTTAATAAATAAATAAAATTTATTTATTAAATAATCATGAAGAATAAAAGGACATGAATTAATTAAATAATTATGAATTATTTAATCAATAGTCGAATGTGGACCAAGGACATAACTAAATGTCATAATTATGCTAGGACGAAAGTGGTAAAAATAGAACTTGCAGGCCTAGGTCATTTTTATGTGTCTACATTTTGCCCCTCTTTGTTATAATGTAGCATGTTGCATTGTGACAAAGAAAATAAGTCAAAACCATGCCCCAATGAAGGTGTAGAGTATCAATACCCCCTCAGGAAATTTTTTTAATTTTGGGCTGGCAGCAGAAAAATTTGGAAAGGGTCCCGATAAGTCAATTTAATGACTAGAAAAATAATGGCGCAGATGGTTTCAGATTATGACATGTTTGAGACAGCTAAAAGTGCGGTCAAAGTTGGTCCAAAGGGCCTCCAGTAATAACCTAGTTGATAAATGGCATTTTGACTTCTATAAATAGGTTGACAAAGGGGTAAAAGTCAATTCATTTTTACTATTCACCTTTGCAAATTTCAGAGCTCAGAGCGAAGAGGATTGTAGTGAGGATGGTGATTCCAGTGATAGAGCACCGCGGTGAGATCATGTGGACATTCAGGCAGCCAGAGGGCTCAGAGTCAGCAGTATGTACCCCTAACCCACTTTATAATGTTTTCGTTTTGCATGTCAAAATTAGGGTTTTAGGGCCAACAACTAATGTGTTGAGATGCATATGCGTGCGCGTAAGCCACATTTGACTTCGCATTTGATGCATTTGATGCATCACGACACAAGTGCCAGGGGTTTTTAGGGCAGGCCAAGGGTTTGCAACGCATTTGCCAAATACTGCGACACATTCGCCCTTTTGAGCCACATTCAAAAGTTAGAACTCCACATGTGTGATTTCGCTACATAATTGCCTGTTTAAGCGACACATTTGAATGAAGTGATGCATGTGTCATATATCGTGACACAAGTGCTCTGATGTGACGCAATTGAGCGTCAGAACGACGCAATCAATATGTCGCGACACATTTGAAGCACAGAACGACGCAACCGTTGTTTTGTGGCACAATTGTAGTCAACACGACGCACTTGACTTTGACTTTGCCAAGACTGATTTTGATGCTTTTCAAATTTGAAATGCTTTTTGATGATACTGAAAAATTTCTAGAAGGTACTAATGTGTTGTTTGGCTTTGTGCAGAGACAGCTAGCCCCCATATACACGCGAGAGAGAAAACTGTCAACTTTCTAGTTTGTTGATCAGTTGACTCCACGAGAGCGATGTCGATTGATGCGACTAGGTCTATTTTATGCTGCTTATATGCCCGCTATTTGGGAAAATAGGGGACTATTGACTGTGTTATGTGAGCAGTGGCATTTAGAGACATGCTCCTTCCACCTGCCGATGGGAGAGGCGACAATTACCCTAGAGGATGTCTACCGTATTCTACGCCTGTCGATCCGAGGAGAGTGGATTGTTTATGACCCATACCATGGCCATCAGACCTTCATAGCGTACTACCGAGATGAGGGAGCTAGAATCGGTATCCAGGGTTACGAGATCCGTTGGGAGTTTATGGCTGAGTATTATGCTCGGTTCGATGCATTCTTGGCGACATTGATTGGCGGGATACTGATTTGCCACCATCGCAGACATGGGTTCCCTATTGGTTGGGGAGACATCATAGTGGGGATGAGGCAGGATAGGACAGTGTATGCTTGGGGGCCTTGTTTTCTAGGCACACTCTACCACTAGCTTCACGAGGTTGCCTACAGGAGGGCGGAGAGTAT
Source organism: Sequoia sempervirens (assembly GCA_007258455.2). NCBI lineage: Eukaryota > Viridiplantae > Streptophyta > Pinopsida > Cupressales > Cupressaceae > Sequoia > Sequoia sempervirens. The sequence continues at coordinate 110,576,311 of VDFB02256132.1, read as the reverse complement.
TTCATGTGGCACTATGCTTCTGATGATATGCGCATGGGAGCATATAGAGATATTTCGTCTGCCTATTCAGAGACCATAGTTGGTCGAGGGGATGCCCTATGCGTATTATTATGTCGGTGCTCTGCAACAGACGCGAATGGGGGAGACGAGTTGGTGGCAGCATCTGATTGATACTATGGTGTCATTCATCTGGAGACCTTACAGATACTGTCAGTAGTGGGAGGATGGGGTAGACCATCTCAGCCTATGCAGACAATATCATTACCTGATTGGCAGGACAGTGCAAAGCTAGTTGATTATAGAGATGTATCTACCGCAGTGTGTCCTTAGACAGTTTGGAGAGCAGCAGGGTGTACCTGCAGGCATAGCTGAGTATGCTCAGTCTTCTAGAGAGGCAGCTTGGGGGCTAGCAATTCCAGTAGCATTCATTGAATAGTAGATTGATGGGCTAGTAGCCCAGCAGTGGGGATGGCGAGGTGGAGTTGTAGATCCTGGGACCACTATTGATTATGACTTGTGGTGGGAGGAACATCAACCAGTGCCACTGACAGATCCAGATGGGCCAGCACCTATGGACAGGAGGTCAGTTATACCTCGTGTGTTGAGAGTCAGGCGAGGGGGAAGAGACGGTGATCAAGGCAGAGGTTGGGGGAAGGATGGAGGCAGGGATGGAGGTCGGGGTGGAGATGATGGAGCTGATGGGGATGATGGAGGAGATGACCAGAGACGAAGGAGAGATGGCCAAAGGCAGGGCCGGAGGGTGCGACCGTGTGTGGCCAGAGTGGCACTAGATGTTATCCCAGAGGTGGCCGAGGAGGGGGAGAGAGAGGAGGAGTCGAGGCAGGAGCAAGAGGAGGAGAGACAGGAGGAGGATAGACAGGAGGAGGCTGTGGCTAAGGAGAGATAGGAGGAGGTTGTGGCTAAGGAGAGACAGGAGGAGGAGCAGTCGAGATAGGAGGGAGAGGATGAGGAGAGACAAGAGGAGGAGCAACCAAGGCAAGAGGGAGAGGAGGAGGATGTGGAGGTAGACGTGGATGTACCACAGGATAAGGGAGTCAGTGGTGAGGATGTTGTGGAGGATGATGATGATGACGATGACATGGACGAGGCCGAGAGACTCTTGAGATGGAGGATGGTGGAGGGAGAGGAGGAGATATTGTCTTCCTCGACATTGCCTCAGGATGCCGCGATAGACCAAAGGGTGCCAGATCTACAGAGGAGGCTAGATGAGAGTATGGTGTAGGTTAGAGCACTGCAGGCAGAGCTAGAGGTGGCTCGAGTAGAGCGGGATCAGGCTGAGATCTGGAGGTAGGAGTCTACACAGTGGTGTGTGGACTTTGCAACACTATGTTCCAGGCCTTCAGGGGATATAGCTCATGAGCTAGCCAAGGTGAGCACTCGGTATGGGCAGTACATGACCCTCTACGAGCAGGTAGTACCACCGGAGTGACGAGATCCTACACTGTCTCGCTCACAGACGAGGATGGGCAGTGGTCATAGTTCAGGGAGTGGTAGCAGCAGCAGGAGTCACAGTAGTGCTGGAGGATCTACCTCCTCAGGGCACACATCAGGGCACGGGTCCCACCACTCACACAGGCATGCCTCAAGTCATCATTTGAGCTACAGTCATGGATCTACTGGTTTAGAGCAGAGGTCAATACAGAGATAGCTACCAGTGATAGATCCTTCAGCATCACAAAGTTAGGCCGTCGTGTCCTCATAGGTGTCTATTACCATGGAGATGATGCCATTAGTGTCAGTTCCATTGGTTGCATAGACAGAGGTTGCCACAGGTCCACCCATTTCCTCAGTGCCAGTCATAGGTCCTCAGCCACCACACACTTTGCCACGAGGGGATGATGAGAGTCTTTCCTAGAGGCATGTTTGCCATATTTGTTTTTATGTCATGACACATTATGTATAGACCACTAAGTCTATGAGCTCCATTTTTGGGATATCTGTTAACTCTATCCTATGACATTGTATATTTTTGAGATGATCTTATATGATGATGTAGTTTTGATGTGGCCTACATGTGTGTTATGCGATGCTATTTGATTTATGCATTATGATATATGTGATGTGATGCTTTATGTATGATGTTGATTTATGATGTATGATGGTACTATTTATATGTCCTATCATGTATGTCCTATGATGCTTACTTATGATGTAATGCCATGATGATGCAATGCTTATTTATATGTTATTTCGACTTTGTGATGATGACAATAATGATATGCATAATGTATTTATTTGGATGAATGTCATGTTTATGATTATGTTCCTATATGACCATGTATAATGCCACATGTAATGAAATGTATATGATTTAATGCTATGAATGATGTATGTATGGACCTAATGCAATGTTTATATGAGCATGTATGCACTTATGTTTTTGTATGTCATAGGATATCATCATGAGATGGGAAAGAGAAGATGACTAGACCGAAGGAGATGCCTGTTAGTTCCTAAACCAAATCCTTCAAAACTTTGCCATAGGACTTTAATATTTATTGCTTTTAATCATCATTGTGCATATTGTTGTAATGGCCAACAAACACCATGATATGACATAGATCAAGGTGTGCAAGTTTGTACCATCACATAAGACAAGCAGTCACAGACGAGGATGATCATGACTTATACCAAGAGTGCAATTGGCTCAGACTTTTTGTCACAATCAACCACAAGCAGAAAAAGACAAGGACAATTCATTAAACGTCGTTGCTTCTCTAAATCTTGTTTCTAGGACATCCTTGAGAAACTAGCAGCATGATTTCTAAAATACAAAATAGTGCCCTTATCATGATATGTCGTTGTTTTTCTAAATCCCGAAATCAGGACCTCGCTGAGAAACTAGTAATCATGCGTGTCAAAAGTCAAGACAAACGTCATGATACGTCGATGCTTCTCTAAATCCTGTTGTTGGGATCTCGCTGAAAAACTAGTAACATGATAAAAAGCCAAAAGATAAGACAACCATGATACGTCGTTTTTCTAAATCCTGTTGTCAGGATCTCACTGAAAAACTAGTAACATGATGAAAGTCAAAAGACAAGTGCCAAGTGTTTGCCAAGTGTGTCTGGATGTTGATTGTCTTAATGTCAATATGTCAGGTTTGATGATGTCGAGATGGTAGGGTGTCAAGATTTTGATGATACCCATATGACGAATGTTGAAGATTGCCAAGTTCAGGAAGGACACATCCTGAATAACATTGATGTTGAGAGGATTGATCCCTATATGTCAAAAGGGATCCCTTGAAATGCTAGGTGACAGTGACGATGACGATGCCTAGGAAGGACACATCCTAAGGCATAAATGATAGAGTTTTTTTATTCAGAAGGACACATTTGAAGAATATTGATGTCGAGAAGAGTGATCCTTAAATGTCAAGAGGATCCCTCAAAAATGCTAGATGACGATGACGATGCCTAGGAAGGACACATCCTAGGGCGTAAATGACAAAGGCTATCCTTCAGAAGGACATATCTGAAAGATAACCAAAAGTTGATAGTTTGATCGGTTATAATCATTTGACTTGTTTTGACTGAGTTTGACTTGTGTTGACCATATGTCAATTTTCTTGCCATGCTGATGTGATTGTCATATTGGAATAAATGATTTCCATACTTTGTTTTAGGAGTTTTCCCGTTTGAAAAAATGATTTTCCTTGACTTGCAAATTTTTGACATGTGTGCCAGTGTAATGCCATGAACCCTAATGGACTGACCTAGTGTGGCCTCAGGGGCTCATCGTCAGATGGCCTTGCTTACGTCATACACTCAGAGACCTCGTAGTTCAACACGACCAATGACTTTGTCTTGATGATCAAAGATTGCATCATGATTTTATTTTTGAAAAACCTAAAAGGACTGACCTAATGTCTTGGGGACTCAAAAATGAGTCTTGCCTACATAGCAAACATGCAGAGACAACGTAGTTCAGACAAATGACGAAGACTAATTGATTTGATAGAACGACTATGTTTTTGTGATTTTCAGACAATTTGACATTTGTTGTGATTTCTTCAGGACATTTTTCAATTTTTAGGTCTTTCTTCAGGACATTTTGCGATGTTTTTGTCTTTTTTTAAGACTTTTTCTGATTTTTTATGTCTTTTTTCAGGACATTTTATAATGTTTTTGTTGTTTTTTAAGGACTTTTTGCCAAGTTTTTGTCTTTTGTCAGGACATTTTATAATGTTTTTGTCTTTTTTTAGGACTTTTTACAATTTCCATGCCATGTACGATACCCACTGCAACCACATAATTAAAGTTTGCCCCTAGTCAGGTCCAAGACTTAGCCAATTTTAAGAGACATGAAGGCAACATATGCATGCGATACCAGATGGACAGTATGAAGGACTTGATGTCAATCGTTTATCAACCATGAGAGGAAGGGTATGATGACATGGTGATTGTCGTGATAGTGACGAAAAATGTGTTCCATCCTAGGCCTAGGCAGATAAAGTAACAGTAGATGGTCGAGTAATGATTGCCTACGCATGGTGCCTATTTGCCAGGTTTTCACCATGGTACTTATCCAAAGTGCCTGTTTGCCAGGTTTTCACCATTGGACGAATTATTTCTCTTTACTATTTTTGTCATTTTTCAATTTTTTTGGTGCCGCCAAGACGCCTGTTTGCTAGGTTTTCATCAAGGCAACAACTTTTTTCATTTTTCCATTTTTTTGTATTTTAAGGTTTTCAGCTCGATCTTCTGATGCTATGCGTAGAACTTTCAGAGATGTAGAATATTGATAGGCTCTGTCAATTATTCACTCTCTGGAGTAGCTAGTTGATATGCTCTAGAACCAAAAGAAGATACGATGACATAAGGACCCAACCAGTTTGGTTCAAACTTTCTCGGCTTTTCTCTGTCAGCCTAGTTCTTAGGGTTCTGCATGAGGACTAAGTCACCAATGTCAAATTTCCTGACCATGACTTTCTTATTGTAACTGCGAAAAAGACAGTTATGATACGCTTGTAGATGGTTTAGGGAATTTTTCCTTCTTTCCTCTAACATCTCCAACTCGTGCAGGCTCGACTGTCTATACTCCTCATCATCGGTCAGACCCTTCAGGGAGACTCGTAAAGAAGGAATTTCAACCTCAATGGGCAAGATGGCCTCAGCTCCAAAGACCAGGGCGAAAGGAGTGGCTCCTGTAGGTGTACGAATGCTAGTGCGGTAAGCCCATAGAGCAGGGTTCAGTTGAATATGCCAGTCACATCCAGTGTCATTGACAGTCTTTTTTAGGATTTTAATGATGGTTTTATTTGATGCCTCAGCTTGACCATTTCCTTGTGGGTAATACAGAGATGAAAAATGGTGTTGGATGTGAAATTGCTCACATAACTCACGAACATCTTGGTTTTTAAACGGATGTCCATTGTCAGTGATGATAGATTGCAGAAGTTCATACTGACAAATAATGTAGTTAAGAATGAACTTGGATATTTGTTTGTCGGTTATGTACATCAAGGGGATGGCTTTGATCCACTTTGTAAAATACTCAGTGGCAGTGATAATGAATTTATGGCCATTGGACGAGGTAGGATGAATCTTTCCCACAAGGTCGAGTCCCCATTGAGCGAAGGGCCAAGGAGAAGTGATTGGCCGAAGTTCCTGCACTGGAGCGTGGATCAAATCACTATGAATCTGGCATTGGCGACAAGTCCTGACGTATTCTAGTGCATCTTTTTCAATGGTCGGCCAATAGTACCTAAGTCTCGTTATCTTCTTAGCCAGAGTAGGACCACTCGAATGAGACCCGCATATACCCTCATGTACTTTTCGTAAGGTTGTACATGCTTCATTAGTGTCGATACATCTAAGGAGGGTGTCGTCAAAGCTACAGCGGTAAAGGGTGTCATTGACAATGGCATATCTTGCGGCTTTTCGGATAAAGGACTTCCTCTGGTTATTGGACAAGTTAGGTGGAAGGGTTTGGGAATTAAGGTAGTCATAAATATCTTGGTACTAGGGAGAGTCGGGACCAACAAGCTCGCAGACCATCTCTGGCTCTGGAATGTCATAGGTAGGAACCAACAATTGTTCTATTAGGAATTCCAACTGAGGCATATTGCTTGGAATGTTGAGGAGAGAGCCTATTGTAGCCATGGCATCTGCCGCTTTATTTTGTGCTCTTGGAACTTGTTCAAAAGTCACCATATGAAAGTATGTTTGAAAACTGTAAACCATTCATTTGTAGGGCATCAATTTCTCATCCTTTGTGTTGTAGTCATCATTAACCTGGTTGATGACCAACTGGGAATCCCCATAGACATGCATTGTTTTGATTTTCCATTTATTGCCATTCTAAGTCATGTAACCAGTGCCTCATATTCCACCACATTATTTGTGCATGAGAAAGCTATGCAGAAAGACTTAGGAATGGAGTATCCTTGAGGGGTGATGAACAGGATTCCTGCCCCCGAGCCATGATTTGTGTGTGATTCATCAAAGTATAACTACCAGGGAGACTTTGGTTCTGTATGGAATATTGACTCATCTGAAAAATCTGCCACTAACGGGTGATCACTTTGTAAAGGTGCATCCGCCAGCTGGTCTGCTATGACTTGTCCTTTTATTGCCTTTCTTTCGACATATTGAATATCATATTCACTCAAAATCATGACCCATTTTGCTAGACGTCCTGTTAATGTTGCCCGACTTAACAAATATTTGAGGGGGTCGATCTTTGCTACTAGTTGTGTCTAATGGCTTAACATATAATGTCTTAGCTTATGTGCTGCAAATACCACGATGAGGCAAGCCCGTTCAATTGATGTGTAGTTTAGTTCATAACCGACCAATGTCTGACTGATGTAATATATGGCTCTTTCTTTCTCTTCTTGGTTGTTTTCTGCTAGTAATGCCCCCAGTGCTGAAGTAGTGGTAGAGATGTACAATATCAAAGGCTTTCCTTGAATGGGAGGCATAAGGATTGGCGGTGACAATAGGTAGTCTTTTATTTTCCTAAAGGCTTCTTGGAATTTATCTATCCACACAAAGGGGATCCCTTTGCGCAGAAGATATTGGAATGATTGGAATTTATCAGCCAGTTGGGCTATGAAGCACTGAATAGACTGCAACCTACCTTGTAGAGTCTTGAGTTCGCTTATTCCTCTGGGAGGAGGCATATCCATGATGACTTTTACTTTCACTGGATCAACCTCAATGCCTCGTCGAGACACTATGTATCCCAATAGTTTGTCGAATGTGACACCAAAGACACATTTCTTAGGATTCAGTCTGACCTTATATTCTTATAGCCTCTTGAAAATTGTGTCTAACACCTTCAGATGATCTTTCCTTGTTAGTGATTTAGCCAAAAGGTCATCCACGTAATCTTCCATTATTTTATGCATCATGTCGTGAAATATTGTGGTCATTGCTCTCTGATATGTAGCGCCTACATTTTTAAGACCAAATGGCATAATATTCCAACAGAATGTACCCCAAGGGCAAGTGAATGTTGTTCTATGTTGGTCTTCTGGGGCAATGTGAATTTTATTGTAGCCAGATAAACCATCCATGAGAGACAGCATCTCGTATCCTGCTATGAGGTCGACTATGATATCAATATTTGGCAAAGGAAATTCATCCTTTGGACATGCCCTGTTTAAGTCTCTAAATTTTTTGCAGACTCGGATCATTCCATTTGGCTTTGTTATTGGCACAAGGTTAGATATCCATTCAGCATAATCAATAGACCATATGAACCCAACGTCTAGAAGTTTCTTCAACTCAGCCTTGACCAGTAGAGTGACCTGAGGATGCATTTTGCGTAACTTCTGTTTAACTGGTTTGGCATTAGACAATAGTGGCAGATGATGCAGAACTAATTCTAGGTCTAATCTTGGCATGTCAGCATAGGACCATGCAAATTTGATCTTACGGTTGGCAAAGAATTTGTGAAATTCCAGTTTCTCTTCTTCAATCAGAGATGTTGCAAAGAGGACCATTTTGGGATCTTCTGTTGTTGATATGTTGTCTTCCATGGTGTCTTCTATGAGCATAGTTGATTTCTCTTGCGTTATGGGAAGAAAGTCCAGTTCCCCATCTTTGGGCGCCTCATAGAGGTTTTCACCCGTAGATATGTCCTTTGTTTTTACTTTTTTGTCGTCAAAAGGTGCCTTTCGGTTTTCACCTAAAGACGTTTCATTTTTTGTTTTATTCTTATTTTTAATTTTGCGACTGGAGGACAGAGTAGTCTCACCGAAGTAGGCTACACAATTTAGATCAATAGTGAATCTTTCCTTGTGATCACCACTGGGTATCCCCTCGCGTAATCCCATAAACTCTGCAATTGCCTCATCATTCTGAAAGGTGTCCAGGACTGGCAGGCCTTGTTGGTCCTAATCGACTAGTTGAGGATAAACAAGGGAAATGCCATCGTCAGCGTTGGTGAATTGAGGGGAGGATGTAGAAAGCATGTAGATGGACTCAGTGATATTGTAGATGAAATTATCATCATCCAATTCCACATCAAACTCTATCCAATATTCCCCTTCACTAGTCTCATATTCATTTTCAAAGTAAGGGGTGAAGGACTTAGAGTCATGGTTGTCAATGTCATCTGGTAATTCAGATGGATTGGAATGAAGGGACTCAGATGGTAGGTTTTGTATGTTAGGAGAGATGGTAATGGGAGTGTGACTGTTCAGTGCCTGATCGATTTTGAATGTTTGCCAAAATTTCTGTTCAGAGGTTAGTTCCCCACCTACAAGGAACAAATCATCGAGGTAATAGTCACTTAAGGATCTTTGGGAGCCAAATTCCCACTCTTGGGAATCAGTTTCAGTGAAGGTTTCCTTAGTGGTCTCGACACTTTCCGAAGCATGCACTTGCTCACTCGAAATTCCATTGGTACATTGATCGTCATTGTCGGGCAATCCATACCCTAATCCAAGATACTTTGGTATTTTGAAAGGTTCTATGGGCTCTCTTCACCTAGTTTTATTTCTACCTAGGCCACTAGTTCCATCATAGCCCTTAGCCTTCATTATGTCATATCCCTTGCCATATTTCTCAACGGGTAATAGGGGTAATTTGGCCATATCCTTATAGAGCCATCCTATTATATCGACAAGGTCCTCATTACTCATGTCTCCCCATTTGATGAAAACTATTTTTGGTGGAACTTTGAAAATTTCTTTGGGTTCCATTCTAAAACATGGCCAACCATAGACCTTCAGAGACTTGGGTATCATTGTGATTCTCTATGTTGTATGTAGTTTGAATTCTCCACAACCAAGGTCCTAGATCTTGACAATGGTCTCAGACTTAGGGTTTGTGGAAGATGGTGGTGTGGCAAAAGACGTGGACATAATGGACGTGGAAGATGATGCAAGTGTGGAGGGGTCAACATATTTAGAAGACGAGGGGCCAAAAGCCTCTCGATTGATAGGCACTCAGTTTTCAGAGATACCCCTTAGGTTGGTACAATATTGAAAAGGGTTGGGGTTGCCATATGTATATAGTGATTTATATGCTGTCAAATGGGAATTTTAAGCATTGGTGATATGTGGATGGAACGGATTTTAAGGCATGAATCCATGGGCGACCGAGCAAGATGTTGTAAGGTAATTCTAGATCCAGGACCTGGCAGGTTGTATCCACAATGACTAGTCCCACTCTGATAGGAAGAGAAATAACACCTCATGAAGAGCGTTCTTTGTCATCATATGCTTTTATCACTATACTCTTTGTAGGGTCCACACATGCATCAGAAAATCCTAGAGCCTTAACCAATTTCAAGGAGCATATGTTCAATCCTGCTCCGCCATCTACCAAAACTCTTCGGACCTTGTGTTTATGGATGAAAGTTTCAATGTGTAATGCATCGTTATGGTTAGTCTTAGGTGACGAGTAGTCTTGATCAGAAAAGGTGGCGTGGTGAGGCGTAGTGAGGTATCCCACCATGGTCTCAAATTGGTTGACATCAATATCCTTAGGGACTGACGACTCTTGTAGGGTTTTATCTAGTATAGCCTTATGTGTGGGAGAGATGTGAAGCAACTCTAGTATAGAAATTTGCACAGGAGTTTTGCCAAGCTAGTCGATAAGGTTAAACTGACTCTTTGGTTGCCACTACTTTGTGGTCAAGGCGGGTTGTGACTGCTTAGGAGACGGCCCAGGTATGATAATCTTAGGTTCCCTAGCGGGAGACGGACCAGCTATGGTGACCTTTCCACTTCGAGTAGTGGCATTGCATTGGGGTGCTCGTTTGACTGTAATGGTGTTGATGTATTCATCGTCAGTTCAGACATTGTTTATAATAGGTTCACCAGAATAGTCATATTTGGCACGGGTGAAATTTGCTTGATTATTATTTACCTTAGGACCTGACGTGGAAGCATTATTAGAACCATGGCCTTGTAGTGGGTTCTTATGAATGGTATGATCTGAATTAGAGGAAAATTGTGGTCCACCTACCTCAATGATACGATTCTCGATAAGGTCTTGTACCAAGTTTTTCAGTTGTCAACAAGAAGAAGTTTTATGACCTTTTTCCCGATGATAATCGCAAAATGCATTATCGTCCCACCATGCTGGTTTGAATTGTCTTGGGTCATATGGTTTTGGTTCTTGAAGTGTGATGACACCATTCTGAAGGCATTTCTTGAGGACTTCCTCAATGGGTTCACCCAAAGGAGTGTATGTGCGACCTCTGGGGAATTGTCTTATCTGCTGATATTGTCCTTGATTATTTTAGTTGTTTTGATTGTTTGGGGGGACATTGGTAGGGGGTGTCGATATCGTCGTTGGTTTGTTTTACGGTTGAACCCCTTTTAGAGCCAGTACAGGACCCACAGTGTTTATACCCTTGGCGTCAACACCGTAATTTGTAACATGTTTATTTTTTCCCAATATTTATTTTTGTCAGTGGGAGGATTGGCGTTCATGTTCTTAGGACCGTATCTTAATTCTCCCTTTGCGATAAGGGCTTTCTCGATCTGGACACCCTTTTCGACTAGATCCGTGAAAGTTGTGCAACAATGTACTTGTAATGCATATTTTAGGGGTCTTATAAGTGTTCAAACGAACATGTCCACCTTTTCCTTTTCAAGTATGTCAATGTGACATCGACTAGCTAGACTTCTCCATTTTTGAAAGAAGGGGATGAATGTTTCACCAACATCCTCTTGCGTGAGATTGCATAAGCTAGTAATAGAGGTATCCATGTCGATGTGGTATGCGTAATTTTTTATGAATTTTTGTTTAAGCTCATCCCATGTTTGGATATCCTTTTGAGTGGAAAACCATTCAAGGGTAGGACCTGCGAGACTTTTAGAAAAGAGTCTCATCAAGTACATTTATTCATAGGTGACATCCATACAATTGGTTGCAAATTCTCGGACATGTTCGATAGGGTTTGTCTTTCCTCTGTACTTGGTGAAATAAGGTGACACATATCCCAGAGGAAATGGTGGCATGTATAAGTTCATGTCGAATGGATATACAGATAGATCATATGACACTTCTGATTTCTTACCAAATATCTGTATATTTTCTATGGTATTCTCTAGACCCATCAATTTTGCTTGTAAGGCATCGATTATGGGGTCATTTGTGGTCCCATACATAGGATTGATTGGTACGCCATAAGTCCCCATTTTTTGTGAATGGATGTTGGAATGTTGTTGAGGTGTATGGTGTTGTGGCATGTATGATGTGTTCGGATTTGTGTGTTGTTGGTATTGAATGTTTGGATTGGGGGTATGTTGGTGAGTATGAGTATGGGATGAGTATGTTGGGATGTGTCCCCTAGCCATTTGGGTCGATATTTAGGGAATATGGTGACCATGAATATTTTGGTGTGCGAATGATGCCATGGGCTGTGTGTTTTGACTACCTTGTCCAAATTGTTGGGTTTGTACAAGGGGAATGGCCATATTTTGTCCTTGGGAGGTGATGGCATTTGATTATGTTGACGTGTTAACGTTTTGTGGTTGTTGTCCTTGAATAAAGAGACGTCGTTTTCCTCCACCCAAAGGATTTTGTGAGATACCAATGAGAGGATATGACAAAGATGTACTTATGGTATTAGATGTAGTTATCAATGGAGGATTTGGATGACTTGATGATGCTCCCGTGGCATTTACCATAGTAGTAAAGAGAGGATTGGAATAACTTTCCCACATTGTCGAGGAGCCAAAGGTGGTTCCAGCTGATTGTGACGGTGTTGTGGATATTGTGGGCACTGTGTTGGATTGTGATCCTCCAATGGATGTAGCGTTTATTGAATTAGAGTTGTTTGGAATGTTGGAGGTAGCACTCATGGTCGTTGTGACATTTTGTGAGGCAGCATCAAAAAAGGTATTGCTCGTAGTGTTTGGAGGTTGGCCAGTATTTGACATGTTATGCGCATTGTTGACATTATTGGCAGGAGATGTTAGTCTCAAGGCATCAATGTCGAACCCTTGAGGTAGTTTAGTGCCTTGACTTAAAAGTATAGCCAAATATCTCTCTGTCATATAAAACCATTTGTTCTACAAAGTAGGCCACCTCTGGATCTTGTGTTGATACCTCTAAGTTTTCCTCAAGTATTTGTCCATATTCATCCCTATGTAAGAATGGTTCAAAAGGACCGTTTGATGAGGATGGTATGGTAATGAGAGGTTGAGTATTCATGTTGCTAAATGGGTCGTCAAAAGTCCAATTTGGGTCATACGTATGATTGTTAACATTTGAAGTGGAGTCTTGTCCAAAATTTTCCATTTGTCATTTCTATTTTTGAAGTTTAGTTTCCACCATAAAATGAGATTGCTCAAACTAAAACGATGAAAATGACACTAAATACGAGGATGACTAAGTGATGATGACGTTAGTCTAAGGAAATGAGTGACATAAGATGGCGAGGTTGTCAAAGCCAAAATTTCAAATGAGGACTAAGATGGTAATGTTGACTAAGGACTTAATATGATAAATGCAAGGTCTAGGTTCAAAATGACGACTAGGATGAATAATATTTTTGGATTTTTGGGAATAAAGTATGCAAGGTATGAACTAGAATGCAATTTGGAGAAAAGGATACCTAAACACTTCTAAGCTCAATCTTTGTTTTCGATTTTGGTTACTGGAGGAATTATTGAAAATGACGAAGTGACAAGGTCAAGATGACTAGTGAGTTTTCCTAACTAGACTGTTGAGTTGGAAAATTTCACAAAAGGGACAATGACTAAAAAAGGGAATAATGATGAAGTCCAAGATAACCTAGTTTCGAAAGAAATGATGTTGTGAGTTGTGCTGAGATTAACCTACTCCAAAGTATGTAGGGATGAGAACCCAGGGTCAAGCTAATGCCTAATGTATGCAACTAAAAGTCGAAGGATGAAGCCTATGGTTACGAATGCAAACTAATGGTGAGCAATTTCAAAGTTGGTTTCTGACAGAATCCCCTTGGAAATAGTGTTTGACAAAAGATTGACAGAGTTTAGACTCAGTTTGGACTTTGTATGAAGATTTTACTTTTGTCAGGCAAATGCGTCGTTTGAGACCTCGAATGCGTCGCAGTATTGCGAATGCATTTTGGTTTAAGCAAATGTGGCTCTGGGACTGACAAATGTGACAAGACTTTGAGGATGCAGTTTTGTGAGGTTCAGATGCGTCACGATGCAGATAGATGCGGTGTTTGTGGGATCAAATGTGGTTTAACAGTGCAATTTCATCTCAATATTTTTAGATGCGTTTTAGAACAACAAATGCGTTTCGACAGTTGTGACACAGTTTGTTAAAATTGAGTTTCCTTATGTATTGAGAGAAAATATGATATGTCTGATGTTGAATGTTTTGTCCAGAAGTGAAAATGTAGTGAATAATGTTGAAAAATCCAACAAACACTTGACAAGCACAATGTTTTGGGTGTAAGCAAGTGCACATAAGACAAGTACAATCCTAATAGGCCAATAGGCCAAGGGTTTGTATACTTGGTATAACCCACCAATATACCCCAGATTGGTGCTAAACACCTTTCCTTCTCGAGAGCGGATAGCTTAGAAGTTTAGTGGCATTGGCTCCCCTCCATGGCTCATTAACGTCATTCGAGCACACCAACTTCAGATTCTTGGGTAGTGACTTCCCAAGAACTGCTATCTCTACTCAAGGGGATTAGTAGTGAGTGTCTTCGGGCATGATACTGTACCCTGCACTATACTAAGCAATGGCTGAAAAATGGTTGGCCTCTAAAACAAAAGGTGTTTAGTAAGGACATTCTGTTCGTAGGGCATGATCTATGCGGCGAGAGTCCCCTTTCAGATCCATCTCTTTGGAACCATACGCGTGATTCTTGGGCTTTCCCCAAGAATCCACTTTTATATACCGGCTAGAAGTCCCTCGGGTTCAGGGTGCTACCGGCCTGAGTCGTCCTGGGGTGAGTACTTTTTCCCACCAAAACAGGCCCAAGTTCTAGAGTTAGTAACCATTTCTCTTACACCTAGGATCGCCCGAAAGTGCAAGGGGAGAGGATACTTCGATTACTAAGTCTTAAGGGTACTCAACAGAAAATAAAAATAAAAAATGGGTCTGGTTTTCTGATCACCAAGTTTTCACAAGGTGAGAGAATAATCACCTACCATTTGCAAACACAATCAGACAAAGTAGCAAAACATGTTCGTTTTATGTGCACCAAAATAAATGTGTACTAATCTAAAAAAAATGCAAGCACAATGTTTGGAAGTGAGTCTTCAGCACTCGAACCTGCAAAACCACAAGTTAGGAGTTTTAGCCACCAGTCTTGGATTCACGAAAATGTAACCACCACACGCTGCAAACTAAGATTAGTAACACAAAAACCTATGTGAGGTAGAATGTAGTAAATAACCAAAATGCAACACAAAAAAGAACAGAAAACAGAAAAACCTGAATGCAAAAAAGAAAAACAAAATGTTACCAGGAAAATGCGTCACAACAGAGCGAATGCGTTGCTCTGTGTTGCAAATGCGGCTTGCTCCTGCATTCTGGTCTGACTGGTAGATGCAGTTCAGGAATACAAATGCGTCATTTGAAGAAGCATATGTGACTCGATCTGTCAAATGCAACGTTTGCGACTACGAGTGCAGTTCATCAGAGCGGTTGCGATGTTTTGGCTTGCAAATGTGTTGCGATGCATTAGATGCAGCATGATAAAAGATGAATGCGGCGTTCTGTACCTGTACTAGTGAAAAAAAAAAGGAAAACCGAAACCGTACGGAAACTACAAAAAAAGATTAGTTCACGTCGGGTTCACCAATGTTTCTAAGGGTAAATTTCAGGTTAGATTAATTATCAAATCATAAAGTTTATAAACCCAAAGAACTATGAAGTACATTGAAAACAAATATAAATGAAACGATTATACTAGTTAATCGCCGAAGCCTCTGTGATTCATCTTCGTAGCACCTTCTAACTTGTTGGTTGATGTGTTGCCCTCAGATTCAACGTGCGAGCAATTTGAAAATAAAGCCTAAGTCCTACATAAGCTTTGAAGGATTTAAATAAAGACTATGCCTATGCCTATGACAAAATGACTCTAAAATGTCAAATAACTCTATGCATAAATGTGTCAGAATAACCCAATCTATGTGTCCCTAAAAATGTGAGCAAAATAGCATTTTATAGAAAATGCAATTTTGAATGGATGGGAAAGATCGACTTTTGACAAAGACCTAAAATCAACGAACAAGATCTAATGTGAGAATCCCTAATCAGGGTTAGGGAAAAATCATTAAATGAGCGGTGAAGATGTCATTTGAGAAAATCAAATCAGCGGTGAAGAATAAATGAGATAATTAATTAGAAAAATAAAGATTTTCAAAAATCAAGAAGATAAAGACTGCCTGATTTGTGAGATTCAAAAAATCCAGAAGATAAGAGTTGAACTGAAGATCAGATTTGGAAAATCAAGAATCTGCTCGATTGCTTGATTTTTGGACGAAAGTTACCATTTTGAATTAAATTAATTCAAAATATGGAATTTGTGAGATAATAAATAATCGATTTTTAAATTATTTTCTAAAATGAACTGTCAGTTAAGAATATGATTTAAAATGAGAGGAAATGTTAATTTTGACAATTAAATAATTAAAGACAATTATTTAATTTAGAGGATATGATTAATAATTAAATTAATTAATAAATTCATTTAATTATGAGAATTAGTGACATTAAATAAATAAATAAGATTCATTTATTTAATAATGAGGAAGAATAAAATGAATAGAAGGTAATTAAATAAATAAATAAATTTATTTAATCAGGGGAAGACTTAGACAATTAATGACGCATTTAATAAATAAATAAAATTCATTTATTAAATAATCATGAAGAATAAAGGACATGAATTAATTAAATAATTATGAATTATTTAATCAATAGTCGAATGTGGATCAAGGACATAATTAAATGTCTTAATTATGCTAGGACGAAAGTGGTAAAAATAGAGCTTGCAGGCCTAGATCATTTTTATGTGTCTACAATAGACACTTAAAGATGACATACTTGTAACTAGATGTAGTTGAAAATAATTTACCTATAGAACTTAGAATAAATTACAAAGAATATATTCTAAATCCAATCAAATTTGACTAAGATAGAATATATTAAATTGTTTCCTCACATGGAAGGAATATTAAGTCTAGACCTAAATTAGAAAATAAGGAATTGGTTGAAACAAACAACAAGCCAAAGGAGAAGACCTCCATAAGATTAAAGAACAAAAAGTATTTAGCAAACAAACTTTCAACCAGCCAAGAAACAACTTCTACAAGCTATCCACAACATTCGCTGCAGTGAAAGAAGAATGTGATCAAATATGCAAGCATCAAGAGTTCATAGTAGCTACTCCATAATTCTACTACGAAGGAAAAATATGGTTTCAAGGTTTACAGTGATAATGATTACGTGCAAGGACCCAATTTTTCTTACAAACTTCGATTGAATCTAGAGAGACATTATGCTATCTAGATTTGAACTATGGTTGCAAACAAATTGGGAAATTCATGCAATCATCAACCTCATAAACCTTAAGTTCATATTTTCTCTTCTTAAAAAGTTATATAGTAGCTTCTACATACTCTTGCCACTTACACACTTTATCACACCCTTCATCCATTGTAGCAAACCCTATACACAACTCTTACGACTTGTTTTTGGTTTGGTTTTGATTTTGTTTGCTCAAATTTTCTCATTGTCTACTCTTCTATCCTATAGTTTATTATTTCTTTCAACCTATATCTTGTTTCCTAATTTATCTCTCCTTGATACAACTTCCATGCCATGAAACAATTTAAAACATTCATCAAAGGCAGGCTTGACTACATTTTGAGTTTATTTTATTTATTTATTTTTGAATGAAATCCTATTACAAGTAAAGTGTTTATTGTCTTCATCTACAAGTATGTTCTCTTTATCAACATCTTTACAATAAATAAATAAATTCATCCATCAAAGGAACCATCATTTTCAATCACTTGACACTCCACTAGAACATAACCCTAGGAACTAAAAATTCCCAAAGTTCCTCTTTGCTTATTTTTAAGCACCTTTATCCACACCTCTACAACCCACTATTTTAGAGATTGCAAAATCACACTCACCAAACACTAAATTCGTCAATGCATCTAATGAAAACACATTAAATTTTATTACAAAAATGAGTAAAAATTCTCAAATGATTGCTCTACTATTCTAAAGCAGAAGCCAGTAGTTAACACATTTAACAGGTCAAATATATTGCATAATATGCTCAATCTAACACACCACAACAACCCAAAATGACTTTCAAAATCCATAGACCTTGCCTGCAATCTTGGGAAAATAGGAGCTAAAAACATACAAACTGTACCCATCCTCCTTACCAACTACAATTATGCAAAAGAAATGCTCACTGCAAGAAGAAGATTACAATACTTATGTAACTGCATTCTACTATCCCTTTTTTGTGCTAATTAAGAAACCAATTTTAATCCTACCAAAGCCACTTGGATGTACAATATTTATTTTGAATGATGCCTGGCTACATGCAAACCGTACCTCAAGCCAAAAATCAACTCACTCTTTGGTTACATGCAAACCGTACCTCAAGCTAATAAGCAACCCACTAAAAACTATATGAAATCTACAAAAAATATTATTTCAACTCATAACTACATCCATGACATCATTGTCTACTGAACAACGTGCAATTTTTCAATACTAAGTTATCAAATAACCCTAGCAGCTGTGTATAGATTCTACATACTAGCTTCTATGCTTTTATATGCCCACCCACAGAGCCACATTAAATAAAACAAAAGGTCAGTTATACATATGTCCAATTGCTATGGATTTCTATGCTAGTCTATAATAGAGAATGACCAATCAAAATAATCGTTTGTGAGTTTTTACATTCAAATTCTAAATAATTACCACAACCTACTAAAACATGTAAACATTTTCCTTCAGATTCCCTTATACGGTTAACAAAAATGCCCCTTGCAAACTAGGTATGCTTACTCCAAATCAGGTAGACCCAGTGGTTATAGTAGAATACTTACAACAAACCATACAATCCACTGTCATATGTCTCCACTATACACGATAATTAAAAATAAGAAACCAACAAAAGGCTTCATTCCACCAAAAGCATTTTTAGTCTTAAACTATGTTCCACATACTTTCGGTTTTAAAAGTATAATCAAGAAGTGTTTAATAAAAAAATGCTTTTACCAAAACCAACCTCTGAAACCCTCCAACCCAAAAAAATACTACAATTTTTGGTCATAGTTCCTATACATCTAAAACATTCAAATCATAAAACGTCCATTACAAATATCTAGACCCAAAACAGATTCCCCTCTTTGTTTACAAACATCATTATATCCCTCCTTGAAGTGTATTTATTAAACATATGCACACCAATAAACCAATAATTAGAAAAGACATATAATCTAATTTCACACACTCCAACATTAAATAAACCTATCGCACAATAAATGTGATATGATTAAATTAATATATTCATAAATTTTATCTGATATATACATATATATATATGCCAATATATATAAATTATATATCTACATTTATATAATAACAATACTATATTATTAATTATGTTGAAAATATCAAATAATAACAATCATCAACTCTATCATTATATATAATATTCATTGTCAAATTTTAAAATTATTCTCATCAACTGTCTCTTCACCAATCGCACAATGCACAAAACCTAACAAACCTATTACTCTCATAATCTTGGGCTATGCAAACACACATGCAAAAAGGACCCACCTACTATCATAAAACTCTCGCGTTCTTATGTTTTGTTGTTGGTATCGCTAATTTTTTGAGCAATCCTTAAGTTACAAGTTAAGGGTATCGGTGTCCCACGTCCCCTTTTCTTGCTAGGATGTGCCCTCTTAATAAATTGTTATGATTTAATTATTCACCTTCCTAATGTTTTTTTCTTATTAGAGTGGTTTGGACATGTCATTATATGACACTATCCTTTGGTTCGTGAAGGCTTGGTTTGTCAGCTTTTGAGCTATGTGATACCCCAAAATGGTGACACATCCAAATATTTTAGAAGGCTAAAGTCATTTTTCAAATGTTTAATTGTGTATGTCACTAAGCCTTTTTGTTAATTTAGTCAACCTTAAGTTGTTAATTTAGCATGTGCTAAATTTTATCGCAAGAGCTTAGGCCTTCATGGCATTGTGGTGGGGCCAATCTTTGGCTCCTACGAAATAGCGAGATGGTGGCAAGTGTTGGCATCCTAAGGCTTCACACTAAGTTCTTCTATTGTCGGGGGTATATTTTTGTCATTTCCTCACTCTGCAAGTGAGCGATACAACGACACTTGTCCACATAACAACATCTATCTACCTTTACAAAGAACTGCCCACTCTATAGCACACGTGGTGCCTTCCCACTTCCCTGCACCAACATTTCAGTCAATATTTTAATATATGTGGGCTTACGGGTGCCAATCAAAATACTGAAAACATACAAAATATCAAACCAAAATAATCCTATTTACATTGAAAGATCTCAATATGCCACCACCTCGAGAAGCTCAAACCTACCACACCCTTAAAAACCTCGCATATTTTTAATCCAAACCAAAGAAATAATGCCTACCACTCAAAAATTATAACGTACCATTAGTCGAAACAACACCTACAAACACCCTTTTTAACCACTTTACATTATTACCTCATAATCATTATACATACTTAAAAAGTACTATAAAACGTACTAAACAACCCTCATGTAGTATAAAACAAAAAGGCTAGAATAAATTAATACTAAAAAACCACTCGATATTGCACAACACAACTAAAAAAGCCTTTTTTATTTATTCAAAAGTACATGCCTCTCTCGAAGTACTTGAAGGTTGCAAAAATGACTCAAACCTTCACAACCAATCACATCCTTGATAAATGCCCTTTAAAAAATGTTTTGTTAAAAAATTTGCATCTTTCTCCCTCAAAACATAACCAAACCCACAAATTTCACTCCCACAAAATAATTTGCCAGCATCATTCACTGAAAGGTACATAGATTATTCACCACATTAATCGATTTGGAAAATCATAGTTCCTGCCTATCTGCATGTACTAAAAATAGTTGAATTCAAATATTTTAAATTTAAGAATAGAGATAAAAGTTAGTTTCAAATATCAAGTACAATATATTGATTTTTTGAATATTAAAATTTGATGTTCAAATAGAATGTAGTATATATATGGGAAAATTATGTCAACTTTTTGATTTTTGGTTGTACAAATATTTTGGAATTTGGAAGATTTAGTTGGAGATGTAGACAGACAATGACAAGTTTGAATTTTTAATGTAGTGGTTCGAAATTTGTTCACACTTGTTAAATTCAAACATTCAACCAATCTAAAATATGGACACAAAATAAGGAGTTAGAATAAAAAATAAATGATTACTCTTGTACAAACATAGTTCTTAGTGAAATTATTTCCTTCAATTCTTTTTTGTTAAATATAATTTACATATTTATTATTATGTTTGTTCATAGTTTATATCAAAATAGTAACAATGTATTATGTTATATGTAATTTATTGTTATTTTTAAATCATATATTTTTTCAAGATCTTATAGAATTGTTTTCACAGATAATAATATAATATACTATTGTTTTTGTACTATAAATCTATGAAATAAATAATACCAACAATATTAAATGTATGTTATAAGTTTGACCTATAAAAAGTAATGATATAAATAATAACACAAAAGCAATTGTCAAATTTTGTAATGATTACTTGATGTGTTGATTTTCTTACCATTCTACAAAGTAAACATAGACTAAATGTGTTTGTTGTAAATTGACTCTCTAGTTGTTTAGTAAATGTGTATGACTATTGACTAAATCTACTACTTGGTGGTGTTCTTCCTATTTACATATAAAGAATGCTCATACGATTTGAAGATTAGTAAACTATTTCTCCAATCTTCACATTTCCTCTCAAAATTATTTTTGGGATAACATCTTCAATACTCTTTAAAACAAATTAGTAGCACATGAAAATGATTGTTTGATCTAAATTAAATTGGTAATTTTGAGGTGTATGATGAAAATTGTATACCTTCCAATTCTCCCTTCATTTTGGGTTCACTTTAATATGTTTATCTCTAATATAACAATTAGTCTATAATTTTGGGTATTCATGCATAGAAGTTAGAAAAAAACCTAATCCTAATTTGACTCCTATACACAGTCGTAAATTCAAACCTCAACCCTAGTTTATATATCCATCGCCTAGGTTCAAATTCATCATCCCATAAATGAACTAATTTAGCTCCAAGATTTATGATAGTGGCCCTAGATAATTCAAAATTTAAATTTAAAAATTGGGGCTTGGAACCCTAATTCATTATGATAGACCACACCTAGGATATTACATGAAAACATCCATTAAACATTGCACTGTCATAAGAGTATTGACTTAATCCTAGCCTACTAGACTTGTTAAAGTTGTTTGTCAATATTGTCAATTTATTAGTACAAGTCTTGATATCTAGGAAAATCTCTTTTCGTAGTTGAAGATGAATCGCATTTAAGTATGTTTAAATATGAAAATCAAGTTCAAGTGTGTACACCAAGTTTAAACCTAGAATTACAAAAGTGAACTAGAGTGTTGGACACAAATTTCCCTATCTCGATTGATCATTTGACAAGTCTTAATATTTTGTGTAGGGGAAAATTGATTGTGATGTAATTCAGTAGAAGGGTCTAACTAAGGATTATCCAACCATGTAACCTCAACATAAATAGACACAATCCATGCATGATGACACTTAATATCAACACAATCTTATGATAATTTAATGGATTTCATTTATATGCTCCACAATCAAAATTATATTATTTTTATCATTATGGAATTATAACATGTTAGGCCTTGAAACTACCTGATTGCAACACAAATTTAGTACTTTCACATGAGTTTGACCACAAACATTGGATTCCTTAAGCTAATCTCTCTTATCTTGCCCTATTTTGAGCCTAATAAAAACTACATAGTCCTTGTGATCCCTTCTTTCCATTCATTGCTCATCTACAAATGATTTAAACCTCCTTATATCTAGAAAATACTTGATGTAGAAGGTTATAGGTTGGTCGAGGATGAGAAATACCATTCTAAACTTAATGTGGTGCTAAACAGGATATTCCAAGGGACTAATAAGGCCTCTCAAATAAGTATCCTTTGGCATAAGGATCTAAATATTAGTGAACACCTTATAGACCTATCTTAGTTGATCTAGCACACCACAAAGTCAAATGATCATAGAAAATAAAATGGACATGTGGACATGATTGCAGTGTTATTACTATGTTATAAATAAAACTACAAGGTGTTTAATTAATATGAGATATTGCATATGCATGTTTCTAGTTTTCTATTCAAGAGTTCATTGAAGATTGTGTCAAAAAATCCAACTTCAACATCCAAAATGAATAGAAAAGAAGCTATTAAATTGAAAAGCAAAAAAAAATGGAAGGAAATTGATGCAGGAGCATCTGGGTGAATTACTGAAAATAAATAGAATCTTGGACAAACGAATATGTAAAAGCATAGATTAATAGTCTTAAATTCTAGTCTTGGACATGCATAAACCAACTACACCACTTGTTATCCCAAATGTTATCTCAAAAATCCTAAAATTAAGAAAATATTGTATACTAAAATAGAAGTGTGTTTATGTGAAATAAAAGTGTGTTTTTGTGAAATAGAAGCATGTTTCTATGAAAAAGAAGCACAATTAGTTGCTACACAAGCATAGCAGTCGATAACAAAAGTGCAGAAACACAAAACAAACTAAAAAGTATACCTTGAAGAAGCATAGATTTACTAAGTGAAGGCGTTGAGAGTTGACACAAAGACACGAGAGGTCATTACACAAGCACTGAAAGACAAAACAAAGACGTCGAAAGACAAAAAAAAAGACATTGAAAGACAAAACAAATGCACGATAAGTTGAAGCAAAGGAGTGAAAGGTCTCTACACAGGCACAATTTACATAGGCTAAAAATATGCAAGATGGGGTTAGCAAAAAATTGTATGTGCATAGTAGACCTGTCAAAAATAGAGACTTAACAATGCCCTAAAAGCCCCAAAAACACTATTGGCATGAAATAAAACCTCTAGGGTTAGTACTAAGAATCTATATTTAAAAACCCTAATCTAAATGCAAGATTTAAAAGAAACTAAGGGCCTAGAAGCAACAAGAGTTAGTCTATAAATGAGCTTGAATTTTCAAACAGTGCAACCAACAAAACTCCAAAAATTGTTAAAGAAAACTAGTGATTAGATCCAAGATATGTAAAACTCTACATAGAATGTAAACATAAATTTTAGAAACAAAAGCATCGTGAGTCACGACGCAAGTGTCCAATATCACCATGAAAGTGTAGTTTGGCATGATGGAGGTGCAATAGAAGTGTGACAAGTCACTACGAAAGTGTGGTTTCATAGAGACGAATGTAAAAATGGAACCCACAACTCAAAACCTTAACAAAACTCACAAAAACATTAGAAAAGGGGACATGGGTCCTACCAGGCATTACAAAATAAGGACATAAAAAATGAAATGAATTGTAACAAGAAAGATAGAATGCATAAACACACAATATTTCACCTCAAAACACCTTCAACTCCATTATTGAGCTAAATAAGAATGCACCCAAAAGCTTATTGATATTCTCACAAATAGCTATACAAATGTGGATTGCTCTAAGAATATTTCTGCATAATCTTGTTATAGCAAATGTACTTGATGAGAATGGATAGTGAGAGCTTCTATTTATAGAATGAGGCTCAAATGGACAAAGGGCTAACATCTTTCCACAAGATCAATGGCTCATGTTAATAGGTGCTCTCAAGCAAGAGGAAGAGGGTAAGTGGCATGCGAGGGCTAAAGGAGAATGGAGACTTGGATGAGAATGATTGGATATGATTTGGAAGAATGTGATAGGATCTCAAGAGAGACAAATCTTTAAATTTTTTCTCATCTTAAGAGGGGTGAAATTTAAAATTAGTTTTTATAGAGAGGAGAGAGATGGCCTCATACAAAGTCAACGTAAAAGTGATATTTGTCTTTAGTGGATTTAATGAGAGGTAGGTGAGGATTTACTGGGTAAATGGAGAAGCAAGCATGTGAGGGGGGTAACACATGGCAAGTGGTGAATTTAAAATTGAAGAAAAGGTTAAGTGGAAGTTAATGAGGCATAATTAATTAATTAATATAAGATTAATTAATTAATGTATTTTAGAGGAAATTGGTGGTGATGGCAAAGATTATATTATTTTAAATAATTATAACCTTATGAATGATAGGCCAATGGGAAAATTAATTAAATAATTATTTAATTAATTTAGAAGAAAATGAGATAATTAATTAAATAATGGAATACTTAATTAATTCAAAAGAAGAATGGGATAATTAATTAAATAATGGGATATTTAATTAGTTGTGGGATAATAGAATAAATTAATTAAAATTTGATTACTATTATATGTATATCTATATGCTTAGAATTGTTACGGAATTTGAACACATTATTATATAATTTGAACTATTTCTATGTGTAAATCATCATCTTCCTTTGATTGAGTGATGTGCTTGGTAGCTGCACAAAGTGTTAGTGGATGACTCAACATAAACAAGCCTAAGAGTGTGATGCCCAACCCTATCTATGAATTATGTGACACCTTGATAAGTTAAATTATGCTATTTTAGTGAATAAGTTGATGATTGAGCCTAATTCCATGCTTAATGTTGCAATTATCCTATGAACTAGTTTAAATAATTATGGTGACAAATGTTCTTTATTAAAGGTGAATTGGAAAATCTTTAAGAATGTATGTGATCACATGAGATTTAGATTTGTATACAAGTATCATATGAAGAATACATTTAAATCGATATGAGATAAGAAAAGACATGTACCTAACATTGGTTCAAATGACTTGCTAATATGTTTCATGTTACTTGGTAAATGGTAATAGCTAGGAATGAACAAGACTTTGAAGATCATAACGAAGTTTCAAAAGGATCACTAGTCGAGCATCATCGAGGTAAATCAAGACTACTTGAATCAATGGTAGGTATACCTAAGGTAGGTTAGTAAGGAAAAAGGTATAAATTAGATATCAAATTGCATGATGAATGCTATTAGAGTAAAGAATGTCCAAGGGTAAATTTAGTTGCGTAAATGAATGATTTAGCTAAAATTATTCTTCACTATTATTATATGCATGCTCAAATTTTTATGTAGCATAGGGGAAGGAAATGATATATATATATATATACTAACTATTGAGTTTGATCTTGTTAATATTTTGGATAGGTAATTATTATATTTCTAACCAAACATGTATTGGGGAAAATACATGTGAGAAATGTTAAAGGGAAAATAGGAGAATTATCTAGGGCCAAGTTAAATGGTTATTTTTGAAGTTTTAATTTTGACCCTATGACCTAGGAGGTAGTAAGGGTTTTGTGTAAGCTATAATCGTGTTTAGGATTTTAATGATGGGTAGTTTAATATAAGTATGTTTTGTGGAGTCTTTTTGAATCAAACCATGTAATTAGAGATGTAAATATAATTAGGGTTTTAAAATCTTTAGTTAGTCCCTGAATTTCGGATTGACCATTAAAGTGGTCTTATTAGGGTGTTGTTTGGTCAATTTTCTCGATATTAATGCAAAAATAAACCTACAGGGCCTATACCTATGGAAGGGGGACCTTTTCGACATGTGACTTTGTACTTGGGGCATGATATGACCCTTCAAAAGTCCACTTGAAAGAGAGTGACGAATTTGAGTCTTTGGGAGTTGGGAGAAGTGACTTGTCAATCTCCCACCCCACTTCCCAAAGTTCATTAATGAACTTAGGAAGAGCATCAAAGTTTTCACATGTGTGAAACCACATTGTAAGGGATGTTGGGTAGAGTGTCATTGTACATTCCCCATCTCCCCAAAATTCCCACAAATGTGTGAGAACTTGTTGGGATATGTGTTGGAAGATTGTATGAGAGGGTGATGTAACATACTAAACTAAGCAACTAATAGAAGTACAAGATTTAAATCAGATCTAAACTTGCATAAACTAAAAAATAAGAACAAACTAACACAAAACAACAATATTTTTTTAGAAAAGGAAGAACATGAACTTTAAACTAATTCAATTTGAAATGAACGAAAGACTAAAATGAATAACTACAATTTGAAATGCATGAAAGATAACTTAAAGGAATAACTACTAAAGTAAGTAACCATTTCATAGATACAGAGAGTTTGAGATTACAGTGTTCCTTGAAGTCCATTTAATCCATCTAGAACTTTAATCATCCTTTACTGCTAAAATTGAGGAGGAAAAATATCATCAAGGTGATTTTCCACCCATCCATAGACTTACTAGTCCCCCATGCCATTTCCTACTGGAAAGGCCCTACCCTTCATAGAGAAGTAATGAAAGGGAAATCTAATGTCATATGAGACTGGTGTTTGATCCTACACAATCTCTAGTTGGTCATACACTATAGACAACTCGTAACTAGTATGACCTTTGACTGGGGTGCATATTTGGGGCAAGAAACTGATTGACACTAACAAGTAGTAGCATCACCTTGGCCAAGGTTTTAAATAAGCGCAACATGACACAGTGAAGTCATGAAGTCAAGTTTATCACCCTACTTGGAAAAAAGTCATAATGAAATTTAACCTTCATGTTTGTCTCTTATGCTACAACATACTGACTCATGAGGATATCATTTGGTTCCTACAAGTATTTTAAACTATTTTTCAAGAAATCTACTTAAATTCACAACCTTTTTAACATAAGGTAAGCAAGGTTTCAATCTTTCACTGGGACGACAACTTGCCTCGTATTGTTTCTAACTGCTCATTCTTGGATAACTTATAATTAAGAACTCAATTTTGATAGGTTCAAGTTACTCATCTAAGAGGTCATAAAAAAATAAACTCGGTTGTGCATGCAAGGAATCTACAAGCAACTATCTCAGTTTCCCACTTTATTTTCTTTAAAAGACTCGCGTTTGAGTGATACCAATCCATCAATTTTCTGTTACAGATTCAAACAAGACTAGCACATGCCTTTTGTAGCCTTTCAACTTGTTAACAAAAAAATGGTGGCTCGATTCTTTCAAAAAAAAGTGAAGCACGATGAGAGTATAAAGGTCAACCCTTTTAAAATAAGGAGCACTTTTGGCATTTGGGTGAAATCGTAAATGTGTTCTTAAGCTAGCTCAAACCTTGTAAGGCCGCAACTTATGGTTATTAAGGTGCAACCATTTCTTTTAATGTTTTAAAGATACTTTTGTAAACCATTAAAGGTTGTGAGCACTAAGTCCTGAGGTGGTTCAAATAACTTAACATAGCCCTTCAAGACAAGACATGAATGGATTATCTTGGGTTAAGAAATCAAACTATTCTCTTTTAGATTGTGAAACCAAGCAAGCAACATATCGAGTTTTGGTAAAAAAAAAATTAAAATACAAAAAATAAGCAAATACTCCTTTCTGTGACTGATTTCTTTAATTTATCATAATCTTTCTTTCATCTTGACTAGTTGTACTTTCAGCTAAATGGTTTGACAGAACATTTACTCACAATCGACTTAGGTAATAGACTACCAAAAACTCAAGAAAGAGACATGCCTAAACTTAGACTTGGCTCGATAAGAAAGCGGCTCCTGCTCTTGTATTCAAATTGCGGCACTGGTCACTACATTTTCTACCTCTAGAGAAACTTGACAAGTACAAAACGTATCCAACACTCCAACATATGACTCTGCTTCAGCCGAGCTCCATTGGTTCTAGCTCGATATCCACCTACTTCATTTGGACTAGCTTGAATAATGATACCTTAAGTTTTTTTCCCTCAAATAAACCCCAATCACTCCCAAGAAATGGTTGTGTATAAAGATGAAAAATGTTCTCCAAAAGAAATAGCAAGCTCGAGTTTTACCTATCCCATGCGCGAAGTGTCCAACACACTACTATTGCTACTCCCATGACCTCAAGGCTTTTTTTTTATTTACAACTTTATTCGAATGAAAAGGTCGAGGGATTAAAATATTATATTAAGTGATTTATATACTTTACTATTATATTCAGGTTGATAAATATAAATTACCCGCCCCTATATAATTACATAAAGATTATGCTTTTTAAATTTTAATAATAAAATAATTGATGATTGTCCTTTTTAATAGGAACGTTATATACAATTACTTCCATTCCCTTAATATAATATGTGTTTGGAAATTACTGAAAGATATTAAGTTTACTTCCTTTATATTTGATTAATTAAAAAATTAAATATTTTCAA
Organism: Sequoia sempervirens; assembly: GCA_007258455.2. Lineage (NCBI taxonomy): Eukaryota > Viridiplantae > Streptophyta > Pinopsida > Cupressales > Cupressaceae > Sequoia > Sequoia sempervirens. The sequence goes on along the minus strand of VDFB02256132.1, from coordinate 110,547,449 downwards.
GAGTCAATTAAAAGTTCACCAAAGACAATCCAAAGTTCAAGGTTCCTTAAAGACTAAATTTTAATTCCAAATTCCAAAGAAATAATAAGGTGATGCTACATGACCATCAACACAGGTTAGGTGAATCCTAACACCTAGGGTCGACCTTGTGGTTTACCTGACAACTCTGGACTTGTAGTTTCAATTCCTACTCAATGGCAGTCACCAACTTACAAGTTGGGTTTCAGATGGCACTAGACTTCTCTTCCATTACCCCTCGTACCTGATGATACTTTTCCTCCCTCCTCAGAGGTGATATTTCCTGCAACCATTAGGTCAAACACAAGTAGTTAGTCTGATATCTCATTACATCTTTGCATCTACATCTATATAAACATTAAAACATTTGTCAAATGAACTTAATTAAACCAATTATATATACATTATATATCTCCATTCAAAAAGATAATTAATAACATATATATCCATGCTTGAGAAACAACATCAAGATAATAGGGCACAACATTAAAATATCTAGGGCACACATCAAAATAGCTAGGGCACAAGTGGGATGTAACATATCCTTCCCCTTGTGAATCATCGTCCTCGATGATTTAGAGTATCAAACAAGTAACAAAAGTTTTTCATTGTTTATCCAAACATAATGAAGGAAGTTCAATTGTTATAAACATTAAATAGACAAGGAAATTTATGATACATTTCATTGAAGTCCTCCCAGGTGGCACTGTCTTCTGAGTACTAGTCCCACTGGACCTTACATTGGGTAACTTCTCTGTTACGTAAGCCACCATTAAACCATCACACCATGCCAATACCAGTGACGAACATGAACATTCAAAGACAAGATAATAACCAAAACCATAATCAATCAAGTCGACCAACCAATTCTAATAAGCCAAGACTATGACCAAGGGTTCACTTACCTGACTCATAGACTAACTCGGCTAAAGTAGACCAAATTGGAATGTGAGTGTGTGTGGTAGCTCAGTATTGGCTTGTTAAGTGTTACTGGACCAAACATTTCTCCTGAGTGATACTTCCCCTCCCTTCCAGAGGCATGAACCTATACTTGCATCCAACTTGGCACATTTACAATAGTAGTTAGACGTTCACATGAAATCCACTAGCTTCATAAAACAATAGCATATTCATATTGCAATACATATTCTTCTATTGTACTTCATCAATATAAGCATATCAATTACTCCTTCAAAGCAATAACATCTTTAGTAGCTATTTTAGTATTTCATTTATTTAACAAACATATCAAAATCATGATTTGCATTCATCATCCTATTTACCCGTGAAGATAAGCATAACTCGGTAGCTATAAAATATGGTGTAACATTATAGAGACACTAGATTTGGTGAACATCCAAGATTTCAATATTATATGGAAAATATAATAATAAGACATCATGCACAAACATAATTGTAATTTTTATGAAAAAAAATCTCCACAACATGTCAATCACGATAAACAAGCTTCGTGAACATATGAACAATATGCCATAACCACAACTTGTTGATAGATTGATGTAGTTGAAAATTTATTTAAGGGGCACAAGATCATATTAGAAAAAAATTCATGTAGAATTGATAGACATGTTGCATAAAATTGGTACACCTACCATTTTCTTTACATCGAGTGCAACTGACTTGTATTGGCTAGATTTACATGCATTAATTCTAGGTACATTGCCAACAACTCCAAGAGAAACACAACTTTGGTGGAAAAAAAATGTGATTGAATACCCTCATATAGTTGCACAATACATGCACTTACAACACTCTTATTTTAGAAAATAAATCTTTAAAAAATGAATGAATTTTCAAGACTATTGGTGTAGATATGAGTGGAAACACAGAGGATCAACACATGTACATGGATTTTTATAGATAAATGGAGCACCAAACATGGATACTATTGATTGGTCAAATGAAGATCAACAAATTGTTATTGAAAGATACCTCAACTTGATTATTCATGCATGAAATTTGAAACGTGATACCCATGAATGAAATTTATAGGTAAAAAAACCAATTTGCATAATATTTACACAATTAATTATAAATGTTTATGAATTCCAACAAATACAAAAAATTGATAGATTGTAATTAATGTTGCAGGCATTCCAAAATTTCACTATGCATTCATGTCTTAAAAACATAATACAACTTGCATAAATAGATGTTGAGAAGGACTACAAGGAGATAACAAACACAATAGAAAGACATACAATGTGTAGAGAGGGTGCATGTCTACAAAGAAAAGGAGGACAAATGGTTTTCAAGTAATCATTTTTACAAATGTGATTAGATTTATTGTTAAAAACATGTATTTCTCTAATGCATTTCAATAAATATAAAGTTATGTAAATGATATGACGTATAAGTACAATGCTCTATGACCATTAAATTTGCAAGGAGAAAAATTATATGAAAATATAGACATTAGTGAAAAAAAATGATCTTGCTAGAAATGATGATAGACTTAACTCACACAATTATTACATTTTACAATTCTGGAGAGAAAATATAGATTGAAAACTTATTCTATCAAAACATGTTGCAACTAAATATATTGCTAAGTATGCAACCCAAGAATATAAATGCTTGGAAAGATACCGACAAATGTTAATACATCTAGCAAACATAGAAATTCCAAATGATCTAACTGCAAAAGCTTATAGGAAGTTTTTGATTGAAACAATAATAGAAAGAGATATTGGAGCTCAAGAAACAAGTCACATGTTATTAGAGCTTCCATTGGTAGAAAGCAATATAAGATTTATCAATCTAAATGTATCAACTGAGGTTTTCAAACATGTACTATTACACAGTAAAAATAACAATGAAGAACACACAATATCTTTCATTGATGCATATAGAAATAGGCCTTCTAGTATAGAATCTATCTCGTTAATTGATGGGAAAAATCATGGATATATAATCCTAAACAAAAAATAAATAACAAATGGAACACAAGAAAAATAATAGATGTTGTGGGAGTTTTTCCTAGATTTCCATCTATTCCTACATGCGGCTTAGATAAATGGTTTGATTTTTTCTTCTCAAAATTATTACTCCATAAACCATTTCAAGATATTCAAGGAGATATTGATAATAACAATGATTTGATGGTGTCAAATTAGGAAACTTTAATTATAATGAATGACATGTGGATCGAAGAATAGTGATTGATTGAAGATATTACTGATTCTCAAAGTGAAGACATCAAAATTGTTTGAGATACTACTACAAAGCATGAATGAAAAATTATATCTAGACTTCATCATGGGCAAGCTATGAAAATTTTAGAAATATATATGTTGGGTAGGATAGATTTCGATAAATAGACCAATTGGTCTAATGAATTTTAAAGTGAACAATACAAAAATAAAGCTATCACTTTCATTACCACCATGAAAAGTAATTGTTGTCTAATTCAAGATGATATATGATACTCTATCAACTATGAAAACCTCAAAAAAAAAGGAAAAACAATTAACATTATCATTTCATAGTACCAAAGAAATCAAAATAATCTCCATTGTTAATGATAATGCAAGGTCCAACAGGAACATGAAATTCATATGTGATAGGTGCCATAACTGTAGCACTTCAAAATGCTTCAATGTTAGATCAATCTCTACTACTCCTACTTGCACCAACTAGAGTTGCAACAATCAATATAGGTGCATCAACTATTCATTTCAAATTTAAAATTCCAATCAAAGACTTGAAAGAGTTGGAAGGAATAAAATTGATAAGTTTTCAAGATTGATAAGTTTTCAAGAGGAATTAACACATATCAGATACATATTGATTGATGAAATGAGTTTTTTTGGTGAAAGATTGATTGAAAGCATCGATTCTTGATTTTGTCAAACTTTTCGTCAAAATTCAAATCGACCCTTTGCAGGTATGAGTCTCATTCAAATTGTAATCATCGTATACGATTAATTTTAACAAATTTGCTTGAATCTACTATATTTCCTTATTTGTCAATTATACATTTCAATAAAACATTTATATATTGCTTTCAGGAATATCAATGATCTTGGTTGGAGATCTCAGACAATTACCTCCTATTAATGACATACCACTATATGAAAGCAAAAGATGAGCTGAAATACTATGGGAATAATTCAAAATTGACATTACTTTAGATCACATTTTCAGACAAGATGAATTAAATAATAAGCAACAAATATTCCATCAACTTCTAAAAAATATTAAAGATGCAAACCCTACAATAGATGATTGGATATTGCTAATGATAAGATCTAATGCAAGACTGGATGTGATAACCAATGAAGAATTTAACAATAATGTTAATTTGTTTTTAACAAATGATAATATTCATAGCCACAATAGAAAAAAATATACTCATTAAAAAATCCAATTGCACAGAGCATTACGACAAAAATTGGAAGTGTCAGTGCAACAAAAGGATGTACAAATGATGGACTTGATATTAAATTATCATTAAGTAAAAATGCAAGGGTTATGTCAACATCAAACCTATGGATAGAAGCAGTGCTTGTTAATGAATCTCTAGGACATGTTCAACAAATTGTATATAAACTTGAAACAACGACACCCCAACCATTAACCTATATATTAGTACAATTCAACAGTTATCAGGAATTCCATTCAGTGATCAACATCTTTCCACTGTCCCAATCACAACAATTTAAAGGGGTAGCTCAATACAAATACTATTAAGATTGATTTGGGTATTAACAATACACAAATCACAAGAATTAACTCTAAAAAAAACCACAATTGAAGTAAGACCAATTGAAAGAACATGATTAACATTCATGACAATGTCTCATGTTAAGTCTATAAATGCACTATAAATTATGCCACTATTCACATACAAAAAATATTAAAAAATGAAGAAAGGAAAGCAAGTTGCAAACAAAAAAGTAAAATAAAATAAGCTCGAAGTCTTAGAATATAACCGAAGTAAAAAATATACTTTTTGATTCAATACAATGTACGTATCTATAAATCATATTCATTCTACTTTATTTCATTTCTATTAAGTTTTATGTTCTGTGAAAAAAAGAGTGTTTTTAACATATCCAAAATCATTTGGTAGAAAAAAGGAATGCCTCAAAAAGTGATATTATGACGTTATTTATATAGATTATAATACAAGATAGATATAAAATTCTAACTTTTTATGTTCTTTAAGTTAAAATTTAAATAAACTCCTCCAATTATTATTTCAATGCATTTTATATTATTATAAGATACCCCATTAATATAATATAATGATCATTAATAATATATTATTACAAGCAAACAAATAAATATACTAACAATAAATATAGTAATGTCAAATAAATTATATTTAATAATATAATGAAAAACAAATACTCAAAGAAGGATATAAATATTATTTATAGATTATTTAAAAAGATATATAAACTAATTATATATAAAATACTTTAATCACAACATACCCAAAATTACAAAACATAAATATATAATTTTTACTATTAAAAAAAACTTATTATATAATTTTTACCATAACCTAAACAAAAATTTATTTATTTATTTTTTTCTTAGCTGGCCGGCCACGTTGGAAATAATGACAAAGGAGGTCGTGGCATCTGTGAGGCAAACGAAGGAGAAAGAAAATGAAAATGAAGGGGTCAATTTGTATGGCGAGCTGGCAGATGCTGTAGATTCAAGGCTCGTGGGGTTGGTGGTTGGTCTGGTTACGGATTTGATCATTTGCACTGGGGAAAGCAAGCTTAAGGAGGCTGATGAATACCATAAGGTTGTGGTGCTCATTGATCAGCTTTCCCCGTGGCAGAGGTACCTAAATGGTGCTTTGAGTTTTGAATTTTGGGTTTGAGGCAGACCGAAATAAATTGATTGTAATAAACTCAGATTTTTTGGGTCTATCTTATGGGTGCTTGTTATGTTGTATGAATGAATGAATGAAAGATTTTAATGACATCCACGAGACTAAACAATCTATGGGACCAAGACACAACTTAATTTTCTTTCATGCTCTTTTCTAAATCATATCTCCTAATATTGATTTTGACTAGAAGGTTGGTCGTCTGGTTGATCTTATCCTCCTCAAATAACTGTTGCATATTGTCCATACAAAAACTATTTGTATACTATTTACGGATGTCTTCATAAGCTGTGCATTCCATGAAGAAGTGTCGCTCTGTCTCAACCACCCCCTTATTGCAGAATATGCAGGGTCTTTCTTCCCATGTTTCCTTAGGAGACTTCCATCTACCGGTCTCACATCTAAGATGATGCGATCCCATCCTCAGTTGTGCAACTAACACCCTTGCTTTCCCTTTAATAGCAGCCCCTAAATATGTTTTTTCACCATGATCCTTTGTTGGGTTAAACTCTTTGACGTAGTATGCTTTTTTTCGCCCAATCTGATTTGACCACATGGCAGTCCTAAATTTTTCCTTCACGTAATTTTTTATTTCACTATTGGTGCTAGGACACTCATGTAATTTGATGTCCCACTTGTTCAACCACTTGTTGTTCTGCTTCATCCAGGTTTTCTTTCTACAGTTTAGCGCCTCCTCCATAGCCGCTTTGGGCCACCGATGGTTGTCCATGTTTTCAATCTTCTTTAGATAACTTATCAACCGAGTTATCGCCGATGCCTCCAAGGGAAAAGCCCCCGCTTCAGCTAAAAGAATTTCATATAGGACCGTGGCCTTAACTTTGAGATTGCTTGTTATTAGGTGTTTTTGGATTCTTTCTATTTGTCTCCAGCTGCACTTTGACATATTCTTATGATATTGTTAACAGCTGCCCTAGTTCCACTTTATTGCCATGCTAATGATGGTTATTCCGAGTACACCGTGCTTGACCCGTGGAGGCTAGTTGGCTAGGAATCAGCTGCTTTGTTTCTCTCTCGTTGTTGCTACTAGAGCACACATGTTAAACGTTCCAACAATCTCAGAAATATGTTCCACCAGTGATTTTGTGTCACCAATTCTCTGGCACTTTCCTTTGAAAATTCATCTAAGTGGCTAGCATTTGGGAATTTGCTTCCACCACAAAAAATAGTTAACTCCACTCACCCTTGCACAATATATCCCATATCATATCCCAAAAACAATTAGTACCATTGTTAATAGATTTTTCCCTTTTCTTAGGCATAAAATGTTGGGCTGCCACTTGATCTCTACATTTTCCTCCAACACTCAGAGCCCTTGGATTTCAGAGCGGAGTGTGATTTGTGTCTAGTTTGAATGAGCCCTGTATAGGGTTTTCCAAGCTATAGCTGCAGGTTTCCTTCGGATGGTGCTCTCTGCAGGAGGGAAATTTCACGTTCTTTCTCCTTTGTTTTCCTCCGAGATGCCACGACCTCCTTTTTCCCTTCCCGCACTCACTAGAAGTTTCAATGGAAGCAGATGCTATTATTTCCAAAGTGGAAGGCTCCAACGTGGACGGCCTCTACAGACAATTAAGAATCTTTCTTGAGCCTCTTAATGGACTGTTAGGCTTTAAAGGCAAAGAAAACCCAGTTAAGTCTACGGTACAAATTCATGGGCTTGCCAAACGTTATGTACCATTTTTGGGCCGTTTGTTGATGGTTTCTTGCAACAATTTAACCAAGGGAATCTCATCTTCAGAAACGGAGCAGAAAAGAGTAGATGAATTGTTCACAAGCGTAAAATTTGCTCTAGAGTGTTTAGATGCCCTACGACCGTGTCTTGTAGGGAATCCCCACGAAATAGAAGTTCAGAGGTATTGGATGGCCTGGAAGCAGTTTACTGAAGCAAGGGAGGAATGTTGGGTTACACTCCACAGTTTGAAGGTAAATATCTTCTATAAGGAGGAAAAAGGGAAAAAGGAGGTCATGGCATTGTGAGGAAAACGAAGGAAAAGGAATGAAAACGAAGGGGTCAATTTTTATGGCGAGCTGGCAGAGGCTGCAAATTCAGGGCTCGTGGGGTTGGTGGTTGGTCTGGTTACGGATTTGATCATTTGCACTGGGGAAAGCAAGCTTAAGGAGGCCGATGAATACCATAAGGTTGTGGTGCTCATTGATCAGCTTGTCCCGTGGCAGAGGTAAAATGGTGCTTTGAGTTTTGAATTTTCCAATTTGGGGTTTGAGGCAGACCGAAATAAAATTATAAATTGATTGTGATAAACTCTTTTTGGGTCTGTCTTATGGGTGCCTTTTATGTTGTGTAATATTGTTAACAACTGCCCTTGTTCCACTTTATTGCCATGCTAATTGTATCAATGGAAAATTAGATTGTTAGCTTATTAAATAGTAAACATCAAAATCCAATGAAATAACAAAGCACAAAGGAAATAAACATGAAAATAAAAGGAATAATGTTACCAGAAATCTTCATCTTCCATGGTTCACCTTTGTTACACCTTCTAGTTTGCAGCAAACGAATGAGGCCCTCAGATTTCAAATGAGCAACCTATAATAATGTCAAAGTCCTATGCAAATGTTGAAGGATTTATAAAATTGTGCCTATGTCTATGCCTATGACTATGATTGCCAATGTCTATGCCTAAACAATGCTAAAACTTGATCAAATACAAATAATAATTGCAATAAGAAATCTAAGTGTGCCAATGCCTAAAATGTAATGTGTCTGTGTGTAATCGAAAAGTGAGAGGAAAATGACATTTTATAGAAAATGCCATTTCGAATGGACGGACGAGATCGAATTCTAAGAAAGACCTAGAATGAGAGGTCCAGATTAAATCTGAGAATCCCTAATTAGGGTTAGGGAAAATTCATTAATCGAACGGTCAAGATAATATCTCAGATAATCGGATCGACGGTGGAGAATAAATGAGGAAATTAATTAAAGAAATAAAGATTTTCAAAGAATCAAGAAGATAAGATTACCTGATTTGTGAGATTCGAAAAATCAAGAAGATAAGATTTGGACTGAAGATTAGATTTGAAAAATCAAGAATCTACCCGATTACTTGACTTTTGGAAGAATAATATCTTTTTGAATTTAATTAATAAAAAAATGATGATTTTGTGTGACAAGTAAATAATCTTTTTCAAATTATTTACTAAAAAGAGTGAAAGTTAATAAAAAGAAATCATTTTAAATATTTTCATTTATTTAAAATGAAAGAAAAGTGAAATTAGTAATTAAATAATTAAAAATAATTATTTAATTTGGAAGATAAGACTGAATAATTAAATAAATTAATAAATTTATTTAATTGTGACAATTAGTGACATCAAATAAATAAATGAAATTCATTTATTTAATAATCAGGAAGAATTAATGGAGAAAGGAATTTAAATAAATTAAGAAATTTATTTAATTAAGGGAAGACTTAGACAATTAATGACGTATTTAATAAATAAATGAAATTTATTTATTTAATAATCATGAAGAATAAAAGGACGTGAATTGTTTAATCAATAGTTGAATGTGGACCAAGGACATAATTGAATGTATTAATTATGCTAGGACGAAAGTGGTAAAAATGAAGCTTGCAGGCCTAGGTCATTTTTAGGTGTCTACATTTTGCCCCTCTTTGTCATAATGTCGCTTGCCGCATTGTGACAAAGAAAACAAGTCAGAGATATGCCCCAGTAAAGGTACAGAGTATAATTGCCCCCTCGGGAAATTTTTCAAATTTTGGGTCGGCAACAGAAAAATTTGTAAAGGGTCCCAATAAATGAATTTAATGACCAGAAAAACAACGGCGCAGTTGATTTTGAATTCTGACATGTTTAAGGTGTCCAACAAGGTGGTCAAACTTGGTCAAATGACCTTCCAATATTAACCCAGTTGAGAAAATGTCATTTTGACCTTATAAATAAGTTGACAAAGGGGTAAAAGTCAATTCATTTTCACTATTTACCTTGCGAAATTCGAGAGCTCAGAGCGAAAGTCATAGCAGTGACGATGGTGATTCCAGTGTCAGAGCATCGCGGGGAGATCGTGCGGATGTTCAGACGGCTAGAGGGTTCAGAGCCAGCGGTATGTACCCTTAACTCACTTTGTCATTTTATTGTTTTTCCTTCCAAATTTAAGTTTCTAGGGTAGATAACAACTACACCACGACGCAACTGCGTTCGCGTAAGCCACAATCGTCTATGTGTTCAATGCATTTGATGCGTCGCGACGCAAGTGCAAAGACAAAATAGGGTAGAGCGGTGGGTTGCGCCGCATTTGACAAATTATGTGACGCATTTGACTTATCGTGTCGCAATTGAATATCTGAATGCCGCAATTGTTAAATTGCAACGCACTCGCTATTTTAATCAACGCAAAGGTAATTGTGTGATGCAATCGCCTTAATGTGACGCAATTGTCAGATTTCATGACGCAAGCGTAAAAATACGACGCACTTGCAATGTTGGACCGCATTTGATGTGCAAAACGATGCAATTGACTCTTTGAGACGCAATTGCTTTAATGTGACGCATTTGCATTTTTCCTTGACCCTAGTTGATTTTGATGTTTCCGCGACCTTAGATGCTTTTAATGATGTTGAAAGTTGTCTAGAAAGTACTGACATATGGCTCGTCTTTTTGCAGAGGAAGCTTGCCTCTATCTACACGAGAGAGAGCAGACCGACCACAATTCGGTTTGCCGACCAGTTGGGCCCGCGAGAGCGGCGACGATTGATTCGTCTGGGACTATTCTATGCTGCCTATATGCCTGCCATTCGGACGAACAGGGGATTACTGACTGTGCTGTGCGAGCGGTGGCATTCGGAGATGTGTCGTTCCACCTGCCGATAGGTGAGGCCACGATTACCCTGGAGGATGTTTACCGGATTCTTCGAGTGCCGATCCGAGGGGAGCAGATCGTCTACGACCCTCATCATGGTGAGCAGACATTCTAAGCTTACTATCGAGATCAGGGTGCAGGATTGGGCATCCAGGGTTACGAGATCAGGTGGGAGTTCATGGCTAAGCACTATGGTCGCTTTGATGCATTCCTTGCGACTCTGATTGGGGGGATCCCAATTCCTAACCACCGGGGACATGGATTTCCCATTGGTTGGGGAGACGTCCTGGTTGGCATGAGGCGTGATAGGACCGTTTATGCTTAGGGTCCCTATTTGCTAGGGACACTTTACCATCAGTTACATGATGTTGCTTACAGGAGAGGAGAGAGCATCTCCTGCGGGACTACACTGATGATGATCTGGGCATGGGAGCATATCCCCATATTTCGTCCTCCCATTGAGAGACCACAGTTGGCTAAGGGGATGCCCTATGCCTATTACTACGCAGGTGCACTACAGCAGACACAGATGGGTGAGACCGGTTGGTGGCGGCACAGGATTAACACCATGGTGACATTTATCTGGAGGCTGTAAAGAGACTATGAGGCGTGGGACGATGAGGACGGGCATCTTAGTTTCTGCAGACAGTATAGGTACCTGATTGGCAAGACAGTGCAAACATCGCTGATCATTGAGATGTACCTACCACAGCGTGTCCTGAGGCAGTTCAGAGAGCAGCAGGGTGTACCTGCAGGGACAACCGAGTACGCCCGGTCTTCCAGAGAGTACACCTGGGGACCATCCATCCTAGTGGAATTTGTCGAGCAGCAGATTGATGAGCTAGGAGCCCAGGCATGGGGATGGAGAGGAGGAGCAACCGATTCGGGGACCACAGCAGATTATGATCTATGGTGGCAAGCACACAGACCAGTGCCATTGACAGATCCTGACGGGCCAACACCAGTTGACAGACGGTCAGTGATTCCTCATGTGCCATGGGCTAGGTGAGGTGGCAGGGGTAGAGATGGAGGCAGGGGGAGAGGCAGAGGCAGAGGTGGAGACGGAGGCAGAGATGGAGGCAGGGGTGGAGACGATGGCAGGGGCGGTGGCAGGGGGGAGATGATGGCGGAGACGGAGGCAGGGGGAGATGATGGTGGAGACGGCTAGAGGTGGAGACAAGACGGTCAGAGACAGGGCCGGAGGGTACGACAGCATGTGGCAAGGGTAGCATTAGATGCTATCCCCAAGGTTGGCGAGGAGGGGGAGAGAGAGGAACAACCTAGATAGGAGGGAGAGGGTGAGGAGAGACGGGAGGAGGAGGCGGCGGTGGGGGGACAGGAGGAGGACGTGGAGGTGGGTGTGGGAGGACAGGAGGAGGACGTGGAGGTGGCAGGATAGGAGGAGGAGGCAGAGGTGGCAGGATAGGAGGAGGAGGTGGATGTGGGGGTGGGAGGACAGGAGGAGGAGGCGGAGGTGGCAGGACAGGAGGAGGAGGCGGAGGTGGCAGAGGATGTGGCCGATGATGACAATGAGGAGGACGATGCTATGGATGATGTCGAGAGACTCCTCTGATGGCAGATGGTGGAGGGAGAGGAGGAGATAATGTCCTCCTCAGGGTTGCCCCAGGATGCCACGACAGATCAGAGGGTGGCTGATTTACAGCAAAGATTAGACGAGAGCACAACACAGGTCAGGGCACTACAGGTAGAGCTAGAGGTAGTCAGGGTAGAGCGAGATCAGGTAGTCATCCGCCAGTAGGACTCAGCTCAGTTGTGCATAGAGTTTGTCACTTTATGCACAGGGCCTGTAGGGGACATGGCCCGTGAGTTGGCCAGAGTGAGCACGAGATTGGGGCAGTATAGGACACTATACGAGCAGGCAGTGCCACCGGAGCGACGGGATCCCACTTTGTCTCGGTCACAGACGAGGATAGGTAGTGGCCACAGATCAGGTAGTGCCAGTGGCAGCAGGAGTCATACCAGTGTCGGAGGGTCTACCTCGACAGGTCATACATCAGCGCACAGGTCACACCACTCATGCAGGCACACCCCCGGTCACCATTCGGGTCACAGTCATGGGTCGACTGGTTCAGTACAGAGGTCAGTATAGGGACAGCCGCCAGTGATAGATCCGTCTACCTCTCAGAGTCCGGCAGCAGTGACATCACAGATGTTTGTTACCGTGGAGATGACACCTTCATTCTCAGTTCCACCGGTATCACAGACAGAGGCCGCTACAGGACCGCCTATAGTTTCAGTGCCAGTGCCAGAGCTGTAGCCACCCCATTCGTCACCACGAGGGGATGATGAGAGTCTACCCTAGGGGTATTTTGTTATTATGACACACTTTGTATAGATTATTGAGCTTGTGAGCTCCATTTTTGGGATATCTATTGACTCTATCTTGTGACATTGTACATTTTTGAGATGGTACTATATGATGATGCAATTTTGATGCGGCCTACATGTGTTATGTGATGTTCTTTGATTTAATGCATTATGATATGTATGATGTATGATGTTGATTTATGATGTAGCATGTATGTCCTATGATGCTTATTTGTGATTTTGATACCATGATGATGCAATGCTTATTTATATGAGATGATAATGATAATGATGTGCATAATGTATTTAGTAAAAGATGCAATGTTTGATAATTATGTATGGCCCTAATGCAATGTTTATATGATCATGTATGCATTTATGTTTTTGGATGTCACGGGATATCATCGTGAGATGGACAAGAGAAGATGACGAGATTGATGAGAGAAGATGACTAGACCAACGAGGAGAAGACACGAGACTGACAGAGATGCATGTTAATTCCTAGACCAAATCCTTCAACGCTTTACTATAGGACTTTAATATTTACTGCTCTTAATCATCATTGGGTAGACTGTTGTAATGGCCAAAAAACACGAGGATATGACATAGATCAAGGTGTGCAAGGTCGTACCATTACGTAAGACAAACAATCATAGACAAGGATGATCATGATGCATACTAAGAGTGTGACTGCCCCAGTCTTTTTGTCATAATCAACCACAAGCAGAAAAAGACAAGGACAAATCATGAAACGTCATTGCTTCTCTAAATCCTGTTTCCAGGACATCCTTAAGAAACTAGCGGCATGATTGTCAAAATACAAAAACAAACAAATAAAGCCCTTACCATGATATGTCATTGTTTTCTAAATCCCATAATCAGGACCTCGCTGAGAAACTAGTATTCATGCATGTCAATCGTCATGATACATCGCTGCTTCTCTAAATCTTGCTTAGTGGGATCTCGCTAAAAAACTAATAACATGATAAAAACCAAAAGACAATTGTCAAGTGTTTGCCAAGTGCATCTGGATATCCATTGTTCTGATGCCAAGATGCCATGTTTGATAATGTCGAGATGTTGAAATGTTTAAAGCTTTGATGATCTTGAAAAATGTCGAGAATTGGTGAATTTAGGAAGGACACATCCTGAATAATGCCGATGTCGAGAGGATTTGATCCCTAATAGTCGTAAGGGGTCCCTCGAAATGATGACGATGCCTAGGAAGGACACATCCTAAGGCATAGATGACAGAGGTGGTTCTTCAAAAGGACACATCTGAAGAATACTGATGTCACGAAGAGTGATCTTTAGATGTCAAGAGGATCACTCAAAATGTCGAATGACAATGATGATGCCTAGGAAAGACCCATCCTAAGGCATAGATGATAGAGGTTATCATTTAGAAGGACACATCTGAAGATTAACAAAAATTTGACAGTTTGACAGGTTATCATGATTTGACTTGCTTTGACCGAGTTTGACTTGTGTTTGACTAGATGTCGCTATTGTCATAATAATATGTGCCGATGAGTTTTGTCATGTTGCGGTAAATGATTGCCAAAATTTGCTTGATGAGTGTCATTCGTTTGGGAAAGATTTGTGTTGTCTTGAAGACTTTTTGACGTGTGTGCCAGTGTGATGCCATGAACCCTAATGGACTGACCTAGTGCGGCCTCGGGGGCTCATCGATAGATGGCCTTGCCTACGTCATACACTCAGAGACCTCGTAGTTCGACACGACTAATGACTTTGTCTAGATGACCAAAGATTGTGTCATGATTTTATTTTGACAAACCTAAAAGGACTGACCTAATGTCTCAGGGACTCACATGTGAGTCTTGCCTACATAGCAAGTGCGCAGAGACAACGTAGTTCGGACAAATGACAAAGACTGACTGACATGACTGACTTTGACAAGAGATGACACTGCGTTTGTGTTCTTCGAGTAGTTTGATGTTTTGTTTGTAGTTTTCTTCAGGACGTTTTATGATTTTTAGGTCTTTTCCAGGATTTTTTGTGATGTTTTTGGTCTTTTTTCAGGACTTTTTGCCAATGTTTTTGTCTTTTTTCGAGGACTTTTTGCCAATGTTTTTGTCTTTTTTCAGGACTTTTTGCCAATGTTTTTGTCTTTTTTCAGGACCTTTTGCCAATGTTTTTGTCTTTTTTCGAGGACTTTTTGCCAATGTTTTTGTCTTTTTTCAGGACTTTTTGCCAATGTTTTTGTATTTTTTCAGGACTTTTTGCCAATGTTTTTTTTTGTCTTTTTTTAGGACTTTTTGCCAATGTTTTCAAGATCATGTGTGAAATCCACTGCAGTTGCATGATAAACATTTTTCCCCCAGTCAGGTCCAAGACTTAGCCATTTTTTTACGAAACATGGGTGGGATGCTACTGGTTTTCTAGATGGACAGTCGTCAGGACTTGATGTCAATCGTTTATCCACTATGATAGGTAGGGTAGGATGTGGTGGTGATTTGCATAATAATGGTGGAAATACCTTTCATCCTAGGCCAAATTAGACAAAATGACAGTAGATGGCAGAGCAATGATTGATTATGCATGGCGCCTGTTTGCCAGGTTTTCACCATGGTACTTGTCCAAAGCGCCTGTTTGCCAGGTTTTCCCTATTAAAACGAATCATTTTTCTCTTTACTATTTTCATGATTTTTTGACTTTTTTTGGTGTCACCAAGACGCCTGTTTGCCAGGTTTTCATCAAGGTGATGATTTTTTATCATTTTTCAATTTTTTTTTGTATTTTATGGTTTTCAACTCAATCCTCTGATGCTATGCGTAGCACCTTCGGAGATGTAAACTGTTGATGGGCTCTGTTAATTGTTCTCTGTCTGGAGTTGCCAACTAATAGGCTCCAGAGCCAAAAGAAGATATGATAATATAGGGACCCAACCAGTTTGGTTCAAATTTTCTTGGCTTTTCTCTGTCCGCTTGGTTCTTGGGGTTCTACATGAGAACTAGGTCGCCAATGTCAAACTTTCTGACCATAACCTTTTTATTGTAGCTGCGACAAAGATGGTTCTGATATGCTTGGAGATGGTTCAGTGAATTTTGCCTTCTTTCTTCCAGCATTTTCAGCTCATGCAAGCGTGATTGTCGATACTTCTCTTTGTTAGTTAAACCCTTTAGGGAGACTCGTAGTGAAGGAATTTTGACCTCAATGGGCAAGATGGCCTTAGCGCCAAAGACTAGAGCAAATGGGGTGGCTCCTGTAGGCGTACGAATGCTAGTTCGGTAAGCCCACAGAGCAGGGTTGAGTTGTATGTGCTAGTCACGGCCAGCGTCATTGACAGTCTTTTTTAGGATTTTGACAATAGTTTTATTTGACGCCTCAGCTTGGCCATTTCCTTGTGGGTAGTATGGAGATGAAAAATGGTGTTGGATATGGAATCGCTCACATAACTCACGTACGTCTTGGTTTTTAAATGAACGTCCGTTGTCAGTGATGATGGATTGCGGAAGGCCATACCGGCAAATGATGTAGTTAAGGATAAACTTGGATATTTATTTTCTAGTAATATATGTCAATGGGATGGCTTCAATCCACTTCGTGAAATACTCAGTGGCGGTAATGATAAATTTATGGCCATTGGATGAGGTCGGATGAATCTTACCCACGAGGTCGAGTCCCCATTGAGCGAAGGGCCACACAAAAGTGATCGGCCGAAGTTCCTGTGCTGGAGCATGGACCAAATCACTGTGAATTTGACATTTGTGACAAGTCCTAACATATTCAATTGCATCATTTTCCATTGTCGGCCAATAATACCCAAGTCTCGTTACTTTCTTAGCTAGAGTAGGACCACTCGAATGAGACCTGCATATACCGTCGTGCACTTCTCGTAAGGTCGTACATGCTTCGTAGGTGTCGAGACATCTAAGGAGGGTATCGTCAAAACTACGGCGGTACAGGGTGTCACTGACAATGGCATACTTTGCAGATTTTCGGATGAAGGACTTCCTTTGGTTATTAGACAGGTTCAGTGGAAGGGTTTGAGATTTTAGGTAGTCGTAAATGTCTTGATACCAGGGAGAGTTGGGACCAACAAGTTCGCAAACCATTTATGATTCTAGGATATCATATGCTGTTATCAAAAGTTGTTCTATTAAGAATTCAAATTGTGACACATTTTTAGGGATGTCCAAGAGAGAACCAATAGTAGCCATTGCATCAATTGCCTTATTTTGTGTCCTGGGGATTTGTTCAAAAGAAATCAACTAGAAGTATGTCAAGAAACTATCCACCATCCTCTTGTAGGGAAGCAACTTCTCATCCTTTGTTTCATAGTCATCATTCACTTGTTTGATAACAAGCTGGGAATCCCCGAATACAAGCAACGTCTGAATTTTCCATTTAATTGCCATCTTGAGACCTGTGACTAGTGCTTCATATTCGGCAATGTTATTTGTACAAGGGAAGGTGATCCGGAATGACTTAGGGATTGAATCCCCCTATGGTGTGATAAACAAGATTCCGGCGCCTGAGCCATGACCAGTATGAGATCCATCAAAATATAGCTTCCATGGTACCGCCAGTTCCACATGAAAAATGGACTCATCGGGAAAATCAATTACTAGTGGATGAGTAACTTGAATCGATGCATCCACCAGTTGATCTACTATTACCTGTCCTTTAATTTCCTTACGCTCGACATATTGTATGTCATACTCACTTAGTATCATGACCCATTTTTCCAACCGGCCTGTTAATGCTGCCCGACTTAGGAGATATTTCAGTGGATCAATCTTGGCGACCAGTTGTGTCTGGTGACTAAGCATATAGTGTCTTAGTTTTTGGGATGCAAAGACAACAACGAGGCATGCACATTCAATGTATGTGTAGTTCAACTCATACCCTATCAATGTGCGGCTGATATAATAGATGGCTCTTTCTTTTCCTTCATGATCATTTTGTGCCAGTAATGCCCCCAGTGCTGAACTAGTAGTCGACATGTATAGGATCAATGAATTTCCATGAATGGACAACATGAGGACTGGTGTTGACAGCAGGTAATCTTTGATTTGCTGAAAGGCCTCTTGACATTTATCCGTCCATACAAAGGGGATACCCTTGTGCAACAAATACTGGAATGGGTGACACTTATCTGCCAGTTGGGCTATGAAACGCCG
Organism: Sequoia sempervirens; assembly: GCA_007258455.2. Classification (NCBI taxonomy): domain Eukaryota; kingdom Viridiplantae; phylum Streptophyta; class Pinopsida; order Cupressales; family Cupressaceae; genus Sequoia; species Sequoia sempervirens. The sequence continues at coordinate 110,529,229 of VDFB02256132.1, read as the reverse complement.
AATATATTGTACTCTCCCTTGCAGAGTTCTGAGTTCACTGATTCCTTTGGGCGGAGGCATGTCTATGAGTGCTTTGACCTTTGCCGAATTGACTTCTCTGCCTCTTCGGGAAACTATGTATCCCAATAGATTACCTGATGTGACCCCAAAAACACACTTCTTAGGATTTAGCCGGACTTTGTACTCTTCAAGTCTTTTGAAAATTATGTCGAGTACCTTCAAATGATCTTTCCTGTTTGTTGATTTGGCCAATAGGTCATCTACATAATCTTCCATTATTTTGTGCATCATGTCATGGAAGATCGTGGTCATAGCCCTTTGATATGTGGCACCTACATTTTTTAGACCAAATGGCATGACGTTCCAACAATATGTACCCCATGGGCAAGTAAATGTCATTTTGTGCTGATCTTCAGGAGCAATGCGGATTTGATTATAGCCGGAGAAACCGTCCATGAGGGATAGCATCTCATATACCGCCATAAGATCAACTATGATGTCAATGTTTGGCAAAGGAAAGTCATCCTTTGGGCATGCCTTATTTAGGTCTTAGAAATCTGTACAGACACGGATCAACCCATTTGGCTTTGTGACCGGGACTAGATTAGAAATCCATTCAACGTAGTCAATAGACCGTATGAATCCGACGTCTAGCAATTTATTTAACTCGGCCTTGACCAATAGAGCAACTTGGGGATTCATTTTGTGCAACTTCTGCTTGACTAGTTTAGCATTAGGTAATAGTGGCAGATGGTGCAGAACCAGTTCTGGGTCCAATCCTGGCATGTCAGCATAGGACCATGCGAAATTGATTTTTTCGTTCTGCAAAGAATTTATGAAATTTTGGTTTCTCTTTATCAGTCAATGATGCAGCAAATAGGACCATCTTGGGGTCTTCTGCAGTTGAAATGTTATCCTCTATTGTGTCCTCGATAAGCATAGCCGATTTCTCCTGTTGCACGGGGAGAAAGTACAGTCCTCCATCTTTGGGCGCCTCAGAGAGGTTTTCACCCGCAGATACGTCCTTTATTTTTACTATTTTATCGTCAAGAGGTGCCTTTCGATTTTCACCTAGAGGCGTTTCATTTTTTACTTTATTTTTATTTTTGCTTTTGCGACTAGACGATGGAGCAGTCTCGCCGAAGTATGTCGTGCAGTCTAAATCAATGGCAAATCCTGATTTGTGGTCCCCACTGGGTATGCCTTCTCGTAATCCCATAAATTTAGCAATTGCCTCATCATTTTGAAATGTGTCCATGACTGGCGGTCCTTGTTGGTCCCAATTGACTAGCTCAGGGTAAACTAAGGAAATGCCATCATCAATGCTGGTGAATGGAGGTGAGGATGCAGATAGCATGCAGATGGATTCAGTGATGTTGTAGATGAGGTTATCATCATCCAACTCTACATCGAACTCTATCCAATATTCTCCTTCACTAGTGTCATATTCGTTGTCAAAATACAGAGTGAAGGATTTAGAGCCCTGGTTGTTAATGTCGTCCAATACTTCAGATGGATTAGACTGAGGAGGTTCATATGATGGTTGTTGTATGTCATGGGAGTGGTAATGGGACTTTGACTATTTGGTGCCTGTTCAATTTTGAATGTTTGCCAAAATCGTTGTTCAGAGGTCAGTTCCCCTGGTTCGACAAACAAATCATCAAGACAACAGTCACTTAGGGATCGTTCTGAGCCAAATTCCCACTCTTGGGAGTCAGTTTCGGTGAGGGTTTCCCTAGTAGTCTCGACACTTTTCGAAGCATGTACTCGCTCATTTGAAAGTCCAGAGGTACGTCGATTGTCATTGTCGGGTGATCCGAACCCTAATCCAAGATATTTCAAAATTTGAAAAGTTTCTATGGGTTCCCTTCGGCCAGTTTTATTTTTTCCTAGGCCACTAGTACCATTGTAGCCTTTAGCCTTCATGATGTCATAACCCTTGCCATATCTTTGAACTGGTAACGGGGGTAGTGTGACAGTATCCTTATAGATCCATCATGTAATGTCAGCAAGGTCTTCATTACTCATATCTCCCCACTTGATAAAAACTGTTTTCGATGGGACTTTGAAAGTTTCCTGAGGTTCCATTCTGAAACATGGCTGACCATATATCTTTGGAGATTGGGGTATTGTTGTTATGTTGTATGTTGTATTTAGTTTGAACTCTCCACAGCCAAGGTCCTAGATTTTGACAGTGGATTTAGTCTTAGGGCTAGTGGAAGGTGTTGGTATGGCGGAAGACGTGGATGGAGCGGATGTGGAAGATGACGTGAGTGTAGATAGGTCAATGTATTTGGATGACGAGGAGCCATGTGCTTCTCGGTTAATAGGTACTCGATTTTCAGAGATTCCCCTTAAGTTTGTACAATATTGGAAAGGGTCGGGATCTCCATATATGGTTATTTCCGTACCGTCAAATGGAAATTTTAGGCATTGGTGATATGTGGACGGAACGGCTTTTAAGGCGTGAATCCATGGATGGCCAAGCAAGATGTTATATGGTAGTTCCAAATCTAGGACCTGGCAGGTTGTGTCCACAATAACCGGTCCCACTCTGATTGGGAGAGAGATAACGCCACGTGAAGAGCATTCCTCGTCATCGTATGCTTTGATCACTATACTTTTTGTTGGGTCTACACACGCATCAGAGAACCCTAGAGCCTTAACCAGTTTGAGGGAGCATATGTTCAATCCTGCTCCGCCATCTACTAAAACCTGTCTAACTTTGTGCTTGTGGACAAAAGTTTCTATGTGCAATGCATCATTATGGTTGGTTTTAGGTGATGAGTAGTCTCGATCCGAAAAGGTGACATGGTGAGGTGTAGTGAGATATCCCACCATGGTTTGAAATTGATTGACATTGATGTCCTTGGGGACCGACGACTCTAGCAGGGTTTTATCTAGGATCTCTTTGTGTGCGGGAGAGATACGAAGCAACTCGAGTATAGAGATTTGCGCAGGAGTCTTTCCTAACTGGTCTATGAGGTTGAACTGACTTTTGGGTTTCCATTGTTGTGTGGTCGGGACAGGTTTTGGCTATTTAGCAGATGGAGCAGGTTGTGACTGTTTAGCAGATGGGCCCGGTATGGTGATTTTGGCTTGTCTAGCGGGAGGTGGACCAGCTATAGTGACCTTGCCACTGCGAGTAGTAGCATTACATTGGGGTGCTCTCTTGACCATAATGGTATTGATGTATTCATCGTCAGTTCGGACATTATTTATAATTGGTCCACTAGAATAATCGTACTTGGCTCGGGCGAAGTTAGCTTGATTCTGTGGACCTGAAGTGGAAGCATTATGAGAACCATGGTCCTGCAGTGGATTCTTATGGATAGTATGATCTGAATTGGAGGCGAATTGTGATCCACCTACTTTGATGATATGACTTTCGATAATATCTTGTATGAGGTTTTTCAATTGTCGACAGTTAGAAGTAGTATGTCCTTTTGCTCGATGGTAGTCACAAAATGCATTATCATTCCACCATGTTGGTTTGAATTGTCCTGGGTCATATGGTTTTGGTTCTTGAAGTATGATGACCCCATTCTGGAGGCATTTCCTCAGGACTTCTTCAATGGGTTCACCCAAAGGAGTGTATGTGCGACCCCTAGGGAATTGTCTCATCTGACGGTATTGTTCCTAATTATTTTAACCGTTCTGATTGTTTGAAAAAATATTGTGAGGAGGTGTCAATGTCGTTGTTGGTTTGTTTTGTTGTTGAACCCCTTTTAGGGTCAGTACAGGACCCACGATGTTTGCAGTTTTGGCGTCAACCACACCGTCATTTGTAACGTGCTTATTTTTAACCCAATATTTGTTTTTGTCGGCGGGTGGATTGACGTTTGTGTTTTTGGGACCGTACCTCAGTTCTCCCTTTGCTATAAGGGCTTTCTCAATCTAGACCCCCTTTTCAACTAAGTCTGTGAAGTTTGTGCAACAATGTACTTGTAGTGCATATTTTAGGGGCCTCAGAAGTGTTTGGACAAACATGTCGACTTTTTCCCTTTCGGGGATGTCAATGTGACATCGACTAGCGAGGCTTTTCCATTTTTGAAAGAATGGGATAAATGTCTCACCAGCATCCTCTTGCATGAGATTGCACAAGCTAGTGATAGAGGTATCCATGTCGATGTTGTACGCGTAATTTCTTATGAATTTTTGTTTAAGCTCATCCCATGTCCGGATATCCTTTTGGGCGGAAAACCATTCAAGGGCAGTACCCGCCAGACTTTTAGAAAAAAGTCTCATCAAATATGTTTGTTCATAGGCGATGTCCATACAATTGGTTGCAAATTTGCGAACATGTTCAATGGGGTTTATCTTGCCTCGATATTTTGTGAAATTGGGTGACACATATCCCGGAGGAAATGGAGGCATGCATAAGCTCATGTCGAATGGGTATACGTTTAGATCATAAGATATTTCTGATTTCTTGCCTGATACGTATATGTTTTGGATAGTTTTCTCTACATCCATCAATCGCATTTGTAAGGCATCCATAGCAGGATTATTTGTGATCCCGTGTGTTGGGTTGCCTGGTACACCATAGGTTCCCATTTGTTGTGGCGATATGGATTGTTGTGACATGTATGACATGTGTGGATTGGCGTGTTGTTGATATTGAAGGTTATGATTGGGTGCATGTTGATGAGTATGAACGTTAGATGAGTAGGTTGGGATGTGTCCTCCAGCCATGTGTGTCATTATTTGGGGGATGTTATGACCATGAATGTTATGATGTGTTAATGATGTCATGGGTTGTGTTACTTGGCCGCCTTGCGTGAATTGTTGAGTTTGCCTAAGAGGAATGTTTGTGTTTGTACCTTGGGAGGCAATGACATTTGACTATGTTGTCATGTTAACGTTTTGTTGTTGTCCTTGGATAAATACACGTCTTGTGGCTCCTCCCGAAGGATTTTGTGAAATACCACTGAGTGGATATGTCGAAGTTGTGCTCATGCTAGGAGATGGAGCTGTCAAGGGGGGATTGTTGTGACTTGATGATGCCCCCATCACATTTATTGTCGTGGCATTTATTGTCATGGTATTTATGGTGTTGGGGGTGTTTGGGATGTTGGAGGTGTTTGGGACGTTGGGAGTGGCATGCACTGTCGTTGTAGTGTCAACAAAAGTGTTGCTCGTAGTGTTTGGAAATTGACCACTATGTGACATGTTATGTGCGTTGTTGGTATTAGGGTCAGGAGGCGTCAAATTTAGCATGTTAATGTCAAATCCTTGTGGTAACTTAGCTCCTTCACTCAAGAGGATAGCTAAGTATATGTCTCTGTCATGACGGACCATTGTTTCAACGAACTGACAGGCCTCTGGGTCTTGTGCTAGTGCCTCTAAGTTTTCCTCAAGTAGTTGACCATTTTCATCTTTTTGCAAGAATGGTTCAAATGGACTGTTTGATGAGGATTGCATTGTCATTGGAGGTTGATTGTCTGAATTGGAAAATGGATCGTAAAAGGTCCAGTTTGGGTCATGTGTAGGATTGTCGACAGTGGAAGTGGGGTCTTGTCGAAAGTTTTCCATTTGTCGTTGTTTTTGGAGTCTAGTCTCCACCATAAAATGATATTGCTCGAAATGGAGATGACAACTAAATGCAAGTATGACACTATGTGAAGTCTAAGTTTAAAATGATGACTAGAATGACTAATGTTTTTGGATTTTCATGAATAGGATATGCAATGTGTAGACTTATAATGCAATTTAAGACAAGGGTATCTAAGCACTTCTACGCTCAAACTTTGTTTTCGATTTTGACTGCCAAAGGACTTTGTTTGAAAATGACAAGGTGACAAGGTCTAAATGACTAGTGAGTTTTCCTAACTAGACTTTTGAGTTGGAAAATCTCACGAAAGAGGACAATGACTAAAAAGGGATTTGATAACTTAGTCCAAGAGAGCCTAGTGTCGAAAGCAATGATGTTGTCGATTGTGCTGAGATTTGTCTAATCCTAAGTATGCAATGATTTGAAGCCTAGGGACAAACCAATGTCAAATGTATGTACCTAAAAATGATGGAGGATGAAACCTATGGTGACGAATGCAAACTAATGGTTGAAACTTTGAGCAATTTCAGACTTGGTTTCTGATAGAATCTCCTTGGAAACAGTGTTTGACAAATGATCGACAAAATGAAGACTTCGGATTTGACTCTGTATGAAGTTTTAAAATGTGACAGGAAAATGCGTCATTTGAGGTTTCAGTTGCGTCTTGGATTTGCAAATGCGGTTCAGAATCAGACAAATGCGTCTCAGTTTAGCAAATGCGACTCAATGATAGTCAGTTGCGTCTCAGTTTTGCGAATGTGGCGCAGATTGAACGAATGCGACTCGGAATCAGACAAATGTGACTCAGTTTTGTAGATGCGACTCAATGTTTCTCAGTTGCGTCACGACACATGCATATGCGGTATTTGAAAGGTCGAATGCGATTGATCAAAGCGATTGCGATTCAAAAAGTTAAATGCGGTTTGACAGATGCGAAAAGTTTGTCTTGTCATTTTTGATGGCAGATTTGATCTGTTTGATATTGAGCATTTTTTTTGGAGCTGTAAATGTGATAAGTCTAAAAAGCACTTGACAAGCACAGTGTTTTAACAGTAACCAAACACACATCAAATAAGCACAATCCTAGGTTAGGCCATGACAATATTTGCTAGATTCCACGCGGGTTTCCCCAACCGCATATCTGTAGCGTGTGAATTTAGAAGCTTGGCTGCACGGGCTCCCCCTTACAGTGCACTCTCTTCTCAGGCCAACCAAGCTTCCAACCCCCATGAAACTCCCATGGCGAGCTAATCACCTCTACTACAAACTGCGAAAGTGTGGATGCCTTCACACCAACCGGTGCTGCGCTAGCAAATAGAGGGTTTTTGGCTTACTACACAAAGGTTTTTAGTTCGGGACCCCCGTTCGAGTGGCCATACATGGGGCAAGAGATTAATCACCATTAAGGTGGCACTCCAGCCTGAAGAGGTTAAGCTCAACAGGGTTTAAGGGAGTACAACTCCGTCCGTATGACACATCCGCACTCACAATCTTAGGTTTTCCCTTAAGATTTACATTTATATACCGGTCGGGGGTAGCTTGGCCTTAGCTCCATTGCCAGTTTGAGTCACGTTGGGGTGATGAAATCCCCAGGCAGGCCCAATTTCTAGAGTTGGTAACTATTTCTCTTACACCCAAGATCGCCCGAAAGTGCGAGGGGAGAGGATACTCTGATATACCAAGTCAGGGTAATAACAGATAAAAATGGGTCTGGTTTTTTGATCACAAGGTTTTCACCAAGTGAGAGCATACTCACCTACCATTTTGCAAACACAGTTAAGCAAAGTAGACATGAAAGTTCTTTTTATGTGCACCAAAATTAAATGTTTGCTAATCTAAAAAAAAGAACAAGCATAATGTTTGTTTTATTCCGTCTTCAACATTCGAATCTGCAGACAAAAGATTAGTAGTTTCTTTATGAAATGATCTTCGACACATGAATAATAACCACCACACACTGCAAACGAAGATTAGTAACACAAAACCTTAGGCTAGCTAACATGTAGGAATGAAAAACCAAGAAATCAGAAGACCATAAAAACTAGGAAAAAAAACCAGAAACTAGAAAACCCTAAAACCCAAAAAACTAGAATGTTAAAAATGAAAGAAAATCTTTACTAGTCGAATGCGGCACGAAAGAGCGGATGCATCGTTCAGGACTTCAAATGCGGCTGAATATGTCAAATGCAGCTTTCCAGATATCGATTGCGGCTTGTCAGAGCGATTATGGCTCTTCTGTTGGCATATGCATCGTGACGCATCAAATGCGTCACGATGTTTTTAAAAAATGGTTGCGTCGTTCCGTACATGTACCTGCAAAACAATAGAAAACACACCAAAAAAATGTACGGAAATAATAGCAAATAACAGAGTTGTGTTTACATCAGGTTCACCAAATGTATCAATGGAAAATTAGATTGTTAGCTTATTAAATAGTAAACATCAAAATCCAATGAAATAACAAAGCACAAAGGAAATAAACATGAAAATAAAAGGAACAATGTTACCAAAAATCTTCATCTTCCATGGTTCACCTTTGTTACACCTTCTAGTTTGCAGCAAACAAATGAGGCCCTCAGATTTCAAATGAGCAACCTATAATAATGTTAAAGTCCTATGCAAATGTTGAAGGATTTATAAAATTGTGCCTATGTCTATGCCTATGACTATGATTGCCAATGTCTATGCCTAAACAATGCTAAAACTTGATCAAATACAAATAATAATTGCAATAAGAAATCTAAGTGTGCCAATGCCTAAAATGTAATGTGTCTGTGTGTAATCGAAAAGTGAGAGGAAAATGACATTTTATAGAAAATTCCATTTCGAATGGACGGACGAGATCAAATTCTAAGAAAGACCTAGAATGAGAGGTCCAAATTAAATCTGAGAATCCCTAATTAGGGTTAGGGAAAATTCATTAATCGAACGGTCAAGATAATATCTCAAATAATCAGATCGACGGTGGAGAATAAATGAGGAAATTAATTAAAGAAATAAAGATTTTCAAAAAATCAAGAAGATAAGATTGCCTAATTTGTGAGATTCGAAAAATCAAGAAGATAAGATTTGGACTGAAGATCAGATTTGAAAAATCAAGAATCTGCCCGATTACTTGATTTTTGGAAGAATAATATCTTTTTGAATTTAATTAATTCAAAATGATGATTTTGTGTGACAAGTAAATAATCTTTTTCAGATTATTTACTAAAAAGAGTGAAAGTTAATAAAATGAAATCATTTTAAATATTTTCATTTATTTAAAATGAAAGAAAAGTGAAATTAGTAATTAAATAATTAAAAATAATTATTTAATTTGGAAGATAAGACTGAATAATTAAATAAATTAATAAATTTATTTAATTGTGACAATTAGTGACATATCAAATAAATAAATGAAATTCATTTATTTAATAATCAGGAAGAATTAATGGAGAAAGGAATTTAAATAAATTAAGAAATTTATTTAATTAAGGGAAGACTTAGACAATTAATGACGTATTTAAAAATAAATTTATTTATTTATTTAATAATCATGAAGAATAAAGGACATAAATTAATTAAATAATTATGAATTATTTAATCAATAGTCGAATGTGGACCAAGGACATAATTAAATGTATTAATTATGCTAGGACGAAAGTGGTAAAAATGAAGCTTGCAGGCCTAGGTCATTTTTAGGTGTCTACACTAATGATGGTTATTCCCAGTACACTGTGCTTGACCTGTGGAGGCTGGTTGGCTGGGAATCATCTGCATGTTTTCTCTCTCATTGTTGCTACTAGAGCACACATGTTAAAGGTTCCAACAATCTCATAAATATGTTCCACCAGTGATTTTGTGTCACCAATTCTTGGCACTTTCCCTTGAAAATTCATCTAAGTGGCTAGCATTTGGGAATTTGCTTACACCACAAAAAATAGTTAACTCCACTGACCCTTGCACAATATATCCCATATTAGTTTGCATACTCTCCGAGTAGTCTAGTAATCTCCAAAAAATTTGCATGTCGAGTAATTTTTGCTTTTACTCTCGGGCAGTATACAGATGGATTTTCTCCCGTCAAATTATCGAGTAATCACCAGTAACTTGCAAAAAACCCACAAACTTGGCATGTTTGTGTGTATATAAATATGTTTGTGTGTGTATATGCATGCAAACTTGGCATCTTGTGTCTGTTTATAGATATGTATGTGTGCATAGTGCAGTTTTGAGTATACACATACATAAATATCCACACACATTTGTCAAGTATTTGTCGAGTATTTGTCGAGTATTTGCCGAGTTTTTCCTAAGTCAAAATTTTTGGGCTTGCCGAGTACTCTGTGATTCCAAGTATGTAAACTATGGTTGGTAAGACATTTGATTTGTTCTTTAAAGATTTATGGTTTATTTGATGAGGTTTTGTGGATGTTATATATTATGGTTTTGACAATGGGAGAATGCAGATAACTTGTGGAATTTGTGACCAACTTGTGTCTGGAGGGCCTAATCACTCTTCAAGTGGCTATGAGTACTATTTTCAAGGGTCCACAGGTATCATTGCATTTATTAAACCTAGCAATCTATTTGTTATGGATGGGTATTATGTACATTCAATTTCCATGCAAGGTCATTAGATTTTCTGTGTAACTTGTTTCCAAACTAAGGCCTTGAGTTTCTTCTGTCTTTTCTGTAGATTAAATTCATGAAGTTTCCACAGTCTATGATAATATTAAGAAAGGATTTCTAGATTAAACTGTGTATCAATTTTTTACATCAACGTTTTGGATCATACTCCATGATCCATCATCAGGATGCAATGCAGAAAGAGAGAGAGTGAAAAATGGAGTAGACTTGGGAAGATAAAAAGATGAGGGAAAAATGAAGGACCCAAAATTGAAAAAATTATAAATCTAAAATTAAAAAAAGGACAGACAAAACCAATGAACAAAAAGAACAATCAAGACATTAGAAGGAGAACAAAATTGGTAAAGAACAAAAAAAGAGACCAACAAATGAAAAGAGAACATAAGAATAACAAATGAATTAGAGAAAGGAAAATAAGGAGACTTCAAAATAATTAAAAATAAAAAGAATAAGTAAAAGAATACAATAAAACAAAAGAGGAATTAAGGAAGAAGTAAGAAGGAAAAAAGAAACAAACCCACCTAGAAATAAAATAAAATAAAGACAAGAAATACTAATTAGAACCAAAGAACATTCAAACAAAGGGGCAAAGCAAAGAACATTCAACAAACAACCAAAAATAAAGACAAAAAAACACTAATGAAAATTGCAATTAAATTGATTAAGAGGCCAAAGAAAACCAATGAGAAATAAAATAAAAGACAACAAATAGCAATCAACCAACAACAAATTAAAGACGAGACAAGCCAAAAAAATCAAAGAACATTCCAACAAAAGGACCCCAAATTATTAATTAAATCAAAATAACAAAGAACACCCAACAAACAACAAAATAGAGACAAGAAACAAAAAAGAAAAAAGAAGAACCATCAAACAAAAAGACTACCAATAAATTAATTAAATTAAAAAGAAAGAGCATTCAACAAACAACAAACAGACAAGAAATATGAACACGATTTCTTATTGTTGCATTCTGTTTCTAGGATTGCTTGTGCAGGAATATTAATAAGTGGCAACTGCTTTGAATGGATACTATAATTTTTATCCCGTTTTATGCCTGTGAACAGGGAAACCTTGATTTTAGAAGTAATTGCTTTATAGTAATCAAACAATAGTTTTTGTAGATTTTTGAGTTGTCTTATACTAGGGAATAAACATAAGTTTCCTTTCCTTAAGTTAATTGTGTTAAATTACATCCAACGGTGATCTAGCAATTCAGAAAAAAATAACATTCATTGAAGGCTAGATGTGAGTGTATTAGGACAAATATAAAAGAAATATTTTCATTTAAAAAAATGGGAGCCATCTACACTCTTTACGAATGCAAGTATTTGCATGCTCATGTGCATCTATTTGTGTGCATTTTTCTTGTGTTATAAGGGTTGATGTTGGGGAAATGAAGGATGTAGGAAGCATGGTTCAAAAACTTGAACTTGACAAAAGCTTGGGAGGCTACTCCGACTTGGGTCTTTGCGAGAATTCAGCAAAAATGTGGCAAAATTTAGAAACATTAAAAAACACATAAATTTGTAAAATAGTCTTAAAAAATATACATAAATTTGAATTTAGAGAACTTGTAAGTAGTTTTTCATATATATATATATATATATATATATATAAAAAATTCAATACACATCAGTGTCATATAATATTCTTAAATTAACCACTCGTGTAACCTCAGGAGCCACTGTATCGCAGAGCTGCACATCTTGGCCAGTGATCCATGCAAGGGGAAGTTTGAGGCAATTGATGCCTCCTTTCATGCCTAATCCACAATAATTGCACACTAGTATTCCTATCTCTCTGCTTGGCGCGCAATGCTTCCAAGTGGGGTCCTTAGCCTTGTCACCACACTTCTGTTGTTTATCAATGTCATTTCTCTATCAAAAAATTGAAAATTAAAGCCTAGCAAAAAGGAAAAAACTAAAAAATTTAAACATTGTACAAAGCAAACAATAGTGGCTAGCTTTCACAGAAGGAACTTGAAATGATCAGACCTAGAATGAAAAGAAAAAAATTAAAAACAAAAAATTAAAAAGTTCAAAAAGTTACATTATCACATACCTGTCAAATGCATTTGATAAGTTCGCCAAATCATTCCATAGTCATTCAGATTGGTCAAAATCACCTGAAATGGACACAATTAGATCAAAGTATTGTTAGGTCAAAAACACAAAGGAGAAAATGTAAAAATGAGGTGTTTTTAGGGGTTTTCTGCTGGTGATTGTCATTATGTGCAGGTTGGTGAGTTTACTTGTTGGATTTGCCAAATTTGGTGACTTTTCTGGCAAGTGAATTGTTGGAAACTTGCCTGCAAGTTGCTGGACACATTCTGCTCATAAATTAGTGAGTAAATTGCCAAGTTTTTCATCTATGGTAGGGACTAGGGACTATAAATCTAGCATGTATAAATTTTCTTAGACAGAGCCCAAATTATTAGAGTGTTAATTGCAAATCACCTTTAAATATTTTCACCTAACATCATAGGATACAAATGCTTTAGAAACATGTAGGCCTAACACAGAATGCTATTGGTGCAAGTCAATTTCTTCGAAAAACACAGTTGTTGCCAATGGCACAAGAGAAGTTCCTATTGGTCAAAGGTAATTTGTGATGGGAATGGTCTACAAGCATTTACAAGTCAATTTTAGATAAACTTAATGTTAATTCAAACATAAAATTGTTATTATTGGTGAATTCCTATGAACAATTAATAGCCTTTAGAATCTTAGATCATAGCTCTGTCTCTCTTCCTGTATATAGATAGATAGAAGACTTTTTGGCAATAATGAAATTAATAGTTTAAATTTAAGTTTTGGCTATATATATATTATTACAAAATTTGTTGGAATGATATTATCTGTTGTCTTGTGTGAGTGATGACCTATCTAGTTCAGCCCATACCCTACTGGTTTCATTCACAAACCAGTGTTTATGTGATATCTGTTGTTTCTAGGTTAAACACAAGTAGATACTTCTTTTGTTGTTTAAAGCCTTAAAGATCTACATATGTAGCTCCAAAATTCAGTCTTATACGTTTGTTGTTCTATACTTGGCGATTCTACATTATAGTCACTCACTATTATAATTTTGCAGATGTATGAATCCTAGACACAATGAGTTTGCAACATGCAAGAGAGGAGAATGAAATTTACAAGTAGTGGATTCAATTTTGTATATTGTGAAGATTCCTAATGTACAACATATGTCATTTATGATTTTACAGAATCTTGTAGGGTGACAAATATGAGACCCATGCTTTCAGAACCAATGGTAAATGCTAACTGTATAGTTACTATTGATGGTAAGACTTTACTGGAATTCTGAGGAGAGACTGTTTGGTTTTTGAAAGAATTGTTTTTATTTCATGAAGGTTTTTGTTATGTAGATCATGCCTTTGGTTTATTTTTATGTGATTTATTTTGATCCTAGTGATCATGTAATTAGCTGATAGGCTATATATAGTGTGAGATTTGAGTCCAAACCTGTCTCACGCCGGAAACAGGTCGTTGTTAAACCATTTGTCAATCGTTGTTTACCGTCACTTTTTCTTAGCCCTAAAAGTTAGATATTTTCAGACCCACTTTTGTTTACAGAGCACGGTGAGTGGGAGGAGATAGATGCGGTGAGCCCTAACTGAAGTCGGTCGAGTGCATACAACTTTTCTATTCATTCACACTTGATAATGGGGATGCCGACAGGGAGCTGTATGAGCAGTCACGTCGACGTACAACTCTGTGAGAAGGGGGAAGTGACCTTGTTTTACCCTACTCTTGTCTCTCATGGGGTTTGCTCTTTCTCTTTGAGGGGAGTATGCCAAAATGATCTTAATGAGGTGTGGAGCTTTGCATTTGACATTCGTTCAACTTCCTCTATGAAATAGATTGAGGCAGCAGCTGTAGGGAAATTGGTTTTCGTTAGTCTCATTTAAGAAAAACTCTCCTGTGGGAGGGCTTCATAAAATTTTCCTGCAAACTTTGCCCATTTATTCTCATCAAATTGCTGATAACATGACACAAACTATGCAGAACTTGAGGTAAGTCACTTGCCATGGTCTCTGGAGTTTTTTTTGGGAATCTGTTAGTTACTATTATCATTTAATTTTTGTTTTTTATTTCGTTCTAAAACAATTGTGATGTTATCTATTCAATGAAGGCGTGGATCTTCAAAATTTGTCTTGCACTAGGAAAAACAACTACCAGGCAGTTGAAATATTCCTGGCGTCTCGAGCTAAAACACTGAACCAAATAAGCATTTTTAATCAAAAGCCCTCCAAATATTAGAAGTTACAATTGTTTCAAGTATGAAAGTCTTTTTAAAAAACTCATTTTGTGCTATGCATATCCTAGAATCATATTGAGGCACCACAATTTTGCACTATATGTTAAATCCTCATTGCAGTAGATTTTATAAAATACCTCTCATTGTTAGAATGAGATTTTCGAACCAAAAACAGAGAGCTGCAGATCTCTCTGAGGGCATAAAGTCAAATAGTTCACGTGTCTTGCATATGTTTCCGCATTTTGCATATATGTCTAATAGATTAGTTAATACCTAACAAAAATCACCCTTCCTTTATCCTTTGATAGATTCCTGTTCTAAAGCTTCAAGCATGGCATGGGCAAGCAAAATGCTAGAAATCGTTGCAGAATTTGGCTTGACACTACTAATTGCATTTGCTTCAACTTTGTAAAGCCTTTTTAAAAAATCCAGTTTGTACATATCCTCCAATCATGGCATTCCATGAGATTGCATTTCGTTGACCAATTATGTCAACTTGATGAAACAAACATTGAAATCTGGGTGTATTTTTTCAAACTAAAGAGAGCTATTTGGGTTATTCAATAGCACAACCACTTTACCTGTTATTTATTCACATACTTGCCACAGTACAATCAGACCAAGAATTGGTGGGAATGAAATTCAGATATCACTAACGGGGTAGAAGATATAGATGAGTACTTGTCTAATCATTAACAACTATCATGATTTATATAGAAAATTTAGGAAATGACAAAATCCCAATGAATTTTACATGCAGAGAGCTAAGAGCTAGGAATCAGGAGACACGATAGAAGTATTAATATGGTGTTGGTTCATTGGCAAGCATGAGAGAATTTCACACTATCAAGCAAGATCAAATTGCTTTTGCCATCTGTTGAGTATGTAGAACTAGGACTATTGGGGTTTACTATTCACTCATGTGGGGTGGTTGCTCCTGCAATAAGGTGTAATCACAAAGCCATGAGGGTTGCTAGGCCCCTGGTAGTGGATTTTTTCTTCCTAGAAGAGATTGCCTCAGCAGATAATTTGAGTTCTAACATTTTGATAAGCATGGGTTAGCCGAACACCCAAGATTTAAAAAAGAAGAAAAATGAAACATTAATTTTCCCATCTTAGATGGCACAAGTACAAAGGGATGAGGACAGATGTAAGACCCCTCAGACCCATCATCTAAGCTAAAGGAAAGTTATGATAGGCAGAGTAGTTACTTGGGGCATATTTCTAGAAAGTTCAAAAAATGGAAAAGCATGTTACTGAAGAATTGATCAGTGATCGCAAGATGTGCTAGATATCAGCTGATTAGTTTTACTTTTATATTAGTTTGGAAATGATGTGCATTATTTGGATTGTCAAAATATGTCTTCGGATGCTCCACTTTTTGAATTGTAATGTAAATGAGGGTCAACGTCATATCAACTACAGATTGTCAAGTTCTATGATGCAAATGAGAATAAAGTTACATTGAATATTGTCATTGGATTACTTCAAATTTGATGCAATAGGGAGATTCTAATTTGGCATGATATATCACTTGTTTTCTTATAGAGTCTAGGTAAAGCACCAAAAATTACTGGGTTTTTCATTTGTAGTTGGGAATCTTGCTGTTGATGGACCTATTTTATGATATTTTGCATAGATAGTACTATATTAGTGATGCAACATTCAAATGATTGTTGAACCCAAGTGACTATAGTCCAAACAATATACAGGGTTTGATATTTATTAAATTAGCTGGAAAATATAGCTCTTATCCTGGGAAAAAGATCTGCATGAAATAGGATTTTCCAGGGCACCTGCCTCCTTGAAATTGAGAAGCTCATGAAATTCTCAACACCCTACCATGTGAACAAGCACTCTATTGAACAAGAAATCATAGATGTAGATCCCATCTTCTTGCAGGGTACATGGTGGTTATGTTGGAAATATATGCCTCAATCCCACAGGCTGAAACCTCTAAGAGAGACAAGTCGGTGTGACATGCTTTGTGTCTGGCCGACTAGCAGTTGAAACCTTGTTGAACAGTTCTGGTTGTTGAGACCTTGTTTCCATCTTGTCGAGTGGACCTGTCGCTGTGACTTGTGGCAATCGTTGTAACCCTATGCCGAGTGGAGATCTCTGGCCAATAGGACATTTCTATCGTATATCGGGGAGACTCTGGGCGACAAGCGGTGTCGGGGAGACCCTTGGCTAAAAGGCTTATCGAGATTGTATGTCTCGCCGACAGGGTGTTACACATGTGGTCATCGGAGTAACGAAAGGGGTCGCTATGAAGTCTTAGCGACGAATAATGTCTCACCGACAGCTTAATCTTGGAGGCATCGGGGTAACACTAAGGGTTCGCTAAGAACTCTTAGCAATGGAGAGAAGTCTTGCCAACTGTTGTTTGGTGCTCGGTATGACTTAAGACTTCAGAGTAACGTCTCGGCGATAGCGATATGTCTTGGTGATAGATGAGCACTTCAGAGTAACTTTGAAACTCGGTATGATCTCCTGGCGAAAGCGATAAGTATCGCCGACTGTTGAACGTTTCAGTATAACATAAAGGCTCGGTATGATCTCTCAATGAAAGTGATAAGTCTTAGCAATAGCTCTCTGGACTCAGTGTAACATCTTGCCAATAGTATGGACTCTTGGCGATATCGAATGCTAACTTCGTGGCGTTGGGGAGACACGGTTAGTGTCTCACCGACATGCCAACACAGGGTGAACGCCTTTGACCGAGTGAAGACTATCCTACGTGGCTTGTATTCGACCAATTAGAGAAGCCGAATGGGAACCGCTAGCAGTTGGACTGTTGCGGCCATTACTGAGAGGAAGCTCGACAGACATGGGCAACATGGATATACTCTGAAGTTGTAGATGTTCAATGGTTTGACAAATTGGTGGTGTGGTTGTATGATCAGTGGATGAATTCGATTCTGATCATAGTGAATGTTGTTGTAAACTAACATCAGAAAGATAAGACCGATCTTTGTATGTAATCTTTATTACTGTAATATAAAGTGACTTCTGTTGGTGTGGTGGGTTTTTCTCTCGTAAGGGTTTTCCCACGTAAATCTAGTGTTCATATGTGTATGTCTAATTCTCTGTTTCTGTTATCTCTTTCATGTGCATCTTAATTGGACTGTAATTGTAGAAATTTAAAAGTGTATTTGCATTCTTCCCTGAGGTTTTGATGTTAGGAGAGTTGCTTTTGCATCTAGCTTTCCTTATAAGTGGTATCAAAGCCTGGCCAGTTGTGTTATCCTTGTGGGTACGTTGGGTTTTTTGAGTCAATTATGTTCAGTGGGAGTATTGTAGAATTTTGTTATTTCTAATTACAGATTGAGATGGCAAGCACGTCGGGAAAGATTGAAATAGAGAAATTCAATGGCAGCAATTTTGAGTTGTGAAAACTTAAAATGGAAGATCTACTTGTTGATCGTGATCTTTGGATTGTTGTGTCTGGAACGAAGCCTATAGGCATGAAGCAAGAAGATTGAGACCTTGCAGATAGAAAGTCTAAGGGGCTGATAAGACTCTGTTTGGAAGACCTCATTCTTCTCAATGTGCATGAAGAGAAGACTGCATCTTCCTTGTGGAAGAGACTGACATCTATTTATAAGGGGAAGTCCTTGGTGAATAAACTATTCCTGAGGAAGAAGTTGTACACTTTGAGAATGCAGGAAGGAGGGTCTGTTGCTGATCATTTGAACGCATTCAACATGCTGATTGCACAATTAACATTTTTTGGTGTGAAGATTGATGAAGAGGATCGTTGTATGTTGATATTGTGTTTTTTGCCAGATTCATGGGATCACCTGGTGATGGGTATTGGGAGTACAACATCCAATTTCAAGATGGAAGATGTTGCTTATTTGTTATCAGAAGAGATGAGAAGGAAATCTTCTGAGATGGTGAAGGAGGCCCTTGCTGTTAGAGGAAGGTAGAAAGAGAAAGGCAAGAAAAAGGACAAGAAGTCCAAATCAAAATCAGAGGGGAGATCAAAGTCTCCTGGCAAGAAGTCCAAGGTGAAGTGTTGGAACTGTGGGCAACCTGGTCATGTCCGAAAGGATTGTAAAGAGGAGAAGAAGAAGAAGTATTCTTCTGACAATGATTCTTCTCAGAGTGATGCAGACGCCTTCATTGTAGCCTTGACTACACAGGAATTAGATGATGTCTGACTGATTGATTCTGGAGCATCTTTCCACATGACATCTTATAGAGACTGGTTCACGAAGTATGAAGAATACGATGGTGGAAAGGTGTACTTGGCAAGTGATTCAACTTTGGAAATTGTTGGCCGTGGAAGAGTCAGAATTCAATTCCATGATGGAAGAGTGAAGGGAATTAATGATGTAATGCATATACCAAGTCTGGCTCGAAACTTACTTTTTGTTAGTAAGCTGAATGATATTGGAGTGCAAGTCACGTTCTCTGGAAATGGCTGCAAGATGACTAGAGGTTCAATGGTGCTAGCAAGGGGTGCTTGTATTGGTACCTTGTACAAGTTGGATGCACATGCTGCTCAATGCAACAGTGTCTCTGTAAAGTCACAGAAAGCTACTCATGGAGGAAAAGAGGGAAATGTTCCTAATTGTGTAAACTCTATGGAAGTTAAACTTCCAGCAGAAAAGACTATGCTCTGGCATCATAGGCTAGGCCACATTGAAGAGAAAGGTTAAAAAACCTTGAAGAATAAAAACCCGGTTGAGGGGCTCAAAGATTGTAACTTTGAATTTGAATTCTGTGAACATTGTATATATGGAAAACAACACCGTGTTTCTTTCTATTCTAGTCCTCATAAATCTTCTGGTTTGCTAGATTATATTCATTCTGATGTATTTGGTCCAGTAAATGTTCCTTCTTTGTCTAAGTCAAGGTACTATGTATCGTTTATTGATGATTATTCGAGAAGAACATTTGTTTATTTTTTGAAAAGTAAATCAGAAGTGTTCAGTCGGATTAAGGAATTTAAGAACCTTGTAGAAAATTAGAATGGAAGAAAAATAAAATGTTTAAGGACTAATAATGGCGGTGAATTTTATTCTGATGATTTTGAGAGGTATTGTAAAGACCATGGGATTAAAAGACATAAGACTACAGCTTATACTCCACAGCAAAATGGAGTTGCAGAAAGGTTCAATAGGACAGTGATAGAGAGAGTATGAAGTATGCTGAGTAGTGCTAGCTTGGAGGAGAAGTTCTAGGCTGAGGCAGTTGCTAGAGCATGTTACTTGATAAATCGTTCTCCAAATTCTACTCTTCTTGAGAAAACACCTTTGGAAGCGTGGTCTGGTAAGAAGCCCTCTTTAAGACATATTTGTGTTTTTGGCTGTGAGGCATATGCACATGTGTCGTATGAGAAAAGATCTAAGTTGGAGAACAAGACTGTTAAATGTATTTTTATTGGCTATAGTGCTGACATTAAAGGATACAAGCTTTGGAATCCTGATACAGAGAAGGTTTTGTACAATAGAAGTGTAATATTTCGTGAGTTGAAGCCTTCTACCTTGGAACTGCAGTCAAAGACAAAGTCTAAAAATAATAAGGATATAGTTGAAATTCCTCCTACACCAGAGAAAGAGGAATTGAAAATTCAAAATGTACCTAAAACTGAGGAGAGCTCAAGTAGTTCTGAAAGTTCTGAAGAAGAAGAAGAACCTCAGCCTCGGCAAGTGAGGAGGTCAACTCATAAAAGAAGGCAACCTGATAGGTATGGGTTTTCTTTGATAGATTTCTACTTGTGCCTATGCTTTAATTTCTAGCACTGATGAGCCTAGGATTGTGAAAGAGGCATTTAGAATGTCTGATTTAGACTCTTGGTTGGAAGCCATGAATGAAGAAATGACATCATTAGAAAAGAATGACACTAGGAGTTTGGTGCCCTTGCCTAAAGGAAGAAAAACTGTTGGCTGCAAATGGGTATTTAAAAAGAAAATAGGTTTGGATGGCAGTGTGGAAAAATACAAGGCGAGGTTGGTTGCGAAGGGTTATTCCCAGGTAGAGGGAATTGATTATGGGGAAATTTTTTCTCCTATAGCTAAACTGACATCTATTAGATTTCTTTTGTCACTTGCAGCAGCGTATGACTTAGAGGTCGAACAGATGGATGTGAAGACATCATTTCTTCATGGTGATCTTGAAGAAGAAATCTATATGTCCCAACCTGAGCACTTTGTGGAGAAAGGTAAAAAGAAACTGGTTTGCAAATTAAAAAAGTCTCTGTATGGGTTAAAGCAGTCACCTAGAATGTGGTACCAGAAATTTGATACTTTTGTATTGTCTTTGGGATTTATAAGATCAAAATCTGACCATTGTGTCTATTACAAAGCTAAAAGTGATCAAGTTCTTATTATTGCTCTCTATGTTGATGATATGTTGTTCATAGGCAATAATAAGTTGATGATTTATGATCTTAAGTCTCAGTTGTTTGCTAAGTTTGAAATGAAAGATCTTGGTGCAGCAAGGTATATTCTGGGGATGGAGATAACCAGGGACATGAATAGTAGAAAATTTTGGCTCAGTCAGAATAAGTATATCAAGACAATTCTAGAGAAATTTTGCATGAATGATTGCAAGCAGCTAGTTGTTCCAGTTTTGCATGGAACAAAACTATCTGTTGAAGACTATCCAAAATCTACTACTGAGATGGAGGACATGTCCAGTGTACCTTATGCTAGTGTGGTTAACAGTCTTATGTATACAATGGTCTGTACAAGGCCAGACATTGCCCAAGTAGTGGGAGTACTTAGTCGATTTATGGCTAATCCTGGAAAGACACATTGGGATGCTGTGAAAAGAGTTTTCAGATATTTGAAGGGAACTTTAGAGTTTGCTTTGTGTTACCATGGGAACTTGGTTGAATCATAGAGGACTCTCAGTATTTGAGGCTATGTGGATTCTGATTGGGCAGGGGACATTAACAGCGGAAGATCCACAAGTGGATATACTTTCATGTTGAATGGTGGTGTAGTGAGTTGGATGAGTAAGCGAAAGGTTGTAGTCGCTTTGTCCACTACAAAGGCTGAATACATGGCAACTACACATGCTTGTAAATAAGCAGTTTGGTTAAAACGTTTGTGTTCTAACATTGGTTTTGATGCAGGGCAAATAACTATTTTTTGTGACAGTTAGAGTGCAATTTGTCTAACAAAGAATCATACTTTCCATGCCAGGACGAAACATATAGATGTACAGTATCACTTTGTACGAGATATGGTGGAGGATGAAAATGTCAGTTTGGAAAATGTTGATACTCTGGAGAATGTTGCAGATGCATTGACAGAGCGAGTGAGCACAGATAAGTTCAAGTGGTGTGCCAGTTCGATGGGCCTTAGTGCCCATGATTTTCAGTAGGTTTGTTGTGCTCTAGAGGTGCCTGTGTCATCTTCATCAAGTACGAGATTGTTGGAAATATATGCCTCAATCCCACAGGCTGAAACCTCTAAGAGAGACAAGTCGGTGTGACATGCTTTGTGTTTGGCTGACTAGCAGTTGAAACCTTGTTGAACAGTTCTGGTCGCTGAGACCTTGTTTGGAGCGGACCTGTTGCTGTGACTTGTGGCAATCGTTGTAACCCTATGCTGAGTGGAGATCTCTAGCCGATAGGCCATTTCTATCGTATATCGGGGAGACTCTGGGTGACAAGCGGTGTCGGGGAGACCCTTGGTCGAAAGGCTTATCTCGGTATGAAGTCTTATCGAGATTGTATGTCTCGCCGACAGGGTGTTACACATGTGGTCATCAGAGTAACGAAAGGGGTCGCTATGAAGTCTTAGCGACGAACGATGTCTCGCCAACAGCTTTAACTTGGAGGCATTAGGGTAACACTAAGGTTTTGCTAAGAACTCTTAGCGATGGAGAGAAGTCTTGCCGACTGTTGTTTGGTGCTCGGTATGACTTAAGACTTCGGAGTAACGTCTCAGTGATAGCGATATGTCTTGGCAATAGATGAGCACTTCAGAGTAAATTTGAACCTCGGTATGATCTCCTAGCGAAAGTGGTAAGTCTTTCCGACTGTTGAACATTTCGGTATAACATAAATGCTCAGTATGATCTCTCAACGAAAGCGATAAGTCTTAGCGATAGCTCTCTGGACTCAGTGTAACATTGTGCCAATAGTATGGACTTAGCGATATCGAATGCTGACTTCGTGGCATCGAGGAGACACGGTTAGTGTCTCACCGACATGCCAACACAGGGTGAACACCTTTGACCGAGTGAAGACTATCCTACATGGCTTGTATTCGACCAATCAGAGAAGCCGAATGGGAACCACTAGCAGTTGGACTGTTGCGACTGTTACTGAGAGGAAGCTCGACAGACAAGGGCGACATGGATATACTCTGAAGTTGTAGATGTTCGATGGTTCGACAGATTGGTGGTGTGGTTGTATGATCAGTGGATGAATTCGATTCTAAGAACATTGTAATGTGAAAGTTCTGTATGAGGTTGATCATAGTGAATGTTGCTGTAAACTGACATCAAAAAGATAAGTCTGATCTCTGTATGTAATCTTTATTACTATAATACAAAGTGACTTCTATTGGTGTGGTGGGTTTTTCTCCCGTAAGGGTTTTCCCACGTAAATCTGGTGTTCATATGTGTATGTCTAATTCTCTATTTCTATTATCTCTTTCATGTGCATCTTAATTGGACTGTAATTGTAGAAATTTAAAAGTGTCTCTGCATTCTTCCCTGAGGTTTTGATGTAAGGAGAGTTGCTTCCGCATCTAGCTTTCCTTACAAGTGGTATTAGAGCCTGACCAATTGTGTTAACCTTGTGGGTACGTTGGGTTTTTTGAGTCAATTCTGTTCAGTTGGAGTATTGTAGAAGTTTGTTATTTCTAATTACAGATTGAGATGGGAAGCACGTCATGAAAGATTGAAATAGAGAAATTCAATGGCAGCAATTTTGAGTTGTGGAAACTTAAAATGGAAGATCTACTTGTTGATCATGATCTTTGGATTGTTGTATCTAGAACGAAGCCTATAGGCATGAAGTAAGAAGATTGAGACCTTGTAGATAGAAAGTCTAATGGGCTGATAAGACTCTGTTTGGCAGACCTCATTCTTCTCAATGTGCATGAAGAAAAGACTACATCTTCCTTGTGGAAGAGACTGACATCTATTTATCAGGGGAAGTCCTTGGTGAATAAACTATTCCTGAGGAAGAAGCTGTACACTTTGAGAATGTAGGAAGGAGGGTCTGTTGCTGATCATTTGAACACGTTAAACATGTTGATTGCACAGTTAACATCTGTTGGTGTGAAGATTGATGAAGAGGATCGTTGTATGTTGATATTGTGTTTTTTGCCAGATTCATGGGATCACCTGGTGATGGCTATTGGGAGTATAACATCCAGTTTCAAGATGGAAGATGTTGCTTCTTTGTTATCAGAAGAGATGATAAGGAAATCTTCTGAGATGGCGAAGGAGACCCTTTCTGTTAGAGGAAGGTCGAAAGAGAAAGGCAAGAAGAAGGACAAGAAGTCCAAATCAAAATCAGAGGGGAGATCAAAGTCTCCTGGCAAGAAGTCCAAGGTGAAGTGCTGGAACTGTGGGCAACCTGGTCATGTCCGAAAGGATTGTAAAGAGGAGAAGAAGAAGAAGAAGTATTCTTCCAACAATGATTCTTCTCAGAGTGATGCAGACGCCTTCATTGCAGCCTTGGCTATAAAGGCATTAGATGATGTCTGGCTGATTGATTTTGGAGCATCTTTCCACATGACATCTCATAGAGACTGGTTCACAAAGTATGAAGAATACGATGGTGGAAAGGTGTACTTGGCAAGTGATTCAACTTTGGAAATTGTTGGCTGTGGACGAGTAAAAATTCAATTCCCTGATGGAAGAGTGAAGGGAAATAATGATGTAATGCATATACCAGGTCTGGCTCAAAACTTACTTTTTGTTAGTAAGCTGAATGATATTGGAGTGCAAGTCACGTTCTCTGGAAATGGCTGCAAGATGACTAGAGGCGCAATGGTGCTAGCAAGGGGTGCTCGTATTGGTACCTTGTACAAGCTGGATGCACATGTTGTTCAATGCAACAATCTCTGTAAAGTCACAGAAAGCTACTTAGAGGAAAAGAGGGAAATGTTCCTAATTGTGTAAACTCTATGGAAGTTAAAATTCCAGCAGAAAAGACTATGCTCCGCCATCATAGACTAGGCCACATTGGAGAGAAAGGTTAAAAAACCTTGAAGAATAAAAACCTGGTTGAGGGGCTCGAAGATTGTAACTTTGAATTTGAATTCTGTGAACATTGTATATATGGAAAACAACACCGTGTTTCTTTCTATTCTAGTCCTCATAAATCTTCTGGTTTGCTAGATTATATTCATTCTGATGTATTTGGTCCAGTAAATGTTCCTTCTTTGTCTAAGTCAAGGTACTATGTATCGTTTATTGATGATTATTCGAGAAGAACATTTGTTTATTTTTTGAAAAGTAAATCAGAAGTGTTCAGTCAGTTTAAGGAATTTAAGAACCTTGTAGAAAATTAGACTGGAAGAAAAATAAAATGTTTAAGGACTGATAATGGTGGTGAATTTTGTTCTGATGATTTTGAGAGGTATTGTAAAGACCATGGGATTAAAAGACATAAGACTACACCTTATACTCCACAACAAAATGGAGTTGCAAAAAGGTTCAATAGGATAGTGATGGAGAGAGCACAAAGTATGCTGAGTAGTGCTAGCTTGGAGGAGAAGTTCTGGGTTGAGGCATTTGCTACAACATGTTACTTGATAAATTGTTCTCTAAATTCTGCTCTTGTTGAGAAAACACCTTTGGAAGCATGGTCTGGTAAGAAGCCCTTTTTAAGACATTTGTGTTTTTGGCTGTGAGGCATATGCACATGTGCCATATGAGAAAAGATCTAAGTTAGAGAACAAGACTGTTAAATGTATTTTTATTGGCTATAGTGTTGGCATTAAATGATACAAGCTTTGGAATCCTGATACGGAGAAGGTTCTGTACAGTAGAAGTGTAATATTTCGTGAGTTGAAGCCTTCTACCTTGGATCTGCAGTCAGAGACAAAGTCTTAAAATAATAAGGATGTAGTTGAAATTCCTCCTACACCAGAGAAAGAGGAATTGAAAATTCAAAATGTACCTGAAACTGAGGAGAGCTCAAGTAGTTCTGAAAGTTCTGAAGAAGAAGAAGAATCTCAACCTCAACAAGTGAGGAGGTCAACTCATAAAAGAAGACAACCTGATAGGTATGTGTTTTTTTTTATAGATTTCTACTTGTGCCTATGCTTTAATTTCTGGCACTGATGAACCTAGGACTGTGAAAGAGGCATTTAGAATGTTTGATTTAGACTCTTGGTTGGAAGCCATGAATGAAGAAATGACATCATTAGAAAAGAATGACACTTGGAGTTTGGTGCCTTTTCCTAAAGGCAGAAAAGCTGTTGGCTGCAAATGGGTATTTAAAAAGAAAATAGGTCTAGATGGCATTATGGAAAAATACAAGGCGAGGTTGGTTGTGAAGGGTTATTCCCAGGTAGAGGGAATTGATTATGGGGAAATTTTTTCTCCTGTAGCTAAGCTGACATCTATCAGATTTCTATTGTCACTTGCAACAGCGTATGACTTAGAGGTCGAATAGATGGATGTGAATACATCATTTCTTTATGGTGATTTTGAAAAAGAAATCTATATGTCCCAACCTGAGCACTTTGTGGAGAAAGGTAAAGAGAAACTGGTTTGCAAGTTAAAAAAGTCTTTGTATGGGTTAAAGCAGTCACCTAGAATGTGGTACCAGAAATTTGATACTTTTGTATTGTCTTTGGGATTTGTAAGATCAAAATCAGATCATTGTGTCTATTACAAAGCTGAAAGTGATCAAGTTCTTATTATTGCTCTCTATGTTGATGATATGTTGTTCATAGGCAATAGTAAGTTGATGATTTATGATCTTAAGTCTCAGTTGTCTGCTAAGTTCGAAATGAAAGATCTTGGTGTAGTAAGGTATATTCTAGGGATGGAGATAACCAGGGACATAAATAGTAGAAAACTTTGGCTCAGTCAGAGTAAGTATATCAAGACTGTTCTAGAGAGATTTTGCATGAATGATTGCAAGCAACTAGTTGTTCCATTTTTGCATGGAACAAAGCTATCTGTTGAAGACTGCCCAAAATCTCCTACTGAGATGGATGACATGTCTAGTGTACCCTATGCTAGTGCGGTTGGCAGTCTTATGTATGCAATGGTCTGTACAAGGCCAGACATTGCCCAAGTAGTGAGAGTACTTAGTCGGTTTATGGCTAATCCTGGAAGGACACATTGGGATGCTGTGAAAAGAGTTTTTAGATATTTGAAGGGCACTTCATAGTTTGCTTTGTGTTACCATGGGAACTTGGTTGAATCACATAGGACTCTCAGTATTCGAGGCTATGTGGATTTTGATTGGGCAGGGGACATTGACAGCAGAAGATCCACAAGTGGATATTCTTTCATGTTGAATGGTGGTGCAGTGAGTTGAATGAGTAAGCGGCAGGCTGTAGTCGCTTTGTCCACTATAGAGGATGAATACATGGCAGCTACACATGCTTGTAAATAAGCAGTTTGGTTAAAACGTTTGTGTTCTAACATTGGTTTTGATGTAGGGCAAATAACTATTTTTTGTGATAGTCAAAGTGCAATTTGTCTGGCAAAGAGTCCTACTTTCCATGCTAGGACGAAACATATAGATGTACAGTATCACTTTGTACGAGATATGGTGGAGGATGGAAATGTCAGTTTGGAAAAGGTTGATACTCTGGAGAATGTTGTAGATGCATTGACGAAGTGAGTGAGCACATACAAGTTCAGATGGTGTGCCAGTTCGATGGGCCTTAGTGCCCATGATTTTCAGTAGGTTTGTTGTGCTCTGGAGGTGCCTGTGTGATCTTCGTCAAGTGGGAGATTGTTGGAAATATATGCCTCAATCCCACAGGCTGAAACCTCTAAGAGAGACAAGTCGGTGTGACATGCTTTGTGTATAGCCGACTAGCAGTTGAAACCTTGTTGAATAGTTCTTGTCGTTGAGACCTTGTTTCCAGTGGACCTATCACTGTAACCCTATGCCGAGTGGAGATCTCTAGCCAATAGGCCATTTCTATCATATATAGGGGAGACTCTAGGCAACAAGCGGTGTCGGGGAGACCCTTGGCCGAAAGGCTTATCTCAGTATGAAGTCTTATCGAGATTGTATGTCTCACCGACAGGGTGTTACACATGTGGTCATCGGAGTAATGAAAGGGGTCGCTATGAAGTCTTAGCGATGAACGATGTCTCACCGACAGCTTAATCTTGGAGGCATCGAGGTAACACTAAGGGTTTGCTAAGAACTCCTAGCGATGGAGAGAAGTCTTTCCGACTGTTGTTTGGTGCTCGGTATGACTTAAGACTTTAGAGTAACGTCTCAACGATAGCGATATGTCTTGGCAATAGATGAGCACTTCAGAGTAACTTTGAACCTCAATATGATCTCCTAGCGAAAGCATTAAGTATTGCCGACTGTTGAACGTTTCGGTATAACATATAGGCTCAGTATGATCTCTCAGCGAAAGTGATAAGTCTTAGCGATAGCTCTCTGGACTCGGTGTAACATCTTGCCGATAGTATGGACTCTTGGCGATATCGAATGTTGACTTCGTGGCATTGGGGAGACACGGTTAGTGTCTCACCGACATGCCAACATAGGGTGAATGCCTTTGACCGAGTGAAGACTATCCTATGTGGCTTGTATTCGACCAATTAGAGAAGCCGAATGGGAACCGCTAGCAGTTAGACTGTTGTGGCCGTTACTGAGAGGAAGCTTGATAGACAGGGGCGACATGGATATACTCTGAAGTTGTAGATGTTCGATGGTTCGACAAATTGGTGGTGTGGTTGTATGATCAGTGGATGAATTCAATTATGAGAACATTGTAATGTGAAAGATCTGTACGAGGTTGATCATAGTGAATGTTGCTATAAACTGACATCAGAAAGATAATTTTGATCTCTGTATGTAATCTTTATTACTGTAATACAAAGTGACTTCTGTTGGTGTGGTGGATTTTTCTCCCGTAAGGGTTTTCCCATGTAAATCTGGTGTTCATATGTGTATGTCTAATTCTTTGTTTATGTTATCTCTTTCATGTGCATCTTAATTGGATTGTAATTGTAGAAATTTAAAAGTATCTCTGCATTCTTCCCTGAGGTTTTGACGTTAGGAGAGTTGCTTCCGCATCTAGCTTTCCTTACAGGTTCGATTAATGGACATTTACAGTTCACAATATGCACATTCATCAACTACCTAATACTTATGGAGGTGTTTTGAATACATCACTGAGATTAGTAAAAGATAGAACTTGTGGAGCCTTGTTGATTGGTTACTCACCTCACTAAAATGTGAAATAATCAGTCATCTAACAAGACAAGTATGGGGCTTGTCTATAAACCATGAGTCTCAAAATAATATCTTCTATTGCAGGTTCATCTAATTTCAGGAATTTAGAAAAGAGAGGTCCTACATGAACAGATTCTGATCATGAGTTTACAAGGTTAAATAACACCTCAAAACAAAATCTTGTTACCAGACTATAAGGTACACTCGATAAAATATAATTGCTTATTAGGTACAATTTATACATATGAATGGTGGTTGTACTGAATTTGTGGTATTTAAGTTTTGTTTCACTGAATCAGGATTGATAGAAAGCTGTTGCTATTTGTAGTTTGCATAAAGTGTAGTTCTTAGTTAAAGTTGTTGGGAAAGCATGTTCATTATGTGAACGGAGGAAAGGGCTCAAAACCAATATTTGAAATGGCCACATAAGTAATAAACTACTTAAAAGTTAGAACATCAGATATTTCAAAAAAATTGGTAATTTTTTTTATCTGAATTTATTTTTTCAATTGATTGTCTTATGGATGATCATGACACCATAAACTCTATACCTTATTTGTGATCATTCAAATTGAAGTAAATTTATTGTGAATCTTTAACTTGGTTTCTTTCTAAGTACAGAAGTGCAATATTGTTTTCCATACTTTTTTATATTGGCTACATGAACAATCGTTATATTTGCTTGCAGTGCTTCCCCATGGAATGTTTAACATTTAGTTAACAAGGAAACTATGAATATGCTACATAAGGTTGAGACCTATGTGACTTGTGTGTAAGATTTAGCGAGATACACCTACCAAGCAAAGTGAATTTTTAGCAAACAATTTTTCCTAGATGTCCTATTTTGTTGAACCAATTCTTAATCTTTTATTAATTTTCTAAAGCTATCCTAATTTGAAGAGCAACCGTAGAGCTGATATATAAGAGAAGTTAAGGTAGAAAAGCAATGTATTCTATTGATAGACAATTCTGTCATTGAAAAGGTATTTGAATGTTTTTTTTTTGGTTTTTATGGTGTATTTCCCTAGTCACGTTCTTTTTAAAACCAATTGTTGTTGACAGGTACTAGATCAGTACATAATCATCTATACTGAAGATCCCATTCATGAGATTACTATTGTTGACCCCCATTTCAAAGAGGCAAACAATTGTTTATGGCCATGTAAGCATAGTGCTCCATTAGGTGGACTTGAAATGAAGCAGAACCATTATATTGAGGGTGGAGATACAAGGAATCATGAGGATAAAATCAATGAACTTACCAGCAGCATGAATAAGAGGCAATTTTGTTTGTGTGCTTTATTAATAGAGCCATTACACGTCATCAACTTTGTGGTTTTAAACATCACATGCTTCACCGTTTGGTTGAGCTTATTTTGCAGTGTCTTGCAAATCATGACTGTAATCTTGTAGAATATTCCATCTTTACATGATCTATTTCATTAACATTATTTTACATGTCACAATAATATAATTTTTATTTTATTTTTCTGAATATTCTATTTTTACATGATCTATTTCATTAATATTATTTCTCAACAATATACAAGTTCTTATGTATGCTACAAACTGATCACAAATAATATTATTTTGTAGTGATGCTAGTTGGTTAGATGATATGCTTTTAAATTTAGTTTGTATTTTTATTATATTTAATATCGTCATATAATTTTTGTGTTGAATGTGGACAATAGATCACTGAATTTGAGGAGTCTTTTCTATGTATTTATAAAAAAATCCTACAAGAAATTGTTCATGATGTGCATTAAACCCTATTCACTGGAAATGAAAATTAGTTGAATTAACAATGAAAACTATTTATACAATCTTAAATGTTGACAACATATATTATTTTCAGTGATAAATTTTAAAATACAACCATACATTAATAAATGTGTTATAGGATTTTCTTTCTTTCTTTCTTTCATGTTTATGGAAATCTTGCATTCTTTCAAAATCTTTTGGTTGAGCTTCGATTATTTTGACAATTTTAAAATTTGTTTTTTATTTATATTTTAATTTTTTTTAAATTTGACAGAGCCCTTTGTCATTGCTTCTCCGTTGGTTCAAATACACTTATACACTTGTTACACTGATTGATCTTGTTACACTTGCACTTTATTGATAGACCCCTATTATTTGATGTAACCTACCATCTTTTTTGAGTTTCACCAAGTGGAAGTTATATATGAGTTTTTGTCAAGCATAGTAGATAAATCTATAAAGGTGAAGGTAGAAGAAATTAATCTTCATAGTGACTTCATTCTGGTAATTAAGAAGCTTTATTGAATTCAATAAGAGCTTGAGACAACATATTTTTTGGTTTTACTTTTTATATGAGAATCTCCTTTTTTATTATTTGGTAAAATTTACTTGTGAAGTGAAGTATTTTAGTTTAGATGGCACAATTGTTTGGTAAATTTTCAAATGCTTTATCAATTGACCATATCCAATTCTACATACAATTTAAGGTTTATGCTATTATGATCTTCCTTATTGTAAATTGAAAGTTTAATGAGGAAGTAGGTAACAAAGTTTTGGAGGTGGAGCAAAAATATAATGAGATACAAAGATGTATGTTCTTGATTGAACATCTCTAATCTCTTCTTTGCTTTAATATGGTATAAAATAAAATTGTTCTTGTTTAAATTTGTGCTTTTATAAATCAATAAAAATGAGGCACGAATAGTTTATTATTGTATTTCCTATTAATAGAGTATTAAATATTCAAAAAAATGATGTTATATTCTTTTCTTGAAATGTAATGTATTTCAATCTTGTTTTATGGTAGCTACTTCCTATTTTGATGGATTTCTGAGATTCCTTTTATCACACAATGCAAACTACAATAAATATATATTCTAGTTTTGGTTCTTTGTCACCTTCAACCACATGTATGCTTTATAATGCTTTTATGTTTTCCTTTCATTAATTAGTAATTGATTATCAAATGACTTTGAGTCATGACATGAATTTCTCTATTCATATGGTAAAGAGGTGGCAGCAAACTCATACTTGGATGACTTGCCAAGCATTATAAGAAATGATCCTTGTATGTTCCACCATTGCCCTCTTGGGCTTGCAATTTGAATGTTCTCATTCATTGTTTGGGTTATATGTTATAGACTCATCAAGGTATTTCATGCCGCTCTTTCCCATGCTAAACAATTAAAATACAAAATTATTTTCTCTAATAATATTAACTTAAATATAATTTTCTATCAGCATAACCCTTGCACCTCCTTTCGGTGCAAGTGCTAGTGATACTTTTATCTAAGTATAAAATTGGATAGGTATAATATATTAGAGTCAGTTTTATATGGCAGTGGATCCATTAGTGTTATTATCTAAGTTCAAACATTATAAAGTATATCCATAATTTAGATACAAATGCAAAATAATGCTTATTTATCAATATTCACCAACTTAAGCATATTAAAATCCTCATATTAATATATACAATTGCATTGAAGAATATAAATATTATCAAAAGAAAATGAATAACATATTTTGAGAAATCAATTAATTCAACTCTATCTCATCTATTTATAATTATAAATATCTTTTAATAATAAGAACTTCAGTACTTATCTGAATCACAACACTTAGAAATGTCACTCTCACCCTAGGAGGATTTTAGTGGTCTTGGCCCTCATAGCTATGACACGCTCTAGAAAATTTGTGTAAAAACACGTGCCTACTCGCACCGAAACCTTGCCCAGGACAATCTCAGGGCACTTTGTACCTTGAGTTGGACACACTTGTGTTCCCTCTTCTTTAACGCAGATAGCCCATCAAACCACCTTCTTCTTTGAGTTATCTCCATGCCTCTTTCCAAGTCTCACATAAATGCTTTATATAAGCCTTAAGGGGTGGTTTTCAAATGATCACACCCTTTCATAATGGTTGTCTTTAATAATTATTTAATAAATACATTTATTCCTCCCTTTTAAAAAATGGTTTTTATAAAGGTAGATACTATGTGCTAATAACATATAAATCAAAGTAAAACTCATACTGCGGTAGGGTGGATGGCTGCAGAAGTTAACAGTCGTTTCTTGGGCACTGCTGCAACAAGATTTTCATTTGGTTCGAGCTCGAAGGGGAAGGCATCACTTGAGGGTTTGCATCTAAATGTAGAGTGCAATAGTGGAGTGGTGCGCTGGGGAAGAACAAACCTTAAAATGAAGAAAAATCCTTGCAGTGACGACACTGTTGGGGAAGGGGGTGACACATCAAAGCAACAAAGCCAATCAAGTTTTCGTCCTACAACACGGGATCTAGGCGAAGATGTTTTTGGAAAGGGGCGTTGTTCAGTGCAGCTTGGGGGTTTTTAATCAAGCTCCTTGCAGCCTATGGAGATTTCAAATAGAATCATGTTAGACAGGGGTGGAGTGGTTTCTGGTCTTCTCCCAACCTCTAGGTCTGTCACCATGGAGCTCGATGAGGAGCTAGAGCAAGAAGTCTTGTTTAATGAAGGGGTTTTTTCTGGGCTTGGTCTGATTGGACGTTTCAAGGGTTTTTGGCCAAGCTTATTTGACCTCCACTAGTGGATTTCTTATCAATGGGAAGGATTGTTTGAAGGGGTTGTCCAAATCTACCCCATGGCAAGAGGCTTCTTCATAGTGGTTTTTGAAAAGGCACATGATAGAAAGAAAGTTTTGTGTGATTACCATTGGGAATGAGAAGAAAAAATTCCCCTGATGGTAAAGCCTTGGCACCCAGCCTTTAATCCAGCCACTAAGGTTTTTGAGAAGGTCCCTATCTGGGTGAGACTTCCAAACTTTCCCTTACATTTTTGGTTTGATTCTTTCTTAGAGGCTATAGGGAACTCTCTGGGAAGTTTTTTAATGGTGGATGAAGGATCTTCAAACCTTTTGCACTCTACCTATGCACGGATTTTGGTGGAAATGGATAAACAAAGGCTCCTCCTGAGGAGATTCATTTAAAGACTTCGAAAGGTCTGTGGGTGCAACCCCTAGATTATGAAGGGATTCCTTTTAGATGCAGAGTTTGCTTTAAAACTGGGCACCTGGAAGCTCAATGTGCAAAACACAGAGCCTCTAAATCAACCTCCTGGTGGAAAGATGTTGGCCCCTAGCACTATTCGGTAGAGAAAAAGGAGGAGAATCAGCTAAATGCTTTGGAGTCTAGTAGGCTGGAGCGAGGTCAGGAAGGGACAATGGCTATGGAAGAAGGTAGTAGGGAACAAGTTTAGGAAGGGGCAGCGGAGAGGAAGGGAGTAGGGAGCTTCCGTTGCAAAACGTTGGTGACCTGGCACAAAAAAGAAATCAGTATAGAGATAGTGATAATGTTGTCCAAAATGAAGGAGAAAAGGAGTTAAGCCCCACAAAGTGGGTTGTGACTCCTGATTGTTGTGAAAATAGAGGCTCTGCAAGGTCGCAAGGGAAAGAGATGGGGAAGCAAAAAGTTGATGAATGGAATCAACAAGCAAATGGAAGCTTGGATGGAGCTTTGAAGATTCTTGTTGCTAAATCTTTGGATTGGCAAAAGGCAACAACAAGGGTAGAAGATGGTTGGCAAATGGTTAAAAGAAAAAAACAAAGAAAGAAAAAAAGGATACGTTTGCAATGGTTCTCAAGTCTTAGCTAAAGAAAAGAAAAACTTGAGACCACCATTAGCCTATGATGCTTCTGATCTTTGTGAATCTTCAATGTTTGTAATACATTAATGTGGTTTTACTTAGATAGTTGATAGGGTAGTTGTCTAAAGGAGTTTACTAGTGTTGGAAATGGTTTTTAACTGGTTGTTGCAAGGGTTTATTTTTGTATTTTGTTTCTTTTTTCATTAATGAAATCACCTTTTTACTGATAAAAAGAAAAAGTGTTTTTATAAATATTCTTTATTAATCTCCATTTTAACAAATGGATCATATTAGCTTTTATATTTTTATCTCTTTAATGCTAAAGGGTTATTTCATATCTTTCTTTTCACTTTGGGGAAAAAGTTCCATAATATTTCTCCGCTTGTAATTTAGTTGTTGTCCTTAGTAGCATGAGATGCATTTGCGTCATGATTGAAAAATACATAATTAATAATTAAAGATGTTGACATTGAATATATTTGTTCTTCATAATGCTTCTATTTTATTTTTTAAAATCCATCTATGTTCTTTTCTTCTTTTAATCCATAGATCTTTTTTTCTTAATTTCATTTTAAATTCATAAGTAATTTCAATAGAATCACTTTGTCAATCAAAATTATGATGAGAATTATATATACATATATATTTATCTTATGAAATATATCATGAATTTAAAAGTGAGGAATTAATGCTATTCTATATATTTAATCTCATATCTTTCAACTTTATTGGTTTGTTCTCATGTAACCCATTTTCTTTAAATAAATGTTTTAATCATTTACATGTAACTTTAATATAAAATTTACAAAAGTATTATCATGTGTTCACATAACACTTATCAAGTGAATGGCATACATATTGTATGCTATGCAATCATTCATTGTCAAATACCATATAACCTATATGCTCAAAACATATACTGAGATGATAATCATGCATTCTAGACTACGAGTATCCTCTTTGCCTATACCAAATACAACTAAATGGAAACAAGTATACAATTACCCTTAAAAGAGTTCATATCATTTCACATAGTCTCTAAATTAAAGTTTTGGGGAAATTCTAAATCCATCAAGGATTTAAATGTATATTGGTTTATTGCTATCAACATGGTGTTTATAATATTCAACCTAGTCACACATAATTTCAACAATGATATAACATTCTAAGGATCTATCTTTATTGCATTTGATCAATACTATAAATGTTTATTGTACTTTGTTATTGGGTTGATCAAATCCAAAAACACAGTACAAAAAAACAAAGATGGTACAAAGAATCTCACAAGCATCTTAATCACAAAAAAATAGAAATGAAAAATACCACCATTAAAACACTTCATAGAGAAATATAAGATAAATCTTTCATTCTTTGAGTAATTGGGTTAATGAATTTTGATCTAACTTAGAGATACAAATTAGTTTTTATTTTGGTTCTCTTTTTTTTATGAGATGTAACTGATTTATGTTAATACAAATCTTGTTGAACTTCTATATTATCGAAAAACTTGTCATTTTTATTTTGGAGGTTCTCTCTCCCCCTTGTAAAAATTGGACATGTCTTCATGTTTGAAGCTAAGATAATCTATTTGGTTTCGTAAAAATATTATTTCAATACAACCAACTTAGTTAAACATCACATTTTATAAAGATTAAGACATAATAATGATCATGGGAATTGTGGATTATGAGCCCACAATGTAACTTACATTAGATGAATCAATGTGTCAATTTTAACTAGACATAACAAGCATAGTAAATCACTGTCTTAAAATAGAGACAAAACAAAATGAAAATCAGTATGAATAGACAAACCTAACCATCACAAATGCTATTTTAAAAAAAATTCCTTGTATAAGAGGGTAACTTTGATTGGTCCTAATCTTATTTTAGTAACTCTATTTTGAAGACAGTTGTAACATTAGGAAATTAGGAACGACTGGTAATAAGGTTCAAATTGTCTTGAAGGTTGTCTTTCAAATGTCAAGGAGCTCCATCCATGGTTTGTGATGGCTTGAGGTTAACCTTAGCATGGTGAAGTGTTTGGAATTTTTTATTTGGTTTAGAATGTTGTCAATCATGGGAAGTGAGAGGTGCCCCTTCACAATGATTTTTGTTAAGTTATAGATAATTTGTTCATAAGCACCAATAATTATGCTCTTTCTGCACTACTAGAGCACACGATTCACATAGATAAGTGATAGGTTGTACCTTATACTCTTTGAGCAATTGTTTGATTTTTCACCCTTTTTTAACACTCTTGATAGGAGATGCATGTAGTAAAGTAGGATTAGTGGAATACTAGATAGATTTCAAAGGAAAACCTTTAGGATCTAGGAAATATAAGAAGACTTATAAAGTAGACTTGATTGCAAAGGTGAGAGCTTGTCAATATCGAATATGGATGATAATGAATTGATGTAATTGTTGAAGAAGAGATGATTTACAAAAAAATAATGGATATATACTTTAATATCCTTATGCAACAAAGAGGTTTTGTGATGGCCATCAAAGACAACCATTGAAATGAAAAATTAACCTTGGGACTTGGGCATGTCCTCAATGAAGTACAATACAAATATTAAACCATTGTCAAGTTGGTACAAAGAGAGGTTGCAATGTGCTAGGTGGCTTAATTGTTTCACCTTCATACATTGGTATGTTTCACATGCAATCACAAAAGACTTAATTTCTTGCTTCATTCCCACCAAATTTTGTGTTCGTCTTGATGAATCTAGAATGATTGGCAACATGAGAAGAGTGCAATTATTTAAGAATGGTTGGTCCTATGGGGGAGATGAGGAGTTGCAAAGGTGTATGCAAACTCATTTAATATTTTGCTTGCCATGGGTGGGAAGGAACCTTAGCTATAGAAATGTTAAGCTTGATTTGTTGATCGAGAAAGTTCATTCATGCCTCGCCCTCCTACTTTGGCTCACTAATACCCTAAGCACTTTCCACCATAGGAAGGGATTGGAATTGTACGGATACCAACACTTAACCATAGGAATCAAATCACATAGAACTACTGTAATGTCCCCTTTTTGGGATAACCCTAAATTTTCCCTAATTTACCAATTTCAAGTGATCACCTTGGGTTTGGGGATGTTCATAGAGTGAGTAGGCCCCTACAAAAAAAAGTTAGTGAATATTCACGAGATAATATTAATTGAAATGCATATAAGGAAAGAAAAAAAAACATAGATAGGGATACAACTACCTGTTGAGACCTGCAAATATGTTAGTAGACATTTATAAATAAAGACAATGTCATATTATAAATTATTGAATTTCCTTTAGATTTTATAATTCCTTCTTCCTTGAATATAATGGCATGATAGGGTGCCCAAGAAACCCTCTACCCTAGGGCTAAGAGCAGTACACCCCTCTTGGCCCCATGTGGCCTCTTGCCATCCATATGGGGTGGTATGCCTAGTGAGGGGTCCTATTGTTGTTCTTGTGTATCAGAACCATTATTGCTTAATCCTGTTGGGAGATTGAGGGTGCAACTATAGCAGGGTGTCTTGGAAAGTCACTCTCTCTAAGCCCAAGAGTAGTACACCCCTCTTGGTCCACATGTGGCAGGCCTCAACCATCCACCATGGGGTGGTGTACTTAGAGGATGACCCCAACACTATTTCCCCTCCTCGTAGGCCCACAATTCCCTCAAATGATTCAAACAAGATAAATCTTGGTTTAGGTCCTTAATCATGTTAGATGATATTGGAAATATAATTTCATATGATCAAAACATTATAAATTCCTTATCCATTTAAGCTATCCATAACTACCAATATCCATAATGCATTGTGGAAGATCTAATCATAATAGGACTTGGATGAGGCACATGATAAGTCCACTCGAAGCTATCCATCTAAGCCCAAGGGCACAAGCGTCCGACCAAGACAACCCACCCCTTGGCCCCAAGTGGCAGGAACGTCCGAACCAAGACCAATTCCACCCTTGGAGTGGCATACTTAGTGGTTACACTTGTACTTGCTTTTCCTATCCATGTTTTCTTATCCATCCTCCTTATGATTGAGACTCCTTGAATCCATCCTAACAATCAATCATAGTTTGGCTTGATAGGAAAAACTTGAAAGGGGTGCCTATAAACTACTCAACCCATCTAAGCACAAGAGCACAAGCGTCCGACCAAGACAACCCACCCCTTGGCCCCAAGTGGCAAGAACATCTGACCAAGACAATTCCACCTCGGAGTAGTGTGCTTAGCATGGGAGGCCCGTAAACAACATCCACCTAACTTGCTCCCTTCAACCTTACATTTGATTGATTATATATATATATATATGCACACACACACAATCTATTAGTTTACATAAAAAATAATAATTGCTTATAAGGCTCAATAATTGTTGCAAGCATCATTATTAGACAATTGTAAATTATATATATGTGTGTGTGTGTTCGTTATCCACATGCCTAATGTACTTATCAAATATCCTTATTTAGATATTTATCAACCATCAATTATATATTCATCAATCCTAATATATATATATATATATACACAATCTGTTCGTTTACATAAAAAAACATAATTGCTTATAAGGCTCTGCAAGCATCATTATTAGACAATTGTAAATTATATATATATATATATATATATATATGTTCATTATCCACATGCCTAATGTACTTATCAAATATCCTTATTTAGATCAACCATAAATTATATATTCATCAATCCTAATATATTTAAATATATTTGTCAATCATAATATATTTAAATATGTTTATAAGATTCAACTGTTATTTAAATTAATAATATATATTGACCCTCATTAATAACTAAATTCATAACATTATTTAATAATTCTTATTTCCTAAATAACACTTACGTTACCCTGCTGCTCTCTGTTTGTGATAAGATTTTAGAGAATATAATTACGTAACAAAATATATTCTCTCTTTCCTTATTCGATGCCTTCTTTCTTATTCTGTCCCTTCCGTATCCTTTCTACTATGCTCTTTTATATGCCTCATCCAATGCCCAATGGAGGCATCTATTCGAAGAGCCACGATTCCTCATAAGTCAGCTTTATTTATTTTAATAAATTAATGTCCTCCTTAACATACTATCACTGCATACGGTTTGGTTAGGAATCCTTGCCTTAATGGTATTTCTAATGCTTTGTTATTCATTTATTTACCATATAGTAATAATCAAATAATAATTACATGATTTATTCTGTTTTGATAATTGCATTTACTTATATATATTTATTCATATTAGTTTATATATTTTAATAGTTGTAATATTATATTATAATGATTATGAATATAATATTGATAATAATAATATTAAATAATTGATATGTGTATTTACATTTTTAATATGTATTTTTGTCATTTATTTATTTTATCTATTTATTGGTATTTCAATGTTTAGTTATTTTTATATTTTGATGTTCTATTTTGAGGACATGACAACTACTTCTACCTACTTGCAAGAGGGAAGAGCTATTGTAGCTGCTTCATACCCCACATCTAGAAACAAATAGAAACCTAATTGCTACTGCCCTCCTTATGGTTTACTATTGAGATGAACCAAGTATCAAATTGGAACAAAAAACCTATTATCAAACTAGCTAGATATACCCTTGTTTTTGGGTATGAGTTGTAGTAGAACTGAGTATGGATCCAAAGCACTTGTGGCATTGGGTAGGGTTTGAATTTTTTAGGATGGAAATTTTTGGAAAAGGCACATGGTATAATTGGGTGATTTTAATGTCTAGGTGGGAATCCTAACTTGAATCAAAGTCAATTTCAGCACTAGTAGATTTTTCAATAGATTTTTCTTGACTTGTGACAAACGAAGCCTTAAATTCCCATCCCAAACACTAAATGACCACATTATTTCACATTTTGTCTAAGGAAAAATGCTCACGATTTGCTTGGGATTGAATTGAGGGAAAACACATTTAAATATGCTTGTAATTTTATTTAGTTACCAAACAATTGACCCCATTCTCTATTCTTCTATTATGCCAATTTCATGGTGCAAACCGAGGAAGCCATTGAAATAGCATGGAAAGGAAGAACAAAAGAGAGGGAATCCTAGGCTAAATGATTTGTTAAATCAGTATTATGGATCAATTAGGAAACAAAAGATACACTTGTATGGTCTATAGAGGGAACCTCTCATTGATTGTTAGCTATGGAGATTCCATGTGGTTAGAGATTTGCACAAGGAGATTGGGTTGTGTGCTCTCAAGAATGGGCCAATCGATTGGGGAAAGAGAGTCACATGATAAAGTGGCAATATGATGTTTCATTCCTTTGAATCCTAGATGAAGATAGAGCTACCATGGCAAAGAATTTTGTTGTGGAAGAGTTGGTTAAATTGTTGTGGAATGGCTTCTTTGAAAAATTTCAACTTTGTATACTTAGCTGCTATATTGTGGGAAAAAGTTTGGAATGAGATTGCCACTCGGTGAGGGCATGATTACTGATACTGTCCTTGACTATTGCTATCTATTATGACTCAATACTATTCAACTACATATTAACCAAGCTGAAAATTCAAGCATCCAACTTTTCCCTATCTATTGTATCATTGAAACAAGGAATGGATATCTTGGTGTCCAACTTGAAATGAAGCTATACAATGCAAAGGTGGTGGATATGTGTTTTGATGTCACACCAAGACCTGTTTAAACTTGCTTGACATTTCCTGCATAAGTTTGGTCTTAAATTGATTTTAGTTGTAAGTAGTTGGAACATATGAGAATTCTAGGCTATGCCCAAATACTAAATTGTTGGTTGAGGATTGGGGTTCAAATAAGGTGGTTTGTGGTTCAATACATGATCCCAAATGGATCAGTCAAAATTCGTGACACTTTGCTAAGTCACTTCTTGAAGATTTTGTCATGAACTAGACACAAGACAAGACCCAACTACTAAGAAAGATAATATATAACTATCAAAAGCTCATTCTATATACTCTTCATTATGT
Organism: Sequoia sempervirens; assembly: GCA_007258455.2. NCBI lineage: Eukaryota > Viridiplantae > Streptophyta > Pinopsida > Cupressales > Cupressaceae > Sequoia > Sequoia sempervirens. The sequence continues at coordinate 110,487,811 of VDFB02256132.1, read as the reverse complement.
AATAAATAGTTGGGACCAAAGAATCTAGTTGTTGGTAGTACAAGCCCAAGTCCATGCACAATGCGTGTAACTGATCATGTAAAATACATCTTGGTTTGTTATTGTATGTGCAATTAGAAGGTTCAAGTGAAGATAGAATATTTATGATGAAAGGTGATAATTACATGGAGGGAGGTTCTTCACCACCACTAGTGATTGTTCTATGGGTCACACATGGAATTTTCTTCACCAAACATTTTTGTAGGATTATTGGTTCTTCCATATAACATCTCTTATGCTAGGGTTCTTTTCATTTTGTGTTTGACAATTTTTGGTTCTTTAAAGACTTGTATTATATCTTTCCTTAGTGCATAAGGTGAACACATGCTTTTTTCTCTTTGTTAAGATTCAATATTTTGAATTTTCCCAAGGTTTAATTCTATGTTGTTTGGGTGGTCACCTTTAATTTTGTCTTGTAGCATCAAAGCAATCCTTCCACATTTAATCTCTTTTGGAGCTTATTTTAAGGTTATATTTTTGTTTACATTTTATTTTGCACCTTCTAATGCAACACAAAATGAAATAGATGTGTGGTAGAAACACTCTTCAAATTCAAAGGGGAAGCTCCCTTGAGACTCAAAACTAACCTAAACCCTAACCTAAATAATATGTACTCACCATTTACAATTTGTATAGGTGTATTTTTTGGGTTTTTTCATGTTTAGTAAACAAAATTAAAGGTGTGCAAACAAAATTAAAGGTGTCGTTTTGGATTTTCACACAGGGAAAAAGGTTGACATGCACTTTGACTCAAGGAAAAATGTTTTGAGCTTTTGGATTGAAAATATACTTGACAACGATTAGCATGCTCATGTTTTTTAGCTAAATGTAGAGTTTGAGCAGTGCATTCCATTTGTTGGTTTTTTCCCTAGAACACATGGGCCGCAACAAGAGTTCCAAATACCCTTATCACCATGGCATCTAAGTAGAAGAACTAGTCACCCCAGTTATGACCAATTTTCTTCTTTGGGGTGAGGTCATGGGGTCTCAAAAGCTTCGTACTTCTTGAGACAAACCCCAATCAGTGGGTAGGCTTAGCCCCTACCTCAATGGCTTGAAAAATTACTCTTCAAAAGATGCATAATTTGACTGCTTGCAATATTTTCCCCATAGATATGTCCATTCATAGTATTTTTTTTATCACCAATGACCCTAACTTGCAACTGGGGTGGCCACACCTACTACCCTGCATATAAAATCATGTGTAGTGAGAGGGAATACTGCTTAAAACTTATTGGGAAAGTGGGATCATTCTTAATTGCACACAGGGACATGTGTAATTGATTAGCAACATACCTTGCAAAATTATATGCCCTATTAACATCCCTATTTTTAATGTCCACTACCATAACCATGAAATTCATATGGATTTGGATTCTTTTATCCATCCCTAATGCTTGGATTAGTGAGAAATATGTCTTCTGGAAATAGGGCTCAAATATATCATATGCAAAGGGCACTAGATCACCCTTGCCAAACCTTTGCCATTCCTTCTTAGGCCCCTTTGGCCTGAAACATGGTAACCATCTAACCTTGTAGCTATCCCTATTCCTCTCATAATCCCTATTGAGTGCCCCCAAATAAATTGGCAACCTAGAATTGGGGTCCAATTGAAACACTCTGCACACCTAATCTTTGTCTAGTGGTAGCAATCTATGGCCGAAAGTAGTTAGAAAAAACCTAGTGTTAGGGTCATATGCTATGGCTAATTGTTGGATCAGCTCTGAGTTCACAAAAAAATTAGGCACCACCAATTTTCCCAACCCTAGATTCCATATATTACGAATTGGCCTTTTTGTGTAGGCCTTTCTGTATGCATGCTTGAGTAGTACATAACCCTCCTTTGGGATAATGGGGTCCTTGCACCCAGTACCTCGGTCCAAAAGTTTATCAGTTACACCACCAAACACTAGACCTACCTTCGGTCTCTTTGATGAACTAGGCATTCGAAAGGGTAATTATATCCTCCTCTAGTACCCACCTCTTACTAAACGAAGTTCCAACCATTTTGTATAATTCAAGAAGGTAGGGTTTAAATAATGTAACTAGGGTTTAGCAAGTTTTCCTCTAGATGGTAGGTCTAAGAAAAATTTGACAACATCTACCTCCTAGAAACCACTATTATTTTATTCTGAACTACTCATGATCCCTTTTACACCTTGAATTATGCTTGTAAATATCAGATGAATTTAAATTACTTACTTGGTTGATCGTCACACAAAACCCTATTTTTGCACCTAAAACACCTCATTTGATCCGAAAAATGCAACTTGCTTGATCACCTTATCAATTGTGAGAAGAATGAATTTGGACAAGTATTTTATCTCCAGGGACATGAATTCAATAGATAATAGTCCCATCCACCATTACTTCCTTCACATGCTTAAATACATGACCAATGAGAGATGTTTGCTAGGTTCAAACTTGCACCGTCGGTCTCCAGATCAATGACCAGAGTGCAAGTTTGAATTTGCTTATGTGAACTGACACTTCTATTTTGTCATTATGTGGATAGGTGTCACTTTTCTAACTTGCAGAGTGAGAAAACAACAAAAATACACCCCCAATGATAGAAGAACTCATTGCGAAGCCTTACAATGCCAACACTTGTCACCATCTCATTATTTTGCAGGAGCCAAAGATTGGTCCCACCACATTTCCATGAAGGCCTAAGCTCTTGCGATAGAATTTAGCACATGCTAAATTAAAAACTTAAGGTTGACTAGGGAAAAGGGGGACCTTTACTTTGACGAGACAAAAAGGCTCAGTGGCATAAAAAATAAAACATTTGACAAATGACTTTAGCCTTCTGAAATATTTGGACATGTGCCACCATTTCGAGGTTTCACATAACTCAAAAGCTAAAAAAACCAATCCTTTGTGAACCAAAGGATAATGTGATATCACAAAACATGTCCAAACTGCTCTAATAAGACAAAATCATTAGGAAGGCAAATAATTAAATCATAAAAAAGTATTAAGAGGACACCTCCTAGCAATAAAAGGGGACGTAGGACACACGATACCAATACCCTTAAGTTGTAACTTAAGGATTGGTTAAAAAGTCTATGACGCCAATGATGAAACATAAGAATGTGAGGGTTTTATGAGAATAGGGTTTAAGAAAGCCCTAGGATATACACCTAACAACCCTAATTAATTGGTTTAGCACCACCAAGAACTTTCCAACCCTCCAAATTATGCAAGACCATGGGAAATTTTGTAGGCTCCAGATCATGCCACATGTCAACTGACCACTATTCTGCAAGCATATCAGAACTAGTTAAAGACCTCCTCAGGGATGACACGACATGGTCCAAATTGATTATGTCTTTTACCTCAGTCATTAGATCTTGGGCCCACCACTAGCACCCTTTATAAGCTCATCGGGCCCATCTCAACTACCTTTTAACCATAAGGATTCAAGTCTCTTTAGTAGCACGATATTTAGATTTCTCAAGACGCCTAAAAATAATTGGTGAAATATTTCACTTACTGCATAGTCCATTTAATGCTCCAGATAATGTGATGTGTCAGCTGCCCGGTATCCTACAAGCATCTCAAAACTGCTTCAAGACCTCCTGCAAGATGGCGAGGAATGATTCAGATTGATTTTGTATCTTTTACCTTAGCTGTTATATCTTAGGCCCACCACTAGCGCCCTTTATAAGCTCGTCGGGCTCATCAATGGCTGAAGTCATGACTTAAGTAACTGGGAATAGGTAAACACAAGGCTTATACATTATTTAGAGTTTTAGGAGGGTTTTAGCGCTAAGGATGAACTCTAGTGAATGGAGAATGAACCCCTAACCCTCAAACAACTAGCAATTTTTTTTTTTTCAAATCTAATCATTGAATCACTAAAATTTTCCAAAGTTCTATCTCCATCAACAATTGTATCTATAAGCTATAAAACACAAATAGATTCTTGGAAGATTTTGACAAGCACACAAATTCTCTGATAACAAAATAATAACCTTACAGAACTAGATTGGATGAATTTATGCCATTCAACTACCCTTTATCTCATCGTCATTGTATTTCCTTTTGTTGGTGTTTTTTTAAATACCAAGCTGATCTCACAAATAACCTATGCAATTGCCATCTTCCAATGGTTAGCTATTTGGAAGGATTGATCAATGAATGAGTGAAAGTTACAATGAATTTCACCCTACACTTTGGGCCCTGCAAGACCTGGCAGGGTGATCCAACACAATGTATTCAAGATTCTCTATGCCAATTCTTCTTACACATTGCAAATAATAGATTCATTCCCATAATTACTACTTGATAGATAAGGATTTTTAAGACTTGGTGCATCCTTAAGCATTTAACATTTAAAGCAAGGGAATGCATTTGGTTGAAAATTCTAGCATTCTAGAAGGAGACATTTCTATAACTATAAATGCTAGACAATTCTTGCATTTTATTTATGACAATTATTCTCATGCATTGCATTCAATCTCTAAGCATAATTTACTGCTAAAATTTTATCAGCTAGCAGCATTCAAGGAAACATTTATGGCTGCAAAATCTAGCAGCCTAGAAGGAGACATTTCTATACCTATAAATTCTAGATAATTCTTACATTTTCATTATGACAACATTCTCATGCATTTTTATAATGTTATCATGGATTGCATTCAACCTCTAAACATAAATGACTGCCAAAATTTTATCAACTAGCAACATTCAAGGAAACATCTATGGTTGCAAATTTTAGCAGCCTAAAAGGATATATTTTTGTAACTATAAATGCTAGACAATAACTTTTCATCCAAAAAAAGAAGCCATTGATTTCTAGAGCTTGCAACAAAAAATAATTTTCCTAAGACCTTAATCAAACTCTTCCAGCTTATCTACGAGGCCAAGAAGATCTAGGAATCTTACAGGTGCTCAGCCAATACATATGAGGTATGTAGTGATAGATGATCTCTGTAGGGATTTTGAACTTCTATAAATAGTGAAAAATCACTAAGTCACTATTCATATTAGGTAACACATAATATATTGTAGAAATTATATTTTGTGTTTTTGAATAAAAAATTTAATCATAGTTTTTAACAAAAGCATTATATTTTAATACCTAGAGTAGTTGAGAATGTGCTAGGTTATCATGCAGGTGCCCATAAATTGTTGATTGAATTTTCATACAGAAGGTTGTGTAATGAAAAATATTTTGAATGGGATAGGCTATCTTGTAGCTGATCTCTCTAAACATTTTGAAATTTTAATAAATTGTGAAAAAAATCAATTCACTATCAATATGTTTGTCCCAATTATAGGTATGAGGGAGGAACCACCTATAGTTAGTGATGTGCCATATATTTCCCATATTTAATGATGTTAGAGATTTGATGACAACAATGAAATTGTATCATACTTGTAATAAAAAATTCACACATAGTTTTTACCAGAAGCATTGTATTTGAATACCTAGAGTAATTTTGAGAGAGCTAGGTCAAGATAAACAAGGAAGCTCTTGTTGTGTTGTAGGTGCTCAAACATAAGTAACAACATCTGATCTCTCTAAATATTTTGAACTTCTATAAATAGTGAACGAAACCAACTCAATGTTAATATTTTGGTTGGGGCGAATAGTTTGTTCCAATTATAACTATTTACAAAATTACATACAACGAGGGATGAACAACCTATAGTACAAATTGATGTGCCATATATTTCTCATATTTGATGAAGTTAGAGATTTGATGGCAACAATGAAAATCATACTTAACAATGTAACATCTACACTCAACACTCTCAAGAAGCAAAAATGAATTCAACAAAAGTGGCAATCATATTCACCATAGAACACCTTGAGTCAAGGCTATAGGAATGCTTATTGGCTACTTAAAAATAAAACCGAGCAAGAGAAATTGGTCTGATTTATAAACTAAAAGAGCCAAATTCAATCTGAAGAGGCAACACTCATGAATTTACAAATACACGTGGATTATTTATGTTTAAAAAGGACATAAAAGACATACCCCAGTTGTTTCAAAAAAATAGACATGACAAGGGATGAACAACCTATAATAACAAGTGATTTTTCCATATGTTTCCCATATTTCATGAATTTACAGATAAGTGTTGTTTTTTTTTGTTAGAAAAAGACATACAAGACATATCCCAATTATAACTATCCACAAAAATAGATAGAAGGAGCAATGAGAACAACCTAGGGTGACGAGTGATTTGCCATATTTTTCCCATATTTGATGAAGGTTAGAGATTTGATGGAACAATGAAGTTACATCATACATAACAATGTAACACTTGCATACAAGTCTCAAGAAGAAAAAATGAATTCAACCAAAATAGCAATCACATTCTCCATAGAACACCACAAATAAGGCTATAGAAATTACTATTGGTTGGTTAAAGACATAAAACGAAGGAAATCAATTTGTTTTTTAAGCATCATAAGAATCAAATCAATATGAAGAAACAACATTCATGAATTTGCAAATAAACCTTGATTTTTTCTATTAAAAAAAGACATACAAGACAACCCAATTGTAACTAGATACAACGAGGGATGAACAACCTATGGTAATAGGTGATGGCCATATATTTCACATATTTTTCTCACAAATATCTAGAAGCAAATATGAGTTCAACAAAAATGACGATCATATTCAACATAAAACATCATGAATAATGCTATAGGAATGCTTATTGGTTGGTTAAAAACAAAACAAAGAAAATTGTTATGATCTATACATTAAAAGAACCTGTAAAATCTTCCCCTCGAGCACTACAATTTATTTTTAAGTTTAATTAGCATCACTACCAACTTAATCGGCCAAGCACCTTTCATATAAGTCAGAAGTGTTTATTTCAAAAGTTCTTCATTTACCATGGTGACAACAAGTCAATATCACCACTTATATGCTCACACTCAAAAGTGCTAAGCTCCTACGACTAGGGTCATTCATAGACCTAGACCTAGACCTTGAGGGTTCATGGTAACCCTGCCTACGTATCCCCTCATGGGAATTAGAGGCTTCGTATTTAACCTACTAATGTTAGAGGGAGTTCATTCTCTCCTCTTGCATGAGATCTTTGATCTTTCTTTTAACCCATGATGATTAATTAAGCATAATTTATCACTTAGTCAATTATAATATAATGATAATAAATTTTCCATCAAGTGTTGGGTCCATACGAAACATTTACAAGCATTAGTGTAAAAGTATTCACAATGTTCATAAGGGGCATATCATACCATAATTCCATATATCATACACAATGACTACCACAAGCATATATCCATATACACAAGTTGGCTAGCTCATACACATCACAAGTACAACAATGATTGGATCATACATAGATCACAAGTACAAGGGTGATTATCTCATATGTACATCACAAGTACTACTATGACTATCTCATTTTCACATCACAAGTACAACATTGACTGGTTCATATGCATGCCACAATTACATTAGTGACTAGCTCTAGCATACATCACAAATACACAATGACTAGCTCCAACACTCATCACAAATACACAATGACTAGCTCCAACACATCACACGTACACAGTGACTGGCCATCACATCATAATGGCTGAAAAAAACATGTCCATAATGCATCCTAGATAGAAAATAATGTCGATGCATTACACACTACACTATGGGTCCCATCTTTTCCTCCAATCTTCTACACCATCGAACAATTGTGAAGAGGATTCAATGCATCCCATACTACACTGTGGGTCTGTCCTCAACCCAAAAAGGCCAAGTATACAATCTAACAACTGGAAAGGGGATTCGGTGCATCCCATACTACACCATGGGACCATCCTCCATCCCAAGGATTTTCACAAGTACTAAACCTACCATAGCCTCGTGGATTCCAATTTCAATCGCCTATAGGCCACTAACGACAAGTCTATCCACCCAGGAAGAAGTAGCTCTCGACATATACCACCTTGTGACCTTAGTGGTATTGTCAACTATCTTTTTCACAATACTAGGTAACACTTGGCATCAGTCAGTATTGATGATCTTTTCGATCAAATGCGAGGAGCGACAATGTTTACAAAGATTGATCTATGATCCAGTTATCTCCAACTAAGGATCAAAGACGAAGATAATTTAAAAAATACTTTCAGGACTAGATACGGTCATTACAAGTTCACAATCCTACCCTTTGGACTTATGAATGCACCTGCAACATTCATGAATCTAATGAATAACATATTTAGAGACTGCTTGGATAGGTTTGTATTAGTATTCCTAGATGATATCTTAATCTATTCCAAGAATGAAGAGGAGCATTGTAGAAATTTACTCCAACGGTTAAGAGAGCACAAGCTATATGGAAAACTCTCTAAGTGTACATTCTTTCAAAAGGAAGTGCACTACTTGGGTCATGTAATTTTGTAGAAAGGAATTGCAATTGATCCAACTAAGATAAAGGTGGTGCTTGAGTGACTAGTGCCTAAAAGTGTGTGTCACCAAAAAGTGTATACCTTGTTTGATATGGGAATAATTGATGATGAGGCCTTGATTTAGTGTTGTGAGGTGTTTTACACATCCACATTAGGTCTTGGACCCTTGCAAACTAAATAAAATGCATTCATTGATGTCTTGTAAAGGTTTTGTAAAGTGTTGTAAAAGACTTTCACACTTTTCTAGACTAGTAGAATTATTTTTCCCCTTAATTCAACAATGTAAAATGTATTTAATGGTATTATCACATTAATCTAGAAGGTTTGTAAAATAAACTTAGTTCTAATCTAGTGTTGTAATGTGTCCTACACATTCACATTGGATGTTGTGCCTTTCTAGGCTATGTGGACCTCGTTTTAATGATGTAAAGTGTATTTAATCACACTTTCACATTGAATTTTGTGTCCCTAGCCCTAATTACTCTTTACATCATCATTAATAGGCCCCTATGACCCCATTTTGTGCATCCCGAGGCTTAAATCGATCAAATACCTAATAAAATAATCATATAAACCTAATTTATGCATTCCCCAACAATCTAGTTGGCAAAAGGACCCCTGTGGGACTAAGTTGCCCAGCATGGAAACTTAGTCCCATTTGGGTCATTTTTGAGGTTTGAGCAGGAAAATTTGGTTTTTAAGTTTATTTTTCTTTCATGTCGGCCTTGGGGATCAAATTAATGGGAAAATTAGGAAAATTTACTATAAATACAGGCTTATAAACCCTAATTTACAACACATTCATTATTCATCCATCATTCATCATGTTCTTAAGTCAAGCAAGCTAGGGTTTGATCACTTCAAGTCATCAAGATATCATTTTTCAGACATTCAAGGATAGATTCTTCATATTGTTGCAACAATCCAAGATCTATCATCATGGAAAGGTACTAATTCCTTCATTTCATGTTCACACTTCATCTTATTTCTTCATTTGGTTTAATTACCTAAAAAGGGGTTTGACCAAGGCAAACCCCCATGCCCTAACATCCAACATTTCTCTCTTTTCTTGTGTGTTTGCAGATTTAGGTATCTTGAAGACTTGGAGATCATTAAATATTAAGTTGCAAAGTTTTTAAAGACATCCCTTTGTTTACAAAGCCAAAATATCAACAAAAGTCTCCTACAGTGCCAAAAATCAGAGTTTTAGAGGCAGTCACCTGTCAGGAGCCGAAGTGCAGATCAAGGGCTTTCGTTTCCACTTTCGAATTTTCAGAAATTTAGAAGTAGATGACGTTTCCAAAAATGGCGGATTAGTCCCATTGCTAGGCCTGAAAAGTGTTTTCTATAGATTTGGACACCCATTTGGCTGAAACAGGCTCTAGGGCAGTTTTTCCAAATTTGGGAGTAAGTCACCCAGATTGGCACAAGTGTCCTAGTGGGCTTTTGCATCAGGTTTTCTAGGATTCCAAACCTTCATTCCATCCCTTTTCAACTTCCAGGTGCACATATTCAGTTTCATCAATTTCTGTTACAATTTACCTTCATTTCTAGGTCATTTAGTTTATGTTTGCATATCACAATGTGTTTTCAAACAACTTGCATTTCAATAGTTTTTCATTAATAATCAATCTCTTTTACTCATTATTTGCATTTAGATCATTCCATTTAGACATACTTCAATCATATCAGTCCTAAGTCTTGAGTGTATCCCTAAATTTCTATAGGTTACCTTTCTCCTTTTAGGTGAAAACCCTAAAGGTGCAAGAGAGTGCCTACCTACAAAAATTGGTGACACAAAGTGTACCAGAGGTTAGAAGTTCTATGGGTTTGGTTGGTTACTATAGGAAGTTTGTTGTAAAATTTTCTAGAATAGATTTTCCTATTACTTCATTACAAAGGAAGGGTGAGAAGTTTGAATGGTCAGAAAAGTGTCAAGTAGCTTTTGACCTACTCAAGGAGAAGTTGACTACTGCACCAATATTGAAGGTTTTCACTTTGAACCAAATGAATTATTAAGGTTTAAAGGAAGATTATATGTACCTAATTCAAAGGATTTAAGGAGCCTGGTGTAGAAACAAGTTCACAATGCACCATACTCTAGAAATCATGGTGTGACGAAGATGCTGGCATATGTGAAGCTGCTAAAATTTTGGAAGGGTATGAAGGGGAATGCTGCAAGCTTTGTTGCAAGATGCTTATAATGTCAAAGGGAAAAAGCATAACATTATCACCCTGTAGGACTTTTATATCCACATGATATACCCGAAAGAAAGTGGTAAGTCATTAGTATGGACTTTGTACAAGGTTTACCTATGTCAAGGAATAAGCACAATGCCATTTTAGTGGTGGTGGGTAAGTTAACCAAGGTAGTGAATTTTATCCCTGGGAATATAAACGATGGATCTTTTTTCATAGCTCAAAAATTTATTCAAGAGGTGTTTAGATTGCACATGATTCTTGAGATCATTTTGGATAGGGATGCTCGTGTGACATCTAGGATTTAGAAAACCATGTTCTCCTCACTTGGAACTAAGTTGAATATAAGCTCAACTTATCATCTATAAATAGATGGACAAACAGATAGAGTTAATCAATTGATTGAAGATCTACTAAGGATGTATTGCATGGATTAGCAATACAAGTGGGAGGATTACCTGCCTTTGGTTGAGTTTGCATACAACAATTTTTTCATTCAACAATAAAGATGGCTCCATTCAAAGCATTGTATGGTAGAAAATGTTGAACTCCTATAATCTAGGATAAGCTATAGGATATGATAAGTCTTGGGCTAGAGATGCTATCAAAAATGGAGGAGCAAGTAAGAATAATTAAGCAGAGGCTAGCTAAAGCCAATGATAGCCAAAAAAGCTATGCAGATTCTAAGCGAGTACCTAGAAATTTTGTAGTAGGGAAAAATATATTGTTAAGAGTGAAACCTCACAAGAGTTCCATCAAGTTTGGAAAGTCTTCCAAACTAGCTCTGCGCTACATAGGTCCTTTTGAGGTTCTAGAGGAAGTAAACCAAGTTGCTTATCAAATTGTGTTGCCACCAGCTCTTGCAAGGATGCACAATTTATTTCATGTCTCATAACTTAAAAAGTATATACCAAGGGATAACCATGTTATTGATTGGAATTATTTATAGGTATAGGACCCATGAGTGGTAACAATCAAGCCTCTCAAGGTGCTTGGAACATGTAAGCTTTGCTTACACAGTAAAGATGTTCTGTAATGCAAAGTCTAATGGGACTAGTATGCAGAAGATTCTGCGACTTGGGAAGACCATGTTGAGATTAAGCAAAAGTTTCCTTATGTCTTGCATGCTTTTGAAATTTCTTGAAAAACAATTCTGATATGATTATTCTTATAGTTTATTTATATGTCAGCTACTTAAATCATCAGAGATGATGATTCACAAGGGGGGGAATATGTTACACCCCATTGTGCTACTACTTATTTACTTTTACCTAGTTGGGTGAAAATGATTAAAATGAGTGTATTTATGTTTTATGTGTTTTCAAAATATGAAGAATAAATGTTGATTCAACTTGATGTTATGAAATGATTCTAATTATGAAATATTTGATGCAAATGAATGTATTATTTTCAGCTGACTACTATTGCAATGCAATAATTTGGATGTAGGAATTGATTCAAGCTTCCTGAAGAGAGGGGAATTATCACTCAAGGAGAAGAACTTGCTCTAGTAACCTTCAATAAAAGACCTAAACTAAGCTTTCACACACACACTTCTAGTTTGGTAAAGTCGGGATAATAGTTGGGAAATAGTAATTTTTTTATTAGAGGTAAAACAGGTTTTGAAGGGGCCCCAAAATCCTTTACGAAAAAAGGAAATTTGTATCAAAAGATAACTAAATAAAACAACCAATAGCCAAAACACAACAAAACATCAGCAAGATAGCTTCCAAAAAGGATGAACAAAAACAAGAAACTACATATTCTTCAAAATATTAGCAGCTTCCATGTCGCTCTCAATTATCTTTTGATGTGCATCAATAACTTCAGAAATCTCTTTGACAGGGACCCTAGCTTGCATCTTAGTCTTGTGAGTTCTAGCGCTAGGCCCCAAAAAATTTACCTGTTTAACCAAAAATCCCGCAAACCAGTAGCCTCATCAACTAAAGCTTCCTCCACCACCTGCCTTTCCCCAACAACTTCTTTATCACCAAGAGCTCCCTCCATCAATTTCTTAGCCTTCTCATTAAGAATAGTAAATCCTTTAGCCTTGTTCCTCATAACAGTTTTAGTCACTTCAACAACCTTATCCAACTTCATATTAACTTGATCCATTTACACTTCCAAATTCATAATTCTTTGTTCAAAAATATGCTTTAGCTTAAGCATCTCCTCAGCAAAAATCTTTAAGGAATCATACAACTAGTCAACTTGAGTTTGTACAAAAGATTGAGAAGATTCCCTAGCTTTGCTCACAACCCCTCGAATCCTCACATTAGTCATATTAAGCTCATGAAAAAACCATTTGAATAATCTAAAAAGGGAAATAGTACCCTCCTTAGCCAGACCCAAAACATCAGGCAGATCCTCCCGATTAATATAAAACACATCCATAGCCTCCACTTCACCCTCCTGGGAGATACTATTCATTTCTTGGCTCTCACAAACTTCCTTACCTTTAGCTCCAACCACCCGTGTCTGAATTTTATGAAGAGAGATCACAATGTCCTCAACCACCATCCTCCTTCTATTATGCTTTCCATCCCCTCATCAGGGGTTTCCATAGCATCTTGTTTGCCACCATTCTTCAGAGGAGAAACAATAGGCTCCTCCTGCATAGGGCTACCAGACCTCTTTTCCATCTTCTTTCTACTACCTTCCTTCAAACCCTTCTTTCTCTTAGACCCTAAAACATGGGGCGTAGGAGTCAAATCCTCCATAGCATGAATAATTTCTTTCAAGATGGTAGTGGGAGAAACAAGCCCAATTTTTCAAGGTTTATCACCAACCCCTTCCTCACTACAAGTCTCGTAATCCATTGAGTCAAGAACAAAATTACCTTTACCACTCTTACCTGGAGCAAGGGGCTACGAATACACTTCCATAGAAGCCTGAGTGTTAGGAACATAGTCCACATCCTCTTCCGACTCATACTCCTCCAAAACCTCTTTCTTCTTTTTCCCTTTCAGACTCACTGGTTCCTCCTCCGACACAGTCTCATATTCCAAGGCTAGTTTCTTTTGCTTACCTTTAGGATCCCTTTCACATTGCTTAGGAACCACAAAAGCCTTGGCATAATCCATTATTAGAAGAACTAAACCAACATGTAGCACAAGATTCTTAAGATTTCTTTTATGATCCTTAAGACCACTTCCAAAGAATCCAAAAGATAGAAAGGAAAGGAAACTTTCTTCTTATGATGAAAGTGATTCAAAAGAACAAAGTGATAACCATTAATAGAAGAGAACCGACCTTATAAGGTTATGTACCTTATCAATTATTCAGAAACATCTCCCCACAAAGCTTTGATTGAAAACATTATGATATTAAGGGTATGAGCCTTTGGTTGTTGACTCTATAGGAAAGAAGCCCCACCATTTCACCAAAGGGTCTCCCCTTAACACCAAGGTCAAATAGTCTCAATTTTTAACGCAATAGGGAAAGACCTTGCGAGGTTTGAACCTTGTTTGTTGGCCCTACAAGAAAGAAGCCCCACCACTTCACCAAAGGGTTTCCCCAAAAAATTGTATGATATTAAGGGTATGAGCCTTTGGTCATTGGATTTATAGGAAAGAAGCCCCACCATTTCATCAAAGGGTCTCCCCTTAACACCAAGGTCAAACAGTCTCAATTTTTAACATGGTATGGAAAAACCCCACAAGGTTTGAACCTTGGTTGTTGGCCCTACAGGAAAGAAGCCCCACCACTTCACTAAAGGGTCACCCCAAAAAATTGTATGATATTAAGGTTATGAGCCTTTGGTTGTTGGCTCTACAGGAAATAAGTCCCACCATTTCACCAAAGGGTCTCCCCTTAATACCAAGGTCAAATAGTCTCAATTTTTAATGAGGTAGGGAAAGACCCCATGAGGTTTGAACCTTGGTTGTTGGCCCTACAAGAAAGAAGCCCCACCACTTCACCAAAGGGTCGCCCCAAAAAATTGTATGATATTAAGAGTATGAGCCTTTGCTTGTTGGATCTACAGGAAAGAAGCCCCACCATTTCACCAAAGGGTCTCCACTTAACACCAAGGTCAAACAGTCTCAATTTTTAACGCGATAGGGAAAGACCCCGCGAGGTTTGAACTTTGGTTGTTGGCCCTACAGGCAAGAAGCCCCACCACTTCACCAAAGGGTCACCCCCAAAAAAAATTGTATGATATTAAGGGTATGAGGCTTTGGTTGTTGGATCTAAAGGCAAGAAGACCCACCATTTCACCAAAGGGTCTCCCTTTAACACCAAGGTCAAATAGTCTCAATTTTTAACGTGATAGGGAAAGACCCCACGAGGTTTGAACCTTGATTATTTTCCCTACAAGCAAGAAGCCCCACCACTTCACCAAAGGGTCACCCCCAAAAAATTGTATGATATCAAGGGTATGAGCCTTTGGTTGTTGGTTCTATAGGCAAGAAGCCACACCATTTCACCAAAGGGTCTCCCCTTAACACCAAGGTAAAATAGTCTCAATTTTTAATGCGGTAGGGAAAGACCCCATGAGGTTTGAACCTTGGTTGTTGGCCCTACAAGAAAGAAGCCCCACCACTTCACCAAAGGGTCACCCCCAAAAATTGTATGATATTAAGGGTATGAGCCTTTGGTTGTTGGCTCTATAGGCAAGAATCCCAACCATTTCACTAAAGGATCTCCCCTTAACACCAAGGTCAAACAGTCTTAATTTTTAACACGGTAGGGAAATACCCCGTGAGGTTTGAACCTTGGTTTTTGGCCCTACATGAAAGAAGCCCCACTTCACCAAAGGGTCACCCCCAAAAATTGTATGATATTAAGGGTGCGAGCCTTTGGTTGTTGGCTCTATAGGCAAGAAGCCCAACCATTTCACCAAAGGGTCTCCCCTTAATACCAAGGTCAAATAGTCTCAATTTTTAATGTGGTAGGGAAAGACCCCGTGAAGTTTGAACCTTGGTTGATGGCCCTACACGCAAGAAGCCCCACCACTTCACCAAAGGGTCACCCCCAAAATAAAAAAAAATGTATGATATTAAGGGTATGAGCCTTTGGTTATTGGCTCTACAGGAAAGAAGCCCCACCATTTCACCAAAAGGTCTCCCCTTAACACCAAGATCAAATTCTTAATTTTTAGTGTGGTAGGGAAAGACCCTGCGAGGTTTGAACCTTGGTGGGGCTTAAAGGAAAGAAGCCCCACCACTTCCTTTAGTCTTGCTTGTGGTTTATTTATGAATGTTCTTGTTTAGAGGTTGACAATGTTGAGTCTCTTTGTGATGAGTGTCTTTATGTGTTTATATTTAATCAATAGGATATATACATAAAATGTATATATATATATGTATGTCTGTGTCAATGATAAACTCATACACATGAGTAATTACTCGCATGAGTATACGTAGATAGATGTATCTACGTGCGCTCATGGACAAATTACCCATATGCATGGGAATATTGATCAAACAAGATGACATATATATACATACCATGTATATATGACAATCGATATAATTGTGTTAATATGTGCTCAATTATCAAAGTATGATATATATAGTATACAAGTATATACATATATATATTAACATATGTGTATGTATTGACATAATGGAAACATCCATACAAGTATATTAATATATATAAATATATAAATGTATATGTATGTATATATACACATACACTATTATATATGAAATATGAGGATACATATGAGTATCCATATATCGAATGATACAATTCTATTAACTTGTGAATTATGTATATATGTATATATAAATATATATATTGTAATGTTTTCTAAAGCGTTGAATTATCAATATAGTGCATATCATTCTAAACATAGCTCACGCTAAGAATAGCGCATAGCATACTAAACAATGGAAATATCGCTTAAAAGAGAAACACTTTTATATTTGAATGGTGTTTAAAACATAGAAAGTGCAAAGTAATAAGAATATGGACAACACCATATAAAGTGCTTATAAACCAATGCATTCCAACGTGTATGTGTCACTGCCAAGAATTTGTCAAATAAAAACAATAGCAAATGCTTATGCATAGGAAATAAGTCGACCAAGTCAAAATAGTAAACATCGACCATGTTAAGTTGCATGAATGGCATAGTGTGGCACCAACAGGGAAAAAGATAAATTGATTAGAAGTATGTTTCTCAGTATGAATTTCCAGAATGTGAAGCATTTGAAATATATGGAAATGGTCAAGAGTGTAGCTATCTATGTAACTCGACCTATAGAAAACATATACCTTGCATTTTTTATTATCTTTCCTGCTATTCATTTGAGAAGTGCAACTCATTCACCATGGATGTGTATGTATTCACTGTGCATCAATTTTAGCTGCCACCTTTTGTTTACCTTGTTGAGTCAAATCATTTGAGATGAGAAGTGTCAATCCCCATGCCTTGTTTCTAGCATTTAGTTGCTGATTTTTTGTGTACAAATAGAGGATATATCTACCTAATTTGGACGCATCCTATATCTACATTCTTGCTGTGATTTTCTGAGTTATTGTACTCTGATTTCTTGAGTTGTGAGTGAGTTTTTGAGAGAATTTGATGTTGGAAGAATAGAGAAGTTTGTCTATATGTTGTCATTGATGTCACCATGTTGGAAGCTTGGTACAGTACCCTAAACTGGTGTGCATAACTGGTTTATCTTCTCTAGTGGTGGATCCGGTATTTTTGGTGCATTCTCTAGTATTTCAGACCACATTTCTCTGTAGTTGACAGTTACTGGTTGCGGTTTTGGGAGATTGTTTATGATTGTTGAAGGCATGCATGATCAGATTGTTATGTTCCCTGGTGCTCATACATCATAGTGGCATTATTCTATTGGTTTCCTTTTTTCTTTGAAGACTATTCTTGGCCGACTTCTTGAGTTAATTATGATACGGTATGTGGACATATGTGTGACCTATTTTTTGGTCTATGCCGACATGATGAATGTTTGAAATTTTCTTGGGAATATTTTTGTGAAAAATTGGAGTTGACAATTGACATCTTTCATGAATGAGAAATGCATCTAATTAGGTTGACCTAATTGATGCTTGTAGTGAAGATTAGGTATATATATTAGATAGGGCTGAAGATAAAAGGTGTGATTAATGAGGCAACAATAAATGCGAAAGTAAGTGAAAATAATGAAGTGTGTTAAGTTAGTATATTGAGCATCACCATAATTGTATCAACACTTGTTAGGTGCATTATTCTCAGTCCATTTTGGCCATGAAGCCCTATTTTGTTTTGTAAATCCTTTTTGTAGGAAGTGAGCCTCCTTGTAGGTAGTGAGCCTCCCAGTAAGCATCAAGCTTTTGTATCTTGGACAGTGAGTACTCTTCTAGGTAGTGAGCCCTTGGCAATGAGCCTTTTATTCTCAGTTTGAAACTATTTTATTGTGAGTTAACCCTCACCGTGGTTTTTCCCTTATTGAGTTTTCCACGTAAAAATATGGTGTTCATTGTGTTGATTTACTTTCTATTATTTGTGTTTCATGCTCATGCTTAATAACAAAACAATGTGATTGTGGAATTAATATGTGTTAAAGTTTCAAGTTGGAATTTTGTGACAACTAATTCACCCCCCTCTCAGTTTTCTTGCATCTTTTAACAATTGGTATCAAAGCTTTGGTTCCTTGGTGAAGAGCTTAACCGCTTGAGGAGGATCCTGAAGGTTGGTTAAATGGATGATAAAGGAGAGCTTCAGACTACTCTTGAGGATCTTGATAAAGTGGAAAGAGAAAACAAAGATCTGAAAGAGAATCTTGATGATGCAAATGAATGTGTTCAGAAACTGAAAGAACAATTGAAGAAATTAAAGGAAAGACACATAGAAGTGAGTGAATAGTTGAAACAAGAGATAATTGGATTGAAAGTGATGGTAGAAGAGAAGAAGAGGATTGAAGAATGTGTAAATACAATGGTGCTAAACAAGTTTGATGAATGCTCTAGACTTGAACAAGAGATAGTAAACTTAAGAGTAGAACTAGAGAAGGAAAAAATTTGTGATAATAATTTCAAATGTAGCTCTGGTAACCTTGAAGAATCACTTGTAGGACATAAACCAAGTAAAGACAAAGGTGCTTGGAAATTGATATCGGTGAAAATCCTAAAGATGTGAAGAATACAATGAACAATCAGAAGAGTCAAGACAAAGGAAAGCAAAGAATAAATTCAAGGAATTTTGCAAGGAGACCACTTGTGAAACAACCTAATGCACAAAGGTATCCCTCTTTCAATGGTGTTTTTTTTTTCTTGTAATAAATATGGTCACAGAGCAACAAAATGCAGTAGGAAGAATCAATTTTTTGGTCCCTTCATTGGACAATGTTTTGAATGTAGGAAGATTGGACATAAGGCTACAAAATGCAGATCTCAGGAGAGAATGATCAATTGGGTGATGAGGAATAGGTTTAATGAAGGCAGATTGAATCAAATCTATAATGGCTACTACTATACCTGTAATAAATTTGGACACAAAGCAAATCAGTAAAGATCAAGAAATAATGGAGGACAAACTAATCAGAAAAGTGTTGTTTGCTATAACTACAACAAACTTGGACATGTCTCAAAAGTTTGTAGAATAAGAAAGGAAAGAAGTCTGCTCCGTCAGAGAAGAGTGAACTGGTAAAGAAGATTGAAAAAGAAGCAATGAAGCAAGATATGAATAAGATATGGAAGAAGAAAGAAGAAGAAAAACCTGAATCTATTGATGTGTCTGTACCCTCATCTGGTACAAATGACTTATTCAGAAATTAGACCTAACATGGTCTTAGTGGGAGCATTATCAGAAAATTATAAAAACCCCCTAGAAGAATGGCATGTCAGAGGCTGGCATGAGGTTGAAATGTGAAGAATAAATATTCGAAGGCCTTGGAAAAAGAACCAGATGAAAACATGTTGGCACAAAAATTTGCGGACTAAATTAGGGCTTTTTGTGTTAAGAAGAATGTTTTTAGCAACTTTTTGATGTCCGCCACATTTAATGCATTTAGGGTAAATTCGATGATGTATAAGTTGAAGTTTGCAAGTCTTCTTGGATAATTGACAATTTGAAGAACTTGAATAGTGGTCTAGAGTGATCTTGAAGCAATCTTGAAGCATTCTAAAGGGAATTTGAAGAGATTATCTCAGATAATCTAGAAACATTTCTTAGTTTGAAAAGGGGAAGAAGAAAATTGAAGAAATTTCGATCAAAATTAAAGAAAGCATAGCAATGGATAGAGGATCGAGTGGTGTTATCCCTTTGAAGTTGAAAGGCGTTGAATTATAAGAATATGATCATAGAAAGATGAAAGCAATAGAACTAGGGTTGAGCAAAAAAAAATTATAGAATATAAAAACCCTAGGTATGGATTTGTGGAGAGAATTTCCATGGTTTACTAATAAAGAGTTTATTTTGTTCCTGTTGAATCATTTTAAGAATGACAATATTGTATTGGACAAACCCTTCTTAATATTGAAGGAAGCAATTGAAGCAATCACTAGTTTATGCAGCATTGGAGAAGTCCCTGGAAAAAATACTATGAAGTACAAATACATGGAGGAATTGACTGGCATTAGTAAAGACCCTCGAGCACTATTAATAGATACACTTGCAGATTTTACTGTTAGGTATGTTGCATATGGTATTTCTTACAAAATTTATTTTAGAAACTGCGAAAGCTCAACTTCGGCTATTGCTGTACACATTGCTCATATGATGGTTAAGGAGAACAAATAGTTTGATTTGTGTAGCTTGTTACTTGAAAATCTACTTGAAAATGCTCAAATGTCATTGGTTGAGGGCTATCCCTTTCATTTCAGATCTTTGCTTGTGTGCTTGGTGTTTTAATTTTTGAGTTCCCTATCGAGAAATGATGATGTGGTGTGGGAATCTGATATTCCTATTGGAAAGCAAGTATACAAATATCTAGTCATTGGTAGATAATGTATGTGCAGATCATATTTCTCATCTCTAAAAACAAATCTTTGCTTCGGTATATCTGCATCGAGTCAATTTGAAGTAGGATCTTCCTCTGGTAAAAGTGAATTGGAGGTTGTCATTAGTGATTCCCCTCCAGAATCGAGGAAGAGAAAAGTCATAACTGAAGATATCATTGACATTTCAGAAGAAAAGGAGAAAGAATCCCTGACTAGATTTGGATCCCCTGATCCTAATGACATCTAGTCTATGTTGATTAAGGGAAAAATAAAGAAAATAGGTGAAATATGGAATGCTACCTCTCCTATTGACAGACTAAAGATTGATGACTCTTTGGTAGAATATCTACTTCGGAAAGGTATTGAAGTATTAGTTTTTTTTTAATCCCTACCAGAAAATCTAGTTGAGATTGTTGAAGAAAGAATGTTGCTTGAAGGTCCGGAAGGACGCAAGTTAGAAAACTTGGTTGAAAGGAGATGTGGTAAAGTTAGGAAGAGACTATCTGAATTGATCGTGGAAACAAAGAAGTGCATTAAAGAAATATCAAATATTTACAAATATTGTCTCTGGTGGCCTACAACAGTAGATAATTTTAGAAGCAAAATTGAAGTGATTGAATTTGAAGTGAACAAAATTGGAATTTTTTTTGATATATTTGAAGATAAAGAAAGGAAGAAAAGACTAAGAGTTGGTGAATTATAGGATTAATTGATCACTATACAAAGACAAAGAGATGATGTGATGAAGAACTTTTGGATCCTTAAGGATATTTCTAAATTTTGGTTAGACCATCTTTCTGGAATTCTTACTGATGTAGAAGATGTTGAAAAACAACGCTCCTCTACAAATTGGTCATCCTCTTTCACTCTATTGGATTTATTAGAAATTACGTGCACAAGAATGGATTCAGCTGTATTCAACTCAAAGAAGTTGTATCCAGATCTGAAAGAGAGGTGCAAGAAGGTATTTCAAGTGAAGAACGTCATCTTCACTTAAATTTTGTATGTTTGAAAAAGTTTTGGATGGTTGAAAGTTTTTGAAGAGTTGGAATTCCTTTTGAAATTTTGATGTCACCATGTTTACACTTTTTTTTCACCCTTTTCCATTGATGTCAAAGGGGGCGAGAGTTAAAGTATGGAGAGAGGTAGAATATAAAGTTATGGGGAGAAATTTGAAATGATGAGATAGATTGAAGGAGATTTTTTTTAATGTTTCCATCAATGACAAAGGGGGAGATTGTTGGAAGAATAGAGAAGTTTGTATATATGTTGTCATTGATGTCACCATGTTGGCAACTTGTTTCAATACCCTAAACCGGTGTGCATAACTGGTTTATCTTCTTCGGTGGTGGATTCGGTATTTTAGTCCGCATTTCTCAACAGTTGAAAGTTACAAGTTGTGGTTTTGGGAGATTGTTTATGATTGTTGAAGGCATGCATGATCAGATTGTTATGTGCCCTAGTGCTCACATGACGTAGTGGCATTATTATGTTGGTTTCCTTTTTGTTTTGAAGACTGTTCTTGGCCGACTTCTTGAGTTAATTATGATATGGTATGTGGACATATGTGTGACCTATTTTTTGGTCTATGCCGACATGATGAATGTTTGAATTGTTCTTGGAAATATTTTTGTGAACAATTGGAGCTGACAGTTGACATCTTTCATGAATGAGAAATGCATCTAATTAGGTTGACCTAATTGATGCTTGTAGTGAAGATCAGGTATATATATTGGAAAAGGATGAAGATAAAAGGTGTGATTAATGAGGCAACGATAAATTCGAAAGTATGAAAAAATAATGAAGTGTGTTAAGTCAGTATATTGAGCATCATAGAACTATATCAACACTTGTTAGGTGAATTATTCTCAATTCATTTTGGCTGTGAAGCCCTATTTTGTTTTGTAAATCCTTTTTGTAGGTAGTCAGCCTCCTTATAGGCAGTGAGCCTTCCAGTAAGCAGTAAGATTTTGTATCTTGGATAGTGAGTCCTCTTTTGGGGAGTGAGCCCTTAGCAGTGAGCCTTTTATTCTCAGTTTGAAACTACTTTATTGTGAGTTAACACTCACCGTGTTTTTTCCCTTATTGGGTTTTCCACATAAAAATATGGTGTTCATTGTGTTGATTTACTTTTTGTTATTTATGTTTCATGCTCATGCTTAATAACATAACAGTGTGATTATGGAATTGATATGTGTTAAATTTTTAAGTTGAAATTTTGTGAAAATTGATTCACCCCCCTCTTAGTTGTCTTGCATCTTTTAACATTTGAGAGAGAATTTTGAGAGGAATTCTTTGTTAAAGTGGGGAAAATCTAATTGGGAGTTGCTTACTAAGTTTGAAAGGTTGTGTTGGGAATCTAAATCAATTAATTGGACCATTGCATAAATAGGCATATTGATTCCTACTCTTTTATACTTTGTTTTATGAATTTGAAAAGATTGTGTTTCATTGTTTGATTTGTTTGGGAAGATAGTTCTATTGCTTTTTTTTTTTTGATACATAAGATTCTATATATTATATTAATATAAACAAAAATACTTGATTACAAATGTCTGTCGAGCAGGTATAAGGAATTTATCTAAACAAAAAAAGGCATTCGACCACCATAGATTTTACAGAAAACCAACCACCAAAAAGCAATTTATAACCAAAACCACTGATAACCCTAACCAAAACGTGCTATAGGAAAGCCATAAATGACTGAAAATCTACCAAAAAATCCAATGAAATGATCAAAAAACCAAGGCCGACCCATACAAACCAAAAAACCTTCGACCCAATAGTGACCTTACATAAACTTGTTCAATTTTGTAAAATATTCAAATTTTGATTTCCACTGTTCATCACCAACCACCATCATACCAATTTTATTTTTTAAGGAAAATGAAAGCCACCACCACAACCAAATTATGCCTCATAAAACCCGGACCATGCAAGTCCAGAAGGAAAGGATAAATCTTTACTTTGTCCTCTGAGCGAAGCTGTTCCAAGTCGCACGGCCTCAGACAACCCCTACCTTCAATCACTACGCTCAGAACCTCATCCATGCCTTCCACCAAGTCTTCTTTGAAAAATTTAACTAGCAATCATTTATCCTCCGCCTTCAAGACCTTAATGTCTAGGAGAGAAGCAAGGAAATGAGAGGAAACATGAAAATTGTCCCTCCTGTACTTGTTACACTCCAAATAGCCCAAATTCAAAACCATCTTTACAACCACAAGCACCAACTGCTCATAATTGAGCAAAATGTGCTTAAGTATTTGATTGATGACCTCCTTGAATGAGGCTTGCCTTGACGATGACTTTAGAGAAATGGGGGTATCGGCCCCAAAATGAGTGAGGCCCACCACATAGACCTCAATCATGAATTTTGATCCTTTCGCCATTCATAATGCTGCTTAGAATGCCTCAACCAAGAAGGAGAAGGGAGCCTGCAAACACCACAACCACTTGTAAAGAAAATTATGGACCAAAAAACCAAACCATCAATAAATAAGTGAACTTGAATTACCAAGCCACCATCAATCTCAACAAATGGTACATGTCCAACAAGCCAAATGTCCTTGCCGAAGGTTGGGATCACCTCAACATTATTAACCCACATCACAAAATCTAGAGGAAGTGACCGCAAATGTCCTCAACCAAGTACCATAATCATGCAAACAACCTACCGAAATAAACTTGGCCAAACTAAAATTCCAACTAGGAACTCCACCCCCTACCAACGCCACCTTCCTCTGCCAACATGGAGGGACGATCACCCTACCCCCCACTAGTTCTATTGCTTATTAGGGAAAGGTTATTTGATTCTTTTATGAGAGTGAAAGGAAACTTATTGTATTTAGTATAAAGATCTATTTTTCTTGAAGTGTTTGTACATATTCCATATTAAGGAATGGGTGGACATAGTGGGTATTAAATACTATGTTAGGGATATAGCTTATGTAGATAATGGTTAAACTAGTTGATTCTTAGAGTTACTTTGGTTACTTCGTAGATGTGTTAGTTAAACATAGAGATAATAGGTTACTCTTGGGGTTAGGATAATCCAATGAAGGGGATAACCTATGCATAGATTATGAATGATCATTATAAATCAAGCTAGGAAGGTGGGTGAAATAAATGACATCTAGTTGTTATACTGAGGGAATGAAATACTTTGGCCAAAGTATTGTAAGTTGCCACTATTTACACTATCAATCATTATGATCCAGGTCTGCATACTAGTTTGGGAAATTCATATGTGTAGGTTGTAGCCACTGTGTGACAGATCTAGATATGTAGGACACAACACCAAACTCAAAAAAGGTCAAATTTTATTATGAGATTACCAAAACAATATCTTTGTCGAAGGGTAGGCCCATCTATCAGTTTGATAGATGTGTAGGGGACTGTAGTTAGTCCAAGGTTGGTGGAAAAGTGCTTGAGTGATGCTTCTCCTCATAAATAGGTGACCAAGATTTGGATGGAGATTTTTCAGGAATATTCATATATCTTTTGCTACTAAGCTCAATGGAGCTTTGTATATGTATTTTGTATCCATTAAGATAGAAATATTGTGAAAGAGAAATGATATCATGTTATCATGTACTATGTAATCATTAATTTCAAAAGTTGTAATACTTTGATTAATGCAATGGAAAGTTTTGGAAAAATATTTATTTCAAATGTGCATGCTATCTTTATAGTTTTGAAAATAAAAAAATTATTGCTCATTTTGGATAAGATGCATGATCTATTTACTTGAGGTTAAAACTTGGGGAAATTACTGTGTAGAACATTGGGCATGTTAGAAAGATCATCAAAATCCATTTTTTGTCGTTCCTCCTCACTTTTTCTAAATATGCTAAAGCATTTATGAGGCTTAAATTTTTTCTCTCTCCCACTTGGGTAAGTTACCCCTATTTCTTTCCTACTCTGTCTTTTTTTCCCTCATTTTTTTAACCCATTCATTTCCTCAAGAGAGTTCCTTCTCATTTTTAGGGGAATTGTTTTCCCTACTTGGTGGAGAGCTACTTTCCTCAAGTAGCATCTTCCACTCTATGAACTCCTTGTTTGATAAGTTCCTTGTAGCTCATTCTAGATCCTCGTTAAACCATACCCATTTTTCTCCTTGTTTAGATGCGCTTTCAATTATTTTGTCTAACTCTAATCCATTGGCAATTTCTTCTTTTCTAGGATTAGAGTTGGACAAGTAGAACATATTAGGATTATTCTCCTCTTTAAAATTTGGAATTTTTCCTTTCCATTTTTCTTTGTCATTTATCTTTTATTCTTCCCAATTCATTCTTGTCTAAGGATAAGTCTTGAGCAAGATTATTTTTCTTAATGTCAGTCTTAGGAAACAAGAGAAACTTTGGGCTTCTTATTCTCTCCACTAAAACCTTGTTAAGGATTTTAATTTTTAGGTTTGAGTCATTGTTTACCATATTTAAAATATTTTCCTACTCTTTTGGTGTTTTATTTCCTACTTATTCCTTTTTATCATTATATTGATACTTCCAATTGGAATTAAATTCTATGGCTTTTGACTGATTCTCTATAATATTCAAATTGGATTTTTTGATACTATTATTTTAAGAAATACTCTACTTTATTTTGTCTATTACTAGTTCTTGAGCATTTTTCTTGTGCCCCAATTTATTAATATGCCCATCAATCTGAATAAAATTTTGTATATTTTAGGGGTGTGTTCCATGGGGAGTGGATATTCATTCATCATTTCAGAATAACCTTTATCTACTACTTTGTCTACACTCCTAAAATTATCAATTTTGGCTTTAATTTTTTATTTCCTATGGCTGACCACTATTACTTCTTCTATTGTATTTTCAAAAGTGCCACCTCTAGTAATTGGGTCTATGTTGTTTCCTTTAGGGTTCACTTCTTCCCTCCTTGATTTATTTTTGAATTATGTTACCTTGCTTGGAACTGGTTTATCTTTATTAATTTATTCTACAATACCCTTCCCTTCTGTTTTATCCCCAGGATTAGGGTTTGTACCACTTTTTTTTTTAGGTCATTGGTTTTTCCTTTAAATTTTGGGAAATTTCTCCTTACATTCCCTTCCAATTTGCACAAAATACCTCCCAATATGTAAGGATCGAGACCCAAAACAATCTCATGAAAGTAATATAGAAACTCAATATCTCATAAACATGGAAATAAATGAAATAACTTCATTAACTAAAAACCATGTTGTGGAAGCAGCTGCAGCCTATCATGTGTTGAAGATGACACATTCTAGAGGTTATAAGAAGGTGTGGATTGAGGCGGATTCTCTCAATATTACTAATAATATCAAGGGGTCTTCAATTCCTACTTGGAGTGTTGATTCTATCATTAGGGATGCTATTGATCTCCTAAAGTCCTTTGATGAGTATTGTATTTCTCATATATTTAGGGAAGGAAACGAGTTAGCTGATGTTTTTGATAACCTTGGTGTGAAGGGTTCTAGGGAGTGGGATGTTAATGATCCACTCCCCTTGAAGGCCATTGCTAGTTTAAATCATGATGTCCAAAATTGCTAACTTGGATGTTCGCCTCATTATGATCAGGGCTCGTATGGCTATCTTCACATGATAGATAATTATATGGTGAATGGTGAGCTGTATTTTGAGTGTGTTGATGGTACTTCCTTTGATCTCCATATGGGGCAGCACTCTAGGTTCATAATTACCCTCTTCCATAATACTATTTCCACATGGATTTTGGGCATTTTTTGGTTCTCCTTCTCGAGAATTCTTCTTATTGTCTGCAAGTTCCTAAAACTTCTAAGTTATGCTAAGTCAGGGGCCGTGGGAGGTGATAGAAATCATGCAAAAACTTTCTCTTGTGATGTTTCTAAGAAAAATAAAGAGGTGTTGGGTATCCTAGAGAAATGTGGGCTTACACCTTATTTGGAAAGATTGCATGGTAACAACCTGTAGGCTACGACCTTTTTTGCTAAGGGTTGGAACAACAAGGTTTTGAGATTGGGAGGTACCGAGTTTGATTTTATTAAGAATTTTATTGCTAATATTACTGGGCTCTGTACAGAAGAGATGGAAGTGTATAGGGAAAAGAAAGAATCTAAGGCTGCCATGGAGATCTTTTTTAAGGGAACTGAAGAGCAAGATCTGAAGACAACAGAGAGTGGAGGGTACCAGCGTACATCACTTAAATCTCTCTAGGGGGATGTAGCAAAGGAATTAATGAGGTATATAACTCTTGAAGGTCATTTTTCTATTTTTAATGCCTACAATTTTGTTCTCCTTAACCATTTTCACCACAAGAAGAAAATTTCTTTTCCTTTTTATCTCTTGGCCTCTTTGGAGTGTGGTTTGAAGGACCATAAAAGGAACCCTAAAAATCTCGTGTTGCATGTGAGCCTTATTTTTCTAATCTTGAATTATGCTAAATCCTTTGAGGTCTCTAAGCCACTGGCTATCACTCCTAAGGGTAAGCAAAAGAAGCCGACTGAGGATTATGAAATTGCTTCTAAAGATGAGCCAACCTTTGTGAAAGGGAAGAAGAAGTCTAAAGTCCTGAACGCGGAGTCTTAAATGGAGGAGGACATAGACTATGTTTTAGACTCTTAGGCTTCCATGGAAGTTTTCTCACAACCTCCTATGGTGGGTAAGGTTGATAAAGGGGCCTCGGGTCCTATCCATAAAGACTATGAGACCTGTAGCGAGGATAAGGCTATGGACATGCTGAGGAAAGTTAAGCTTGTTGTCCCTTCTACTATCCTCAAGGATAGGATGGCTATTGTTGGTGAAGTGTCGTCCCCTATTTTGGTTACCAAAAGGAAGTAAGGTCTGATGGAGGGTAGCAATAAGAAAATGGTGACTAGGTTGGCTAGCCAAATCTTGAACATACAAGGTGCTTCTCCTGTGAAGTTGGATGGTGGGTTGGGTTCCTTGAACTCTCCAGGTGTGGACGTGGAGGTGCAAAACAAAAGGAGGTGTATTGATAAGGAAATTTCCACTTCAATCCGTAAAATGTAGATATCAGTGGTTGAAGGTAAAGGTAAGGAGGTTGGAGTTAGTCAGGATAAGGTGAGTTCCTCCCAAGAGGATATTGTTGTGGGTAAATATATTTTTAACTTTGACAATGAGGAAGTTTCCAATGTTTTAGAGATGGCTAAGGAGGGATCCTTGTCTTTGTTTAAATTGTTTAAATGGATGTTTCATGAACTCAACATGACCAATGTTAGGGTCAGGGGGTGGTGAGTAAAGTGAGTGATTCCTTGGTTTAGAATCAAGTTGACGAACTATTTGAGTCTTTGAGGATTGTTGTTGAACAAACGTTGAAGATGAAATAGGTGTTCGAAGAAAGAATGTTGACCTCAGAAGTCCAATGGGAAATGATTAGTGAGAATCTGGTGAAGGGTGGGCAGGGGACTGCTATGAATTATGAGTTTGTGGGAATCTCCACTCCTGTTGATGTGGCCAAGAAGTTCAAGGAGATAGATCTTGGTGAGGGTGTTGGTGTTGGTGGTATGCATATGGAGGAAGAGGGTTCTATTGATATAGCTATTGGGGTGCAAAGTGTTCTGATTAGCAAGGTTAATGTGGGTGGGCTTGGTGCTAGAATGCATAATAAGACCAAAGTGCAGGCTGGGGACCCTAGTAAAGATATGCCTGGAGCTATGGATGATTATTAGAAGACTGGGTCTAGGGATATGGAAGCTGTAGATATCCTCAAGAATATGTAGTGTTGCTACTTTTGTCTTTCTTTTTGGCTGATGTTGTGTTGATGACATGCTATTTTTTGGCTGATGTATGCTCTTTGTAATTTTCTTTTGCTTCAACTGTTCTTTTTGTAAAGGGTTTCAAGGTCCCTTCAGAGCCTATTTTACCACTAATCAAAAACTTCATT
This sequence comes from Sequoia sempervirens, assembly GCA_007258455.2. Lineage (NCBI taxonomy): Eukaryota > Viridiplantae > Streptophyta > Pinopsida > Cupressales > Cupressaceae > Sequoia > Sequoia sempervirens. The sequence continues at coordinate 110,458,407 of VDFB02256132.1, read as the reverse complement.
AAGTAAATAAATTTCATAACACATCCTAATATGAGTTGTGTCTAATCTATGAAAAAGCACATAATATCTAATATACAAAAGTACAATTCAAGCTCTCATGCCATGTAATCAACTAAATATATAATATGGAAGTACAAATACAAATAATGATACAAGAATAATGTGAGGACATAAATAATAGTCTCTAATTGACATCGATGCTCATAGTCATCTATAAGTCAAGAAATGAGAACATGGCTCAAGCGCTTTTTTTTCCCAACCATGAAGCTTACACTTCCCCAGAATTCTTACTACTTGAAGAATACCCGAACCTGCATGAAGTACCTAGAAAAAAATAGTAGCATGGAATCCTAGTGCAAATTGATATATCTACATGCATTTCTATCATGAACATGCAATTTCCTATTATCAGAATATGGTAGAGAATCATATATATATAAATTTTCTAGGTAACTTTCATCGATTTGAATGAACACATGGCTTTGGCCAAAGCACTAGAATAAAATAGAAGATCCTGAAAAGATGATCAAACTTCTTTGTTGGTCCATATTTGGCACCCTATCCTAGAAGGTAAACCCAATTCACATAGAAGAAAATAGCATGCATAATGACAATAATATATATATCATTAGCATGCAATTATTTCATTTTTCTTTACATGCAAATTGATCTTTCAATGAAATTTCTCTAATTCATGAAATTATTAATGTACATGCATCACCATTCTCATTGCCATGTAGTTTTTAATGTAAGTTTAAAACTATTTTCATTCCATGCAATAATGACTAAATTTAATATTTTGTAGGTTTAACCATAAGAATTCAATTTGTAATATGAAGTGTATACTTGCACTATTATATATACCTATAGTTATATGTATAGACATATAAATAATATGGGTATGTGTATATATATGTACAACTATAGATATTCTTTTGATATGTAGGTTTGAAATAAATGGTTCAAATCCATTGAAAAGATAGTTTCAACTGTCTTGTTGTGGAATCATCACAGCTGATTTGAAATGTCTTATCAGTAATTTCTATTTAGATTATATGATCACATGCTATTGTTGATATATTATTACATTTAATTGTACTTAAAATGGAAGATTCATACATATACAAAATCTAATTTTTACACTTTTACTGAAAAGCAATCTTTACAATAGATTTAAAATGATTTAATAGTTTACTACTAAACCAATAGGGGTGTGTGCAAGAAGTTGAGTCCACTTTTGGCCAAAAAGTGGAAGTGCTTTCCATGATTTTCAAAAAAAATCACATTTGACCTAAAAATTTGAAGCACTTAAAGATTGAATCTTAAAAAAAGCTAGTAATATGAAATTTAGTATTTAGAGTCCAGTTTCCAAATATGTAATTTATTTTAATACACAAGTGATACAAATTGATTTTCAATAGGCTTGTCTGAAAACTACTATTTAAAAGCCACTTTTTTAGGACCATACCATTCATGTGTACATCAACCATATTTTGACCTAAATAATTGAATTTTTCCTAATCTTTTTGGGAAAAGATTTGTAAGACGCTAAATATTGTTCACAATATTTTTTGTTATTTTTTTGTAATTTTTTAATTAATTTTTTATTGGTTGTAATTGTTGTTTTAAAAAATAGAAAAATAATCCAATTGTAAAAAAAATACATATTTGGAATCTACACAATCTCATCTCTAATGGGTTTTATGTAACATGCCCATTGTTCTACCCTTTGATTTTACTATGTTTTACTCATATGTGAACAATTTATAATACTAACACTTAGTCAATAAAATTTTTCTTTTCTAATTGAGTAAAAAAATGCATGTTTGATACAAACTCATTTAAAGTTTCTTATTGCATTACAAAGAAACATTACTAAATTCCAAGTAGTGAATCCATATTTCATGATAACATTTTCCATTTACAATTTCTCAATAAGAATAGAGATACATTATTACATATATAGCTTCCATAAGCTTACTGAAACATAGATAAAAATGGTCTAGATGTCCTTTCCGACATACATCCTCAAATATTGGCCACTAATTGCATGAGGGAGAGCATCACTCAAGTGCTTTTCCACCAACCACAGACTAATTGTGGTCCCCTGCACATCTACCTAACTGGTAAGATGGCCCTACCCTTAGATGAAGAGATTGGTTTGGTAACCTCATAATACTAGCCTTCCTGAGCATGGTGTTGTGTCCTACAAATATAGAGTTACCATGCATTGTCTACAACCTACATGTATGACATTCCTTGCCTAGTTTGCATCCCTGGATCACAGTGAACTAACAGTGTAAACGGTGGCTACTTACACTACTTTGGCCAAAGAATTCAACACCTAGTACTTTGAGTGTAGGTCATATGCTCACCCACCCTTAGCTCAATTTGGTATTTGACCATTCATATTCTTATGCACTTAGCATACATTTCATTTAAAAAGGTGATGACATGACATATTGACTAACTAGGTTACACCCTTTCCCATGGATTATCATAACCCCAGGAATAACCAAGCTAACAACTCATGTTCAAACTGACATTCCTACCAAAATAATCTAAATCAACAACATATCTCATACTTCCCAACCTATATAATATTTACATAATCTTAACTAAGTATAGTTCCTAGTAACGACGTAATCACTCAAAATCTATAATATATAGTATATAGGTATATCCTAATAAAGTGGTTTCACCAAACCTAAACTCTTTAAAGAATCATACAAGCTTATCCAAAGTAAGAAAATAAACCAAGTTCATAAAAATAACATAACATGCATTAAAATCATCCTTTCCCAAATAGAGGAAATCTCAAACAAATAACATTTAACATAAAGAATAGAGCAATAGAAATTAACATGCCTAGAAATATCGCCCAACTGACAATACTAGTTTCCAAGATCAACCTCCACAAATCTGCTTGCTACTCCTTCAAGACTTAGCATATCACCAAGCTCTAGCCCCTCACAAACAAAATATCAACAATTAAAAATGCATAAGCAAATCTTCTTCTCACAAAATCTCTCTAATATATGCTTGCACAAAAAACTACAACAAAAGAACAAATGAAGAAATCGGATTGGAAATGTGTAACCAAAGGTAGAAAGAATGCCCCCATTTATACAAAACTATGAGCATCTTAATGCTACAATTAAGATACCAAATTTTCCACCTTCCTATTCTAAATGCATCGACTAGGCTCAAGAGGTGAGAGGTGGTTAATAAAACATTAGTTTAAAAACAAATATATAGTCCAACTTATCTATTAAGAATGAATTGCCCATATCTTGATGATAGCAAAGATTAAACTAAAAAAATGTAACCTATAGGTTTCCTTATTGCAATCTAAGTTGACTACTCAACCAACTCGTTCAAAAGACCAAGTCTCATGCTTCCAAAAGCTATGCATTGGTTTAAAACACAACAAAAGTCTTCCTTTTTGTTTCATTCTTTTCAAAATATGGTGCCACATTTCATATTTTTGTGCCCTTTATTCATGCACAGGTTTGAACAAGTTAGCATGGATGAATATTTCCAACTCTTTGTAAATGATTCGATTCATTTTACTTTATGTGTTGTCTTAAATGTATTGATACTTTTTCCTTCTTGTGTTATATGCGCGCAGGTTTAAGTTTAGCCAATTCTTATTACATGGCAGAGCTTAATTTACAGTATATTTAATCTATTTCAAGATACTTTAGAATACACAATATATCACACATATATATATATATCATATTTATAATATTATTCTAATATCCATACTTAAACACATATTTACATATTCATCGATTGGTGCATCTATACAAAATGTGTATATATATATGTCTTGTATGTCCAATTGATACTCCCATGTATATGATATATCTGTTTATGAATATACGTAAGTACGTCTACCTACATATATGCATGCACGTATATATTCATGGGTGATCCCACAATAGTGGGTTACACTTTTTGGCCAAACTTGACATTGAAATGAACATTTTGAACTAAATATTCACTTTCAGACACCTATAACTACTAAACCATGAGAAATTTGAAGATGATGTAAACTAGTGATTTGTGACATTTTTTCTATAGATTCTAAATATATATTTTTTAAAATTTTTGGAATCAGATTGCATTTCTTTTTCCATCTCCTTCAATAACTAGTTTTTAACAGTAAACACCATTTTTGAAGAGTGATGTTTACTGTGTAGCACATAAATTTTTTCTATGAAGGATGAAATTCCAATTTTTTCAAATTTAGATTTATAACTATGATATCTAGCTCCTTCATTTGGTCTCATAGTGTTTTATTGAATATTTTTTTCTTAATTAAGTTTTGAAGTCAAACCAATTACAATTTAGACATAGGTTAATTGTGTAGCACATAATTTTTTTGTATGTATCAAAATTCATTTTTTTTGTTGGATCAAGGACATTAATACCTAGAGTATAGATATTTTTCAGAATTGTTTTTGGTAATCTACTATTTTTCCATATGTGCAGAACAAAGAACTTTATTTTCAGTGAAAAACCTATGTTTAATTAAACTAAATAAGAAAATATATATTAAAACTACATGGATAGCTTGTTTCAAGGACTATAATCCTCCATCTGGGTTTGTCAAGTTGATTCCATTTTGATCCTCAACCTGAGCCTCAAAACAAAAAAAAATCTACATAAAATTGTAGATGAAGGGGGGCAAGGGAAAAAGGGGGGTTCTAGAGAACCCCCTGTTTGTGACACATTTTGATGTTTATTAGAAGGGGGAAGGGGTTCATTAGAAGGGGGAAGAGGGGGGTTCATTCAAAGGGTGGGTTCATTTAAAGGGGGTTGATGGCATGCATGTTTGAATGAACCCCCTTCGTTTGAAGTCATTTTTAAGTTTTTTGAAGGGTGTTTCTAATTTTCTTTCATGCAAAATATTATAACCTACTATCGTGGGTTTACCCTCATATATATGAGTTATCAGAGATACATACATATATACATATATACATTCTATGTATATACCCATTGATTAATATATAAACATGAATACATGAAAATGACTTATTCTTACCACAAAGACTCAATCACATATCCCCAATAAAGAACATTCAAATAATAACCATAAAACAATACAAAACATTCCCCAAACCAAGACTAAAGATTACTTACCTCTTCCTGAACTTATCTTGACTCAACTAGACCAAACTAGGACGTGATTGTGTGTATGCTCAATTAGGCTCATAAGGGTTACCAAACCAAGTTATTCTCCTAAGTGATACTCCCCTTCTCTTTTTAAGGCTTGAATTTGTTCCTACATCCAACTTAGTGCATCCCAATAGTAGTTAGTTGATAACATTACATTAATATACATCATTTATATTTTCATCTTCTAAACATTTAAAATATCATATTGAATTACTCATTCATTCATCACATTTTCCATTAAGATCCATATTCAAATCACAATCATATATTAAATCATTTTAACTTAACAAGGTAATAGTAAATAGATAATAACACAATGGGGTGTAACGTATTCCCCCCTTGTGAATCATCATCCCCGATGATTTTAAGTATCAAACGTAAAATATAGACCATAAAACATAAACATAACAATATTGTTTCAAGAAATTTCAAAGTCTAGCAAAATTCGAGGAAACTTTTGCTTCATCTTAGCATAGTCCTCCCAGGTGGTAGAATCTTTTGCATACTTATCCCACTGTACCTTGCATTGCAAAACCTCTATTACATAAGTGAAGCTTACATGTTCCGACCACCTTGAGAGGCTCAATTGTTATAACTCTAGGGTATTGTACCTGTAAAGCATTCCAATCAATAACATGGTTATCCCCTAGCATGTACTTCTTAAGGTATGACACATGAAAGGTATTATGCATCCTGAAAAGAGCTAGTGGAAAAGAAATTCTATACACAATAGGTTTCACTTCATCAAGAACCTCAAAAGTACCTACATAATGAGGAGTTGGTTTGGATGACTTTCCAAAACTTTATAGAACTCTTGTGAGGTTTAACTCTTAACAATTTACCTTATCCCCTACTAAAAAATGTATAGGTACCTACTTGGAATTTGTATTACTCTTTTTCCTATCATTAGCTTCTGCTAGCCTCTACTTGATAATACCAACTTTCTCCTCCATTTCTGATAGAATTTCTAGCCCAAGGATTATCCTATCCTCTTGCTTATTCTAGCTTATAGGAGTTCAACACTTTCTGCCATACAATGGTTCAAATGGAGCCATCTTGATTGAAGAATGATAAGAGTTGTTATATGCAAATTCTACCAAAGGTAGGTAATTTTCCCACTTGTATTATTGATCCATGGAATACATTATTAGTAGATCTTCTAACACTTGGTTCACCCTTTTAGTTTGACCATCAGTTTCTAATGATATGCTGAACTTATGTTCAACTGTGTCCCAAGTGAAGAAAACATGGTTTACCAAAACCTAGATATCACATGAGCACCCCTATCAGAATTAATCTTCTCAGGAACTCCATGTAACCTAAATACCTATTAAATAAAATGTTTATCTATAACAAGAGCTCCATTGGTTAGATTCCCTAGAATAAAATGAGCCACCTTTGCAAGATTATCCACTACTACCATAATGACGTTATGCTTATTCCTTGACATTGGAATACCTTGCATGAAATCCATGCTAATGATTTTCCATTTACTTTTAGAAACTTAATGAGGAAACAAAAGACCTGTAGGGAGATGATGTTTTTCCTTCACTATTTGACATTCTAAGCAACTTGCTACAAATCCTGCAACATCCCTTTTCATCCCTTTCTAGAAATACAATGGCTTGACATCTTCCAACAACTTGGTTACTCTAGGATATCTAGAATATGGTGTAGTATGAACTTCTTTCCATACTAAATTCCTTAGTTCCTCAAAGTTAGATACATATATTCTTCCCTTAAACCTTAATAAACCATTAGGTTCAAAGTGAAATCCTTCATACCTTGGGTCTTGTGAATTATCCGAGAGTGCTTGCTTGACTTTCTCATAATACTTGACACCCTTGGATTTCTGCAACACTTGATCAATGAAATCAATTTGAATTGATATCATCGAGGATATATTCCTCCTATGACTTAGATCATCGAAAACCCAATTTTCCTTTCCCTAAATATAGATGTTAAAATCATAATCTGATATCAATTCCAACCATCTCCTTTGTCATGCATTCAGATTAGTTTGGGTAAACAAATACTTCAGACCATGATGGTCAATATTTAGCTCAAAAGGTTTCCCCAATAGATAGTGTCTCCACATCTGTAATACATGAACAACTATTGCTAATTCTAAATCATGTGAAGCATAATTTTTCCCATAATGCTTCAACTTCCTTGACTCATAGGCTATGACTCACCCATCCTACATCAATCCTCCACCAAAACCTTCTCTTGAAGTATTTGTGATGATAATAAATTTACCATTTGGATCAGGTACTTTCAATAACAAAATTGTGGACAACTTATCCTTGAGTTGATCAAATGTTGTTTGACATTTCTCTGAGCATTCAAAATTCGTCCCTTTTCTTTGTAGGGAGGTAATGGGAAAAGCTATTTTGGAAAATTTTACAAAAAACTTCCAATAGCAACCAGCCAAACCCATAAAAATTCTAACTTTTGACACATTCTTAGATACTGGCCAATCAAGGGCTGCTTTTATTTTTGTTGGGTGAACTACAATCCCATCCGTTGAAATCACATAACCTAGATACTACACTTTCTTATGAAAGAAGGTACACTTAGAGAGTTTCCCATATAGCTTATGTTCTCTTAATCATTGGAGAACAATCTATAGATGTGATGTAGAGTCAGAGGAAGGAAACAAACTCACACAATCTCCTTTATCAAAACTCAAAACCTTCTCCATTTGTTTACTCATTACAAGTTCATTTTACCCTTCATAAATCTTATAAAAACTCACAAAAATGAGATCCAAGCAATAAGCCTCTTGTTGATCCTGCAAACACCTTAAGCAATATTCAATACGATGGTATCAAACTCCAAGCAATTCAAATGTAATAATTTTCTTGGGTAAACTGTTCAAAGGCATCAATTAGGCCTTTGAGGCCACATCAACAAAAAATTATCCATTTCCCAAGCCATATAACTTTGTGAAAGCCACAAAAAGATTTAAAAGCATCTGTACAAAACATTTAAACCAATCTCCAAAGTATACACAAGATATTTTATCAAACTCTCATATTAAGCCATTCAATTTAGACTCCAAGTAGGTGACTGCCTTCACACTACCATGCAAAGATAAATGTGCACAATAAATTAAAATCCACCAAACCAATGTAATTAGACCTACACAACATGGTTAGATCAATTCCCATTCTCTTTACATTATTTTATCAACAAACACTTATTGTGAGTCATTCAAGTTTGATTCCAAGGTAGACTGCCATAACTCTGTTTTCTACAGGATAGTTAAAGAAAAAGGCCTCAACCTCATAAAATCGAAAAACTCTGGAATGAAATGTATTCTCAAGGAATCCATGCATCCTTTGAAAAATTTATTATACAAGAGGGACTCAAAAACCCTAGTCAAAACTCACGAGATCTCATTGTAAACATAATTTACCAGTCTTCTGCAATATAAACAGTCATAAGGCTTATAAATTTTACTATCTCCAACATCAACTTAACTTGAACAACACTTGAAACATATCAAATTTAATCTGTTAAAGCTTATTAGTCCATCAAATGTTCATTCCATTAACCAATTTTATAAACCCTAGATCTTGGGCTTCTTGATCACTATATTTATAGACTGTGTACAGAAAACCAGTCTCTAACTTTGGCTCTTCACACTTTAACTTTATGTTTTTTCTCCAAGACCAATAGAATATGAAAGTAAATGTATAGTAGATTATTCTCACAAAAAAAACCAAGGGATTCCATTTGATATTAAAGGAGAAACATAATTTTCAATACCACTGTTTACCCTAATGAGGGTTTTACCCGTCTTCACAAAAAACTCAATATCTTGCACAAAAAGTAACCAAAATGCATGAAAATTGTGCCAAAAGTAGGGTGATTGAGTGGGTTATCTAATTCAAGCACTTACTCATCCATTCATTCCCATACAATTCCATACAAGGTTTGGAAACATATATTTTATGTAAGTGTGTGCATAAAACAATGCCTTTATTGATTCTATTTTAAAACTTCAGCCACCAACGAGGTCTCAAATGATCCCAAAGCCTTTTTAAAGGAAATACAACATGAAATAAGTTTTTCAATGATTCCCAAATTCCCTCTAATTTTTAGTCACTAATAACCTTCTTAACTCCCTAATTGTTGCTTTATGCAACTTTTACATTTTTGTACGATTTTGAAATTATTTGTTGACAATTTTGCATTTTTCACATTGATACGAGTTTAATACATTAGAAATTACTTAAATGGCCCTTATTACAAGGTGAAACATCAAATTGAACCAATTTCTCAAACTTTCCACTAGGAGGTAAAATTGTGTCAAGGTGCTCCTGCACCAAGATGTTGGAGATGTTCCTCTTTGTTCTTGGAGTAGATAAGAATATCATCCAAGAAGATCAACACAAACCTATCCAAGCAGTCCCTAAATACATTATTCATTAGGTTCATGAATTTTTTAGGTGCATTTGTTAGTCCAAATGGTAGGACCGTGAACTCATAATGACCATACCTAGTCCTAAAAGTTGTTTTGAAAATGTCTCTATCCTTGATCCTTAGTTGATGATAACTTGATCATAAATCATATTTTGAAAACACTATTGCTCCTCAAATATGATCTAAGAGATCATCGATACATGGTAATAGATACTTATTCTTTATCATTGCTTTGTTAAGTAAATGATAATCAATGCACAAGCATAGTGTACCATCTTTCTTCTTTATGAAGATCATTGGCATTCCCTAGGGTGAAACACTAGGTCTTATTAGTCCCTTGGACAATAATTCATCCAATTGAGATTTTAGCTCCATTAATTCTATTGTGGTCATCCTAGATGGAACTTTGGATATAGGCTCTACTCCTGGAGTTATGTCAATGGAGAAACCAAGCACTCTCTTGGGAGCTGGAAATATAGGTAGTTCATGTGGAAGTACATCTGCAAAGTTCCTTAGGATAGGATATTTCTCCATTTTTGACTTTCTCAATTCTACCACCTCACCATCTTCAACTTCTTGGAGGTTTTGAGGTCCATAATATACTATATAATCTTGAGAAATGAACTCTTTACATTCCTCAAGTTTCTCCATTTTCATCATGAAGAGTTGTCAACCTTTCTTCTTTCCTCTATGCATTTGTATGATAGAGATCTACTGCAACTTAACTTCTCTAGGAATTCCTTGCAATGATACCCAGTTTCCTAGATCATCTAAACATTCTACTATTTTTTCATGACAATCTACTTTGGCCCTACATTTCCATAGCCAATTCTTCCCTAAAATGATTTCATAAGAACCTAAGGGAGCTACATAAAGATTCACTTCTGTAGAGAAACTCGAAAGTTCAACCCTTGCTTCGAATAAACATTGATCCACCTTAGCTCTTGTATAGTTTACATATTCTACAATCCAAGACCTTTTCATGTAGCCAAATTTTCTAGAAATTTTACTAGTTATACTAGGAGAATTTTTTTTTTCTCTGTATTATCAATATCTATTAAAATTGAGATGGGTGTACCAAACAAAGTACCTGGAATCTCCACTAGAGTAATCTAGTACTTTACTTTTTGATTGTCTAATGCCACATGAATCCTTTGTTGGAATGTTGCTCATTAAGGAGGTAGAGGGTTCCCATGTAGTTGTGTCCCTAGTGGTTTGTTGGGACACTTATTTGAAAATTGATCTCCACCACACGTAAAACATCCTCTCAATAGTCCTTTCCTTATTTCAGGCATTCCAGAACTACCTTCATTCCTATCGACATTGTTGTTGTTGTTCCCCTTACAATCCCTTCTTGATTTATTTTGCACATTATAGAATCCTATGTCCCCTTTCCTTTGAAAATATTTCCCTTCACTAGGCCTCTTTGTAGCTGGATTGGCTTGTGACAAATTAAAATTCCTTTGATTCTTTTCATGGTAGTTTGAGATAGATTTAAGCCTCTGATCTTGCTTAATAGCTTTCTCGTACACTAAGTCGATGGTAGCAGGACCGTTCACATATACCTATCCTATTTGGGCATTGAGACCCATGATGAACTTCATTATGTGAAACTACTCATCCTTTTGATACATGGGTACATACCTTAGGAGAAGAGTGGATTTCTCCCAATATTCATTAAATGAGGAATCTCCTTGCCTCAAGTTCTGAAATTCGATAAGATTTTGATCATAGAATAGTTGAGGTAGCCACCACTTTCAGAATATTTCCAAAAATTCACTCCAAGTAATATTTAAGGAACTTAGCCCAAGCTCCATCTTTTTATTCATCCACTAGTTGGATGCTTCTCCAACCAACTGGAAGGCTCCCCAAATGACTTTAGTTACCTCAAAGTAATTCTTGATTTCAAAATACTTTTCCATCTCTATGAGCCATGCCTTAGCCACATACCTAATGGTGCTACCTTCAAACTTCAGAGGGCTGATCTTCATCATATCTTGAGATAGCTCACTTGCAAGTTGATTCCTTTCCCCCCCCCTAATCTAGGCTATGATTCATCATCCTCATGTTCACTTGATTAAGTATGATCATGGGAATTTTCCCCTTCATCATTGTTGGGAACTTCTTGTTCCTCCCTTTCTTTTCATCTTACCTCATGGTCGAGGTTCCCAATTCTTTCTCTTTCCTCATCCATTATGGCTAAAAATACAATCTAATTTAGCCTCAACATTTTCTGCACCCTAGCCTACTTCTTGGCTTCCCCCAAGGTTAGTTCTAGTTCTAACTTGTTTTCACAAGAAAAAGTTATACCTAGAGGTTTCATTTTTAATTATATCCTAAGGATATTTGTATAGCACTCAAAATATTCCAAAAAGAAAAAAACATTCATACATAAGAAATTTGAAAGAAGATCTTATACACAAATTTTCCAAAACATGATTTTCATTTAGATCAATCAGATTTCAATATCCTTGTATTTACATGGAATGACTATTCAAATAGTCTAGGGGAGATTATCCCTTATATTCACTAACTAATACATAACTAAGTGGGGTATACCCTTCATATTTTTGTTCACATTCAAACTCAAAAGGGAAATAACCTTCAGATGTATCCTCAAATACATAGTTTTGAGTGATATATCCATTTGATTCAACACTAGAGGATATTATAATAACTTCTGACATTGGAAGAACATGAGGGTCCCTAAAGATCATGGCAAGACTAACACTGCATTGTGAGGGCATATCCCTAAAGAGTGGTAAATAAATTGACTTTACCGAAGAGACAAGAGGTACAAAGTTAGTAGCCTCATGCATCCTTCTCTCTTGATTGACATGTGATAAGGCATGACTAAAAGTATGTCACTCAACCAAATAACATTATCATAATTGGTCCCCTCTATGGTTTGAACAATGGCTTCCCTTTCTTTCTTTGTCTTCAGGTAGTGCTCATTACCAATTATTGACTTCCTTGCAGTGATTTTGAGATGCACCATCTTGACACAAGAATTCCAAACATTAGACTCATATAATGTTGGATGAAAGCATAGCAAGCACATAGGTTCCAAAGTTGAACCTGGTAGCTTTGATACCATGTGTAACATGCCCATTGTTATACCCTTTGATTTTACTATGTTTTACCCACATGTGAATAGCTTATGATACTAACACTTAGTCAATAAATTTTTTTATTTTCTAATCGAGTAAAAAAAATCACATTTGATACAAATTCATTTCAACTTTCTCATTTCCTTACAAAGAAACATTACTAAATTCCAAGTAACGAATCCATATTTCATGATAACAATTTCCATTTACAATTTCTCAATAAGAATAGAGATACATGATTACAGACATAGCTTCCACAAGCTTACTAAAATAGAGATACAAATGGTCCAAATGTCCTTGTTGGCATACATAGTCAAATCTTGGTTGCCAACTATATGAGGGAGAGCATCCCTCGAGCACTTTTTTGCCAACCATGGACTAACTATGGTCCCTCACACATCTACCTAACTAGTAAGATGGGCCTACCATTCGACAAAGAAATTGGTTCAAGGTAACCTCATAATACTAGCCTCCCTAAGCATGGTGTTGTGTTCTATAAATCTAGAGCTACCATACATTTGCTACAACCTACATGTATGACATTCCTTGCCTAGTTTGCATCACTAGATCACATTGAACTAACAGTGTAAATAGTGGATACTTACACTGCTTTGGCCAAAGAATTCAACACCCAGTACTTCGAGTGCAGGTCATATGTGTTGGAGTAAAGGAACACTAAGAAGGGGGGTGAATCAATGGTCTAACAAAGAACCAAATTTTATTAATTAACTCACTTGTATTATGCAGAGAAATCAATTGAAAATGCTTCAAACATTATAGGTATTGAATGTTGAGTGACTCATAATGCTATGAAAATTAGAACATGGTACTTGAACAAAGATGAAAATATGACCTATTGAACTCAATATGAAAAACCACCAAGAGGAGACATAACACAAGTATTATGAGTGGAAAACCCTAAAAGGGTGAAAAACCACTCTGAAGATAAACCTCATTAAGCCTCACTAGAAAAAAACCTCACTGGTTACATTTTATGCCTCATTGGTGTAAGGAAGCTAAGGTAGCGAAACAAATTCCTACACTAACCTTGAGAGGAGAATAATGCAAAAATTTACAAATCTTTAATAGTTACAAAAAATTAAACAAAAATAAACACAAATATCATGCATACCATAACACAATGATTTATGTGGGGAAAACCATTTCAGGAGAAAAACCACACACTCTAAAATTTGTCCAATATATTACTTAGAAACCCCAAAGTTTACAATATACTTGTAGAGCAAGCTTCTCACAAGAGCATCACCACTCAGAGATCTAGAGGCAACACAACCGCTATCAAACTCTTAGAATACATCACAATACACAACCGTAATACAACACCCTCATAAAATAGGGTTGCCTTCTAGGGAAATTCAAATTAATAAAATATCAGTTGTCAGATATGAGACATAATGATGAACGGTCTGGATTTACAATAATAAAATATAAATAAAAATTTCCTTCCGGGGGTGCTGCCCTCAAGCCCCCGTTAGGGTGTGCTGCCCATAGACCCCAGCCGAGGGGATGATCCCCCCAGACCCCTCATGGGGGGGATCCCTCCCCACGCCCCCCTCCCCTGGTTGTTGTTGGCTGAACAATACCTTGTGTATCAATAGTACCTTATGTAATTGCAAGGTTGAGACACATTTTCTCAACAATTGGCAACACCTCACTGGTATCAAGTTCTATGCCTCATTGGAAAAAAAAAAAGCATCATTGGAAACACAATATGCCTCACTGGAAAAATAATATGCCTCACTGGCAACACAATATGCTTCACTGGAAAACATACACAACTTTCATTAGTCTCAAAATAAATAAATAAAAATCAGAGGGTTACTCTATTTCCAGACAATCCACTACTTCGTCTTTGCACCAACAAAACTCCATCTCCCATATACACACATACCACAACACTTATATGAATGTTTCATCAAATCCTCTCTGACACTGATTGATATTCACAAATATATAACATTAACTTCTTCCATTACCCTTCTTCAAACTCATTTCATAGTTCAAATGCATTGGAAAAGATTTAGCCATTGTTGCTCCAATTCAATTAAGCAGAGACACTCTTTGTAACATAGATGATTAAAATAATCTACTATTCATCACTTTGAAAAAAGGTAATCTCTCAATATATTCAACCACACATTCCTCTCACAGACCCATGATACATTCCACCTAATACACACTATAATTTCCAAATGCATGTCAATCTACATTCCCATCACCTGTCTATTGGAATTTAAACAAACTTTAAATATCATTCGTTGATCTAAGGTTTGGCTCAATGTTATCAATCAAACAAGAGCCTTTGATTCCGTTTGGGCAGTACAATGAAAGTCTTAAAAAAATCCATTTGTTTCATTCAATTACAAAATAGCGTGTAACTGCTCCAAGAGATATGACAACCACACACCTGCCAAAATACACCTTCAGGAAATAGTTGTTATTCAACTTTAAATATAGACCCTTGATTCTTGTAACCTGCCATACCATCAATTAAATATTGACTATGGATGTTGTTATAGGTGGTAAGAACAAAATTTTATCACCTGTTTAACTGGTTGCAATTAGGAGTGAGGGCCAATTGCTCAATGGTTTTAAACCCTCAAGATCTCATTAAAGTGAATTTCCATTGGTGATAGTAAGTCACCAAACAAATATAACAAAAAAGTATATTGAACATTGACAACCATGTAAACCCTAGGTGCCTTTAAGATTTATGGTTTTAGAGATGCTTTGAAGTTGAATGATGAAGACACCAACCAATAAAGAAAGTACAAATGAAGCTAAGTGAATGTAGATCTCTGCCAATTGTCATTACATGAACTGAGAGATAGCAATGATTTTGATCATGCCTTAGCCAAAAGGACTCTGAACATTTCCTTCTGCATCATGAACATGCAACCTTGACTAAATAATTTTTCATCAACTTTGAATCACATCACAGACTTTTAGCAACCATTCTTTATTAAAACATTCTTCCTCTGAATATCATCTTAACACTTGACTGAAATTCCTATGAATGAACACCAACTCTATCCATCTCACCATAGCTCCGAATGATCAATAATCTGCGCTTTACATTTTGCTTCGACACCTTTGCAATTTGCATCATCTAGTACCTTTGCATTAGTACAATGAAATGACCAATACCTAAAGATGAATCATGAGAATAATAAACAATTGTATCCAACCTTGTCTATCCTTTGCAAAACTATCCACTGAATACCTTTGAGTATCAACATCAAAATGCATTGGACATCAACATCATGAAATGGAACAATGATCAATACCATCATGAATGAAACATCTTCTGAAGCAACACCGAAGTAATCCTTTGAGACCACCAAACATCAACATGTACCCAACTTGTACCTTTCACAATTGACATCAATGAAAGAGTTTTGACTTCAGGGACAAATCAAACCAACAATATGCTCACCCACCCTTATCTCGATTTGGTATTTGACCATTTATACCCTTACACAACATAAATTTCATTTAAAAGGGTGATGACATGACATATTGACTAACTAGGTTACACCCTTTCCCATGTATTATCCTAACCCTAGGAATAACCAAGCTAACAACCCATGTTCAAAATGACATTCCTACCAAAATAATTTAAAGCGACAACATATCTCATAGTTCCTAGTAACAGCGTAATCACTCAAAATCCAATATATATAGTATATAAGTATATCCTAATAAAGGGGTTTCACCAAATCTAAATGCTTTCAAGAATCATACAAGCTTATCCAAAGTAAGAAAACAAACCAAGTTCATAAAAACAACATAACATGCATTAAAATAATCCTTTCCCAAAGAAAGGAAATCTCAAACAAATAACATTTAACATAAAGAATAGAGTGATAGAAATCAACATCCGTGGAAATATAGCCCAACTGACAATACTAGTTTCCAAGCTCAACCTCCACAAATTTGCTTGCTACTCCTTCAAGGCTCTGCCTATCACCAAACTCTAGCCTCTCACAAATAAACTCTCAACAATTGCAAATGCACAAACAACTCTTCTTCTCACAAAAAAACTTTCAACAATTACAAATTCACAAACAAATCTTCTTCTCACAAAATCTCTCTAAAATATGCTTGCATAAAAAACTATAGTAGAACAATGAATAAAGAAATCAGATTGGAAAAGTGTAACCAAAGGTAGAGAGAATGCCCCTATTTATACAAAAATTTGAACATCTTAATGCTACAATTAAGCTACCAAATCTACCACCTTCCTATTCTAAATGCGTCAACTAAGCTCAAGAGGTGAGAGGTAGTTGATTAAAACACTAGTTTACAAACACATATACAGTCCAACTTCTCTATTAAGAATGAGTTGCTCATAGCTTGGTGACAACAAAGATTAAACTCAAAAAGTGTAACCTATAGGTTTCCTTATTGTAGTCTAAGTCGACTACCTCAGCCAACTCATTCAAAAGACTGAGTATCATGCTTCCAAAAGCTATGCATTGGTTTAAAGCACAACACAAGTATTCCTTTTTGTTTCATTCTTTGTAGAATATGGCACCACATTTCATATTTGGTGCCATTTATTCATGTGCAGGTTTGACCAAGTTAACACATATGAATATTTCCAACTCTATGCAAATGATTCAATTCATTTTACTTTGTGTTGTCTTAAATGTATTAAGACTATTTCCTTCATGCACTATATGTGTGTAGGTTTAAGTTTCGCTAATTCTTATTACATGGAAGTGCTTTATATATGCACTATAATCTCTTTTTTTTTAAATAGAATATATATATATACATATATTCATATTCACATGATTTATTAAATATATAATTTTCCAATCAAATATATATATCAACATATATTAAAATAATTATATATGTGTGTGTGTGTGTGTGTGTGTGTGTGTATTAATATGTATGTATATACATTTATATTAATGTAATCGTATACATATATATATATATATATATGTTATATATATAGCATTATTCTAATATCCTTTCTTAAACACATATATTTACATTTTCATCGATTGGTGTATATATAAAAAATGTGTGTGTGTGTATATATGTCTCATATGTCCAATCGATACCCCCATGCATATGATATATCTGTACATGAATATATGCAAGTACATCTACCTACATATACGCATGCACGTATATATTCACATGTATGAGTTATCGAAGATACATACACATATACATATATATATTCTATGTATATACCCATCGATTAATATATAAACATGAATACATGAAAATAAATTATTCTTATTACAAAGACTCAATCACATATCCCCAATCAAGAACATTCAAAGACTAACCACAAACCAATACAAAACATTCCCCAAACCAAGACTAAAGATTACTTACCTTTTCTCGAACTTATCTTGACTCAACAAGACCAAACTAGGATGTGATTGTGTGTATGCTCAATTAGGCTCATTAAGGGTTACCAGACCATGTTCTTCTCCCAAGTGATACTCTCCCTCTCTTCCAGAGGCTTGAATCTATTCCTGCATCCAACTTAGTGTGTCCCAATAGTAGTTAGTTAATAACATTATATTCATGTATGCATCATTTATATTTTCATCTTCTAAACATTTAAAATATCATATTGAATTATGCATTCATTCATCACATTTTCCATAAATATTCATATTCAAAACACAACCATATATTAAAGTATTTTAACTTAACAAGGTAACAGTAAATAGGTAATAACACAATGGGGTGTAACATTTTAATTTTGTCAAAAAAATTACAAAAAATGTCTTCAGACATATGTCCAAAGTCACTCTTTTCTAGTGACATTGACATGACCTTCAAGTTGCAGGTCAAAGTAGGTCCAAATATAAGGGTCGGGTCCCCAAGCCTTTTTTTGACCCGAAACCCATAGCAAAAATTGGGCCTACAATTCAAATTTTAAGAAAAGGGATCCCATTTTATTTTTTTATTATTTTGAATGGTCAAAGTAGAAACGAGATCCTATTTAGGATTCAGGATCCCATTTGTTAAGGTATACCATTTTATTTTTGAACTTTTTAAATTTTTACTGATAAAAAATTACTGTGAATTCTACAACTTGACATCTTATTATAGTGTACGGTCGACAACGACTAATTCTACCATTTTTTATTAATTCTTGTCTTCTACATGCTCTTAAACTTGTAATTTCATTTGAATTTTGGAAGGGGGAAACATTGGGACAATTTAGGAGTAGAATTGTGCTCATTTTCTACTCATTTCAAGGAGGAATACAAAATAAAGACTTTTACTATTTAAATTCATTTGTACTTCAAAATTTTGTAATCATGGGATCACAACATCGTCAAAAGAGGAAAGATAGGAAGGTCATGACCCCTACAAAAATTCAAGCAAAGAGAGACAAGGAGGCAAAATGACAAAGAGATAATAATGAGGATTCAAGCAATGAATAATGTTAAAGCATCTGGCTCCATGACTATTGAAGATAAAAAAATTGAAGAGACCATGGATGTAGATGGTGTAAACTTGAAAGAGGTGAATATGGAAGATAATATAATTATAGAAAATAGTCCTGGTATGTCTTCAAATCCACCTTTCAATGTTATGCATAATGTAACAATAGGCACAAACCTAGGTACATCTTCAAATCCACCTTTGAATGATATGTAAAATGTGATTCTAGATGATATTCATATTGATCATTTACAAGAAGTTGGATATAACAATGTTGAGATCAATATTTTTTGTAGACAAGATGTAGAAATGAATATTGAAAATTAAATCCCTTGTGTTGGTCAAAATGAAAATCCTTGTGTAGGTGAAAATGAAAATCCTTTTGTTGTTGAAAATGAAAATCCTTGTGTTGGTGAAAATGAAAATCTTTTTTTGTTGAAAAATGAAAATCCTTTTGTTGTTGAAATATAAAAATCCTTGTGTTGTTGAGAGCAAAAATATTTTTAAAAAAAATTAAAGTATTGTTTTGGATCATCTTTCCTGGTAAGATTTCTTAGAGAGAAATAATAATGTATGCCAATAGATTATACAAACATTTTTTTATCGAAAAAAATATCATTTCAATGTCAACTCATGATGAAATTGATGAGAATGTGGAAAATGAGAAAAGTAATGAAAAATTTAGGCATTTTTGTGAAACCAAAAAGAAAGATGAATCACTTAAACATGCTATATCTACTATTGCTAGTGCCATTAAGTCTATTGGGAAGATGAGCCGATCTAAAGATAAGAATTCGACACGATGACTATAACAACTGCCATAGTTAATAAAACAACTTTGGATAAAAAAATGTTAAGCAACATTAGTGGAATTCTAAACATACATCCTAAAACATTGGTAAGAGCGACAAAGAGAAGAGAAAGTATAGAAAATGATCCAATCAACCAATGTTGGAGTTTTAGTGGTTGACTCCCAAGGTTTGACATGAAATTGAATATTGAAATCAAATCTTTGGTTGAAAAATATTCGCATGATAATACTAGGGTATCATTTAATGCTAGAGATGTTTTGAAATAAAGAGTAAGGTCTAAATTTCACAATACTCATCCAAAACACCTATTTGACACAACTCAAATGAAAATTTATAGAAATTTTTTAGATTATTTAGAGTTACTTGGAAATATTAGCATAATTCAAAAATCATTTGGAAAATGTAAACCTTGGTATGCCAAAATTAATAAGCAATGAATCTCTTGTTGATGTAAAATGTATGTGCAATTTCATTATTATTATGATGCTTTTTTATATATACATTGTACTTTACATAAGTTAACTTGATTATGCAAGAATGTGGTATTCATATTCTACCTGAAACAATCAAGGAGTTTATAGCAGGTTTGTTTTGTGAAAGATATAATGGGCAATTATTTTATTTAAGTTCATGTATTTCTAGACAATGAACTAGTTGTGGCAATCTTTCATTCTTAGGAGTTTGTATGCATGAAAGTGTTGAAAATGGTTTTGGAAAACAATTATGGATATTAAAAGATTTTAAAATGTTGAGTATTCTTTAAAGGATGGAAAATTTAGAAAGCGTTACGATTTAATCACAGAAAAATTAGTGTACATGGATTCATATCAAAATTTAAGAGTAAAATTGTACCAAAATGTGTCAAACACTCAAAACATGCTCGATGGCTTGATGGATAATTTAACACATGTAGAAACACATTTCCAGTTGGAACTAAACTATTAGTGGTTAATTTTACAAAAACTATACTCTTGCTTGACAAGAGGAAATCCGATCACAATATTACAATTCAATGTAGGTGGCTATGTTTGTTCATATTGTATGCAAACATGTAGATGATAGTATAGAGGATGATAGAAAATTTATGAGGGAGTATCATTTCTATTTGAGTAACAACTGGTTACACACATTAGAGCTTTTCAATATTGTTTCAATATATTTTATACAAATTTAAGAGAAAGAGGAATCTAGATGATAGAATATCTCATATCTAGTCAAATAATTGTATAGAACTGTTAGAGACCCAAATTTGCACCCCTTTACTAAGTTGTGAAAGAACTCAACAAATTTGGACTAACGTGGGACTACTTTTAGGCTATGGGTATCCTATTATGAAAGTATACCTCCATATTAGGGGTTGGCTCCCCTTTTGATGTCACCTAAACTAATGATTTCTTGAGGAAATGGGTAAAAAAATGCATGAAAATGAACTTAATTAAAAAAATTCAAAGGGTGATAAGCCAAAACTAACTAATACCTACAAATAGCTTACACACATTCAAAACAATGACAAAACTTGGTTCACACAACTCATTTTTGCATGCATTCTTGCATAAGTAATTTATAAGGAGTTTTTTAGCAGAACACTTAGAAGGAAAATTTCACAACTAACAGCTTTTTCATTCACTAACACAACTTATAACCTGAAACAATACACTTTTCTGCTAAACGGGTGCCTAACAATGAGACAAGACTACAAGGAAAAGATAAATTTCACAAATAATCTAATCAATCACTACATACACACAATAAAACATGAAATGAGAAGGTAAACATTCAATTTCATTGATTCAAAGTACTCAACTGGTATACAAGTCTATCTCTAAGTTACAATATTGCTCCTACTGAAAAGATAACTCCAAAACCAAGCTATCCATCTGCTGGAAAGAAAGAACTAACTTCAATAACAAAGATTGAAGTTACTTAAGCAAAAATTCAACCAATTCTCTCACACAAGTCCATCTAGGAGGTTTTGGTTGAATGCAACAGAAAAGGCCAAAAAGAACCTTCTAAAATCACTCCAAACTGTCCTCCACATGAAGCAAGGTCAAGCCAAGACCATAGTCACAGTAAAAATGTGACAAAAATGCCTCCAACTAGCTCATTCCCTCCAAAGATGGTCAAAGACAACCTCCCACACCTTTCTCATGTCTGCTAGTCATCATTTTGTCTCCAAGAGCTTTGACCCACACTTTTAGTGCTTTTACAAAAGCACAAGACTCCATTTTGCATTTAAAATAATAATATGATTAAGTGATTCATAATAACATCACTTAATCAAACTATATTACATTTCAAAACAAATGCAAAAAGAGGACCCACCACCTCTTTGGATTACATCAATATTTACATTATAAATAACATTAAATAAAAGTGATTTACAAATCACTTAAATAATGTCTTACAATTGATAAAAATGCAAAATAAACAATATACTTCAAATTCTTGTAAGAGCATTCAAGCAAAATTAAACTCCTCCAAGGCATTTAACTCTCTCCCACTTCTTCATTTCAAAGCCATATCACTTGGTCAACATTTCATATTTTCAAATATATGCAAAATCGGTCAATGGTTCAACCTATGTGAGCATAAGGAAACTCCAAGGTTTTTGGAAGGCACATTTCAAAGTCTTGAAGGCATTGCATTTTGCAAAGAGGCAAAAATTTACTAAGGCACATGATCTTCAAAATGTAATATAAGGAAAAATTACCTAAGTCTTGTGAAGGACACATAAGACAAACATGCCTAAGGCCCAAGACACAATCACTTAGCCCACATAGCAATTAAATTACTTGGCAATTTTTAAAAAACGCAAGGTAAAATACCTTGGTCAACCTCCATAGGGTTTCTAACCCTAAAAAAAATCAATGGAAAAAAGTAAAAGTTTATTCATTTTATATCGAGATTTCTGAGAGCTCCACTCTACTGCCATGGGGTTTCTAGGGTAGCACTGTAAAATGGTTATCTTGGTAGATTTCTAACAGATTCTTGTGGTTTCCACTGAAAACAAAAGGTAACTGTAATTTTTTAAAACAAAATCTATCTTTTTATCATTCTCTTGGCCATTTCATGAACTAAGGCCGCAGTTGTAAGTGTTTTATGATGTAATTTGTTGAACTCCATTTTTCTGTGGGTTTCTTTTTGTCTTCAGCCGCCATGATTGAGGTTTCTTGAAGCTTAAATGGAAGCTTTTTAATATTAAAATTCTTGCATATTTTGTGAAGAACAAGCCATTCGAGCTCAAGTAAGCTTCACTTAGCTTCATATACTTCCACTTTTTTGCAAATAAAGCTCATTTCAAGATTAATTAGTGTCAAAATGAAGAAAATTTAGCTTTTCTCCTTCTGTATTTGAATCTATGAACAAACCCCAAATGGGTTCTTTGATTTTGTGAAGAAAAACATATTTTTTTTGGCGCGACCATGAAGAATTGACTAATGTTTTTTACATACTTTTGTTCATTTTGAATATCTCCATTAAATCTCTCCTTCACCTCTTCTGTATTTTCAATTTCATGACAAACCCAAAGTGGGTTCCTTGATTTTGTGAAGGAAAATAAAAAATACTTTAGGCTACAACCATGACAATGTAGTGAATTTTGTTGCCTTTCATGTTTGTTCTGAATACTTCCATGAAATATCACTTTCAAAACTTTTGAAGTTGTAATTTTAAATCAAACCCAGATGGGTTTTTTGTTTTGAGAAGAAAAACCTAAATTTTACCAAGCCGCCAACATGAAGATGAATTGGGTATTCTTAATTCTCACAGAAAAAGTATTTTGCACACAAATGGAGAAAAAACCCTTGCCATTCCTTGTATTTTGTATTTTAAAACAAAACCCAAAGTGGTTTCTTTACTTCATGAAGAAAACAATTCTTCCAGCCATGACCTCCAAAACACAGATACCTCTTCAGGGTTTTTTGGGTATTCACTATATTTTAAAACAAAACCCCATGAAGAAAATAACTTGCTACATGATTTAATGTCATTGCACAATATAGGTATATCTCATGGAAACTCTATGTATTTTTTCCATTCTGCAAATTCCTAAGAATTTTTAAGGCTCTATTTTTTTTATCCTCAGCATTCTTGTTAACTAGAACATTGGTAACTTCATATTTTGAACTCTATGACTACTATTCTCTCTTCATGACTCTCATGGCCATGAGGGTTTATGCATTTCCGAAACAATTAAAGTTACTTGTTGTATAGTCACTGCTCTTAGTGACCTTTTGCATCATTTTGCACTGTTGATCCCCAACTGTATGCTTTCTTTAATCTCTTCCTCAAATGTACTAAGGATGAAACCCTCAATAACAAGAGGGTGAGGTTTCATCATAAATTTCTCAAGGCCACCTCTCTTAAAGCAACGTGGGAATTTGTATTCAGAAAATGAGAAACCCCTTTTTGTTCAAGAATTACTTCTACCTTGAGAAACAAGGCTTTTCACACACAACACTTTTGTGCTTTCCTGAATGCCTTCAAACCAAAATTCTTGTTTGCTTGCATTTCTTTTGTCTTTAAATGATCATCATGCTTGAGTGATTTTTCTTTCATCCTCATGCTTGCATTTCATACATGACTGTGTTTAAATATAAACGACTTCCCACTCATTTATTCCTTTTTAACATACTTGCTTTGTCTTTCTATGAAAGCATTTAGACATACTGAAAATAAATCAACCTATTTGACCATTTGAAAAGTAACAAACATTAAAAGAATGGTATTTATTATAGATATAAAACAAAATGCATGTTTATACCTCATCTCTTACTGTTTGATTCCTTTTCATGCATGGTATCTTGATGTATATGGCTGATCATTTTGCCATGATTGCTATACCTCTATCATGGATGATTGCCCATTGATCCCAGTTGTTTTGTAGCATCAAATGACTGTGTGGTTTCCTCTTCATTTGTGCATGTCTTACATAATTTGTTAGTGTCTCCTCTAAGAGGACTGCCACCTATGATTTTTCTTTCACTGTCTAGCACACCTTCATTTGATTTATCCACTTTACAAGGATTGCTCTCATATGCATGGGTTGCTATGGTGATTATGTTTTTAAGTGATTGACATGCCAAGAATATAGGAGCACATCTTGTTGCATGTTCACTTCATTATAGTTTGAGTATTCAATGAACTATGCTTATGCATTCAATGATTTTCCTATGTATTGAAGTCGTTGTCTTTTAATTTAAAGGAACAAACTATACTCAAAAGTACAAATAGATTGAATGCACTCACCTTCTCTTTAATTTATGTCATTTGACTCTTCATAACAATTTAGTCCATGTTGCTTGATTGCATGCTTTAATTGTCCACTTGAGGTTGTCCATGCTTTTGCTTTGAGTGATATCTGTCACTTTCTGTCATGACATTGTTCACTTATCCTTGCATGCTATGATGTCCATAATACATGTGAATGCATCTTCAATGAAGTTTCTGCCCACTATTTCAGATTCATGACCTACTCATTGTATTTTGGCAATGTTTGACAACTCTAACTTGAAAGCAAGAAAGCTCTCGTTGCTACCCTATAGCATACACTAAATGTGTAGACATGTAAAATATATTGATTGGTCTTGTGCACTTGATCCTGATTTACTAACACCAATTCTGCCTAAATCATCTCTCTACTAACCATTTAATTGAATAATCTTTATTTGATTAAATTCATCACATTTCATCTGTTAATTAAATAAATCAACTTTTTTTTATTAAATCATCATCTTCTATTGATTAAATAAATCATTTTGTTTAATTAATCCTAATATCCTTTTTAAATTAAATAAATTAACTTTATATGATTAAATCATCATCTTTTCTTAATTAAATAAATCATTTTGTTTAATTAATCCTAATGTCCTCTTTTAATTAAATAAATAAATCTTTATTTGATTAAATCATCATATTCCCCTCTTTAATTAAATAAATTAATTTTATTTAATTAAGTCATCAATCAATCCTAAAGTCATTTCTTTAATTAAATAAATCAATTTTATTTAATTAACTCCTAAAGTTCTTCATTTAATTGCATATATCAATTTTATTTAATTAAATTACTAACATCCCAAATTCCTCTCATTTTGATTTAAATAAATCTAAAATCTAAGTCAAAGTGTCAAATCAGCTAATTATCATATAAGTTAATCAAATTCTGATTAATACTAACACTAATCACTCCAATCCTCTAGATTTTGCAACGTGCACATGAAAATCAATTTAATTGATTTATTAAATCTCTAATTTTCATTCAAAAGGGTATCAAATGGGAATATTCCTCAAATTTGAAAACTCCCTCCCAAAAGGACTTTCCCATCCAACAAGGCATTAAAGGCCTCTTACATGTCCTTTTTCTTGAGCCAAGTGGCATTAACTCTCTTTTCTTCTCCCTCCAACATTAATTGATTTATTAAATCTCCGATTTTCATTCAAAAGGGTATCAAGTGGGAATATTCCTCAAATTTGAAAACTCCCTCCCAAAAGGACTTGTCCATCCAACAAGGCATTAAAGGCCTCGTACATGTCCTTTTGCTTGAGCCAAGTGGCACTAACTCTCTTTTCTTCTCCCTCCAACATTAATTGATTTATTAAATCTCCAATTTTCATTCAAAAGGGTATCAAGTGGGAATATTCCTCAAATTTGAAAACTCCCTCCCAAAAGGACTTGTCCATCCAACAAGGAATTAAAGGCCTCTTACATGTCCTTTTTCTTGAGCCAAGTGGCATTAACTCTCTTTTCTTCTCCCTCCAACATGTCACTTCTCCAATTTCAAATATTCACCTAATGTCATTAATGTGCACATTCACCAAAATGTGCTCCACTTCTATCCACTCACATGTTGACAAGTGGCATTTGGACATTGGTTGATGTTTTATCCCACAGTCATCCCTTTTGCTTATTCTTCCATTATTCTCTTCTATAAATAGAAGGCTCTTTTAATAATTTGGGATCCACAACTTTATACATCATTATCTTCATGTTTTGAGCAACTTTAATCCATTTTCATAGTTTTCATTTCATAGCTAGGTTATGGAAAAATTTATCATGGAGCACCATTTATCATCTTCAAACTTGCAAGGAATTGGGAAAAGGGCTATTTTCCACATCAAAATAGCATCAATTCCCCCATGGGATTGAGAGTTTGAGCATTTGAATAGGATTTAATAGCTTTTTATTTGTGTTCACTTTATTTCTTGTTTTCATGCTTCAAAAGAATCTTATGGGGAATGATGGTTTTGATTTGCATAGGTGACTAATATTGTGTTTGTTGTTTATGTTTGTGCAGGTCTAGATCCACCATTCACATTTTGGCGCTAGAAGAAGAGCGAATCTGAAGAATTTAACACATTTTTTGACCAAAATTTTGCTATTTTTTGAATTTTTGTGTGTCTATAGGAAACTGCATCGCTTCCAGGGTCAAACAATGCCGCTATCAATCCAACAATGCTATTTAGCGATGTTGTCAAACTTCAAACTGCAATGTTGATGTCATTTTCAACTCAGCCCAGGTCAACCAAACTCCAAACGACGCCACTTGGTGAAATAGCAATGCAATAATGGTCTCTATTTCTCCACAGAGCGTCACTGGCCTCTCTCAAACTACCTCACCTTTGTAGATTGCGCCATTGGGGTGGGGTAAAATTCAGATTTCAAGTTTTAATTTGACATGTTCTTTTTCATTTTGATTACCTTTGACTTTTAATTGGTTTTTAACTTTGTTTTCTGTAGTTTAACCAATTTGTGTAGGTTGGAGTGATCAAAAGGGAAAGGAGGAAATGAAAGAAAGACTTCTTATGGCATCTTCATTCTATTATATCAAGTGTTCTTAAACACTTTGGGGAGAAATTATTATCCCATTTCTAAGGGCTTTGTCATCTTCAAGCTTTTTAGGACTCAATAAATTTCATTTGGGCTTAAAAAGAACAATCAAAGGGATTAAAATGAACTTTAGGAACTTACTAGAGTTTGTTTTGGGGTTTTAAAATTGAACAAGCAAATTTCACACTTCATCTTGGTGCTTAAAAATAATCCATTCTTGCTTTGAGGTTAAAATGAACATGTGTCCTTTGTGTTTTGTAATTTTTTTTACAAAGTAATCTTATTTAAAAGGGCGTATGCACTTCTATCGCGCTTCACGATGATCTTGAGAATAAAAAGTCCTTTTGGTGACATTAAGTTGTATAAAAGATTGCCTCCATATTTTAATTTGGGATTTTAGATTGAACAAAGTTTGCGAGTGTGAGTTGAGTATATCGCGTGTGTTCTCTCTTTGTTCACGTAAAAAAAGATCGATCAAACTATGGATGTGCTTGCTTTCTTTTGTTTACCTTTAGAGGGGCCTGCCTAAGACCAATTCAAAGGTGACTCCAACTGTTTTTTCACTCAGGCTAGTATATAAATGGATAAGACTAAATAGTCAAGTCCTCATGGTATGTAGGCCTTAGCCCTACAATTCTTCCAGAACAGGGTACTAACATAAAAAGTATAAGTGACCCTAATAGGATTGATTAAAGCCTTTAGTGGCTTGTTGGATGCTCGTAAGGTTCCATGTCCCCGATCACCCTGACTAAGAACCAATTTTTTTAGAAGCCAAAATCCTTATCTATTTGGTTGTGCAAGAACGATCATTATGAAGCCGTCCCACATTTTTATAGCTCTTAGTAAAGATGAGAAGTATGCCATGGGAGTTTTATGGGTACTGAAGCTTGGATGACTCGAGAAGTGTGTGCTATGGAGGGGAGCCAGTGTGGTCAAGCTTCCAATCATCCACTAAGAGTAGGCATAGCTGGATTTATCCAAGTGGGAACTCAACAAATATTGTATCTTGACTATCCATAGGGTTGTGCATTATTTTGGAATAAAAAAACACTTTGCTTGGATCTAGAAAATTGGAAAACAAACATTCAACATGAACATCAAATTCAAGTGCTATTGCTTGCCCTAGGTATTCTATCCTTAGAGGCTTCTAAGTATTTGAATTTACATCTCAATTTTCTCTTACTAAAGTCTACATTAGGGAACTATTGCCTCAATTTCCTTGATTTCCACATAATGGACTTTGTGGGATGAAAAGAAGTTGGGACATTAGACATCTAGTTTGAAAAGCTAATCAAGAGAGTGTTTGTGGTAAAAGAAATTCATTAAGAAAATATAAGAAACAATTGAACCCCACACATGTGTTGTTCCAAATGATTTCCAAAAAGATCAAAATTCGAAAACCAAAGTCCAAAGGTCTTAGTCAAATAGCTCTCAAGAAACGATTGTCTATGCTTTACGAATTTAAATTTCTCTTCAACTTTTACAAACATGCATCAAAGAACAATCCCAACTTGTACCCATTTTACTATTGTCAAAATCCAAGGCTTTTTCAAAGGTTTGAGTTTCCATAGGAAGTATAGCATGTTCTTCAACACTGAGGTCTTGTAAGCAAAAGGTATTTCTAGGTTCATTTAGGATAAAAACCAATCACTTTCATCCGTCCCTCAAACATCTAATCAAAATCATCTCACCAACAACTCTTGGGAATCTTGAAAAAATCATTCATGCTAGACTTTTGGAAAATCCTCTAGA
Source organism: Sequoia sempervirens (assembly GCA_007258455.2). NCBI lineage: Eukaryota > Viridiplantae > Streptophyta > Pinopsida > Cupressales > Cupressaceae > Sequoia > Sequoia sempervirens. Next base: position 110,428,837 of record VDFB02256132.1, on the reverse strand, counting down.
TCAAATCCAAATCATCTTGTTTGATTAGATGTGTGTAGATTAATCCTTCTTCACATATTTAGTCAAATTATCAATCCTTGTGAACAAGTCTATCCCTTGATAACATCCGACATCTTGGGGTTTATGAGTTCAAAATCCAAAATCAAATCAAATCAAAATCATCTTGTTTGGCTAGGTGTGTGTATATGAATCCTTCTTTACACACTTAGTCAAATTATCATCTTGTGGACAAGTTTACTTTAGGACAACATCCAACCTCTTAGAGTTTATGAGTTCACTATCCAAACCAAATCAAATCAAAATCCAAAATCAAATCCAAAATCCAAAAAATCTAAAAGCCCCAAAGTCTAGTATCTCTTTCAAGATTTCTCAAGAGTTCAAACATTCACACCATCCATCCTTCATTTATCTCATCATCACCCTTTGATCCTTAATCATCCTAGATTTTATTTTTTGAGCCTAAAGTTTAGATCAATCCAAAGAGTTAGAGGTTCATCTCTTACATTCTTGAAAATTGATCACCATTTTATGGTTCAAATCAAATCTCAACACAAGAACATGGAAACCAACAAAGAAACATCAACTTTGAGTGACTTGAGTCAAACCTCTCCCAAAATCAATCCCATTGGATCAAGCAATCCCCCACCCAATCTTCCTCTATTATCACAAGATTCTCAAGAGGAAGGTCAAGTTGAAGACATCATCAATAATGTCTTGGGATGACCCAAGATGAAACCATTGAAATGGTTCAAAATCCCAAAACTCATAGAATTGTCAATACCATGATGAGACTAAACCCTTCACAATACATGCTCAAATTGGAAAAAGAAGGGGCTAAACTCCCTTCTGACTATGATGTAAGAACTATTGTGGAGAAACCTCTTGGGATTATGCCCCCAGTCTCATTTACACCTTCATTCCAAAGCATCACTCAAACCATCCCCCAAATCACATCATCCATTGCTCCAACTCAACCAATTGTTAACAAGGGGAGCTCATTATTACATGCTATTCAAAAAAATCCTCTTGTTAACAACCAAGAATTGAATGCAAACACCATCTTGGGTCAATCCGTTCCTAAAAATCCATTACACCCATATGTTCCACTCACCTTTTATGATCCCAACAATCCATCCTCCTTTCATACAACACCGATATATCCTCTCAACACACAAACCTCTCTCCCCATGACCTCACAAGGAGAAGGTGGATTATTTGGACAAGGAGGGAGCTTTGATCCCTCATCATCATCATCATTTTCTCAAGGGAACACACCACCCATTTTCCCACCATTTCCACCTCTACCATTAACATCCACACCACTTCTCGGTTAGGGAAACCTCCTTTACCAAACCTCAATCAAACCAATCAAACCAATCCGCCAATCATGCCATTGATATCACAACAATAGGTGGAAACAATCCCAACAACACAAGAAATCAACACATCATCTACCATCCACTACACAGATCCCAATCATCAACACAACAACACCTCTCATCACAACAACACACACCATTCCGAATTCACCACCACCACAACCAAAACCCAACATGAAGAACCAATATAGCATCACATTGCAAGTAGCTCAATAAGTCTACCAAAAGGCACTTCAACAATTTCAAAATCAACAACCCATGCAGGATGCTCAACAACTGCAAGCACAACAAGCTGCCCAAGCTCAAGTTTTTTTGCAACAACAACAAGCCACCCAAGTTTCCCAAGCTGTGTAAGTAGCTCAAGCAGATCAATCCACACAAGTTGCATAGGCTATACAGGCTACCTAGGTTGTACAAGCTGCTCAACAGGCTCAGGCTCAAGTGCAAGCCCAATACCAAGCCCAACAAGCACAAATGCAAGCACAATATCAAGCACAATAGTAGGCAGCTTAGAAACAAGCCTATCAACAAGCCTTGCAATAGTACCAAGCACAACAAGAAGTGGCCCAACTACTAGCCCAACAACAAGCGTTGTTGGAACAACAACAAGAAGACCAACAACAAGCGTTGTTGGTGCAACAATAACAAGACCAACAACAAGCATTGTTGGTACATTAGTAGTTTCAGGCATATCAACAAGCATTGGTCACACAACAAAGCCTACAACAAACTCCCACCAACATACCCAACACCCCACCCATCACCCAAATGATCAAACTATCTCAAAACATATTCACCCCACCTTTCGATTCACAAAATGATGTGATGACACAAATTAAATTGCTCTCATAGCAAGTGCTAGATTTTCAATCAGGTAAAACAACAAAAACACCAAGCAATTTGTGCCCTTATCCATTCGACAGGAGCCTTGTAATGGTACCATTCTCTAAGGGCTCTGAAATCCCTAAATTTGACAAGTGGGACGAGAAACGCTAAAGATCACATTAGGGAATTCCAGGTACATTGCATGGAAGTCACATATGGAAATACATATTTAACGCGTCTATTCCCTCGAAGTTTGGTTGGACTCGCCATGGAATGGTTCTCTCACCTTCCTCCTAGAATCAAGAAGTTCCAAGAAATCATAGATGCATTCATAAAAAAATATGCATTCAACATTGACATGGACGTGAGTGTAGAGGAACTATCTACACTCAAACAAGAAAAGGGGGAATCATTCACATCCTTCTTGTAATGATGGAGATCCAATTCCAACAAGAGTAAGTGGACCATGCCAAAGGAGCAATAAATTTGCTCAATCATTGCCAATCTCAAGAAAACCTTATCATTCCATCTAAAAATGCAGTGCATCGCCACCTATGACCACTTGATCCCCAAGGTGCTCAACATCGAAAGAGCCCTTATTGCACAAGGGGGACACCCATATATCAAGAATATCAAGACAACCACCCATCCACCAGCTACAACGAGAAACCTTGCACATGGGCGAAGAACAAAAATGTCACGAATGATGGTGTGGTTGATGCCAAGGTCATAAGCAGTGCTCCAAAAAAAAACACCCAATCATACCAACAACTGCAAGGAAACAATCAAAACAACACACAAACCAACACAGTATCACAACAACTACCCAATAATCAAGTCAACAATTTGAATAATCAAGGGGGACCACTCAGTGAAAAAAATATCCCCCCAAGCAAAAGTACATAGCCCTTGGGGAATCAATAAAATTCATCATGAAGAAACTAGTATAGGAGAATCTCATCAAAATCCCCACTTATAAGAATTATCAAGAGCCCCAAGGGAAACCACCATGGTACAATGAAAACCACCTTTGCAATTTTCATAAAATCAAGGGGCACATGCCGACCAATTGTATGAGGCTGAAAAATCTGATCCAAGACCTCATCGATGACAAGATCATAAATGTTGAACAACCAACTAAAAATCAAGACTTGAAAATATACATGAATTTGATGCCCGATCATAACAAAGGGAATAACCATGGAAAGACAAAGTATGCCAATGTAAGCCATGTGTACGATCATGTTGTCACATCCCTAGATGAATGGGTCACTATTATTAGCATCAAGGGAGCCAAAGCTGACTGTTGAGTCACCACACGTGGCGAAAAAGTTACCATTGTTGGATCATCACAACCACCTAGGGCATCCACCTTCAATTTGAAATCTGTTCGAGCAATGGCTACAATGTCTTAGACCAACTAAAAAGAACCCCCGCTCATATCTCCATCATGGAGTCACTAAATATTTCGCCCGCACATAGAAAGATCCTTGAGGAAGCATTGGCTTTATCTACCGTCTCTGTCAATCTTGATACTAACTAGTTCCAAGCTATGGTTGGACACCTCACCACCCTACATCTCCTAAAATTTTGACCAGGACTTCCCCACCCAACCATCTCATAATCATGCACTCCATCTCAAAGTCCTGGTCCATAAGAAAAAAGTTAAAAGGGTCTTGGTGGATGGGGGTGCAGGTCTAAATATCTATTCTCTCAAACTAATAAAGAATCTTGGATTCTCCAAGGATGCCATTGAAAAGGGTAAAGGTATAACAATCAAAGCATATGATGATCAGGAAAGAGTGTCTCAAGGCACTATTTAGCTCCCTATTCAAGTAGGGCCAACCATCATGGAAACTACATGCTAGGTCCTGGACCTTGATTTACCTTATAACATTCTCCTGAGGCATCCATGGATCCATGGGATGCAAGCAGTTGCATCTACCTTCCACTAGTGCATAAAACTCCCATATCAAAATCAAGAAGTCATAGTCTATGGTGATCCTGAGCCCTTTTATTACTACAAAAATCTAGAAGAAAAGTACTACAAAATCCCCCAAGTTCCAAAGAGTGATGAAGGTCCTTCAACCCCATATATAGACCCAACTACTTTAGCCTCCACTTATGAGACAAAGACACCTACCATTCCTGATATCTCTGAAATCAAAGTCATTTTCCAAGACAATGGGTGTGGGGATTACAAAATGAAGAAAATTGCTTTCATAATAGAAGAGTTACCTCAATCTCCTAGGTCTCATGGGCAACCCCAACCAACTGAAAAATCATCCCAAACCTTTAAAGCAAACCCCTCCAAATTCAGATGTTGGGGAGACCTAAGCTAAGAGGTGGTAAATGAAAAAGACATATCAAGCTTGTTGTACCAAGATGAAAGACCTATGCCTAATCTTTCCATGGATGATATCAACAAAGGATTGAAAATGATGCTTGGTATGGGCTATAACAGAAACAAGAAACTTGGAAAAATGACAATGGTCTTCTAGTACCACTCATTCCTGAGAAGCGTATGAGAAATATTGGCCTTGGATGTACCCCTCCAAAGGTAACCATACTTGGCAGAGGTGACCTTAAAAAAGTCAAAACTTGCCCTCAACTATTAGCAATCGCCCTTCAGCTACCCGTATCCAGAGGTCGAGTCATAGATAACTTTACCTTCGACATAACTAATGTGTGTAGTAGTGATGAGGAAGATCCCATAACCAATTTACCTATGCTATTTGAGGATTCCTCTCTTCTCATGATTAGTACCTTGTGTTTTGAGTTGAACAACCAAACCCATGAGATAAAATTAGTCTATCCCCAACTCACCGATTACGACCAATGGGGACCACCAATTTTGGACACATTCGAAAATGATGAGGCACTCTCAAAATTCATGGGATTACAGGATAATATACCATGTGGAGATCACAAAGCTAGGTTCAACATCATATTGGACACACACACCTACTATAGGGAGATGATTAAATCCTTCAGTCACAAAAGTGAAAATTTGAGAATAATCTCTAGGTCTTTGAGTGAAAACCACACTATGGAACTCTCTGACTCAAAAAAAGTAAAAATGAAGGATGTATCCAATGGTGAAAACCTCTTTGAGGTGCCATAGGATGAAGGATTCAATCTTCCCCTTAGTGCCATTCATCAAGAGAAGTCAACGGTTTTGGCAGAAAAGTGCAATCCAGTTAACTTGGGATTAAAAGAAATGCCACACATAACATTCTATGCGAAATCCATCTTGACAGAAGAACAAGAACTCTTGGCTTCTTTCCTAAGGGAAAGGAAAGTAAAATTTGCATGGACCTTGGCTAACATTCCTAGGCTTGATCCAAAAGTCGTGGTTCACCACCTAGTTGTATATCCTGAAGCAAAGCTAGTGAGACACAATTTAAGGAAGATGCATCCCTAGATAGAATTGTTGGTCAAAATGGAATTACAAAAGCTTCTAGATGGAGGGTGCATACGACTGATAGATTATTCAAAATGGGTCTCAAATCTCATACCTATTTCAAGGCCCATTGGGGGCATTTGCATATGCATATACTTTAGATATTTGAACAAAGCATGGCCCAAGGATGACTTCCCACTTCCAAACATTGAAATGATTGTGGATATGACAACAAGAAATGAGATGCTATCATTAATGGAGGGATTCTCAGGGTATAATCAAATCATGATAGCTAAGGATGACCAACACAAAATGACTTTCACTTGTCCATGGGGGACATATTGTTGGAATATGATGTTGTTTGGGTTGAAAAATGCAGGAGCTACCTATCAAAGGTCCATGAAACTAATCTTTCATGATATGATTCATAAAACTGTGGATGACATATTGGCTAAATCAAAGAAACAACATGATCACATATCAGCTCTAAGCTCCATCTTTGATAGGATAGGAAAGTACAAGGTTTGACTAAATCCAAAAAAGTGTCTTTGGGGTACAATCAAGCAAGTTACTAGGGTACATTGTATCCATGAGGGGAATCAAGCTAGACACTGCCAAAGTCAAAGAAATCCTCAAAATGGAGGCACTAAAAAAATTGAAACAACTAAGAGGCCTACAAGGAAGACTCCAGTCCATCCGCTGATTCATAGCACAACTAGTAGACAAGGAAATACCATATTCTCATCTGCTCCACAAGGGGGTAGCATACAAGTGGGATGAGAAATGTGACCATGATTTTAAAAAGATCGAGTACTTGCTCACACCACTGGTTCTCATGCCACCCATTCTAGGAAAACCATTGATCCTATATATATCAACAACAACAGTAGCTCTTGGCACTCTCTTGGAACAACACAATGAAAATGGGAAAGAGAGAGCTATTTATTACATTAGCAGGACCATGGTGGGACACGAGCTAAACTACACACCCATTGAGAAAGCTTGCCTAACAGTCGTGTTCGCAGCTCAAAAATTCAAACATTACATGCTAGCACACCAAATGAAACTCATCACCAAAATAGACCCTCTCAAGTACCTACTGTCCAAAGCCACACTCACAGGGCACATAGCTAAGTTGGTTATGATCTTGATAGAGCGTGACATCGAGTATGTGGAATGCAATGCCATGAAAGGAAAAGAAATTGCAGATCAACTGGTAGAAGCACCCATATATGTAGAAAATCCAATTGTATTAGGGTTCGTTGATGAATCAATATTTAACTTAAGTGTGGAAGATCATTGGAAAATGTACTTTGATGGATCCTACACAAAACATGGGTCAGGAGCTGAAATCTTCATCACTCCACAAGGGGATTGCATACCTAAATCATACAAGCTATCATTTCCCTGCACAAATAACATTGCAGAATATGAGGCTCTCATCATAGGGTTGAGAATTGTAGTGCAATGGTAGATCATAACACTCAAGGTCTATGGAGACTCACAACTCATAATCAACTAGGTAAATGATAAGTATCAAACAAAGGATGACAAGTTGATTCCATACAAGAAACTAGTAGAAAGCCTCAAAGAGTTCTTCATTGATGTCATGTTTGAGCAGATACCTAGAGAAAATAACAGAGTAGTGGATGCTATGAAAATAATTGGATCGATATTAGATATCCCACGCAACGTCCCAAAGCAAGAATTCCTCGTAGATTAGCTTCTCGTACTAGCATTCAAGGTACCAAAGTCTAAATTTGTGTGTGCTATTGTTGGTCCCGTTGATCCCTTGTATCATGATATATACACCTACTTGAGAATAGGAGTCCTACCCACTGACATAACCTCGAACCTTAAAAGAACATTTTTCAAGAAGTCATCTCATTTTTTCATCCTAGGAGATACCCTATACTGTAGGAGCATTGAAGGAACCCTTTTACGATGTATAAATGCTAAGGAAGCTTTGACTATTTTAACCGAGGTACATAATGACATTTGTGGTTCACATTTGAGTGGTATGACCTTGGCTAAGAAACTGTTGAGGACTGGGTACTATTGGTCTACAATGGAAAGGGAAGCTCACAACTATGTCTAAAGGTGTTTATAGTGTTAACAACATGGGGATTTCATCCGTGCACCAACACAGAAGCTTCACCTAATCATTACACCTTGTCCCTTTTCACAGTGGGGGTTTGATCTCATTGGAAAAATTACCCCCACCTCATCCAGTGGACATAAGCTCATCATTACCGCCACATAGTACTTCACAAAGTGGGTGGAAGCCATTCCCATGACCTATATCATAGGAAAGTAGATATCCAAGTTCATCCTAAATTATCTAATTTTCCAATATAGTGTCCCCCAAGCCATTATCTCAGATAACGAGACACCTTTCAAAAATTAGGATGTTCAAGACCTATGCCAGAAATTCAAAATCCAACATTGCTTTTCCACTCTGCACTACCCCCAAGGAAATGGCCAAGCAGAAGCTACCAATAAGACCATCTTAAAAATCCTCAAGAAAATAGTCAATGACATTGGTTGTGACTAGCACTTGCAGCTGAATCCTGCCTTATGGGCCTACTGAACAAGTATCTACACACCAATAGGTGCCACCCCATTCTCCATGGTCCACAGATCAGAAGCCATTCTACCCATCAAGATTGAGCTTCCATCCCTGAGAATATCATTGCAAATTCTCATCATAGATGAAGAATATTGGGTATCACGTTTGAACGAGCTGAACTACTGGATGAACAATGCATGGATGCCTTAAACCATTTGCAGGTCTACCAAAACTGTCTCAACAGGAGTTAAACAAGAAGATCAGGAGTCAGACCTTTCAAGTTAGTGAGCTCATACTGAAGGAGAATAAAAAAAATGTACCAAATCCAGATAGCAAGGGAAAGTTTGAACCCAATTGGTTGGGACCCTTCATTACATGACAAGCTACAAGTCAGGGGCATATCAGTTATCAACACTTGAAAAGGGACCTCTATAAGAGCCCATGAACAAATCCCATCTCAAAAAAAATTATGCCTAGTCATGCAAAGTGTAAAACCAAAAAATACAAAAAAATATAAAAATATAAAAATCCAAAAAAATTAGAAAAAGGATTAAAAATAGTAAAGAGAAAAAAATCATCCTCTAGTGAAAGCCACTTCGGTGGTGCTTTGGGAAAGTACCTTGGTGAAAACCTGGAAAATAGGCACCTTGTGTAAATAAGCACTCTCCATCCATTGGGACCTCTGTGGCTTGTTCGACATCATTCATCCATCATTTATCCATCACACTTTCATATCTCCATCTGTCACCCATCCACATCTACATCATAGCTTGGTCCTGTGTTTGTATCATGATCCCTCCTAGTACTACTTGACCCATTCTTAAGGTCAGTTTGTCTTGCCTATATTAGAGTAGTCTATTCCATCGCATCACACTGGGGGCATGTTCTTGCATCATATCAGATTTGTGTATATTCTTGAAGTCTTCCTTAAAATTGGAAAAATCCAAAAACATTCAAAACATGTCAAAATCCAAAAACAGGTCAAAAAGTCAGTCGAAAAAGTAAAAAAAAGAGTCTTCTTTTCAAACTACGGGTCTCTGAGCTCTAAACATATGCAAGGTTGATCTTTGATCTTCCTTCAAGACACTTAAGTCAGTTCTTTAGAAGTCCATCATAATAAACTGGCAACCCATTTGTTCATATCTCATCAAATAATCGAGTCTATGTCAATCAAACTACGTGGTATCTACATGTATAGCGTAGGTAAGGCTAATATTTGATTAACCCCTGAGGCCCCTAGGATAGGTCTTTAGGTTAGTCTCTTGGTAAAAATCTCAGAAAACACAAAAACATCAGAAAATTCAAAAATCAAAACATTTGCAAAAATCTTGAAAATACCAAAATATAGCCTCAAAACATTTCAAAAAACATCAAAAACATCCAAATATTTGAAAAAATCCATCTGTCCCATCTCGCTTTCACCCACAATAAACATCACTCATAATAAATTATCGTCATCCTCAACCTTTGGTGAAATAGTCGAAAACAAGTCTAGCAGGTTAAAGGTGAAAACTCAATCGTCAAGGACTAAAGTCTAGGTCAGTAGGTAAATAAGTTAGTCAAATTTTGGTATTACTAGATCATCATCCAATCAAATATCATCATCATCTGATAACATCATGTCCTAGGATGCATCCTTCCTATAATGGACATCAACATTAGGCATCACCGTAGTTTAGTCTTGGCTAGCAGTATGAAGAACATTAGCTTGTTTGTTTACTTGATCTTTGTCTTTTGATTTATCTTATTGCACTCATTCCAATGACCTCTCGGTGATATCCAAAAAAGGGATTTAGAGAGAAAGGAGTGGGGAAACAATCATTATCTTTTGTTTTTTGTGCTTGTTGGATATTCTTGTAATATAACATTGGTCATGCATGCTTTGTTTGGTTTGTAGGGAGGGTGTTTCAGGTGTCTTGTTGACGACATAGGAAGGCTTGCCTTTCTATGTTTTGGTCTGAGATGTTTGGAATATCTGAATTGCATTTTAAATAAGGTATCACATGCCAGGTGTGAATAGGAGTACTCCTATCTGATTGTTGAGTCAAAGTCCATCACACTAGGTGCAATGCCATCCCGGTTCTTTATACCTTGATGCATCGTACCTATGTGTGTTATCAAACATAAGGTAAGTATCCATTTTAAAAATCCCAATTCCTGATAAGCATCATCATCATCATCATCATAATCTCTAGTAAAGTCTCATGGATCATGGACATGTTGGATCCTCTTGTCTTCATCTCATTTCTTCTTTCTTTTCTCTACACTAACATGGTTCCATGATAGTTAAATCAAAAACATTGGTAATGCATCCATCCTACATCCACAAAATGTCAGCATACTACAAATCATCCATATCATATCATATAGGAAACACTGATCATATCATATGCATTGCATTTCTTTATCATAATATAGATTAGTTATTCTAAGTGTCTCATAAACCATACATTTGCATCCATTTCATAATCATATAAACATCATCATATCATCCACATAGGCATCATCATATCATCCATTGCATAATCATATAGGCATCATCATGGTATCTATACATTATCATATCATAAATGAAAATATACTGAAAAAGAAAAGGAATATGTCATAACATCTCATATAATATCATCATCCATTAGGTACATAATATAGATCTGTTAGTCTAAGCATTTTAAATTCATTTGCATAGCATAAAATTTGCATCCATATCATCCATACATCATCATAAAAAGTGCATAGAAAAGATACTGAAAAGGAAATGCATCCATCCATCCATAAACATACATTGAATCATACATACATGCATCACATAAAATAGAGTTGCATCACATACATGAAAGTAAATACATCCATCCATCATGCATAAATAAAATAGGACACATCTCATAATCAAATCATATCATATATCATCAATAATGTAACTGTCATGGTATAAAATCAGGATCAAAGGTGTGTATCAATCAATGTATACAAATGCCCACAGGGCTATAAAAAATAGAGCCTGTGGATCTCAAAAAGAATAGTCGCTGATCAAAAATGTGAGCTAGCCCTGGTGGCTACTCCCCTCACCCACCTCTTGTGCCAACTATAGCTCGGTGGCCTATCTCTGATGTACAACCTGATCACACTCTACAGTAAGGACCTTGACCTACTGTTAGGCATGGTCCCTCTCTGCCATCAATGTATGTACCTCTGCCTAGAGATGCTAAATCAAAATATCCCTTTGGTCAGGCTAAGGTGGTGGTGGTGGCAGTGGCTGATCCCTTTGGGGTGGCTACTAGTCCCTGGGTGCATCTCTCTATTGATCCCTAGGGGTATATCTCTATTGGTGTATGTCCCCCTGATCTCTCTACTCTCGCTAGTTTGGAGGTGGTCCTTCTCCTCCATCTCCATATCCTCATCCTCCTCACCCCCACCCCTGCCCTACTATCTGGCCTCAAGGTCTCCATCGTAGTAAAACTATCTCTGGCACTGTCAATCAAACTGGTGGCCTGAACTAGTCAATATAAGCATGTGTAGTACCGGGGTTTGCCTACCCCTAATCATATAGCCATGACCTAGCTACCAGCTACCTAAATGAATCCAATGCATCCTCTAGTGGGATCGACTACCCCCATGTCATCTCTTGGGTGGTCCTGGAAAATATAGCCACATACTGGTCGTCTGGCTTATCTTGAGCATCACCAAATTGTCTTGCTACCCAATATGGTGGGTAGCGCTCAATCATCATGTGCTCTCTGGCCTGCATCAACCTATCCTTCTTGGAAAAGAAAATTTTTTGTACGTCATCGTACCATGTAGGCATCCCTAGCAAAGGTCTCCATGTAAATGTGGCCATCTCGTCAATGACCCTCCTCCAGTGAGGGATTCTAGCCTGTCCTGTGTGGCTGAATGTCAGACCACCCCTGTATCACCACACTACCAAGTTGTCGAGCTCTAAGTCAACCACTATCACTCTCGGTTGAAGCATAACTATGTGTTCCCATGCCCAAATGTGTAGAAGTGTAACACAGGCTCTGATGACTCTGTTGCCGCAATATGCAAACTTGTGCAAATCATGATAAAGCGAGGCTAGCATCACTGGTCCCCACGCAAAGTAGCATCTCTAGAAGAGCATCCACTCCCAAGCTAGACCCCATCTTGGGCTAAAATACCTGCCCCGCTGATCTAGAGCTACAAGTCTTGAAATAATCACCACCACAATCAATTGGAAGGTGGATACCTGACCTCTATAACGCTCAAGTTCAATTTGACCCTTAGCGAAGATAATTTCATCTAGCCCAATAATATCATAGCACACATCTGTGCCAACATCCATGTCATAAATAGCCCTCTCACCATGGATGAGAAATTGTAGAATCCACAAGAAGTCCTCCAGTGTGATGGTCACCTCGTTGGTGGGGAGATGAAAAGAGGATGTCTCACTGTGCCATTTCTCTGCTAGCGCGATCATCATGGCTAAGTGAGTCATGATAGTGGGTGCATATGTGACGTACCACAGGCCAATCGCTCCAAGGTGCTCCTGAAGCAACTCATGTAATCCGGTCAATCTCTTGAGAATCAGGGATTGATGCTTGCGAGAATGTACAATCTCTCTGTCCTCCTACACCAATAAAGCCACATCATCAAGTTTCATAAAATAATATGGTTTCTATTTGAATTTTTCGGAACCAAAATAGCAAAGGCGTCACTATTTGCAAATGCATCACTATTTGGAAACTCCAAACTGCACTGTTGGAAGCCCCAAATTGCAAAATATGTCGCAACGTCACTATTTGACCACACATCTATTTGACCTAAGAACAATAATCTCCTAATTGGACCACAATAGCACCATTTGCATGCGCGACAAGATTTGGAGTTTGACCCCTAAATTCTAAACTGTGACACGACGTCACAAGACCCAATAGCGGTATAGTTTGAGGTCGCGCAATGCTAATTCTACCCTTTCAGTGGCGCTAAACAACACCATTGGACATGTTTGAATTTCAAATCCTATTTAATGCGCACAAAAATAAAAAATGCAAGTTGGGTTAGGGTCACATACTGGTGGTCCTACACCTGGAAGTCGCTGGTAGACTCGCACTCACTCAGAAATGTGTCGGGGAAGCACTCTTTGCACCATCTCATTCAAAGGTTAGATCTCAAAAACAAAAAATTTCAAAGGCTTGAGTGTGCAAATGAATTGAAAGTAACCCCTCAAGGGCTATTTAAGCATGAAAATTAGGGTTTTTTACCCTATTTAGTTGTCAACCTAAGGTTTTGTGCCCCCGACCCCATTTTTGCCCAACTGAGGCTCGTTTTGCATCTGTTTTCCGCATTTTGGCATGTTTTTGGCATTCTAGAACCTTTCTGGACCCGTCGGGCAGCTTGTCCTCTTTTTTTCGCGAGATCACCCAAAAATCCAAATTTTTGTCTGATCTCTCAAGGGGGCAGTATACTAGCATAATTCTTTCACTGGGGTAGCAGTGGGGCATCCAAAAAAAATTGATTTTTTAAAAATTTTGATCTCAACAAGGTTATTCTTTGAACCAATGTAGCAAGTACATTGCTTCAAAGAGGGGAAAAATGTAGACACGTAAAATATATTGATTGGTCTCATGCACCTGATCCTGATTTACTAACACCAATTCTGCCTAAATCATCTCTCTACTAACCATTTAATTGAATAATCTTTATTTGATTAAATTCATCACATTTCATCTGTTAATTAAATAAATCAACTTTATTTGATTAAATCTTCTATTAATTAAATAAATCATCTTGTTTAATTAATCCTAATGTCCTCTTTTAATTAAATAAATAAATATTTATTTGATTAAATCATCATATTCCCCTCTTTAATTAAATAAATCAATTTTATTTAATTAACTCCTAAAGTTCATTTAATTGAATAGATCAAATTTATTTAATTAAATTACTAACATCCCAAATTCCTCTCATTTTGATTTAAATAAATCTAAAATCTAAGTCAATGTGTCAAATCAACTAATTATCATATAAGTTAATCAAATCCTGATTAATACTAACACTAATCACTCCAATCCTCTAGCTTTTGCAACTTGCACATGAAAATCAATTTAATTGATTTATTAAATCTTCAATTTTCATTCAAAAGGGTATCAAGTGAGAATATTCCTCAAATTTGAGAACTCCCTCCCAAAAGGACTTGTCCATCCAACAAGGCATTAAAGGCCTCTTACATGTCCTTTTTCTTGAGCCAAGTGGCATTAACTCTCTTTTATTCTCCCTTCATCATGTCACTTCTCCAATTTCAAATATTCACCTAATGGCATTAATGTGCACATTCATCAAAATGTGCTCCACTTCTATCCACTCACATGTTGACAAGTGGCATTTGGCCATTGGTTGATGTTTTATCCCACATTCATCCCTTTTGCTTATTCTTCCATCATTCTCTTCTATAAATAGAAGGCTCTTTTACTAATTTGGGATCCCCAACTTTATGCAACATCATTATCTTCATGTTTTGAGCAAAGTTCATCCACTTTCATCCAGTTTCATAGTTTTCATCATTTCATAGCTAGGTTATGGTAAAATTTATCATGGAGCACCATTGATCATCTTCAAGCTTGCAAGGAATTGGGAAAGGGATATTTTCCACATCAAAATAACACCAATTCCCCCATGGGATTGATAATTTGAGCATTTGAATAGGATTTAATAGTTTTTTATTTTTGTTCTTCACTTTATTTCTTGTTTTCATGCTTCAAAATAATCTTATGGGGAATGATGGTTTTGATTTGTATAAGTGACTAATATTTTGTTTGTTGTTTATGTTTGTGCAGGTCTAGATCCACCATTCATAAAATGTTGTTGTCTTTGTCATGAGATCATTGTTGTTGTCTCTATCCCATCCAAGACTTCCCTTTGCAAACTCTTAAAAGTCATTGTTATACTCACTTGTTATACAATTAGCTAAATTTTTGGGGACGCCTCATTCTTGGCATTGGAAGATTTCTGGATTGGAGTCTAGAGTCTAAGTCAAAGTCCCAAGTTCTACATATCAGACGTATGCTCTCCCCTACGCATTGAGCGATCTGGATGATCAGAAATCTGTATGCATGTATTCATATTGTAAGAACAATTTTCTTTAATAAAATTATGCATTGAATATTTCCATAGATTGGTATCATATCCTATTTTGTTTAAGCTATGCTTGAAGATAGTTTCCCTATTGATATTCGTCTTGGATTTGGATCTAATGTCTCATGTTTTGAATGCTTTAACTCTAAGAAACTTATTATCCTTAAGATCTATTTTATCTGTACTTTGTTTATCCTCATCCATATTTCCATAGTTCTATATTTTGTCCATAAGTGAGTTAGCCAAACGTATTCCAAGCCCTCGGTGAACTATTAAGAATAGATATTGAGCAAAAAACTGCCTAGTAGATCGTGAGTAGCTATGGACCCATAGTAAGACCGTAAATCTCATGTTGAAGCCGACGAACAAGCATGGAAGGGTGAGCAGTAAGATGAAAGACACAACAACAAAAGGATCAAAGAGCACAAGTAAGTTCTCATTTCTCTTCAATGGCTAGCCAAAGGTCAATGAATTCCAGTAGCTCTCTCTCTTCTATCATACATAATTACTTTGAGGATAAAGAGGAATATGTAGATGAAAAAGGAAATTTTAAGATTCCAGATATCAAGATCTCAAATCTCTATCCTAAAAAGGACATAATAGCTAAATCAATGCATACTATTAGAAAATCAGAATTAAATCTTAAAGTGTCTGGAATTGGGATTTGTCCAGTTTATCTTCCATTCTTACTTCCTGAAGATATTAAGCAATGGTGAGAAAAAAAGGATATTTTCATGTTCATTTCTCATATGTAGATATCATAGTCCATCCACATTTTAACTATGATATAGGCACAAAATATTTTGGTAGTCTCATAGATACTAGGTGTCATATATGGGACCAAGCTATTGTAGCCCAATTCAAAGGAATCCTTACCAAAGCCTCAGATGAACAAAAAGGCGGCGATGGTCGCATTTCTATCTGACCGAACTTTACCATTAGTTTAGAAGATAAATATGTATAGTATAATTTTTGTCTACTTTTCCAAGTTAAAGGTGTTGAGCTTTAGCCTAATTCTATCTATTCTACAACTGGTGGCCATTTTATATATAGATTATTGAACACTATGTTTCCACCATCAAATTTTCCAGCTAGGGAAATTTACCCAGAAGGAAACTCAAATATCCTTGATTTTGGCCGGCACACTAACCATGAAGGATTTGACATTAGTTTCCCCATTATTGAAAAATTGATTAACCAATCACAACCCAAATTCCAAGAACTTCCTATGCCATCTCATAGATTGTGGTCCAATAAGCCCCTGTGTGCAAAGTCATAGAGTCTCCAACATTAATCTCTGATCTCTGCTTGATGAAACTCTTTTTGAACAACCTGAAGCCTCCACTAGTAGTAGACCTAGTTTTTCTAAAGGATCTTATTCTTTGTCAAGAAATTTCCCAACTACTTCAAATAAGCCATACATAGACTATAATCCTAAAGAAGAATTAGGATCATCCAGTCATTTCCCTCTATACAAGCAACCCTCCATCAATGTTAATCCTTCTAGAGCTTATTTGGCTACACTCTTTGACTTGAGCAGTAATCTTGAGCTAATGGATAGATTAGCTAGACAATTCAGCAAAAACCTGGCCTTAACTCCCAAGGAAGAGGAACAACAAGATAAAAAAGGAATCAAAATCACCAAGATGGGTGAAAAAGGTTGCATGATGAAAGAAAAGCTTCCTAGAGAAGGAGCTGAAAATAAAAGTATCTATAAAAAGGAAATGAAGGGAAAAGAGCAAGAAGTCATAGGCTATGAACCTGGTAGATGGCCAACCCCTAAAGCATTTACAGTTGTTAATCCAGATAAACAACTTTGGGGTAGATATGAAGCTAGACTTCATGTGGATCTGGGAGAGAAACAAAAAACTCTGAAGCACAAAGAAATTAGTTAGCCCAGTGGATGATCTTAGAACAAGAAAACATTGATGAGATAGTTGTAGATATTAGAAGTGTTAGAAATAATTGTCTAAAGACCCAAATTGAGCTTAATAATGTATCTTCTACCCAAGGTAAAATTAGTACTTCTATCACCAAGATTTAGCAACACTCTTCCTCAATTATAAACAACCTTTCTAGCATCATCTACCAAGTAAGTCAGGCACAACAGGATTTTAGAACTATAGTAACCAACCAGACTCATCAAGATAGTTATATAACATCCATCTATGATAATTAGAAGCATTTTGAAAATGCTAGGAAACAAGATGTGGAAGATCAAAAAATACTTATAGATTATGTAGCCAGAAAGTTAGAAAAAAATTGGCTAGTAGCTAAGAAAATTAGAAAAACACAAACTAGTTGAGATAGTTCTAAGGAAGAAGAAAAAGAAAGGAAAGGAAAAATGCAAGAGCAACCAGTCCCAAAACAAAAAAGGATAATAGTGGAGAGGAGAACATAGAAAGATGAAAAAGAGGAGATCATTGAAACATCCACTAAAAGAACTCAACCATCTACACAAATGTCTATGCCCAAAGTCAAAGAACACAGTTTGGCCAACAAAGAAGAAAAGGGCCAAATACGTGATTGGTTGCAAGAACTAGAGGTAGAAGAAGAGAAAGAAAAACTTGTGTATATGGATGAGCCTGGTTTTGCCAACAAAGAGTCTGATGCTGAAGATTCATCCGATGTAAATACTTTTGATGTTTTTGCTAGTGAGTCTGGATTTTCTGTAAATACTGATGTAGATAATTTTGAAGAGTTAGAGTTATATTTTTTTGATTATAAGAGTTTGCAAGAGGTTGAGCCTTGGGAATCCATGAAGAAAATTGTTGATTTTGATATTGAGATGAAGGATGCAGTAATAGAAAATACTAAGCTTGAGCAACTTAGGCCATTTTTTGTAAGCAGATATATTCTCAATATTGATAAAATTGTGGATCCCTTTGACACTATTTGCACTTGGGAAGATACGCTTGAAAACATGTTTGACCGGAGTGGTCATTGGAATGAGCTTGCAAAATTTTTGTATGCAGTCAGATTATTGTCTAGAAAACTCAGAAACTAGTGGAATAACTTACCAGATCATGGAAAAAGAACCCCCTAGATGAAAACACCGATTATGTCAAGCAGAAAGACATGGGGAAGTATGATATTTTCTCTACTGGTTTTGAAGAATTTAGATATTTATTGATAGATCTTTTCTATGGTGAAACATCAAATCAAATAATTGAATCCAACAAGATATTTCAAACTTTGAAGTTAAAGAATTTGGCTAAGTTTCACTCATACACTTTAGTCTTTGAAGCCTTCATGATAGCAACCAACAAACTGCATGACCTAACCACAAAAAATATTATTTGAACTCTTTACCTTGTGGATTAGGAACATGGGCAAAAGACTATATTATCATAAAAGAACACAAGAAAATAGAAGAATGTACTTTTGTAGAATTAAAAGGAGTTATTGGCTACAAACTTGAAAAACAATGCTTATTAGGAGCCTTGCAAGCCAATAAAGAAGAATATAATTATACATGTAATTTAAAATAATTTTGTGACTTGCCACCTATCAACCAGATTGTAGATTTCTAGAAGCTCAAACAATTCAAAAGGAAAAGTTGCGGTAAGAAATGCAAATGCAAAAAGTGCTCCCAAAACAGGTATGAAAGAGAGCATACATTTAAAAGAAGTAAATTTGGAAAGCATGGTAAAACAAAATATAAGGTGGTTCCATACAAAAGAAGAAAACTTTCTAAACAACCACCACCATACTTATTAAAGAAAAGAAATAGGAAGGTCCCTAGAGGAGTCAAGTGTTTTATTTGTAAAGGACCTCACTATGCAATAAATTTTCCAAAAAAGATAAATCCTGGCACTAAGATTTATGCAATGTCTAAATATGAAAACCAGGATTAGGAAATAGTAAATAGTAAAGATGTTTCCCCCGATATGGATAATTTGTATGAATTACTTGAAATTGTTCCTGATACTAGCTATATGATGAAATTTAAGGATCTTAAGGATAGGAAAAGGCATTATGATAACATAAGGTCATCATCTAAATCAAAATCTCCTTCTGATGAAGAAGAAGATTATTTGGTCTCTTTGCTCAAATACATGCTTGATGATGTCAAGCTTAAAATCCAAATAGAAAAATCAAAAGATCCATATAAGACTACAGGAAAAAAAGAAGAAAGGAAAAATGTTGTCAAACAACATTTGGCAATTCTGAAGAAATTAGAATCAGAAAAAGAACTCCATAAACAATTGAAATTGTAGAAGAAACCCAAGAAAGGAGTAGCTAAAGATATTGACCATGGTTACAAGATTCCACCATGGCAACGAGATAAACCATATTCTTCAAAGCATAAAGATAGATCTGTAGACACTGATATTATTGTTGTTTTTAAGAAACTGGATCTTATTATGGATGACATAGCTGATCTGAAACGTGCCCTTCAAACTCAACAAAAAGAATTATGAAACGTTTTGGCCACCGTGGGAGAAATCAAATAAATCTTGTTTAAAGTAGATCAACCATCAGAACAACAAAATTCTGAGAACAAAGAACCTAAGCAAGGAGAGACAAAGGAAGAAAGCATCAGTAGCACTAGTTTAATTCAAAAAACCAGAGAAAAATCTGCATCTCTATTACTGGCTAATAATGGCAATTATATCCGGATTAACTTTTGTTTTCCAGGTTTCAAAAAGATTCCTATGGATGCCTTTTTTGATACAGGATCTTTAAGGTCATTGGCTAAGGAAAATGCTATACCTCCAGAATTTTGGAAACCAAGGACAAACTTGCCACATAGTAATGCCATTAATGGAGAACAAATTCATATGGGCAAATATGCACAGGATGTACATGTGGAAATAATGGGTAAGATGTTTGTAAAAAATTTTATTGAATACAATGATCTTGAGGATGATGTCCTATTAGGATTTCTATTTCTCACTAAATATGAACCACTTCACTTTTGAAAGCATAAAATCTCTTTGAGACATGAAGATGGTTAGGTAGAAATACCTACACTCAAAATAGTCAATCATAAGTTTGAAAATAGTGGGAAAAAGGAGAAAAAAGAGTCAGTTAAAAAACTAATAGAATCATCTACAGAAATGTTTGTAGCCATCAAGAATAGATTTGAGAAAGATTGTTGCAGTATGAACCCATTACAATTCTGGTCACAAGAGCATGAAAAATATGAAATACAGATTAGACTAGAATGTCAGTTTTTCATTCCACATGAACCTGCCTATTTAATGAGCCCAACTGAAGTTAAAGAAATGAATGAACACTTGAATGAGCTTCTTGAAGGCCATTTCATCGGACCAAGAAAAAGTTTGTTCTCATGCCCAACATTTTTGGTAAACAAAAGAGTTGAACAACAGAGAGGTAAAAATTATTTTGTATCAATTATAAGCCTCTTAATGATATCATCCTTCCATTTAATTATCCAATTCCATTTAGTTCATAATTAATCAGACGAGCAACAAATAAGAAAGTGTTTTCTAATTTTGACTGCAAATCTGGGTTTTGACAAATAAAGGTCAAGGAATCAGATAGGTACAAAACTACATTTTCAATCCCTCGAGGATTATATGAATAGAATGTTATGACATTTTATCTCTGTACAACACCAAATTATTTCTAGAGAAGAATAGACCAGGCATTAAACCATTTAAAGGATTTTTGTGCAGTTTATATTGATGACATTCTTGTGTTTTTTGATTCGGAAACTAATCATTTGCGACACCTGGAGGAGATTTATACAACAATCAGAAAACATGGTATATGTTTGTCTACTAAGAAAATGATAATTGGTCAATCTTAGGTAGATTTCCTTGGTCTTCACCTTAATAAGGGAAAAATATAGCTACAACCACATATTCTCCAGTGTATCCAAGAATTTCTTGATATATTAGAAGATAAAAAGAAAATACAAAGGTTTCTTGGATTCCTAAACTATGTGTTTCCATTTTACAAAGGATTGGCATAAGACAAGAAAGCTATCCAAGAGCATCTCAAAGAAGGAAAAAAAGAAGGATGGTCTTTGAAGGCAACAAAAGCAGTTCAAAGGATTAAATCTAAGTGCCAAAATTTTCCTTCTCTTCAAATTCCAGTTCCAAATTTACCATTATTCTTATATACTAATGCTTCTGATACAACATGGTCTACTGTGCTTATATATGAGGAAGAAGATGGGAAAAGGAGTATATGTAGATACAAGTCCAGAACCTTCACCGACACTAAAAGCATATACCATATTTATGAAAAAGAGATACCGGTGGTAAAGAAAGGAATGGAAAAATTGAAAAAATTTCCTCAAACCAATAAAGTTTACTGTTCGCACAGATAGTCAAGCAATGAGAATTTTATTAAAGAAGAATCCCAATAAAGACATTTACCAAGGAAGAGTGGCAAGATGGTATTTTGAATTTCTTAGTTATAACTTTGATATAGAATGGATAAAAGGTGAAAATAATCCATTAGCAAATGCCTTAACCAGAGAATTTGCAGGATCAATCTACACTGTTCTTGTTTTTAGAAACCCTGCATTCTATAGGTCAGATGGAACTCCAATGTTTGTTCATGAAGATGATGAGAATCTAGAAGATGAAGAAAAGAAAAGGGTTCTCCCTTACTTACCATAAGATATATTTGTGAAAATACTTGAGTCATATTTTCTCAACAAATGGCTTGGAGAACTAAGGAAAACTATCCAATACTTTCATGGACAAGGATTAGTTGACTCTGATGAAGAAAAAGACTTCCTAGCACTTCTGGGATTATAAGATGCCCCATTAAGATATTGGCGTAGTAGATATGGCTGCATCCATGTTAAGATACAAGGACTCTTTGGAATGAACTGGTCCAAGAAAAGCAAGATGAATTTGCTTACATGTCTTAAATATGGGTTAATAATCAAGATTACTTTCCACCAAGATTCTTTTGAAGAATACACAAATTTAATTGGTTCATGGTTCAATGAAGACATGAAGGAATTCTTATAACACATCTATCCCTAATAATGGTGGAAAATGACTCAATTCTTGGACCAATACTTAACACATTATCCTCACACTGGATATGATTTTCCCAAAATTGAATTATATGCACTAGAAGTTAAATGGTATCCAATAGTTAGAATTCAAGACCTAGAAATAACTCTCAAACCTGCAACAATGGACAAAAGGATAGAGATGGATCAGGCATATTCCCAAGATTATGTTGTATAAAGAGATTATGTGTTCAATGCCTATACTCAAGATTGGGAAGTAACCTTTGCACCTTTACCAACAAAGTTGATGGATCCAATACCTTTCCCTTAGAGCTAACACATGGGATTGTCTATGCCATGATGTCACCCACGTTAAGATGTGACAACATGACACAACCCTATTTAGAAAAGCACGATCCATGTAGCCACTTACAGGTGTTAAGTGGGCCCTTCTCACTCATGGGTGTCCAAAAAGTGATTGTCTTTTCTTTTCTCCACTATGTTAGTGTTTACGACAAACTACCTAACAACTATCTACTCCATAGTGTGGTAGGTGGTGGGACACATTCCATTCTTGTATGGACGGATTCTAAATTTATTGTAAAATGCCTTGAGGTTACAAGATCTTCCCCTTCTATAAATTGTTGGGGACGCATCATTCTTGGCATCAGAAGATTTTTGGATTGGAGTCGAGAGTCTAAGTCAAGGTCCCAAGTTCTGCATATCAGACGTATCCTCTCTCCTACACCTTGAGTGATCTGGATGATCAGAAATTTGTATGCATGTATGCATATTGTAAGAATAGTGAGACTTTTCATAGCAATTTAGTCCATCTTGCTTGATTGCATGCTTTAATTATCCACTTGAGGTTGTCCATGCTTTTTCTTTGAGTGATATTTTTCACTTTCTGTCATGGCATTGTTCACTTATCCTTGCATGCTATGATGTCCATAACACATGTGAATGCATCTTCAATGAATTTTCTACCCACCATTTCATATTCATGGCCTGCTCATTATATTTTGGCAATTCTTGACAACTCTAACTTGAAACCAAGAAAGCTCCCCTTGGTGCCTTGTAGCATGCACTAAATATTGCTGACTTTGTCATGAGATCATTGTTGTTGTATCTATCCCATCCAAGAATTCCCTTTGAAAAATCTTAAAATTCATTATTATACTCACTTGGAATCATGACCTTGTCTTCAAAATGAGTTTCATCTCTATTTTTCATGATTGCTTAATGAATATTAGTATTCACTACCATTCCTTTTGCTTTAATACTATTGGGAAGAGATGCCATTTATGGTGGTGACCTGAAAGATCACCATCCTAAGTGATGTGTGGTTGTTCAATAGGATTGAAGTGAGATGAATTGGACATTGTCTCTCATGCAACAATGCTTGACTATCCTTGTTCCTTCTTGTTGCTTCATATGACTCATGATGGTTTCATGCATGACTTGATATCTCCTTCATTATATTAATAGATGCATAATTGAACTTGATGCATCACATAAATCATTTACTTCTTTAATAAAATAGATCTTGGTTCCGCTTAAGAAAATTGAAAGAGATATCTAGCAAAATATACTACCCCTTTTGACATGATGACAAGCTATTGATTGATTCATTGTGAAAAGATGAAGGGTAACTCTCTTAAAAGTTCACATTATTTTTTGCATCTTTTGAATTTGATAATGAAATTTGATCAACTAGTGTGATTCCATATTGATTTAATGCATCAAGAATATGTTTATCATTGATTTGATCAATTTGCTTAGTTTCCTATCCCTCTTAAAACATCAAAGGGGAGCATGTTGGGATCAACCCTCATGGGAGCCACATTTTACTCCACATGCTGTAATTAGTTGAATCAAAATAGTAACAAGACTTGTCCTAAATCTACACAAGGAACAAACTAGTTAGATAAACAAAACATATCATAGGTGTATTTGATCACTCTTTTCTTGTTTTCCTAGACACTTATGGTATGTTGTCTATTTTAATGCTTATGGACATCAGATTACACATTTATGGATGTTTTGCACATATTTTGATCAGTGACCTTTCATTGCTCTAACGAAACTATTTTTCAGATGCAAGAAACCTAGGAGCAACGAGGAGAGATTCAAACAAAAGCAGGGTAGTAGGAAAGATCGAGATGATGAGGGACCAAGCCAATAGGATTCGTCATTCCACCAGGAAATGACGGGTCCTTTTTCATTTTATGTGAAATTTCCTTTATGTTTATCTATAGGTGTATAGTATTTTCTTTATAAGCATTAGAATAGCTAGTCTCTTGGCTTGTGAGGGACATTATACGCTTATGATCATTAATAAAGATTACATTTGGAATACATCTTGGTTCTCTTTCTTATTTTATGCAATTGCAAAATTGGAACAATGCAATCTATTTTGACAATCCCCTTTATGCACATAAATGAAATTTAGTAGAAAATGATGTATATTTTAATGTTTAAATGTATACATAGAAGAAACAATAAGTCACCTAATTTTAGCTAGAAGCCAAAATCAGTTAACATTTTTTGGTGACATTTGCTATATATTTTCCTGCTAACATCTTGATGAGTTGCTTGAAGCTCATCCATTAGGTATTGAGTCATCTAAAAGCTAACACAACTTAAAAGAAACATTGTATGTTGTAACTCAATAGACTAGCATGAGACACCTTGAAACTTATTCAAAACACACCAGAAAACAAAGCAAACTACCTAACTATGCAAAACAACACTTAGGGAAAACTAAAAAATGCATTCTAACTAATGTGCAACAACACTTAGTGGAAATAAAACCTACTGTAATTTATACAAGGCAGATCTAGATCATACCTCAAAACAGAGTTTGAGGTGTATCCCATTGATTGGGATAGGAAAAGCTTCTCCATCCATTGTTGACAATTGAAAATAATTGTGCTCCTTGCACTCAGTAATGACAAATTGGGCCACTCCACATGCTATCAAATTTAGTGTGCTTTCCAGGCATGCCCTTTAACTCATCCCACTTTAGTAAATCTCCTTATCTGAATACCCTGGGTGTTGCTCTTTTGTCAAAAACTTTATTTTTTTGGAGTTGATGCAGCTCCATTATTTTCATGGCTCTATCTCTTATTTCATCTAGCTCCATGAGCAATGCATATTTGACAGCCATTGGATCTTCCTCCACAAAAATTTCAAGCTAGTTCATTATATCAAGAGTTGGAAGCTCAACAGATAAAGACAACCTGGCCTCTTTACCATACACCAACATATAAGGGGAATTTCCAATGGATCTTTTTGGAGTTCTTCGATCTGCCCACAAGGCAGATTTCAACTTGTGCCAAGTTCTTTGGTTATCCTCCAAAATCCTTTTGATGATTCTGATCAGGTTCTTGTTAGTTGATTCAGCTAATCCATTACCTTGAGGGTAATAGTTTGATGATGTATTCAAGTGAATACCATTCTTGAAAACCCAATCATTCACTCTTAATCCAAAAAATGCTAAAGAATTATTAGAAATCATTGATTCAAGAACCCCAAATTTGGTTACTAAATCATCATAAAAATCTAAAACAACACTTTCGTTGGCTTCCTTCAAGGCCATTGCTTCAGTCCATCTTGTAAAGTAATAAGTTTTAGTAAGTACCCACTTGTGGCCTACATTGAAGGTGGGTTAATGAAACCTATAAAATTAATGCCCCATCTCATGAAGGGTTGTTCTACTTGAATGGGCTGCAATGGTAAAGCTGGCAACCTCTCTTTGCCTACAAAAATGGCACATTTTACACACTTTCTGGCCCAAGTATGGGAATATTTAAATAAGCTTGGCCAATAATAGCTAGCTCTCATTATTTTCCATGTAGTTGTTCTTGGGGAAAAATGACCCCCAACAGCTCCATCATGGAACTCATGAAGTACTTTATCTACTTGATGTTGATCAATACACCTCAAAAGCACACCATTAAGATATTTTTTGAAAAAGAATGTTACCAACCAACACATAAGGAATGGATTGCAGTCTGAAATACCTTTGTTTAGCTTTATCTAAACCTAGTGGACACTCACCAATTTGCAAAAAATGAGTCATATCTTGCACCCAACCTGCACTTGTTGTTGGTGCATCAACTGTAAGTTCATTATCAACAACCAGAACTGCTTCTATTTCTTCCTTTTCTTCACTTTCAGCTCCTATAGTGAGCTGTTCACATAGCCCTTTACCGCTTACAAGCTTTGTCACCTTAATTCCAACGTCATATTCCATTACCTTTGTAATCCACCTAGGCCTTTTTTCATTCAGATCCCTGCTTAACAAGAATTCCTTCACACTGGGGTGAGCAACCATTAAATGTATTTTGCTATTAAAAATTAGAGGTTTAAAATTTTTCAAA
This sequence comes from Sequoia sempervirens, assembly GCA_007258455.2. NCBI lineage: Eukaryota > Viridiplantae > Streptophyta > Pinopsida > Cupressales > Cupressaceae > Sequoia > Sequoia sempervirens. The sequence continues at coordinate 110,402,226 of VDFB02256132.1, read as the reverse complement.
CTTTTGATGGCAGTAAGTACATTTTTCTCTACAAAATTATATATTTGTTCATAATCTTCTATATGTTGACTAAAAAAGGCAATCGATTGGTCTAAGCCAACATCATTCTACTGTACCAACATTGCAGAAATGATATCAATATTACCAAAGGCATACAAAATGAAGTCTTTTGAAAAGTTCAGGTTTACCAAAGTAGGAGCTACTGATAAGACATTTTTTATAACTTCAAAACTATGTTTGGCCTCCTTGGTCTAGTCGATACTTATATTCTTTTTCAACATGGTAGTTAGTGGTTTCAAAAGATTAGCAATATCAAGAATAAACCACCTAATGAAGTTAATTCTACCAAGAAAACTTTGCAGCCCCTTTTTATGGTTGGGTAAAGGCAGATCCAAAATGACACTTACTCTTTCTGGATCAATGGTGATCCCTTGTTTTGACACTATATGCCCTAGAAGCTTGCCTTCATGGACAACAAAGATGCATTTTTGGGGGTTGAGGGATATACCAAACTCCCTACACCTCTCAAATACTTGCTTCAAATGTGCAAGATGTTCTTCAGCCTTCTTGGAAAACACTATCACATCATCAAGGTAAATGAGTACAAGTTTGTGAATCATACCTTGAAATGCCATGTCGATTGCCCTCTGAAAAGTGGCACCAGCATTGGACAGGCCAAATGGCATCCCTTAATAAGCCATGGTGCCACATTTTGTGGTGAAGGTAATCTTATACTGGTCTTCCTCTTTGACTAAGACTTGGTTATAGCTTGAACAACCATCAAGTAATGAGAATCTTTATGAACCAGCTACTATTTGTAGAATTTGCTCCATTGAGGGTAGTGGATAATGATCCTTTAATGAGGCTCTATTGAGATCCCTAAATTCTACACAAAGCCTAATCTCTTCATTTTTCCTTCTAACTAGGACGAGGTTAGAGACCCATGAGGTATGTTTGATTGGAAAGATGATGTCTCCTTCAACTAGCTTGGTCAATTCTTTGACCATAAGAGGCTCAAGTCTGGGGTTTAAAGGCCTCTATTTCTGCCTAACAGGCTTTGCATTTGGCTCAAGCTCTATGGTATGTTGGGAAATTTGGGGATCAAAACCCTTTAAATCAGAATATTCCCATGCAAATACATCTTGAAAATCTTGGAAAAGAGCAATGAAATCTTTCCTATCTGCATGTGAGCAGATTTTACCAACTTTAAGGAGCTTAGCTTTGAAAATTTCAAGCTCTTCATAATGTTCTTCTTTGACCTACATGCTGGTCTTATTCTTTTTTAGTTGTTTATCACTGCTAAAAATGGATTCCAAGGTGACTAGACCCTTAGGTGGCTTGTTAGTCCTCAACTGGATGATCTGATCATCATATTGTTGCTTGATCTTGTCTTGGTTTACTACTGAAAATTCATCTTCTTGCAGCATAAAGCTCAAAACCTATTCATCACCCTCAAAAAAATTCCAATGAACATTATTATCAGGAATAGAAGGTATAATGACTATCTTGACATATGGTTGCACCTTTTCTGTCCTAGTCTCACTTGGAATATCAACCTGAGCACCCATTGCAGCTAATCTATCTGCATGTTTATTATGATCCCTAGGAATAGAAACTAGATTATAAGCATCAAACTCTTCTATCATGTCCCTTACTCTATGTTTTTAGGACTTTAAGACATTGTTTTTGGTAACATGTAGACCTCTTATTGGATTTACAATCAGCTCACTATCACCATACACTTGCAAGCAACCAATCCCTCTTTTCCTTGCCCATTCCAAGCCTTGAATTAAACCTTCATACTCAACAGTGTTGTTAGTACAAGAGAAAGAAAATCTGAAAGTAGAATAATATTTGTCACCTTGCGGGGACACAAACATTGCACCCCCACCAACACCGTTCTTACTCCTAGAACCATCAAAGAACATCTTCCATACTTCACCCTATTGTTCCAACTAATGTTCCACCTTCTTTTCAAGGTTTGGGATCACTGCATCAGGTTCATGTAGCACATAAACACCCAAACCAATCTCCTCAATGTTATCATTTGGGATATCAATGATATTTTCTACTACCCACTCATTTAAGAGTACATCTGGTATACTTTTAGCTTGCAATTCTTTAGTAGCAACAAACTCACTATGATACAAAATAACACAGTTGACATTAACATCACTTGGGATATACAGTTCAATGTAATCTTTGGCAAGTGATTCAGATTTAATGACCACTTTTATCCCATATCTCATTTTGAATATCATGTGGGACCAATCTGATGACAAATAACCTCCTATTTTGGCAATGAAGTCTCTTGGAAAACATACGGAAAAATGGGGTGGTAAATCAATGATTGAGATATCTTGAGAGATGGAAAAATTGGGGTAGGATTAAACCCTTAATGACACCTACAGTGTTAATGGTTGTCCCATCAAGTTGGACTACTCCCTTCTCAAGATGTTGATATTTCAGTCCTAACTTATCAACAATTTGTTTGGGCATTGCAAAACTACTTGCCCCTGAATCTACCATGCAATTATGAACCAGCTTATCCCCTATTATCAAAGACACATAAAATAGGGGAGGTTTGAAATCCTTACTTGGTTGTTTACTACTATCTTGAGGTGAATTTGTAAGGACAACCTTGACTTGACCTACTGGAACATCACTTGAAACACTTAAATTAGTTAAGGCAGATTATAATATGTCCTTTTGACCTAGGATGGATAAAGAATCTCACATTGACATATTTACATTCATTTTTTTCATGGACTCAATGATGTTGAAGGGTGTGGTAGCGTTTACCTTTTGATGGGTTCTTGAAATAATAGGGTTTATTTGCAAGTGGGCTGATTGGGGTTGGTTCCCAAGTTGTCCACTACCGATGCCTTGTGAATTTCTTTGTAAGATGTGTGTTACTTGAGGATTGGAAGGGCCAACAAATTCCTTGTATTTATTTGTTGTTGTCCAATCTCAATAGCTCTCTTCTTGGCTTGGGTGTTGGTTGCTATTAGAGAACTATCACTATTTACTCCACAAAATTCCTCTCCTCACCAATTCAAGAGAGTTGTGTCACTTGCAGGAAGATCCTACTATTGTGAAGATTCACCATTAGGCATGTTCTATACACTTGAAGCATTTTGAACCATCAATGCTTGATTGATGAAACCATTTGAACATGTAGTTTAATTATGGGCTTGGTTAAAGGGATAGAACCACTCAAATTCTGTTGAAAGGTTATTTTAAACAGGTACCATGTATCTAGCTGCATTGATTGGGACTGGATTGTATGGCTAAAAAGGCCTTTGGTTTATATTTTTCCTTGCACCTTGAAATTTTCCTTGATATGGCTGCTTGTTAGCTTGAAATGACTGACTTTGACCTTGGTTCTGAGTCTTCCAAGGCTTAAAACCTTGGAACTGCTAATTTTTAATGCTCACAAGTTCATTTCCAAAAGTTTGAAGCAAATTCTCAATCTTTTGTTGGTTTCTCTTTATCTCTTGTAATTCCTGAGATGGTTCTTGGAAAATAATTTCTTGGCTAACAACAGCTGGTAAAGGGGCTATTTGAGGTGTTGGAAAAGCCATAGGAGGCTGTATATCAGGGGAAAAGGGCATAAGAGGCCTAGGAGCAATTCTTCCAGCTTGTATGAGGTTGTTTTCAACCCTTACAACTATATCATAAGCCACTGGTAATGTGGTTACACCCATTGACTGAATCAAAAGAGCTATTTCATTATTTAAGGCCCTTAAAAAGTAAAGAAAAGCATACACAACTGGAGGCCTTGTGGTTTTTGGAATTCTATCCCATGTTCTTTGGAAATGAAATTTGAAGTCCATCATCCATTCATGAGGAGCTCTTTTGATATGAGTCAACTACTCTATTAATGACAAGTTGTCATATTTGTCCTCAAATTTATTGTATAACACTTCTCCCAGCTCATCCCATGATCTAATGGAGTTGACTGTTAAACTCCTAAACCATTGGAGTGCCTTTCCTCTAAACGATGCTACTAGCAGCCTCAAAGCAACATTTTCTTGAGTTATATGGTGCACTAAACATAGATTTGATATGTCATTGATGTGTTCAATTGGTGTGGTCTGATCTTCACCTAAAAAATATGGCACACTTTTAAGGGTAGCCATGGGAATATCGTCATGTTGAGCTAATTGCAACAGGCTGCCTCCATCAAAAGTGACAAAAAATTGATTCCTTGGGACTACCATTGGTGGCACCAAGGTTTGTTGCCTCATAGGACTTGGAACTCTTACTGCAGGTGGAGTTGAAACTATTTTTCTTGATGAAGTAGCAACTTTCTTTTCTGGTTTACCTCTTCTCCTACGTGGTGACAACTATAAATAATCAAAAGGGATAGAGTTTCCCCTTGTCTGATTTGTTTTCATATGTTGTTACAACACTAGTTTACTGCTAATTTCCACATTCAGAGTTTCCAGATATGCTGGTATGACCTCTCAAAGGCTGGAAAAATGTTGGTTGCATATCAAAACCAACAAACATATGTATTTTTCTAATCTAATATGATTAGAAGTGTCCCACCTGGCGTGCCCAAACTATTAGAGACCCAAATTTGCACCCCTCTACCAAGTTGCGAAAGAACTCAACAAATTTGGACTAACATGGGACTACTTTCAGGCTATGGGTATCCTATTATGGAAGTGGACCTCTAGATTATGGGCTAGCTCCCCTTTTGATGTCACCTAAACTAATGATTTCTGAGGAAAAGGGTAAAAAGATGCATGAAAATGAACTTAACTGAAAAACTTCAAAGGGTGATACACCAAAACTAACTAAGACCTACAAATAACTTACACATTCAAAACAATGACAAAACTTGGTTCACACAACTCATTTTTGCATGCATTCTTGCATAAGTAATTTATAAGGAGTTTTTTAGCAGAACACTTGGAAGGAAAATTTCACAACTAAAAGCTTTTGCATTCACTAACACAACTTATAACTTGAAACAATACACTTTTATGCTAAACGGGTGCCTAACAATGAGACAACACTACAAGGAAAAGATAAATTTCACAAATAATCTAATCAATCACTAAATACACACAATAAAACATGAAATGAGAAGGTAAACATTCAATTTCATTGATTCAAAGTACTCAATTGGTATACAAGTTTATCTCTAAGTTACAATATTGCTCCTGCTGAAAAGATAACTCCAAAACCAAGCTATCCATTTGCTGGAAAGAAAGAACTAACTTCAATAACAAATATTGAAGTTACTTAAGCAAAAATTCAACCAATTCTCTCACACAAGTCCATCTAGAAGGTTTTGATTGAATGCAACAGAAAAGGCCAAAAAGAACCTCCTAAAATCACTCCAAACTGTCCTCCACATGAAGCAAGGTCAAGCCAAGACCATAGTCATACTAAAAATGTGACAAAAATTCCTCCAACTAGCTCATTCCCTCCAAAGATAGTCAAAGACAACCTCCCACACCTTTCTCATGTCTATCAGTCATCATTTTGTCTCCAAGAGCTTTGACCCACACTTTTAGTGCTTTTTCAAAAGTACAAGACTAAATTTTACATTTAAAATACTAATATGATTAAGTGATTCATAATAACATCACTTATTCAAACTATTTTACATTTCAAAACAAATGCAAAAAGAGGACCCACCACCTCTTTAGATTACATCAATATTTGCATTATAAAAAACATTAAATAAAAGTGATTTACAAATCACTTAAATAATATCTTACAATTGATAAAAATGCAAAATAAATTATATACATCAAACGCTTGTAAAATCATTCAAGCAAAATTAAACTCCTCCAAGGCATTGAACTCTCCCCCCCTTCTACATTTCAAAGCCATATCACTTGGTCAACATTTCATATTTTCAAATATATGCAAAATGGGTCAATGGTTCGGCCTCTATGAGTATAAGTAAACTCCAAGGTTTCTGGAAGGCACTTTTTAAAGTCTTGAAGGCATTGCATTTTGCAAAGAGGAAAAAATTTACTAAGGCACACGGTCTTCAAAATGTAATATAAGGAAAAATTACCTAAGTCTTGTGAAGGCCACATAAGACAAACATGCCTAAGGCACAAGACACAATCACTTAGCCCATGTAGCAATTAAATTGCTTTGCATCTTTTAAAAAACACAAGGTAAAATACCTTGGCCGGCCTCCATAGGGTTTCTAACCCTAAACAAAATCAATGGAAAAAAGAAAAAATTTATTCATTTTGTATCAAGCCTTCTGGAGAGCTCCACTCTACCACCAAGGGGTTTCTAGGGTAGCACTGGAAAATGGTTTTCTTGGCAGATTTTTGATAGATTCTTGTGGTTTCCACTTAAAAGAAAAGGTAATTGTGATTTTTTAAAACAAATCTGTCTTTTTTATCATTCTCTTGGCCATTTCATGAACTAAGGACATGGTTGTAAGTGTTTTCTGATGTAATTTGTTGACCTCCATTTTTTTGTGGGTTTATTTTTGTCTTCAACAACCATGATTGAGGTTTCCTAAAGCTTAAATGGAAGCTTTTTATTATTAAAATGCTTGCATATTTTGTGAAGAACAAGCCATTCAAGATCAACTAAGCTTCACTCAGCTTCATATACTTCCACTTTTTTGCAAATAAAGCTCATTTCAAGCTTAACCAGTGTCAAAATGAAGCAAATTTAGCTTTTCTCCTTTTGTATTTGAATATATGAACAAACCCTAGATGGGTTCTTTGATTTTGTGAAGAAAAACATATTTTTTTGGGTGTGGTCATGAAGAATTGACTAGGTTTTTTTACATACTTTTGTTCGTTCTGAATATCTCCATTAAATCTCTCCTTCACCTCTTATGTATTTGCAATTTGATGAAAAACCTAGAGTGGGTTCCTTGATTTTGTGGAGGAAAAAAAAATACTTCAGGCCGCGACCATGACAATGTAGTGAATTTGGTTGTGTTTCATGTTTGTTTTGAATACTTCCATGAAATCTCACTTTCAAAACTTTTGAAGTTATAATTTAAAATAAAACCTAGATGGGTTTTTTGCTTTGAGAAGAAAAACGTAAATTTTACCAGGCCGCCAACATGAAGATGAACAAGGTATTCTTAATTCTCACAGAAAAAGTATTTTGCACACAAATGGAGAAAAAGTCCTCACCATTCCTTGTATTCTGTATTTAAAAAAAAAACCCAAGTGGTTTCTTTACTTCAAAATGAAAATAATTCTTCCATCCATGTCCTCCAAAAAAATAGATACCTCTTCAAGTTTTTTGGGGTATTCACTGTATTTTAAAACAAAACCCCATGAAGAAAATGACTTGCTACATGATTTAATGCCATTCTATAGTACAGGTATATGTCATGAAAATTCTATGTATTTTTTCAATTCTACAAATTCCTAAGAATTATGAAGGCTCTATTTTTTTTTAATCCTCTACATTCTTGTTATTACTAGCACATTGGTGACTTCATATTTTGAACTCCATGGCTACTATTCTCTCTTCATGACTCTCATGGCCATGAGGGTTTATGTATTTATGAAACTATTAAAGTTACTTGTTGTATAGTCACTGCTCTTAGTGACCTTTTGCATCATTTTGCACTGTTGATCCCCAACTGTATGCTTTCTTTAATATTTTCCTCAAATGTACTAAGGATGAAACCTTCAATAACAAGAGGGTGACGTGTCATCATAAATTTCTCAAGGCCACCTCTCTTATAGCAACGTGGGCATTTGTATTCAAAAACTAAGAAACCCCTTTTTGTTCAAGAATTACATCTGCCTCGAGAAACAAGGCTTTTCACACACAACACTTTTGTGCTTTCCTAAATGCCTTCAAACCAAATTACCTGTTTGCTTGCATTTATTATGTCTTTAAATGATCATCATGCTTGAGTGATTTTTCTTTCATCCTCATGCTTTCATTTTATACATGACTGTGTTTAAATATAAACGACTTCCCACTTATTTATTCCTTTTTAACATGCTTGCTTTGTCTTTATATGAAATCAATTAGACATATTGAAAGGAAACCAACCTATTTGACCATTTGAAAAGCAACAAACATTAAAAGAATGGTATTTATTTCAGATATAAAATAGAATGCATGTTTATACCTCATCTCTCACTGTTTGATTCCTTTCCATGCATGGTATCTTGAAGTATATGGCTAATCATTTTTCCATGATTACAATACCTCTTTCATGGATGATTTCCCATTGATCACTGTTGTTATGTAGTATCAAATGATTGTGTGGTTTCTTCTTCATTTGTGCATGTATTACATCATTTGTTAGTGTCTCCTCTAAGAGGATTGCCACCTGTGATTTGTCTTTCCCTGCCTAGCACACCTTCATTTGATTTCTCCACTTTATAACTGATTAACATGTCAAGAATACAAGAACACATCTTGTTGCATGTTCACTTTGTTGATGTTCAAAATAATAGAATAACAGTAAACAAAATATCCCTATTCTATTTCTCTTGAAAAAGAAAGATAACATATAGTAATCTAACTCCCAAGGTCCTGGTAATTGGTTCTCAACCGTGCTGATATGGCTATATGGTCAATGTAATTGTAATGTGCAAGGGGCCTTTGCTGGAAATAAGGAACAAAATTGCATAAAATCAATTAACCTATGTTTGGGGGGGGTTTAAATAAAGATAAAAAGATAGATCAGATCTTTAAAAGAAAAGAACATGAATAAAACTACTCATGCATACCAATAATGAGTGTTTCTTCATCCAACCACAACCATAGCATGAGACAATCCATAGAATGATCTATACCATTGCATACATCCATAGTGCTAATTCAATAATCATAACCATTCACTAAACTTTACTTTATAATTTGAAACAGATCATCCACTCATCATCAAAATACATATCAAATAGATATAACAACAATTTTCATCCACAGATAATTCAATGAGATAATCCTTAAATCCAGTTTCCTCTATTGATTTTCATCAAATAGAAAACACTTAGGCACAACAAAATCATTGGCACAGGGATTGATTATGAATCATTAACCTTATCATATATTTCCAAACTTGATAACATGAAAACTTGTACAAAATTGAAAAAATGTATATAAGTTCAACTAAACTTTTAAAGTATCTTCTAATAATAATGAAATCCTAAGACTGTTTACTGTTCGCTATCATCAGGTGGCTAATCTTCCTTCATTGAGATGACCTTTACAAAATAGGTCCAAAAAGTACATATAGACATATCATGTACAAGTTCCTCTCAATCAACAACTTAGATCCACAAATTAAGGAATTGGAACTGAACGAAGGACTAGAATGCTAATCTTGAATTACAAGGCTGGAGCACTCTGTTGCACAAAATTCTGACGCCCAAAGAAGAAGGTGGAACTGAGGATAGGAACTAAAGTCAAGTTCATATCAAATCCCTACAAAAGAGGAGAGAATAAGATGTTGTTCCAAGTGAAGAGAGCCAACTCACTTCTGCATTGCATGCTCAAGGATGTACTCATCATAATTAGAGAACACTTGTTGAAGGGTATCCGAATCAAGCCTATCCAACCAATCATCCTCAAATTTAATCCTTTTAAATTCTGTTGAAACCAATTTCTGCACCTTCAATTTGATCACTTCTCTTCTAGCAACCTTCACTTCTTCCCCGATGTCCATAAACCTATCCAATAACAAATCATCTCCATCATCTCCTTTTTGCATCACCTCTTCAAATCTACTCCTTCACTTCTCCCTCATCTTATCCAAAGAAAGAACCTCCTTGACCGAGGTATCTAGATTGACTAAAATAGCCACAATTGCCTCTAATTCATCAATTTGTTAATTCAAATCTTTACTCACTTCTTTAATCTCATTTTTATGCTCATGAACGGACTTGGATTTATATCCTATTATACTAATAGTTTTCTCAGCAAAATATACATTATCATCCTCCAGAATTGACTACTCAAGCAGAGTTGACTTAGGTACCTTGCTAATGTCGTTAAGCTCTTTAATATATTCTTTATATTCTTCATCTTGCTTGTCTAGACCTTCAACATGTTGGTTCAAATCCCCTACCAACTCAAGTGTTGTTTCATGAACCTTGAAACTATCAGTTAACACTTCATCAATCTATTGATTGATCTTATCAATCCATCTTTCCAGCATTCCAACCCCTACTCTTCATATGCACCAAGTCATCAAATTCCTTCTTTGTCAATAAGATTGGTGATTCGGGAGCAATAGCTTGTTGAGAAATTGGAGTGGAGACATCTTTTAAAAACTTATAGAATTGATCCAATTGATCGTTAAGTTCATCCTTCTTTTGCTTGTCTTTGATCATCCTGGACTTGGTAGAGGAAGCTACAATATCAATCAATTTCATTTGATGGTTTCTTGTAGGTCTTCCCAAATTCATTGTACCCAACTAATAAACAATCATTTGCATATCATCCCGGTTCTTATCCACCATTGGTATTGCACATTCAATAATGATTTCTCCTGTGTTTGTAAGTTTGGTGGAGTGAAGAACCTTGGCCTTCTTCTTGGGTCTCTCCTTCTCAATTTCCTTCATCTCCTTCTCAATTTCCTTCATCATCTCATCCCAATTGAGAGGTTGAGTTTGAAATATTTTTTTCTTTTCAAAGTCTAGATTTAACCATGTAGGAGTTGTAGGAGTAGTAGCTACTTGTGTTGAAGAAGAAGCAACAATGGTAGAAGAAAAAGGTTGCAATATAGTAGTTCTAAGTTGAGAGTCAACCTCTTGCACATTCTCCTATTCTATTTGTGCCTCTTATGCAAGCCTCTCAGCCTCTTCTTTGTCTTTTTGTTCTTGCAACTTCTTGGATTCCAACTCTTTCTTCAAACATTCCTCTTCCAACTTGCTTTCCTCTATCATCTAGTCTCTTTTCATTTTCAACTCCTCAACATAGTCCCATGCTTATTTGGACTTCTTCTCATGTAGAGAAAGCTCTATAGCCTCCTCTCTTTCCAAGCATTCTTGTTCTTCCTTCTTCCTATGAGCCTCCTCCACAGCCTTAAATTTGGCTTCAAGGGCCTCTTTCTCTCTTCTCTACTTGGCCTTTTCCTCCTCAAGATCATGGATCCTTTGCTACAAAGCCAATTTATCCCTTTCCACTTTCATTCTAAGCTCCTACTCCTTTTGTTGCTACTGCTTATCCAATTCATCAATAGTAGCTCGAGCTTCCAATTCTTGTTGCTTCGTTGATACATTAGATTGCACCTTAGCAGTATCTTCCTATTGTTTTTCCAATGCCTAAGCTTGTGCCTTGGCATCCACTTCCCTTTTAGCATCCTCAAAGAGTTTCCATTGATCCTCTTCTGTTAACACATACTCTATTCCTGCATCATCTATTACATCAAGGGAAGCCACTACATGAGTCTCTTTGTCAGATGGGGTAGCCTCAGAATCTGTTGCAATATCATGTATCTCTATTTTAGGCTCCTACTTCAACAACTTAGCTTCTTTGTGGAGGTTTCCCATGGGAATTCCCTCACTTGGTTGATCTGTAACAAGAGGTTGAGTGGATGCTTCTCCTGCAATAGATGTTGAAGCATCAACTTCTACAATGGTCTCTCCTTCTTGAACATCTGGTAGGTCTTGGGAAACAACCTCCTCTTCTAAATTAGAAGGTAGAAACTCTAAGGGCTCCTTAGGAGCCATCCTTCTCTTTGTCCTCTTGTACCCTTGAGTGGTACTTGCAACCTTCCTCTTTTTGGATGGTTGAGCTTCAAGCTAGTTAACCCTCAAGCTAACCTATTGCACGCTTCTATCCAATACTAGTCTTGCAACTTGTTTTATATCAATAGACTCTTCAACATTCCAATCCACTAGATCAAGATACTTGGTGCCTATCATATCTGCATCATATTGGGGAGCCAAAGTTACTCCATCATTATATAATGCCTCTAGAATGTCCTCCTTGATCCCATACTCAACCATGAGTGGGATAGATAATCTTTCATAATTTCTCCTCCTAAGATCATACTCATCTTGCAGATTGATCCAAAAGTCCTCGAATAGATTGAAATGTTTGTCAAAGAGACTGGGAAGCAAAGCCTGCATCTTGTGTCTGGGTTTATAATGCTTCCTAGAAGTGTATAAACCCAATTTAAGATAAATAAACTCATCAAAAACAACCTTGGCTGCCACAATGTGTGGACAACTAAACTCACCCAGCTTCATGGGGAACTTATGACAACTATTCTTGTGTTTGGTACCAAATTTGAAATTAATAGCAAGAGCTTGGTAAGTGAATTCCATTAACACAACTCTATTTTTACAACACCTAGGGAGAAAATGAGGATGACCATCAAAACCTCCCAATCTAAAATAAGTAAATTTGGGGTATTGAATAAACCAATGTCCCCATTCATTGATGAAGGCCATTTCCTCCCTACTCAATCTGTACCCAACATCTCTAGTGAGCCTGTTAATGATAACATAAAGGAATGCATCATTAACTCTCTTATAATGTGACTCTGATGCTTGCAAGGTAAGCTGATTATAGTGCTCCCACACCTTCTTTTGTCCTTGGGCTTCTCCCAATATCCCACTATATTGAGTCCAAGAAAGATCCCCATCCTAGCAGCTGCAAAGATCACATAAGAGGTCATGGAGAAACTCTTGGTTTCTATTACTCTGAGCATTTGATTATGTATGTTCTCTGATACCACCATAGGCTAGTCAAACTATTGTTTTCCATCCAAGATAGCTTGGATAAATGGGAACCTCCATTCTTTAAATTGAGAAGCATCTCTTTTTCCAAATACCCTGAAGAGCAACATGATTATGTCCCCAATCTCCTTGCCGAAGTCTGCCCTTTTAGGCTAGTTAGGAAGCTTAGTTAGAGACTTCTTCTCTACCCTCATTTAGTGCTTGTTCATGTGGGATATTTTGGTTTCTTTGTTGCCACTGTAAAGCTTCAGAGATTCTACTTCATTTAGCTGCTTAGGATTTTGGGGAACAAGTGCACCAAACATAAACCTAGTCATTTGGGATATTAAATCAATGATAACATTCCCTTGTGAATCCACGCATTACCTAGTAGCAGGATTGTAGGTCCCAACTACTGCTAATATCAATTCTAGACATTGAATAGACAATGGGAAGATAGCAACATGTGTTAATCCAAATTGGACGATCCTTCCTACCCTTGGTGTAACATCTTCATTAAAAGTTTCATCCACCAGTTCCTCATAGTTGAAAGGACCTAAGTCGGTATCTAGAATATCTACCCACTAAGAATTAATATTGTTAGCAGTGAGAGTAGCTTCTATATGTTTACACCTCATATTGTAGGGGAGCTATTCCACTTTAACCTTCTTCAGCCTAGCTCCCTACCTTGAAGTTTCTACTAGTTGGCTCCTTTGAGAAACCTCTTCTGATTCTCTAGACATCTTTCAATTTCTTCAATAAACTCTTGTATTAGATGAAAAAAAGTATAAAATCAATTCATCATGTAATACCATCCCCTACTTCCTTAGGATAACTTTAATACTTAACCAAACTACACTTTCATCAAAAGTGGAATCGCAGAAACATCAAGAACATGAAACAGTTTTCAACACATGGCGAGGTCAGAACCAGAACCAGGATAAGATCAGAATCGAGACCAGAACAAGATTGGAACCGGGACTGGAACATAAACCAAACCAAAAACTAATCGCTAGTTCTAAGTTCAACCTCCACTCCGGCTCCGATTCCACTTAAGGACAAGCAAAGACCCAAAATTAACAATGACTGGAAGCAAAACCATTTTGGGAATGAATTCTGATACAAAACATCCTTGGGACATGTTCAGTCATGAGTCTGCTTTCGCCAGTTTTACCATAAAAACAAAGCACTTCATTAAATACATGGTCACATGGATCTAAGGCCCTGGGTCACATGATCTTCAAGGAAATTAAAAATAGAAGGGCTTAAACCCCACATCTCAACCATACAAAGACCAATTTAAACCTAGAGGAAACTATTTTGTAAAGGTTATTGAGCAAACCCCAGTTTGCATGATACATTGACTCATAAAATTAGGGCATCACAAACCCATCACAGAAAACACAAAATCGACATGGAATCTAGATCAAAAGGGGTTCCAACCAGATTTTAAACATTTAAGGCACATAAATCCCTAGTAAAAAAAATCCCTAATTAGAAACTAGGGGATGACAAAACCCACTTGTCGTGAAAGTGACAAACGGAAAAAAGAAAAAGGAACGAAAAAAAAAGGATAGAAATAAAGCAAAAATAAAACAAGAAAGAAAAGTGAAGAATTTATAAAAGAAGATTTTACAAACATGCAAGAAAACAAAACAAAAAACACGAAGATGAAACAACAAAACAGAACGAGAAAAGAAAGGAAAAAATACCCTACCTTAAAATGCTCACAAGGAAAGCCTAAAATCATATAGAGATTTGCTTCATGACACCTCCACAATGAAATCACTTCTCTCACAGTTCACCTGGCTCTTGTTCGCTAAAATAGTTTAGATAATAAGGATAATGAGCTAGTTAATCTTAATTATTTTTTTTTTAAAATGATTTTGCATGTGTGAAGGACCTGCAATTAATGATATAAAGATGGTAGGTCGGGTAGAGCGAACAACACAAACAGACAGTTAACTCTCATGGACACCAAACGTAGAGCAGACACGGACCCAGATCCAGAACAAACCAAGAGAGCTTTGATAAGTTCCTCATCTAACTCCAAACTCAGTTCTGGTCCCATGACAAGGAAACAACAACAAAAGGAAACAGGGGTGGGATCGGGTCCAAAATTGAAATTGGAACTTTTTTAAGTACCACATTCAATTTCAACTCTGGTTCTACTCTTGACAAAAAAAGAACAAAAACCAAGACAAACCAAACAACGAAGGGAAGTAGGGTCGGAACAAAAACTGGACCTAGCCCAAACACGAATGGAAACAAACAACAAAGCAAATGAGCAGAGTTAGAATCAAGATGGAAACAAGAACCAGAACTTTGGAAAAGTTCCAAATTCACTTCCAACTCCACTTCCCCTTTCGCTCGGGCTTAAACAAAACACAAGGAAAATGACAAAAGACTCAAGGGAAGAACAATCCCAAGTGCCCAAAACACGCCAACAGACAACGAAAGGAATAAGGAAAGAAGGTGGACCCAGAGTTAGAATGGATCCTAAACTAGGAACTTTGGAAAAGTTCAGAATCCAATTTCGTTTCTGGTTCTTCTTCCGACAGAGAAAAAGAAAGAAAGAATTATGAGCAAAAAAAAAAACTCCTAAGACCCAAACAAAAACCCAAAGAGAAAAACAAAAACAAAGGGGAACCCATTTTATTCCAAAAATAAAATGGGATGGTTATGCAAGGCATAACGAATGGCGATTTAGCTGGGAAAATGGTTTACGCATTTTTCAAGATACTAAAGAATTCAGTCACCCAAAACCTCTGATTTATGAAACATGTTAACTTAAGTATGATCAATATATTTAAATAAAGTTGAGTTGGAATCTCAAATGTAAATCAACATAAACTACTTTTGAATCTGAGTGTGTATATATGGTGCATCTTTCTTCATAAGAACTTTCTCTACCCCTGAACAACTATATCTAAGATCCAAGCTATGTAGGTTGAGTCTTTCAACTATCATGCAATGAAATCCTGGGCATTGCTTTGTTTCCAGTCAGACATCCATAGCCCTGATGAAGATACTTCTATTTCTCTCAAAGCATTGCTCTACTGCCAGTCAGGCATCCATATCCTCGGTAGAGATACTTGAATCACCCATTTGGTATTGAGTTTGCTTTATTTTAGTAGTTTTCTTTTCTCTTTCTTTTACAAGCTTCACTTATGGAAAATATTTTAATAAATTTCTCAATACTCAGACATTACTAGTCTGAAATATGGGTTCAGAACTACAGTGGACCCTATGACAATTTTGGGAATCAGATTTTTCAATGGAATCAGAGATATAATCACCTTGAGATGAATAGTCACTTTATAGTAAGATGTTTTATCTATTTTGTGAAAAATTTCAATCATAGTTCATGAGGTTATCTACAGTATACCTTACTCGCAATAACCTTCAAACCAACGCTACAATGACCATAAGACATAAGTTTAGAATGAAATCTCTCGACAGATATGCCTGAAATTACCTAAATCAATTTATCTCCTAGTGCCTACAACATACTCTGAATAACAACCCCTATATTTCAAAAATGGAAGGAAAAGAGGGTCCCCAAAGTAGAAGACAAAAACAAAAAAAAAAGACAACAAAAAGAAAAAAGGAGAATAGAAGAACAAACAAGCAAACAACCAAAAGAAACAATGAACAGATAATTACACATGATACATATATACAATTAATTTAGAAATCAGACCCTTACGTGCCAAAGTAATGCTTGAGAAACTATCCATTGGCTGGAAATGGAACAGGTTCTCCCATTCAGGTGGTCAAGCGAAAAGCATTCTCACCCAAGATCTCAGCTATTTGATATGGACCCAACCAGAGTCTATCAAACTTCTGGTGGTCACCCTTTTTCTCTTTAGCCTTATCCCACAACAACACAAGATCTAATATCCTGAATGCCTTGATCTTAGCTCTTTTTTCAAACCAATGTTTGAAGAACTACTATAGAGCAGCGTCTCTCTGTTCTTCCATGTTTAAAATATTATTTAGCCTTACCTCAATCCAATAATCCTTTGAATAAAACTCTTGCATAAAATTGAGAACATGTATCTACAAATGTATGGAGAAAACTGACTCATGGTCATAGACTAATTTAAATGGGGAATTTCCTAGAGCAACTTTAATATGGGTTCGATATGCCCATAAGGTAAATCTCAACTGGGTATGCCAATCTCTAGGATTGTTCACTAACAATTTCTTTATTACTTCCAATAGGTTCTTATTTGTATACTTTGCTACACCATTTCCCTATGGGTAATAAATTGATGAATACTTCAAAATGATTTTATGTTCATAGGCCCATTGTATAAATTCAGCAGATGAGAAAGTGGGGCCATTATCACACACCAGGGCAAAGGGTACTCCAAACCTGGTCATAATGTTGTCATTAAGAAATCTGATAACCACCTTTGTAGTGTTTTTTTTACATGGTTGAGCCATAGTCCAGTGCATGCAGTAGTCCATAGCTGTTAAGATGAACTTATGCCCTACAGAAGAGTTTGGATTAATTACCCCTACAAAATCTAGAGCCCATTGGGTGAATGGTCTTACCTCATAAACTGATTGTAACGACTTTGTTGGATTACGTTCCTTTGGTGCAAAGGTCTAGCAGATATAACATGTCCTGACATGTTGATGTTCATCCCTAAATATGTGGGGCCAATAGTATCCTGACTTGAGAATTTGATGAGCCAAGGAATCTACAAATCTGTGCATTGTGCCATGCCTACCATGAAATTCAGCAACAACATGCTTAGCTTCTTGTTGATCTAAACATCTCAAGTAAACTCCTCATAATTTCTTCGGTATAAGGCACTTTCTTTAAGCATGAAATGATCACTCTTCATCCTCAATTCTCTCCTTTGAGTAACATTCATTCCCTCTGGGCATCTATTGTTGAGAAGGAAGAAAATCAAATATGTGTACCATGGATGCTTAGTGAATGAGTGCACTATATACTGTTGATAAGTGATACTCCTGTCAACATCTACCATAGCCTTTGACAAACCCTGTCCTCGAACAAGCTTCATTGGATGGATCTCTAGATCAAACTCTTACAAAATAGCCATCCATTTTCCTCTTCTCTCTCCTAACTCACTTTGCATAAGGAGAGACTTGACAGTTGGATCAGGAACTATGGCAACAACTTGGCTCCTGAGAATGTAATGTATGAATTTATTTACTACTTAGACCAATGCAAAGGCCTACTTATCAAGAGGTGGGTACCTGACCTCTGCATTCTTGAATGGGGAGCTTTCATCTCCCTCTCCTCTTCTTTGAGTTAAAATAGCTACACATGAATGGTTAGATGAAAAGGAATAAATATAGAAGGGATTTAAATAATCTGGACTAGTCAAAACCGGTGCCTCATATAATAATTTTTTAATATGCGAGAAAGCAGATTTAGCCTCATTACTCCATTCTATTTTTGCATCTTTCCTCATCATCTCATTAAGTGGTTTCACAATTTCTGCAAATCCTGTTATAAACTTTCTTACAAAATCAATCCTTCCAAAGAAGGATCTCATCTCCTTTTTACTTCTTGACATTGTCAATTTCAAGATGGCTTCAACTCTATCAAGGTCTATGGATATTCCCCTTTTTTATATCACATGGCCTAAAAGTTTCCCTTCAAAAACTCCAAACACACATTTCTTGGGATTTAGGGATACTCCATAGCTTATAAATCGCTTAAGGACTTTTGCTAAATTAGCAACATGGTCCTTTTTGTTTTTAGAGAAAATAGTTAAGTCATATACATAGATAATGATACACTTACCTATCATATCTTTGAATGCTACATCCATTGCACGCTGGAATGTAGCTCCAACATTGATAAGTCCAAATGGCATTTTGCGATAGGAAAATGTCCCCCACTTAGTAGTGAAGGAAGTCTTCATTCTGTCCTCATGGTTGACAAGCACTTGATTATACCCAAAATATCCATCCAAGAATGACATCATATGAGATCCGTTGACAATTTGTAATACCTCATCAAGAGAAGTGGATAGTTATCCTTCTCTGAGGCTTTGTTTAGGTTCATGAAGTCAATGCACAATCTGATCTCTCCACTTTTCTTGCATACTGGAACTAAATTAGCAACCCAAGTGGAGTGTCGTAGTGGGAAGATGATTCTTGCTGACAAAAGCTTTTGCACTTCCTTCTGAATTAATGGCTTGATCAAAGCATTCACTGGGCTCTACTTTTGATGGAAGGGCTTCGCTTCTAGCTTCAGAGGTATTGTATGCATGATCACAAAGGTGTCAAAAGCCTTTAAATCTTCATAACTCTAGGAAATTGTTATAATGTCTTCTTTTAACACCTTAAATATTTCATTTTTGATCTCCTCAAGGCAATTATTTCCTATAAAAACATTTCTTTCAAGACTTGAATCAACCAGATTAATAGATTCGTACTTCCCTCCATCACTTTGTGTTGGCACCCTCTCACGAGCTCGATGATCAGAGTCAAATATTCTTTCCAAAGCTACCATCCCCTTGGGAATGTTGTTTCTTTTCAAATTCATTATTCCTTCAATGTCACAACTCTCAAGGTCCCAATCCCAATGATCTCTTTATGACTCATCTATTATATGTCCTTCAAAGAAATCAAAACTTTCCAAGAATGTGAGTATGTGTTGGTCATCATTGAAGACTTGAAAATTATAGACATTATCTGGGACTGGTGGGATTGAGACTAGTTCAACTAAAAAACATTTTCAACTTGGAGTCCTGTATAGGCTCCAGAGTGCTAGTAGTGACTGCAAGGGCATCCATAATCTGATTGTGTTCCCTAGGACTCAAAGTCCTTCCAAAAGCGTCAAAGTCCTCAATCAAATTCCAAACTCTATTTCTATAAGTAGCCAATCTTTTGTTATGGCGAGTATATTGGCTGCAAACCTGCTTGGAAATTACTTCAAAATCTCCCATAACCATGACATATGTGACTTTCTTCTAATGGGAAAACATCAGACCTCAAGAAACTGCTTCATACTCTACCATGTTATTAGTGCATCAAAACTTTAACCTATAAGAAGCAAAGTAAGTTTTCCCCTTTGGGTTAGTTAATTCTATCCCTACTCCATTTCTTGACTTGGACTTAGAGCCATCAAATTTTAGACTCCATAATTGATCTAGA
This sequence comes from Sequoia sempervirens, assembly GCA_007258455.2. Classification (NCBI taxonomy): domain Eukaryota; kingdom Viridiplantae; phylum Streptophyta; class Pinopsida; order Cupressales; family Cupressaceae; genus Sequoia; species Sequoia sempervirens. The sequence goes on along the minus strand of VDFB02256132.1, from coordinate 110,382,433 downwards.
GGTAAGATCTCTTTCTTCTTTAGGGCCACAGGTATCTACTTGCTAGAAGCATGTGGAGGCTTGGATTGGTGTTGGTCATTAATATTTAAAGGTAGTTGGGGGCATGGTTCACCAGAAGGTTCTCCTAGATTCAAAATCTATTCAGGAATTGATTCCTAAACCTCCTCTTGGGTCAAATCACGATTTAGTACCATTTTCACTAATGCCATGGGCATTGGAAGGGTATTCAGGGTAGGTGTAATTAGCAAAGACTAAGATTCCTTAGTCTCTCTTTGTAGTTCAAAGCATAGAACTTGAGTCTACTCGAGTTGGGAAGATGATTCTTTTTTAGAAGGACTGGCTCTCATAAGGATGGTTGCATATTTTTCTTCAAATGGAAATTTAGAGGTTTGAGGTTGACATTCACAAATTTCTTCAACCTAGGAGACATGGTTCAAGAGATCTACATAGGGTTGGCAAGTTAACTCATAATGATTCTGGTAATGGACCCTACACCAATTGGGAAGCAACAAACTCCACATATCAACCTCTTTTCCTAGTACCAGCCTATCCTGTTGCAACTTTTTGATTAAGACTTGTTGGTTAACTATAGTCATCGGGTCAATTTGTTCTAGAGGCAATAGATCATTAGAATGGAGCATAAAGAAATTCATGATTTCCTCCTACTTGTAAAATCCTATCTCGGTCTTGAAATAGGCTACCTCATTAGTGGAATCATACTCGGTGATCATGTGTTTGAGCTTAGGGTCACTTTCAATTATGATCTAGGTTGCTATCCATTTCCAGGGTAGCCACATGTGTGAGAAATCCAAGGACAAATACCCCCCAATACTTTTCATTAGGTCTCTGCTTAAGAGCATACCATAGGTTTTTGGGATATCGACAACTTGGCTATCCATATAAGTTTGGATCCTTGGATTAGATCTAATCTGTAACCACGCTAACTTCCGTTTTGTCTAATTGAATAAATTTTTTGTTAGTCTAGAGTGGGCTCAGATCTAACTTCCTACAAATTGAAAAGGGCATGACATTTCCTGACACCTTGGAATCTAGTAGATAGTTGTGTAGATTCTTTCCAAAAATTCTTAAACTCAAAAGGAAAGGTGGGGTACCAATCTTACCTTTATAGAGTTTTGCATTCATCTCGTTATTAACATTTTCCTTTCCTTTCCCTTTTGACCTGTTTTCTTCCTCCAAGGATTTCAATAAAATTTCCTTTTGATCAAGGAACCACTTCATAACATCAAAGAATGACATTGAAGTTTTCTACTTTTGCATCTCTGCAAAAAAATCAAATTCTAAATCATTCTTTACCTGATACTTAGGAAAGAAAGGTGGAATACCTTTGTTCTAAAAATCTAATGGCCCCTTTGGTGGCGGTGGGTTCTTATCTGCATTCTAATTTGGCAGGACCATGTTATTAGGAGGAGTAGATGTGGTGAATGGCCCCTTATTTTGATTTCTGAGGAAATGGCCTCCCTTGGTTTGGAAAGCCTGGGAATCATACACATCTTCCACTTGTTTGTTCTCTTCCTGACTGGGAAATGAAGACTCCTCCTCAAACAACTCATAATTCATGGTAGTATCAGTAGATCCGCTAGATTTACTGGGAGCACCTTGTAATGGAGCATCAGCTTGGGCTATCTTAACCATCTTCTCCATCTCTGGGCAATTCACCTCAGAATGGACTGCAGTATCATGTAGCCTACACCAATTGGTCATAAAGTAGAGGTATGCCACATTGGCAATGTGTGGCTTTTCATCACCTACCTAATTATGGGAGACTCCCCCATTATTTGGCCTGGTGTTCTACTATCTATTATTATTACACCTTTGGTTATATCCCCTATTCTGATTTTGGTAGTTCTGATTAGGGGAATTTTCATTCTGATAGTTTCTATGATTTTGGTTGGAGTTATAATTCTAATTAGCATTTTGGTTAAAATAACCACCTTGATTTGAATACCCTCCCTGATTTTGAAAGCCTTGGTTTTGCTTTTGAGGAGGGTTTTGTCTCAGTTGAGCCATATCATTAGACATCTGAGATATAGTATTTTTGAGACTCTCCATCTCATTAGTCAATTTCAGAGTCCTTTCACTTTTTGCAGTCTTTACTACATAGCGTTGATTAATAGGATTTGATCCTCCAGCTTGACTTTGGTAATTTTTAGTTTGTTGGGAGGAGTCTTTAGGACTATTGGTGAATAATGGTAGGGGAGGTTGAGCTTGCAACTCAGGCATGGGTCTGTATTGGGAATAAGACATCCCTGGGACCGTGTTGAACAGTGGAGTTGGGTTAGGCATCTGATATCCTAAGGGAAGAAGAACTCATCCTAGACTCCCTAATTTCCAACTTATTTGTTGTTGCAACTTGATGGCTAGATGATAAACTTTGGAAAAAGAATCAATTTCATTAGGATTATATGTCCTTTGCAAAAATAAGCCAATCAGAGGATCTACAGCCCTCAAATATTCCATGATGGAAATATTCTCAACAACTAAATAGGGGTCTTGCAATCTCTGATACATTCTTTGAAACCTGGTGTTGAATAAAGGCAATGGTTCATGATGCTCTTTTCTTATTGTGGAAAACTGGTGGTATAGAATAGTAGGGTCTACATAAACCCTAAATTGGTTGATAAAGGTGTTTTCCAAGTCTGTCCAACTTAGAATAGACCCTTAGGATAATTTTAGATACCAATTGTATGTCATGTCACCAAAAGAATAGGGGAACAATCTGCACACAACATCATGATGGGCCACCTGAGCATGAGTACAAGAATCCTTAAATGCCTGTATGTGCTCTTTGACACTTCTTGATTCTCCATGCATGTACTTAGGACAAAATCTCTTTGGACTCTTTGAAAAATCATGAATTCCCGCAGGGATAGTCCCTAATGGAGAGGGGTTATTCACAAAGAAAGACATAGGTCATGGTGGTGGAACTGGTTGGATTAGGGGTGGAATAGGTGGATTGGGTGGAGTTTGGAGTTCAATCAGTGGTTCTGGATTCTAAGACGATCTAAGAACTCTTTCGTACCTATATGGTAAAAATGACCCAATTCAAGCCAGTTTGTTCCTGAGGTCCTTCTTCTAGCACCAGAACTATTGATGTTCAAAATAACACAACAACATTAAACAGAATATCCCTATTCTATTTCTCCTAGAAAAGAAATATAACATATAGTAATCTAACTCCCAAGGTCCTAGTAGCTGGTTCTCAACCGTGTTGATATGGCTATATGGTCAATGTAACTGTAATGTGCAAGGGGCCTTTGCTAGAAATAAGGAATAGAACTACATAAAATCGACTAACGTATGTTTGGGGGGGGTTTAAATAAAGATAAAAAGATAGATAAGAGCTTTAAAACAGAAGAACATGAATAAAACTACTTAAAATCCAAACATGCATACAAATAATGAGCATTTCTTCATCCAACCACAACCATAGCATGAGAAAATCCATAGAATGATCTATACCATTACATACATCCATAGTGCTAATTCAATAATCATAACCATTCACTAAAATTTACTTTATAATTTGAAATAGATCATCCACTCATCATCAAAATATAGATCAAATAGATATAACAACAATTTTCATCCACGAATATTTCAATGAGATAATCCTTAAATCCAATTTCCTCTATTGATTTTCATCAAATAGAAAACATTTAGGCACAAAAAAATCACTAGCATATGGATAGATTATAAATCATTAACCTTATTAGATAGGTCCAAACTTGATAACATGAAAACTTGTACAAAACTATAAAATTGTATATAAGTTCAACTGAACTTTTAAAGTATCTTCTAATAACAATGAAATTCTAAGACTATTTATAGTTCGCTATCATCAAGAGGATAATATTCCTTCAATGAGTTGACCTTTACAAAATAGGGCCAAAAAGTACATATAGACATATCATGCACAAGTTCCTCTCAATCAAATTCTTAGATCAACAAATTAAGGAACTGGAATTGAATGAAGGAATGGACTACTAATCTTGAGTTAAAAGGCTGGAGTGCTCTGTTGCACAAAATTTTGACACCCAAAGAAGAAGGTGGAACTGAGGATAGGAACTAAATTCAAGTTCATATCAAAGCCCTGCAAAAGAGGAGAGAAGAAGATGTTGTGCCAAGTGAAGAGAGCCAACTCACTTTTGCATTGCATGCTCAAGGATGTACTCATCATAATTAGAGAACACTTGTTGAAGGGTATCTGAATCAGGCCCATCCAACCAATCATCCTCAAATTTAATCCTTTTAAATTCTATTGAAACCAATTTTTGCACCTTCTTCAATTTGATCACTTCTCTTCTAGCAGCCTTTGCTTCTTCCCTAATGTCCATAAACTTATCCAATAAAAAATCATATCCATCATCTCCTTTTTGCATCACCTCTTCAAATATACTCCTCCACTTCTCCCTCATCTTATCCAAAGAAAGAACCTCCTTGACCGAGATATCTAGATTGACTAAAATAGCCACAATTGTCTCTAATTCATCAATCTGTTGATTCAAATCCTTACTCACCTCTTGAATCTCATTTTTATGCTCATGAACAGACTTGGATTTATACCCTATTATACTCATAGTTTTCTCAACAAAATCTGCATTATCATCCTCCAAAATCAACTGCTCAAGCAAAGTTGACTTAGGTACCTTGCTAATGTGCTTAATATTTTTAATATATTTTTTATATTCTTCATCCTGCTTGTCTAGACCTTCAACATGCTGGTTCAAATCCCCTGCCAACTCAAGTGTCATTTCATGAACCTTGGAACTATCAATTAACACTTCATTAATCTCTTGATTGTGCTTATCAATCCATCTTTCCATCATTCCCACCTTACTCTTCATATGCACTGAGTCAACAACTTCCTTTTTTGTCAGTAAGATTGGTGATTTGAGAGCAACAACTTGTTGAGAAATTGGAGATGAGACATCTTTTAAAAACTTATGCAATTGATCCAATTGAGCCTTAAGCTCATCCTTCTTTTGCTTGTCTTTGATCATCCTGGACTTGGTAGAGGAAGCTACAATATCAATCAAGTTCATTTGCTGGTTTCTTGTAGGTCTTCCCAAATTCACCGTACCCAACTGATAATCAATCATCTGCATATCATCCCGGTTTGTAATTTTGGTGGAGTGAAGAACCCTAGCCTTCTTCTTGGGTCTCTCCTTCTCAATTTCCTTCATCATCTCATCCCAATTGAGAGGCTTAGTTTGAACTATTTGTTTCTTTTCCAAGTCCAACTCTAAACATGTAGGAGATGTAGGAGTAGTAGCTACTTGTGCTAAAGAAGAAGCAGTAGTGGTAGAAGACAAAGGTTGCAATATAGTAGTCCTAAGTTGAGAGTGAACCTCTTGCACATTCTATTGTTCTATTTGTGCCTCTTGTGCAAGCCTCTCAGCCTCATCTTTGTCTTTTTGTTCTTGCAACTTCTTGGCTTCCAACTTCCTTTCCTCTATCATCTGGTCTCTTTTCCTTTTCAACTCCTCAACATAGTCCCATGCTTCTTTGAACTTCTTCTCATGTAGAGAAAGCTCTATAGCCTCCTTCTCTCTTTCCAAGCATTCTTGTTCTTCCTTCTTCCTATGAGCCTCCTCCACAACCTTAAATTTGGCTTCAAGGGCCTCTTTCTCTCTTCTCTTCTTGGCATTTTTCTCCTCAAGATCATGGATCCTTTGCTGCAAATCCAATTTATCCCTTTCCTCTTTCATTCCAAGCTCTTGCTCCTTTCGTTGTTGTTGCTTAGGCAATTCATCAACAGTAGCTCAAGTTTCCAATTCTTGTTGCTTCATTGATACATCAGATTGTGCCTTAGCAATATCTTCTTGTTGTTTGGCCAATTCCTCAGCTTGTTCCTTGGCATCCAATTCCCTCTTATCATCCTCAAAGAGTTTCCATTGATCCTCTTCTGTTAACACATACTTTTTCCTTGCATCATCTATTACATGAAGGGAAGGCACTACATGAATCTCTTTATCATATGGGGTAGCCTCATAATTTGTTCCAATATCATGTATCTCTATTTCAGGCTTCTTCTCCTTCAACAATTCAGCTTCTTTTTGGAGGGTTCCCATGGGCATCCTTCACTTGGTTGATCTATAACAAGAGGTTGATTGGATGCTTCTCCCATAATAGATGTTGAAGCATCAACTTCTACAATGATCTCCCCTTCTTGTACCTCTGGCAGGTCTTAGGAAACAACCTCCTCTTCTAAATTAGAAGATAGAAACTCTAAAGGCTCCTTAGGAGCCTTCCTTCTCTTTTTCCTCTTGTACCCTTGAGTGGTACTTGCAGCCTTACTCTTTTTGGATGATTGAGCTTCAAGTTGGTTAGCCCTCAAGCTAACCCATTGCACACTTCTATCCAAGACTAGTCTTGCAACTTGTTTTATATCAATAGACCCTTCAGCATTCCAATCCACTGGATCAAGATCCTTGGTGCCTATCTTATCTGCATCATATTGGGGATCCAAAGTTACCCCATCATTAGGAAATGTATCTAGAATGTCCTTCTTGATCCCATACTCAGCCATGGGTGGGATAGATAATCTTGCAAAATTTCTCCTCCTGAGATGATAATCGTCTTGCAAATCCATCCAAAAGTCCCCCAATAGATTGAAATGTTTGTCAAAGAGACTGGGAAGAAAATCCTACATCTTGTGTTTGGGGTTATAATGCTTCCTAGAAGTGTATAAACCCAATTTTAGATAAATCAACTCATCACAAACAACCCTAGCTACCACAATGTGTGGACAACTAAACTCACCCAACTTCATGGGGAACTTATGACAACCAGTCTTGTGTTTGGTACCAAATTTTAAATTAATAGCAAGAGCTTGGTAAATAAATTCCATTAACAAAACTCTATTGTTATAGCAAGATTGTAGGCCCCAACTACTGCTAATATAAATTATGGACATTGAACAGACAATGGGAAGATATCAACATGTGTTAATCCAGATTGGACGATCCTTCCTACCCTTGGTGTAACATCTTCATTAAAATTTTCATCCACCAATTCCTCATAGTTGAAAGGGCCTAAGTTGGTATCTATAATATCCACCCACTCATAATTATTCTTGCTAGCAGTGAGAGTAGCTTCTCTATGTTTACACCTCATAGTGTAGGGGAGTTGTTCCACTTTAACCTTCTTCGGCCTAGCTCCCTACCTTGAAGTTTCTACTAGTTGGATCCGTTGAGAAGCCTCTTCTGATGCTCCAAACATCTTTCAATTTTTGCAATAAACTCTTGTATTAGATGAACAAAAGTATAAAATCAATTCATCATGTAATACCATCCCCTACTTCCTCAGGATAACTTTCATACTTAACCAAATCACACTTTCATCGAAAGTGGAATCACAGAAACATCAGGAACATGAAACAGTTTTCAACACATGGTGAGGTCAGAACCAGAACCAAGATAAGATCAGAATCAGGACCAGAACAAGACTGGAACTGGGACTAGAACAAAAACCAAAACCAGAAACTAATCGCTAGTTCCAAGTTCAACCTCCACTCCGGCTCTAATTCTGCTTATGGACAAGCACAAAGACCCAAAATTAACAACGACAGGAAGCAGAACCATTTTAGGAATGAATCCCGATACTAAACATCCTCGGGACAAGTTCGATCTCGAGTCCGCTTCTGCCATTTTTACCATAAAAATAGAGCACTTCATTAAAGACATGGTCACATGGATCTAAGGCCCTGGGTCACATGATCTTCAAGGAAAATAAAAATAGAAGGGCTTAAACCCCACACCTCAACCGTACAAAGACCAATTTAAACCTAGAGGAAACTATTTTGTAAAGGTTATCAAGCAAACCCCATTTTGCATGATACATCAACTCATAAAATTAGGGCATCACAAACCTATCATAGAAAAGACAGAATCAACATGGAATCCAGATCAAAAGGGGTTCCAAATATATTTTAAACATTTAAAGCATGAAAATCCTTGGTTAAAAAAATCCCTAATTAGAAACTAGGTCACGACAAAACCCACCTGCCATGAAAGCGACAACAAATAAAAAGTGACAAATAGAAAAAAGAAAACAAAACAGAAAACAAAGGACATAAACAAAGAAAAAAGAAAAGTGAAGAATTCACAGAAGAATACTTTGTGAATGCACGAGAAAAAAAAACACAAATTGCGAAGACAAAATGACAAAATAGAATGGGAAAAGAAAGGAAAAAAGACCCTACCTTAAAACACTCACAAGGAAAGTCTGAAATCAGATAGAGATTCGCTCTGTGACACCTTCGAAATCAAATCACTTCTCTCGCAGTTCACCTGACTCTTGTTCACTAAAACAGTTTAGATAATAAGGATAATGAGCTAGTTAATCTTAATTATGGTTTTTAAAAAATGATTTTGTGCGTGTGAAGGACCTAAAATTAATGCAATAAAGATGGTAGGTCTAGTAGATCGAACAACAAAAATAGACAGTTAACTCCCATGGACACCAAAGGTAGAGCAGATGTGGACCTGGATCTAAAATGAAAGAAGAGAGCTTTGATAAGTTAATCATCTAACTCCAAACCTGGTTCCGGTCCCACGACAAGGAATTGACAACAGAAGGAAACAAGGGTCGGGTCGAGTCCAAAACTGAAACTGGAACATTTTAAAGTACCACGTTCAGTTCCAACTCTAGTTCCACTCTCGACAAAACAAGAACAAAAACAAAGAAAAACAAACAACAAAGGGAAGCGGGGTTGGAACAAAAACCAGACCTGGCCCAAACACGAATGGAAACAAACAACAAAGAAAACTAGCGGAGTCAGAATCGGGATGGAAAAAAGAACCAAAACTTTGGAAAAGTTCCAAATCCACTTCCAACTCCACTTCCACTTCTGCTTGGGCTTAAACAAAACACAAGGAAAATTACAAATGACTCAAGGGAAGAGAAATCCCAAGAGCCCAAAACACGCCGACAGATAACAAAAGGAACAAGGAAAGAAGGCAGACCCAAAGTCGGAATGGAACTCAAACTAGGAACTTTGGAAAAGTTCAGAATCTAGTTTCGTTTCCAGCTCTGCTTTCGATAGAGAAAAAGAAAGAAATACTTAGGAGAAAAAAAAACAACTCCTAAGACCCAAAAAAAAACCCAAAAATAGAAACAAGAAAAAAAGGGGGACCCATTTTATTCCAAAAATAAAATGGGGTGGTTATGCAAGGCATAACACACTTCATTATAGTTTGAGTATTCAATAAACTATGCTTATGCATTCAATGATTTTCGTATGTATTGAAGTCACTTTATTTGAATGTAAAGGCACACACTATGTTAGAATTCAACATGCTTTGATATCATGTTGAAATGATGGATGTTGAATCATCCAATGAAGTTGGGCACACCTCAAAGGATCTTGCCAAGAGAAATTACACCACATAGAAAGTGTTGCAACTAAGGGCTGCAAAGAGAGATTGCAATTGATCTACAACACTAGATCATAGATTGATATTTGACTTATATTGGATTACAAATGTACAAGATTCCTTGTATAATAGGCATGAGAGAAAACCTAAAATGCATGAGATGTTTCCATCTGTCTTGATCTAACAACATGTGAGAACATGTGAACCCTATCTAGGAAATTATTAAATGTTGAGATAAGTTCTAGAAGGAAAACTCATCTTCTAGAAGGAATCTTATCCCTACAAAAAAGGAAGGGGGAATTACCCCATTATTAAATGATTTATTAAAATGCAACCTAGGACTAAATGATGTATAACCTAAGTTAACTTATACTAGTGTAATAATTAATTTAATTACACTAACACACTATACTCAAAAGTACGAAATAGATTGAATGCACTTACCTTCTCTTTAATTTCTATCATGTGACTCTTCATAGAAATTTAGTCCTTGTTGCTTGATTGCATGCTTTAACTGCACACTTGAGGTTGTCCATGCTTTTTCTTTGAGTGATATTTGTTGCTTTCTGCCATGACATTGTTCACTTATCCTTGCATGCTATGATGTCCATAACACATGTGAATGCATCTTCAATGAATTTTTCCCACCATTTCAAATTCATGGCCTGCTCATTGTATTTTGGCAATGCTTGATAGCTCTAACTTGAAACCAAGAAATCTCCCCTTGCTGCCCTATAGCATGCACTAAATGTTGTATTTTTCATGAGATCATTGTTGTTGTCTCTATCCCATCCAAGACCACCCTTTGCAAACTCTTAAAATTCATTGTTATACTCACTTGGCATCATGACCTTGGTGTCAAAATGAGTTTCATCTCTATGTTTCATGATTGCTTAATAAATATCAGTACTCACTACCATTCCTTTTGCTTTAATCCTATTGGGTAGACGTGTCATTTTTGGTGGTGATGTGAAAGCTCACCATCCTAAGTGATGTGTGGTTGTTCAATAGGATTGAAGTGAGATGAATTGAACAATGTCTCTTATGCAACAATGCATGATTGTCCTTGTTCCTTCTTGCTTCTCCATATGAGTCATGATGGTTTCAGGCATGACTTGGTATCTCCTTCATTACAATAATAGATGCATAATTGAACTTGATGCATCACATAAATCGTTTACTTCTTTAATAAAATGGATCTTGGATCCGCTTAAGAAGATTCAAAGACATATCCAAAAAAATATACTGCCCCTTTTCACATGATGACATCCTATTGATCGATTCATTGTGAAAAGATGAAGGGTAACTCTCTTGAAAATTTACATTATTTGTTGCATCTTTTGAATCTAATAACGAAAGTTGATCAATTGGTGTAATTCCATATTGATTTAATGCATCAAGAATATGTTTATCATTGATTTGATCAAGTTGCTCAATTTCCTATCCCTCTTAAAACATCAGAGGGAAGCATGTTGGGCTCAACCCTCATGGGAGCCACATTTTATTCCACATGTTGTAATTAGTTGAATCAAAACAGTAACAAGACTTGTCCTAAATCTGCACAAGGAACAAATCAGTTAGATAAACAAAACATATCATAGGTGTATTTGATCACTCTTTTCTTTTTTTCCTAGACACTTATGGTATGTTGTCTATTTTAATGACATCAAATTACACATTTATGGATGTTTTGCACATATTTTGATTAGTGACCTTTCATTGCTCTAACAACACTATTTTTTCAGATGCAAGAAACCTAGGAGCAATGAGGAGAGTGTCAAAAAAAAGTAGGGCAGTGGGAAAGACTGAGATGATGCAGGACCAAGCCAACGATATTTGTCATTCCACCAAGAAATGGCAGGTCCCTTTTCATTTTATGTGCAATTTCCTTTTTGTTTATCTATAGGCATATAGTCTTGTCTTTATAAGCATTAGAATAACTAGTCACTTGACTTGTGAGGGACATTATGTGCTTATGATCATTAATAAAGATTACATTTGCAATTTACATATTGGTTCTCTTTCTTATTTTATGCAATTGCAAAATTGGAATAATGCAATCTGTTTTGAAAATCCCCTTTATGCACATAAATGAAATTTAGTAGAAAATGATTTATCTTTTAATGTTTAAATGTAAACACATAAGAAACAATAAGTTACCTGATTTTAGCTGGAAGCCAAAATCAAGTAACAAGAACAATTCAAGAATGCTCAAATGTTTTATTGGTTAAGTAGGGTTCACAAGGAAAATAGTGTCCAACATATGTTGAGTTTTTTTGAAACTAGACATGGTAAATGAGAACATGATGGAGTTGGTGCATCTGTTAAAAGAATTCTTGCTAGAGAGCAATTGAAATTTGAGGATGCAATAAAATTTAAAGATGTGTGTGTGATTGTGGATTGGTCCAATACAAGATTATCTACATGATCAAGTGAGTACTCTACAGTTCGAAAATTCTTTTGGTTAGTTGAAAAAGAGAACATTTGACCTAGACTTGATTGTGAGACAATTAGTGTATCTACTAAATGGAATTCATTTAAGAGTTTGAATGCAAGCACATGGGCTATCTGGGCAAGGGAGATTGCATTTTTTCGTTAGTTTTGTATTTTAGGAGATTGAGAAGCATGTGAGAATACAAAATGGGTTGAATATTGGAAGAAAATATCATTGACACCTGCACAAACACACGATCAATATAAAATAACAATTGAAGACAATGATAAAGTGTTTGCATTAGATGAATATGATTGTGTTTTAGAACTTGTACAAGAAGGTAATTTAATTCAATTTATTTCACTTTATTACTATTTTGTAATATATTAATTTTATATATATATATAAATTCATGTATGTAGATTGGTCAAATTATATGTCACACAAGTTATTGAATTGAATTTTGTTTGTAGGACATGTGTATGTTGTTGTTGCGCCCGAGGAGAATGAAGAGGAAACAAATTATTGGTTGGCTCGATATGTGGAGACTAAACATAAGTTAATTAAACCTTGTGAAGATGATGATGGATATCATTATCCAACAAGTTTAGTGGTGGTTTTTGGAACTTGGCTATGAAAATACCTAACAAGGAAGAACGGTTTTCCTACATTCAAATATTATGAAACACATAAGAATATTATACACTACTCGCACTTTTTGGTGTTAACAAATATAAAACTAGTGAGGTATTATAGAAGACCTGCTAATAAAGAGTTATGGATAATTTCTATGGAAGATCATGAGACAATCATAAATGCATTGGAAAAAAGAGAGGATGTGGATGGTACAATGGAATAAGTAAATATAGGTAAGTATATATATAGTTTTATATATTTAAATACATGTTTTGATGATATATTGATATGGCTTATATACATATTTAAAATTGATTTATTATTAGTTTGTATCCTTAAGCCATCATTACATTCATCACATACTTTGAGACAAAAAAAGAGAGGATGTAGATTCAACCAACAACATGGAATACTTGTATATACAGGTAAGTATTGTAAACATCTAAATTTGACCACTTACATTTGATCAAATTTATCCTTTTTCATCTAAATATCCCCTTATTTGCATTAATTAAGTAATATTACTATTATTTAATTAATACCCCTAAAATCCTCTAAATCCCTAAGGTATTAAACTAAATAATTAAATACTTTTATTACTTATCCTACCTTACCCCTTCTATCCCTTAAATTAAATAAATAATTTCTATTTATTTAATTTACTCCCTCAAGTGTCACATCCTCCATCACTTTCACTTAATTCTAATTCACCTCCTAATCCTGTCATTAGGGGTGTGCACATTCCTAATTCATGATTAGGATGTGTCACATCCTCCAACTTTTGCAAGTTGGCTCTTAATCCTCATTAGCCAGCTAATTGTCTTCTAATCATTGATCAACTAGTCTAATCACCCCCTTAGTCAACTCTCCCCATCACCCAAGGAATTTTTAATTCCTTTTTATCTTCCCAATGTCCTTTTGAAGAACTTTTAATTCCTCTCCCCATCTCCCATGGAATTTTTAATTCATTTTTATCTTCCCAATGTCCTTTTGAGGAATTTTTAATTCCTCTCCCCATCTCCCAAGGAATTTTTAATTCCTTTTTATCTTCCCAATATCCTTTTGAGGAATTTTTAATTACTCTCTCATCTCCCAAGGAATATTAAATTCCTTTTCACTTTCCCAGGGAATATTAAATTCATTTTATCATCCCCGTGTACATTAAAAAGGAATTTTTAATTCCTTTAGTCAACTGTTTGATCTGAGCCATTGATCTCTTGTCCTCTTTCAATCTCCACCGTTCATTTCATCTTCCTTGTTTAAATGACTAACACCTAGCCATTCTAAGCATTCACCCACACTCTCTACAATCTCTCTCATTCTCAACCATCCATCCTCTCAATCTCTCAAGCTTTCACACCATCTCCATAGCCAAACCCTTGCATCCATAGCCATTTTTCATCCATCTTGCATCCAAATACTGCTACAAGCCGTTATGTTGCCGAAATCGATCTAGGAGCACACATATCCAGCTATCAACAAGGCCAACCATTCAATCAACTTGGGAAAGGTAATCTATTTGTTTCCATATTTCCTTTGTTCAAGTTTAACTCGACTTATATTGAGGTGTTGTTTTGTATTTCTCTTCCTTTCCATTTCATTTGTTTTGCATCGTTTTAGGTTAGAAAACACGATGCACACATTTTTGGCACACCTAGTGGGACCCACAAATGGGTCTATTCTTTCACATTGTTGTTTCAAGCTTTGTAGGTTTAGGTTTTCAAATAGGAAAATTTGCACCCTGAACAGGTGAATCTGCACCTTAAATAGGAAAACCTGCAGCTAAAGGGGAGAATATGCAACAACAGAGGTGAATCTGCAAAGTGTCAAATTCACCCATCTGACAAGTTTGGAAAAATTTGCAATCTATCCCCAGACAAGCGAACCTGCTACTAATTTAGGCGAATTTGATTTTTGAAGACAGGTGAATTTGTTGATAACAAAGGAAAATCTTCACTCTAGAACGAGTGAATTTTCCTCTTACAGAGGCGAATCTAAGGTAAAATAGAGACTTAATCTTTTCATTTTTGACTTTGTTCTAGGTTCATTTTTGGGGTACTAATCTGCTAACCTGTCTGTTTGTAAGTGTTTCCTCTCACTAACACTTTGTGTAGCTTGTCCTCGTCCATCTAAGACCGGTGTTGGAAACTACTAACGCACTTGCTGTAGGATGATTGGTCGAAGATCTTTAGGTAGTTTGTCTATCATTTTCCATACTAATCTAGGAACACATAACCTTAATTAGAGGGTCAAATTTATTTTCTTGTTGTGTTTGTGAGTGGGTTGTTGACATATCCAATCCCCTTGTGCCATTTGGTGTTCCTTGGTGACAAGTAATCACAGTTCACTCTAGTCCATTTGCATCCACCTAGGAGGTATTAGTACGTCTAAGCTCTCCCCTTGTGCTTCATGCGAGCCTGGGGATCAGCTGAAAACTTTTAGTATCTTCTTCCCTTAGTGGGACTTGCCTGGGATTTCATTACCTGAGGGACGATCCCAACTATGTGTACCGACGAGGTATATAAAGGGGGGAGAGACAAAATTGTACCCCAATCCAGTCATGTCGTGTTTGGAAGAGTGTCGAAGCTAGGATGATACCTATGTAAGACGTGAAGAGTTGGTTCGAGTTTCTAGTACCTCTTTAGGGCTCCCAACTCATGCTTGTGGTGGGCTGGTGTTCATGGTTGTGTCTCACGTACCATGTGTATATCAAGGACTCCCTAGATCGCCTTGTTTTTCCTAGATAGAGACCCTTCAAGGATCGTGTTTCCTAGTGTGTTTGTGCTATACCAGTGTTTTTCTTTTCAGTTGAGTCAGCCTTGGCCTTCTATCTATTGTTTGTCATGCTTGTCACCATTTGCCACAATCAGCTATTTTGCATCCTAGTCTAGTTCAGGTCTCCCTGTTTGGGTGAATTTTCCTTTGACAGAGGCGAATTTTCCTATGGGTCACTTTCTTAGGCGACCCCGTTTTCGCCCGTTTCTTGGAACAGGCGAATCTGTCAGTCCCCATTAATCAAATTCACACGTGTTTCACAAAATAGGTGAATTTTCTCCTTCTTTGGGTGAATTTTTTACTATTTTGGGTGGATTTGTACACTACAGAGGAGAATTTGCTTGCTATTTAAGTCCATGTTGATCCATTGAGTCATCAAATTTTCCCATCTCTTGTGTTTGGGAAATTTTTCCACCTTCTTGGGTGAATTTTCCATCAATTTGGGTGAATTTTCTCCCTAAACAACCAATCCTATCTTCCATTCAATCAGTCCATTTGTCCATTAGGAGAGTTTGTTTGTCCATCAGGAGAGTTCATTCACCCATTCAGAGAGGTCATTCATCCATTCAGAGAGGTCGCCCATCTGTTCAGAGAGTCCATTCATCCGCTACGAGAGTTTGTTTCTTTGTTTGATAGGTTTGTTGCTTCGTTCATCAAATCCATTTGTCTGTTAGGCAAGCCTATTTTCCCATTAGGTGATCTCATTTTCAGTCCACCTGTCAAATTCACCCTTTCTCCAAGGATAGGCGAATCTACCTTAGCATTTGGGAAAATTTTCCTTATACTTAGGTGAATTTTCTTGTTAAGTCCATCTCATCCCTCGTCTGAGTCTTCCCCATCAGTCCCATTTAGGAAACGGGCAAGCCCATTTGTCTGCTAAGTGATCCCATTTTCAGGTCATCCCTTTCTCGTTCGTCTTGTTTAGGAAATAGGTGAAGTTTTCACCCTATTAGGTGATTTTTAAAATTGAATTCGTCTGTTTCCCTGAGTTTAGGTGAACCTGCTATCTGTTTGGGTGAATTTTCTTGGAAAACTTGTCTGTTTCTTGTGTCATCTAGGTTTTAGGAAAATTTTCCACTTGTTTGGGTGAGTTTATCATTGTTTTGGGTGAATTTGTCAGTGTTTTGGGTGAATCTTCTCCCTATTTGGGAGAATTTGCTCCTTGTTTAGGTGAATTTTCTAGTTGTTTAGGAAAATTTGTCATTGTTTTGGGTGAATCTACTCCCTATTTGGGCGAATATGCTTGTTGTTTAGGTGAATCTTCTAGCTATTTAGGTGAATCTATCATTGTTTTGGGTGAGTCTATTAGTGTTTTGGGTGAATCTGCTCCCTGTTTAGGTGAATTTGCCACCTGTTTTGGGTGAATCTGTCAATGTTTTAGGTGAATTTTCTCTATCTTCCCAATTTGGATGAATTTGCTACCCAAATAGGAAAATTTGCTTCCCCTTCCAGTTTGGGCGAACTTGCTATCAGTTTGGGAAAATTTTCTTAGGAAAATTTTCCTATTTCTCGTCCCCACCCAATCTTGGGCAAATTTTCCACCTAAATAGGTGAATTTTCCCAAAAGAAGACTTTCATCTATCTCCCCATCATCATCATTCCCATCTATCAACACTTCCCGAAAGTCATCGTTTCCTCGACCAAATCACATAAGTGCTTCTTAGGAAATCATTGAGCCCAATCACCTGGACTTCATTTCAGGGGTTTTGATTATGATGTAGAAACTTTTGGAGGCCATAAATTTTGACTTTAATGTCTATTTGGGATAAAATTTTACAGGTGGTTGCATTATGAGGTGGCATGTGGATATCCAATAGACCCTCAGCTGGTTGACCCCCATTTTGGCACATTTTTGGGGCTTGAAACTTTCATCTTGACCCTCAAAATGATAATTTAGTGTTTTTTTTTTCAGTTTTTAAAAAAGTCATTTTCTTAATAACTTGAAACTCATGTTTCAGATTTAGGATGTTAGTTGGAAATTCATCCTACTTTAGTTCTTGGAAGTTTTTGGGAAAAAACTGGACTCTCAAAGATATGCATGTGAAGTTACCTAAAATGGAAAAAATTTGACAATTTTGAAAATTGCCAAATCTGGCAAAATCCGATTGTCAACACCTTACATCATCTAGTTAAAACCCCTAAACTTGGTTTAGAACCAATCCTATGATATCCTCAATCCAATTCCAATTTTAGCTTTAATACAATCCCAATCTGAGCTTCAATCCAATTCCAATCTGAGGTTTAATCGAATCCTATTATGAGCTTCAATCTAATCCCAATCTAAGCTTAACCTAAATCTCGATTTGAGCTTTAGTCCATTTACATCCAAGATCTCCTAATATCAAAAAAAATCTTAAGATCCCTTCTTCTATCTTCTTCCAATCCATCCTATTTATCTTTTCATCATATCTTCTTTCCTTCTAATCATCCATATTCATCCTATCCAACATCATGAATCCTTATCCTTATTCACAGAGTGCCATTCAGAATCTGATCACTCATCTAAGCTATCCTATCATGCCTTCATCCACACCTAATAACAATCCTTATGCTACCTTTGACAAGGGATATCCAATGTCTTCCCCATCTGCATATTCATCATATCCATCATTTATATCTTTCTTTAATCCAACATCCACGTCCTCCTATCCTAATCCATCATCCCAATCTTCCCATCCTAATCCACCATCCCAATATTCCTACTACAATCCATCATCCCAATCTTACCATACTAATCCACCATCCCAATATTCCTACTACAACCCACCATCTCAATCTTCCCATCCTAATCTACCATCCTAATGCTCCTACTACAATCCACCATACATTTCCTCCTATCCTAATCCTCCATACCCATCTACCCATCCTAATCCAACATCCACATCTTCTTATCTTAATCCTATATCCCCATCAACCTATCCTAACCCAACATCCACATCTTCCTATCCTAATCCACCATCCATGTCTTCCTATCCTAATCCACCAGCCCAATCTTCTCATCCTAATCTACCATCCTAATACTCCTACTACAATCCACCACCCACATCCTCTTGTCCTAATCCACCATCCACATCCTCCTGCACCAATCCATCATCCCAATATTCCTGTCCTAATCAACCATCTCAATCTTCCCATCCTAATATGTTATCCCAATACCCTTACTACAATCCACCATCCATGTTCACTTCTCCTAATCCTCCACCTACTCTTAGTCCTACCTCTAATCCCATTCCTCCATCTAATCCTAGTTCACCAATCCATAATCCTAGTCCTCCACCCATCCATAATACATCATCCACTCCTACCACGTCATCTAAGCCAACAATATGCAAGTTTCTCACTCTAGAAGTTCTCCAAGGACTCATGACAAAGAACACGTCCCCAACTCCACACCTTGAAGTCATGGAACCATGCTACCCCGCTCCCCCATGTACAGTCCCTAGTCATGAGACCCTTCTCCATCCCACACCTATCATTGCTATTACCACCCCTAGCACCACTCAAACCGTTGAAGCCATCACACCCATCGAATCCATTGAAATCCCATCTCCTCCTCTGAGAGCCGTTGAACCCATCAAAGATAACCAAACCCAATCACCATCTTCTACTCCTAGATCCACCCAATCCATCAAAGACATTCAAATCCAATCCACTCCTTCCACTCCTAATATCATCGAAATCCATTCCCATGAACTTCATGAATCCTCCATCCTTCCATCTCCCCCACTTGAGGAGTCCCTCCAACATTCCATCATCATTCCACCCACACAAGATGAGTCATGCCAAGAGCTTGATCCAAAGCATACCAACATTTCCCCTTCTCCACATCAAGATCCTGCCATCCCATCTAGTCCATCTCAAGATCATAGTCCCCCATCCATTCCATCCCATGATCCCCTTGAAACTCAATATCCCACCACTCCATCTCATAAGCCCTTATCACCTGCTGCCACAAATACAAACCCTATCAAATCACCTGATCCCTCTCTTGATCCCTTACCATTCATTTCTCCTGATCAAGATGTTGCTATCCCATCATCTCCATCTCATGATCCTTCATTGCTACCTAACCCTACTATCCCCACACCACTTTTATATTCCCTCGGTACTCACACATTCACCCATGGTGGTTTCCTTGCAGAAGAGGAACCGAGCATATACGCCACCCATCGTCCCCCACCTAATAATAGACTCACATCATTCTTCCAAAATAAAAATCATCCTACTATAGATCGAATGCTCATGATCATGAAATATCAAGGAAAAGGTTTAGGCCTTCATGAGCAAGGTATTTTAGAACCCATCCATGTCAAAGAAACACACAGTCTTGGATATATCTCTAAAGACTCACAATCCAAAAATGTTGGTACAACCTCTATCCATCCTCAATGAGCATCCTCCAATAGAATAATAGGCTCTTCCCATCACTCCACTAAAGCATTCACCACCATCCCCCCTCCATCGTATCACATCAAAACAACCATCCATATTCCTCCATCTATTCCATGCATTTTGGGTCCTTATGTCCCTCCATCCACCATCTCCCATCCTTCATCTACTCCATATATTTTGGGCCCTTATATCCCAAAATCACCTCCTCCATCTCGTCCTATTCCTCCTTTTATCCATCCATCACCTATCCATATCACCCATCATAAACATCCCACTCTCATGTTCCCTAATCAGGATCAACAAAGGAACATACCTACACATCCTCCATCCACATATCATCCCCAAAATCCTACCTCCATCACTCCATTCATGTTTCCTCCACATCATCCATCTCCTCACACCCATCCCATTGCTAATAAAAGCACTTTGGATGCCAAATTAAACATGCATAGATCTAAACATCCACATGAATCTAAAGCTCCTCATGTCTGCTTAAAAAGATAGGTTGATGAAAAGAAAAATCAAATCCAAAATCAAAATCCAACCCACAGGCCACAAAGTCCCACCAAAGGAAAAATAAAAACCATGTGGATCCCACGGAAAAAATATGCAATGCCTTCAAATGAAAAATCCGTACCACCATCCAAATTTTCTAATCCAAAATTTAATCATACACTCTCCATCTCCTAAATCTGTTTTGCGTCCTTATGTCCCAAAATTCACTATCCCATCTCCTCCATTATCCCCACATCATCCATCCATTAATCCTCTTATCCTTTCACATCCACCACCATATGTGCCAATATTGGTCCTGAAAACATTTCCCCATCACACATCCACCCCATAATTCCATCTATACACTTTCCAACATCCCATACATTATCCCACATATCTCTCACATCAAATCCCTTTAATCCATTGTCTTACATAATCCATCCATCTTCATAACCTTGGTTGTACCAATATCCAATAGTCACTTCAAACATGGGCTCTTATTACCTCATACGGAATTTGATGCTTGAGTCCTCCATTCATCTCCTCATCACATGTATTCTAAATCCAATTATCCACATCATTATCCGTATCCATCTCTATCCACATACTATCCAAAAAAATCCAAAAAAACCAAAAAAGTAAAAAAAAAAGCAAAAAAAAAAAAGTAAAGAGAAATAATTCGTCCAATGGTGAAAACTTGGCAAACAAGCACCTTGGATAAGTACCATAATGAAAACCTGTAAAATAGGCATCATGTGATCTAGTTTACTTCCACACTTGGGGCAACTACATCCCCTTCACCCATCTCCCCCATCCCACCTATTTTACACATCCTTCCTATCATATCCCATTTATCCCAATCCCTCCATCCTCCTTGTGATCTTGATATAGATAGGGGAAAATATATATACATGATTTGGATACCTCTTGGCATACATTCCCCTCACCCATACACTATCCTAATCCTTATCCACATCCATCTATCTTCCTTGTCCACCCATCATGCTACCATCAATCCCCCTTCCTTATCCATGCATCCTATCGATATCCATCTCACTCACTTATTTTCCCATCCTTATATCTTCCATCTCTCCTACCTCAACATACATAACATATTTAGAGTGGGTCATCTCCTTCTTTGTTCCATAGTCCTTGGAGACAACATTTATCGATCCTATCATCCCTTCCATCTCCCCATCCTTATCTATTTATCCATTCATCCCTATCCTCATTTCCTCTCATAATCCCTTGTCATTGGTATCTAGCTATAGCCTACCCCCTCATACAACCTAATTCCATCTATCCATTGTCATCACTCCCACTTATTTCACACATCTAGCTCATCTCCTATCACTTCTCATCTCTCCATCATATCATCCTTCCAATTCATCTTTTAATGATTTGGATAACTATCCCATCTCTGAGCTACATGTGATCACCATCATCCTATATAATCCACCAGGTCTAGCTTGTCTCATCATATCATATCCATCATCTTATCCACTTATCATGGCCATCTCATCACCATTTATCCATGGTCGGTCATCGACTTTTGTCGAACTACGTTGCCCCTAAACTTTCACTTAGAAAAGGTCGATCATTTGATCTACCCCCAGGAATTTTGTCCATCCAGTCTTTATCCTCCATCCTTGTCTCCATCATCCTCTTTCCGCTTTTATCCATGGTCTTTTATCAAACTATGAGGGCTCTATGCTTTCACATAGGTAAGGCTAATCTATGATCAACCCCTGATCCCCTAGGTCTTTAGGGTGTGTTTGTTTTGTGTCATGTGTCTCGTGACCTGCATCATGTCGTCAAATATGTCCCTATCTAGCTGGTTCTTCATAAATGAGATCCACTAGTATCATGAGATTCAATTCGTTTCGAGTATCCCGAGTCATGTCAATCATTTAGTTTAGTATCCATATCTTGTCTTAAAAGGATGCATCCTTCCTATATCAGACCACATTAATCCCATCCACCCTTTTGTTCCTGTGGAAAAGGACATTTGAAATTTATTGTGATCTTGTGATGTTTTTGGATTTTATTTATCATTTGAGCTTCCTATCATACCTCATCGGGGTCACCTTGATCCATCATATCATGGTGTGCTTTGACTAGTAAACATAGGGGCATATTTTGATCTTTTGATTGTTTTTGTCTTCTTGGTTGTCCTACGTAGTACCCACCAAGATCCTTCAGTATTGTGTTACATTAGGGAATCCTTTGTGCTTGTGGTTATCCCAATGCCTGGCCTGACCAAAGTCATCATGACTTTTGGGTGTTGGAATAGCCTCCTTGTTTGTTGTGTCAGTCCCATGCATGTGATACGAAGTCACCTTTGTTCGTCATACCCTGGAGCATAGTATCTCATGCTATATCAAATTTAGTGCTCATTATATGGAAGCATAACACATAACAATTAACCTACTTGGATTGGTTACTATCCATTCATCCATCATCACTCTCCTCTATCTATCCTATATGTTCTCATCCATCCTCATCATCCCCTCATCTCTTCAATCATAATCTCTTCAATATTCTTAGGATAATATAGATTGGTTATTCTAAGCATCTTTTATTTCATCCTCAACATATCATCATCTCTTAACTCCTCTTAGGATACTATAGATTGGTTATTCTAAGCATCTTTTCCTCCATCATCTTCATTCATTCCAACCATCTCACCTCTCCATCCAATGCTCATCCATTCAATATAGAAAAAATCATCTAATCACATCCTTGGTCTTGTTCCTAGCCTTGCTGGAAGTCTTGATCTCATCATCATCATCATCATCATCGGGATATAGCCTTCCCTATCCTTTTTTGTTGTTTCGGGATGTATCCTTCCCTCATCAACAACACTCTCATTATCATAATTGTTATCATCCTTCCCTATCCTTTGGTGTTGTTCTGGAATGTATCCTTCCCTCATCAACAACATTCTCATCACCATTATTGGGATGTATCCTTCCCTATCCTTTTGTGTCATTTTGGGATATATCATTCCCTCCTCAACAACACTCCACCCATCATTAATCCATTTGGGCTTGTAGCTTGAATGGGGAAACATCACCTTTGTCCTTGCATCTCCTATCTCTTATCCTCCTCTCTTATCCATCATTTTGCACCATCTTCCCCATCTACTCTTTCATCATCTCATCCATTTCAAGAGCACATCTGTGTTCTCTTGAACCCGCATGTCCTCTTGAGGGCGCATCCTCAATCCCTAATATTCATCTTCACTTCTATCATCCTTCTTCCTAGTCACTCCTTTGATGACTAGGGCATCTTTTCCAATCTAACCATGTTCTTCTTGGTGCTATATTTTAATCTTCTTTGAAATGATGCTACTTTGTAACATCATCTCAAAGAGGGGCAAAATTTAGACATCTAAATTTGACCACATACATTTGGTCAAATTTATCCTTTTTCATCTAAATATCCCCTTATTTGCATTAATTAAGTAATATTACTATTATTTAATTAATACCCCTAAAGTCCTCTAAATCCCTAAGGTATTTAACTAAATAATTAAATAATTTTATTACTTATCTTACCTTACCCCTTCTATCCCTTAAATTAAATAAATAATTTATATTTATTTAATTTACTCCCTCAAGTGTCACATCCTCCATCACTTTCACTTAATCCTAATTCACCTCCTAATCCCATCATTAGGGGTGTGCACATTCTTAATCCATGATTAGGATGTGTCCTCCAATTTTTGCAAGTTGGTTTTTAATCCTCAGTAGCCACCTAATTGTCTTCTAATAATTGATCAACTAGTCTAATCACCCCCTTAGTCAACTCTCCCCATCTCTCAAGGAATTTTTAATTCCTTTTTATCTTCCCAATGTCCTTTTGAGGAATTTTTAATTCCTCTCCCCATCTCCCAAGGAATTTTTAATTCCTTTTTATCTTCCCAATGTCATTTTGAGGAATTTTTAATTCCTCTCTCATATACCAAGGAATATTAAATTCCTTTTATCATCCCCATGTACATTAAAAAGGAATTTTTAATTCCTTTAGTCAACTCTTTGATCTGAGCCATTGATCTCTTGTCCTCTTTCAATCTCCACTGTTCATTTTCATCCTCAACCATCCATCCTCTCAATCTCTCAAGCTTTCACACCATCTCCATAGCCAAACCCTTGCATCCATAGCCATTTTTCATCCATCTTGCATCCAAATCAAGCTACAATAAGTTGTTATTCTACCGAAATTGATCTAGGAGCACACATATCCAACTATCAACAAGGCCAAACATTCGATCAACTTGGGCAAGGTAATCTATTTTTTTTCCATATTTTCTTTGTTCAATTTTAACTCGGCTTATCTTGAGGTGTTATTTTGTATTTCCCTTCCTTTGCATTTTGTTCATTTTGCATTGTTTTAGGTTAGAAAACATGTTGCACACAAGTATATATATAGTTTTATATATTTAAATACATCTTTTGATGATATATTGATATTGCTTATATACACAGTTAAAATTGATTCATTATCATTTTACATCAATAAGCCATCATCACATTCATCACATACTTTGAGACAAAAAAGAGAGGATGTAGATTCAACCTAAAACATGGAATAGTTGTAAATACAGGTAAGTATATATATAGTTTTATATATTTAAATACATATTTTGATGATATATTGATATTGCTTATATACACAATAAAAATTGATTTATTTTCATTTTGTATCTTTAAGCCATCATCGCATTCATCACATACTTTGAGACAAAAAAGAGAGGATGCAGATTCAACCTACAACATGGAATACTTGTAAATACAGGTAAGTATATATATAGTTTTATATATTTAAATACATGTTTTGATGATATATTGATATTTCTTATATACACAGTTAAATTGATTTATTGTCATTTTGTATCCTTAAGCCATCATCACATTCATCACATACTTTGAGACAAAAAAGATAGGATGTAGATTCAATCTACAACATGGAATACTTGTAAATACAGGTAAGTTATATAAATATTTTTATATATTTAAATACATGTTTTGATGATATATTGATATTGCTTATATACATAGTTAAAATTGATTTATTGTTATTTTTTATCCTTAAGCCATCATCACATACTTTGAGACAAAAAAGAGAGGATGTGGATTTAATCTACAACATGGAATACTTGTAAATATAGGTAAGTATATATATAGTTTTATATATTTAAATACATGTTTTGATGATAAATTGATATTGCTAATTATATACATAGTTAAAATTGATTTATTGTCATTTTTATCCTTAAGCCATCATCACATTCATCACATACTTTGAGATAAAAAAGAGATAATTTAGATTCAACCTACAATATGAAATACTTGTAAATACAGATACGTGTATATATATATATATATACATGTTTTGATGATATATTGATATTTCTTATATACATAGTTAAATTGATTATTGTCATGTTGATATCAGGTGGCGTGAAGAGGCTACATTTTGATGATATACCAAAATTTTTGGATTTTCTTAACATGGCATAGCTATTTGAGGTATAGATTATATATAGACCTTGAGATGGAAAATGCCACATTTTGGAAATATTATTTTGAGTTGGCATATATGCCAAATTTGTATATGTACATAGAAAATTACTCTACACTTTTATATATAAAAATTGATCTTTGATATATTTTGTTCATTATGTGCATGGTTTCCTACTTTGAAACTTAAAATTTGAACATGTATAATCACTTTATCATGTATATTACTGTTAAATTTGGTTGCCTTGGGAAACTTCACCAAATTTGATCCCCTTAATCCATCATTTTTCCTAGGACCTTAATTCATAGATCCTAATTATATCTATCTAATGTGATTGGACAAGAGGCATACTTTAAATTATTTGATCCCCATAACCAAATTTTGAATTCTTTGATCCCTTTAAGTCATCCTCTTAGGACCCCTTAAGCCATCCTCCAATGACCCCTTAAGCCATCATTTTTTCCTAGGACCTTAATTCATAGATCCTAATTATATCTATCATATGTGATTGAACATGAGACATACCTTGAATTCTTTGATCCCCTTAAGACATCCTATTAGGACCCCTTCCTACAAGGACCCCTTAAGCCATCATTTTCCTAGGACCCCTTAATTCATGTATCCTAATTATATCTATCTAATGTGATTGAACATGAGATATACTTTGAATTCTTTGATCCCCTTAAGAACATTTTGAATTGTTTTATCTCCTTAAGACATCCTATTAGGACCCCTTACGACATCCTATTAGGACCCATTAAGCCATCCTACGAGGACCCCTTAATTCATATATCCTAATTATGTCTATCTAATTTGATTGAACAGGAGACATAATTTGAATTCTTTGATCCCCTTAAACAAATTTTAATTTCTTTGATCCCCTCAAGTTAAAATGCATAAATGAAAGTTTGTTTGATTACATTAATTATAACTAATTTGATTAGTGCATCAAAATAAATTTGGCATGTCCAATGCAAATTTTGAATTCTTTGATCCCCTTAAGAAAATTTTGAATTCTTTGATTCCCTCAAGTTAAAATGCATAAATGAAAGTTTGTTTGATTACATTAATTATAACTAATTTGATTAGTGTATCAAAATAAATTTGACATGTCCAATGCAAATTTTGAATTCTTTGATCCCCTTAAGCCATCCTATTAGGACCCCTTAATTCATATATCCTAATTATATCTATCTAATTTGATTTAACATGAGACATACTTTGAATGGTTTCCTACTTTGAAACTTAAAATTTGAATGTATAATCACTTTATCATGTATATTAGTGTTAAATTTGGTTGCCTTGGGAAACTTCATCAAATTTGATTCCCTTAAGCCATCATTTTTCCTAGGACCTTAATTCATAGATCCTAATTATATCTATCTAATGTGATTCGACATGAAACCAACTTTGAATTCTTTGATCCCCTTAACCAAATTCTAAATTCTTTGATCCCCTTAAGCCATCCTATTAGGACCCCTTAAGCCATCCTATGATGACCCCTTAAGCCATCATTTTTCCTAGGACCTTAATTCATAGATCCTAATTATATATATCTTATGTGATTGAACATGAAACTTACCTTGAATTCTTTGATCCCCTTAAGACATCCTATAAGGACCCCTTAAGCCATCCTACAATGACCCCTTAAGCTATCATTTTTCCTAGGACCCCTTAATTCATATATCCTAATTATATCTATCTAATTTGATTGAACATAAGATATACTTTGAATTCTTTGATCCCCTTAAGAAAATTTTAAATTCTTTTATCTCCTTAATAAATCCTATTAGGACCCCTTAAGCCATCCTACGAGGACCCCTTAAGCCATCATTTTTCCTAGGACCCCTTAATTCATATATCCTAATTATATCTATCTAATGTGATTGAACATGAGATATAATTTGAATTCTTCAATCCCCTTATGCAAATTTTAAATTATTTGACCCCCTTAAGTCATCCTATTAGGATCCCTTAAGTCATACATCCTAATTATATCTATCTAATGTGATTGAGCAAGAGACATACTTTGAATTCTTTGATCCCCTTAAGAAAATTTTGAATTCTTTGATCCCTTCAAGTTAAAATGCATAAATGAAAGTTTGTCTGATTACATTAATTATAACTAATTTGATTAGTGCATCACAATAAATTTGACATGTCCAATGCAAATTTTGAATTCTTTAATCCCCTTAAGCCATCCTATTAGGAGCCCTTAATTCATATATATTAATTGTATCTATCTAATGTGGTTGAACATGAGACATACTTTGAATTATTTAATCCCCTCAAGTTAAAATACATAAATGAAAGTTTGTTTGATTACATTAATTGTAATTAATTTGATTAGTGCATCAAAATAAATTTGACATGTCCATTGCAAATTTTGAATTCTTTGATCCCCTTAAGCCATCCTATTAGGACCCCTTAATTCATATATCCTAATTATTATCTATCTAATGTGATTGAACATGAGACATACTTTGAATTATTTGATCCCCTCAAGTTAAAATGCATAAATGAATGTTTTTTTATTACAATAATTATAAGTAATTTGATTAGTGCATCAAAATAAATTTGACATGTCCAATGCAAATTTTGAATTCTTTGATCCCCGTAAGCCATCCTATTAGGACCCCTTAATTCATATATCCTAATTATATCTATCTAATGTGATTTAACATGAGATATACTTTGAATTCTTTGATCCCCTTAAGAAAAAATTGAATTCTTTGATCCCCTCAAGTTAAAATGCATAAATGAAAGTTTGTTTGATTACATAAATTATAACTAATTTGATTAGTGTATCAAAATAAATTTGACATGTCTAATGAAAATTTTGAATTCTTTGATCCCCTTAAGCCATCCTATTAGGACCCCTTACTTCATATACCCTAATTATATCTATCTAATGTGATTGAACATGAGACATACTTTGATCACATTCATCGTATGATTCAGGTTATGACTTTTAATGGACATAAATTATATCTAACTAATTTGTTCAAGTTAAAATGCATTAATGTACATGTGTAAATTACTAAAACAATAATAGTCCAATATAAAATACTAAAATTAATAAACTCCATGAAACAATATATAAATTCCATGAAAATATTGAAACATATATATAGATCTAGTCCATGAAATACTAAAATACTGAAACATGTATAGAGAGTTTGTGAAATTTGTTGAAACATATAAAGATATAGCCCATGTGTGGAATGTACTAAAACATACATACATACATACATACATACATACATAAATACATGCATATATATATATATATATATATATATATATATATATATAACTCCTATTGTCCCTAAAATCAAGAGACCTCTTCAATTCATGTGGACTAGGATGATCTGAATCAGTCTATACAAGAGAAAGAAACTTAAAATAAAATTTAAAATGATTAAAATGATTTAATTCAATTTAATTTATAAAATCATAAAAACTACCGTAAGAGGTTACTCATCTCTTCTGACATCTTGCTCTACATGCTCTACTATAGGACCTATCTCATGCTATAGAAGAAAAATAATTTAATACATGAGCATATATTCAATTGAAATTTACTTTAAGTCATTCATTTGATGTATAATATAATTGAATTTAAATATAATCAAAATTTTACATTACCATATGAGGCTTCTCATCTCATCTAATGTCATGCTCTACATGTGCTAGTGCAGGTGGTATGGCATCATCAAGATGAAAAGTGCCACTAACAAGGTCCTACAAGGTCAAATAAAGAACATGCATAAAAATTAGGTTTAAACATATATATTCACTTGTGTACCCAATTTTTGTTTTAATCTATTTAAAAAACCTACAAATTGTGCACACATAGAAACATTTTTAAAAAACATGAAATGTAGTTGACTCCTAAAATTGGCCTGGATTAATCAGGTGTGAAATACCCATCTTGATGGTCATGTTAACCTAAAAAGACATATTTTTAATATAAGTACATGCATGTTTGATATAGTGAATTCAAAATACAAAATTATACGTATATGTTTTTATAATAGTATACATACGAGTGGCTCATGCGAGACACCTGACAATGGAGGAGCACTCGACACACCCTCTAGTGGATCTGATGTGGAAGTGGGATGACTTCCCTAAACCAACATAAATAGTTAACACATGTTTAGGACTGAATTTCAAATTAAAATAAAGTTAAAATTATTTAATATATTTAAAAAATCAATCAAAATACACCAAATGGGTGGTTGGCTTGCATGGGTGTCGATGCAAAACAAAATCAATCAAAAGAAGTTGATGTCCCTATGGCCATCATCTACACTGAATAATTTCATTGTTAAAATATTACAAATTTTTTTATATATGTTCATTAAAAATATGTGCTTAAAATTGTTAAAAGTTCAACTTGTACGTATATATATACCTATGTCAGATGATTTGTAGGGTGATCATCAACACTAATCAACATATGAACTTATATCATCATATGCTCCCCGTGCAACTAAAGTGGATGTATCTTGACCAGGTCCATAACATAATTTATTATAACTTGTACAAAAATGAGGCGTCAACGTAGGTGGAGTGGTACTAGGACCATCTCCACCTGATGCTCCTCCATGGTCTAGCCCACTAACCCTAGCTACCATCTCAAAATTCTACTCATCGAGGTTAGTCAAGAGTGCACTCAATGCTCCTAGTGTAGATACCACAACATGATGTTGGATGGGTGAAAGAATGACAACAAAAGGAGGATCAATAAGAGGTTGAGCAGGCATGGGTTGTTGGGGATCAACCTGTACCCCTAACCTCTATTGTGGTATGCCACCACCAATACCCTAGAATGATCTAAAATCAAAATAATTGGGTTTCCTACCCAACACAAACTTTGCATATAATTTTCTCAAAAAATAGAGAGGAACCTCACAATTAGCATGTGGTGGATGATCAAATAGAATCCACCATCGATCCCAAAAATTGGCAGCCATTGGTGGATGTATACACCACCCAATTGATATTATTTTTTCATTTGTTGGAATTGGTTGATTGTTGATGGGGTCGATAAAATATGGAGCTAAATGGGATTTTGTGATTTTAACGTCAAGGATCTCCCTATAGGAGAGTTTATCAGAATAAAATTATCTCCTCTCCTCTCTCCATACTTGGTAACTATCTAAGTCCACATCAATGGACCGAACAACATCTACAAGAAGATGAAAAATGCATTCAGTGGAGTGGTATGAATGCTTCATTTCAAAATTTATTATTTTTTTCTTTAATGGAACTAATGTTTTCATTGATCTAAGCTTGAAAGCAAGCTTCGTTAGATCTTGGGGGTGTTAGACCCAATCTCTTGCAATATTGTTGAACCTATGAGTCATTGATGGTTATGTTCAATAACTTATGTTATTTTATGTTACATAATACACATGAGTGATGGTTGTTCCTCTACAAACAAAATTCTCATATTTTGGTTGTTAGCAGATATGATAAATTGACTAATCTTATCTAACTAATGGTTGTTGTGATTTCATGTGATAGCTAGATGAGTTCCATTCCTTGTCTACATAAGTATGCAATGATCAAGATGTTCAATTATTGGTAATATTACTATATTAATTGGATTACACTATGTTAGGTGATTATATACTATGGGTGTAAGTAGGTGTGATTATAAAGATGATTGATATTCAATGTTTACTTGTAGTATTCATTATAAGTTAAATAGATTATTAACATAAGTGGTGATATTTTGATAATAAATAGTATGATCAATTATTGCTTGACTTTAATAGGTATTATGAAAGAAGGGAGTGTTAAATTGTATGTTACTTATGATGATTAGTGGATTTAATTTTGTAGTTGATTATAATTCTTAGAATGTTAATTTTCATATTCCATTTGATTCAATTATTAATAATCCTGAGTAATACTAACACCCTTTTCTCGTTGAGTAAATGAGTGAAAAACTAGCCAATGTTGATCAGGGGGTCACATAGCTACTTCGCTTATGTTATTCTTGTGAATTTTTGGGCTTGTCAAGGACATGTTATTTAACCTTATTTTGTGTGGTAAGGATTGTGTATGTGAGTTTTTTTTATTAATCCCTTGAGTCACGTTTTTAATATGATTACTTATTTTATGTTTTATGATGTCCTTATGTGATCTTAATTGTTTAAAAAGTTCCCTAGGTGGTAGGTTTATGGGTTAGGTGTTTATCCCATAAAACCCCTTTATTAGACTTAGAAACCCACTCTAATTACCCACTTATTAAAAGTGGAAAATTTGGATTTGGTTGAGTGGTTTGGAAGTTATGGAAAGGTGGTTGTATTTCCCCTTCTATTTATTCTTTCTATTTATGAGGAGAAGGGGCTTCTCTCTTTTCCATTGGATTCTCTCCTTTTCTTTTGGTTTGTTCTTTTCTTTGGGATACTTTCTCATTTGGGAGGAGATTTCTTGATAGAGAAAATGAAAGGTTGGGTGAGGAAAAATGGAGGAAAGAGCTTGGAGAAAGAGAGATTCTTCCATATTTGGGTTGGAAAATATCTTGGTAAGATCTATGGTGATCCCACAATACTAGTTTACAATTTTTGGCCAAACTAGACACTTAACTATTTTTTGTCTAACTAAATCTTCACTTTCGAGCACCTATAGCGGCTAAACCCTGAGGAATTTGAAGATGATGCAAACTAGTGATTTGTGACATTTTGTCTGTAGATTCTAAATATATTTTTTTCAAAATTTTTGGAATCAGATTGCACTTCTTTTTCCATCTCCTTCAAAAACTAGTTTTTTAGTAAACACCATTTTTAAGGAGTGATGCTCACTGTATACAACATAATTTTTTTTCCATGAAGGATAAAATTAATTTTTTTCAAATTTAGATTTGTAACTATGATATCTAGCACTTTCATTTGGTTTCATAGTGTTTTATTGAATATTTTTTCCTTAATCAAGTTTCAAATTTAAACCAATTATAATTCAGCATAGGTAGACTATATACAACATAACTTTTTGTATGTATCAAAATTCAAAAAAATAAATATGTTGGATCAAGGACTTCAATATCTAGTGCATTGATATTTTTTTTTTGATAATCTACCATTTTTCCACATGTGCAGAACATAGAGCTTGATTTTCAATGAAAAACCTACATTCACAAGAAATTAAAAAAATATATAATAATAAAATTAAATTTATTTAAAATTATACCTTTTGGGAAGCTTATAATGAGGACTACATACTTAAAAAAAAAAAAAGGAATTCATTTGATCCCCTAAAAGGTAAATCAAAAGTGGTTTTTTATCAGCATTTTGATAGGTGTAAAGGAGACTTCATTATAGGTATGGTTTAAAACTAGCAGGGTTCTATCCAAGGGGGTTTGATATAAGGTGGTTCGATCAAACCCTCTTAAATTAGAATCCTTTAAATGGAACTTTTCAAGGCTTAAATCATTATATTTTCTAAAAATACGTGATTTCAGCAAAAATCAACATCTCCCAGAAATTGTAAACTAGTATTGTGGGATCACCCTCTACCCTTTATGGTTTAAGTTTTTGTTGATATATAAATGAATGTGTGAATGTTTCATTAGTTTATGTATATCTTTGTTGATTATTGTTTAATGTGTATGTTAATTTGTGGTTTGAAATCTATGTGAAGATTTAATGTTGGATCCTTTGGGATGATGTTGTGTGTTTTGGGGTTTGTTTTGGGTAGGAGTTCCACCTTGTTAAGTTGTACATGAATAACCATTTTGTATGTTAAAATAAAGCATTTGAGTTATGTGAAAAAGTGGTTGAATTGTGTCAAGCTTGGGAATGTGAGCCATGTGTAAAGTAAGTTTGGGAGAGCTATGTGACCCTTAGAGCTTGGGGTGGATTGAAGTTCAATCCTATGGTTGAGAGGAGAGCTTGTGGCCATATTGTTGTTTTTGTTGACCTCTTCTTTCAGGTTATATATTAAAGATAGGAATCCATGGGAATCCTATCAAATTCAGGATCCAAGGAAACAAAGATGAGCCTTGTGAATTCAAAAAAAGGTTTAAGTTTCCAAGAGTGGAGTTATGGAAAAAGTAATTGGTGTTTTATGGTTTTGTATAGGAGCGAATTTACACCCCTTGTGTAAATTCCCCTTTTGCATACCCTCGCCTTAGAAAATCACAACCAAAGGCGTAATTCCATGTCACCCACCTTCCTTCCATCCACTTAGCACCTATTTTGTGTGTTGGTGGGGGCATTGTTATGCCTTGCATAACCACCACATTTTATTCTGGATTAAAATAGGTCCCCCTTTGTCTTTTCCCTTTGGCCTTTGGTTTTCTGCCTTAGGCGTTTTCTTTCCGAAGTTCTGTCGGAGGCGGAACCGGAACCAATACCAGACTTGGAAATTCCTTCTAAGTTCGGGTCTTGTTCCAACCCCGGTTCTGGTTCCGACAGACCTTGGTTTTCGTTTCTTTTGTTCTTTGTCAGAGTCGGGTCCGGGACCAAGTTCGAAATGTTGAACTTTCTCAAGTTCCTCATTTTGGTCCCGTCCCGGGTCCGACCCCGCCTTTTCTTTGCTCTTTGTTGGTCTTTGCCGGTTTGTGTCCTTTGCCTTAGGTGTTTTCTTTTGGGCCTTGGGCATTTTTTTTCTTGTGTTTTAGCGGGCCCGGAACTGGAATGGAGTCTGAACTTGGAACTTCTTCCAATCTCTATTTTTTGTTCCTTCCCTAACCCCGGTCCTGCCGCTTTGGTCTTCTCCCTTGCGCATCTGTTCGCGTTGTTCCACTTGTCCTGTTCTTTTCATTTTGTTTCTTTTTTCTTTATCGTGGAGTTGTCCTTCCCCTTTCCTCATTCTCTTGCTATTCCTTTCTTCCTCCTCTTTCAGATGGCATCGGAGGCGGGTTTGGAACGAAATCTAAACCCGAAACTTGGAGAAGTTTCTGGTTCAAATTTTGGTTACAACCCCAGTTTCGCCTTGTTCATCGCTCTGCTCTGGCTCTATCGGTGTTTCATTCCTGTCCTTTGTGTTTTGGGTTTTCTCGCAGACGCGGATCTGGGACGAGGTATGAACTCGGGAGTGTTGATTATTTCCCTGGCTCGTTCCTGCCCTGACTCTGGTCCTAGTTATGCCCTCGCCAGTTTTGAAGGCGAGGGATGTCGTTTCTGGGTCATGTTTTGTCTCGGTCCCGGTTCCGCCGGGACTTGTTTAAATTTTGCTTCCTGTGCTCGTGTTCGCTTCGCCTCTGCCGGAGTTAAGTTTCTTTTTGGTAAAAGGCATAATATTAATGTATTGTTCTAACGAGGACCTTGTTTTGCAGGATCAGGTCGTGTGCATGAGGATATTTCTTGGGGATCTCGACATCAGGTCTTGCTGACCC
This sequence comes from Sequoia sempervirens, assembly GCA_007258455.2. Taxonomy (NCBI): domain Eukaryota; kingdom Viridiplantae; phylum Streptophyta; class Pinopsida; order Cupressales; family Cupressaceae; genus Sequoia; species Sequoia sempervirens. Next base: position 110,347,422 of record VDFB02256132.1, on the reverse strand, counting down.
GATGGGGTCTCGCCGACATGTTTTGTGCCCTCAGTGTGACGCGTTGAGCTCGCTGAAGCATCTCACCGACTAGTGCATATAGGCATACCCTTCGCTGGGAGTTGTTCTCTTCGGTATGTGCTCTCACCGAATGACAGGAGTCTTGCCGATAGGAAGGTTCCGCATATCGTCAAAGCAAGATAACGTCGCTAAGAAGTCTCGGCGACTTCTCCATGTCTCGCCGACTGACGACGGATAGAAAACATTTCGATATGAGGGTTTTGCTTTAGGAAGAAGTCTTGGTGACTTCCTAAAGTCTCACCAATTACCGCACAAGGAGGCCCTAAACGAAATAAAAGGTTCACCGAAGGATAAAACTTTCGGCATAATGTCTGGCCGAAGAGGTGAAATCACGGCAAAAAAAGCGGCATCAACGGGAGTCATCTTCTTCGGCATATGGTCTCGGCGAGTTCATAATGTCATAGCAACATGCCACAAAGGAATGCTATCAATGATCTTCAGTGGGAGAATTAATAAGTCTCAACGACCAAAGAAAGCACATGCAGAGACTTTCGCCGAGACATAAGGTTTCTATAAGACATCTCCTCGACAAGAGGATGTTACGGCGACACATGTGTCACAAAGAAAACGCATCGATGTGAGTACAGAGGGGTCCTGCCAATAAGGTGAGCTCGCCAAAGGACATGGGACTCGATGTAATGTCTCACCAACTCATGAAGGTCACGTCGAAAGGAAGAAAGTGGGCTTGTCGCTGAGAAAACAAAGGGTCGCTATAATGTCTCCCCGACCACAGGAGGTCATGCCGACAACAAGGAGAGGCCCACTGAAAGAAATAGAGTTCGCCGAGAGGACACGATTTCGCCATGTCATCTGGCCGAGAGGAAGCAGTCTTGCCGAGGGTTTAAGCGAGATTAGTGTGATCTTTGTGGCTCGTCAGAACCTCACATCGAGTGGCCCATGCTACACCGACAAACTTGCAGAAGAGCGGATCTGGAGCGGGAAGAGCGCCAAACGAGGGAGAAGATGAAGCCGTAAGTCAAATGGACAGCTATGAGGTCTGCTGACAGAGGAAGCTCAACATTAATGGTGACATTTTGGGGCACTCGAGGTAGCTCCGCTGGAGGTCAAAAATGGACACGGATGCCAGAAATAAGTGTGGTAGCTGCAAAAGATCTACAGAGCACCTCAGGAGACAATCTTCACTAACATAAGATAGCCAGGATTAGGATTTATTGCAGAATCCACTTTTGTTAAAGATCTGGGCGTCGACTTCCTGACACCATGGGATATTTTGTAAACCCTAAAAACGAGTGCCAACATTCTTCTCAGGAAGACGTATTTATGGCATTCTTGCCTCTTTGTCAAAGGAGGTTCCGGAATTTTAGTGTTAGAGCTTCTAGGTTTAGAGAATTGTTTTAAAAAGTTAGAACTGTTAGGAGTTAGTCAGCTAGCAGAAGGAGATCGAGTTGCATCTTGATTCTCAATAATGAGAGTTTCTCTTGCCTTCTTGGTTAGCAGTTAGATTTCGGTATAAGCTATAATGTATTTTCAAATTTTTTCTAGTATAAATGGAAGCAGTTTGAAGACACAGATTTCTCTATACACTGGTGATTGTGCCAGATTTGTAAATGTTGCTTATCTATCCCACCCATAGTAGAAGCAACCATATTCGAATCCACTTCATATTGTGTTCCAGAACGGTATTTAACTCAAAGTTAATCATTTGATTTTGAAGGCTTTCAAGGAATGAAATCATATTTTATGTTTTACTTAAATGGTAGTTTATAATTAGTTGTTAAAATCAGCACTGTGAATGAATGATACTGTGTTAATCACAAGTTAATTATGTTCTTCAGTTTTAGTTAGCAAATTCCTTGAAGTTATCAAGTCTGGTTAAGGTTGGATGAACTATTGTTCTTTTCCATTTCAAAACCCTGATCCATCTTTTTTATATTTCTTTAAAACCCCTGGTTAGTCTAGGATTTATTTCATGTTTGATCTTGGAGCAATCCAGAAGCCCAACACCAGCAGGCCCCTTGAATATTAATGTTGCATTGACCACTGAGTAACATCAGCACAGTTGAGACCCAACTACCAAGAGCTTGGGAGCTAAGGCATCCATGTGCTTCCTTTCTCTTTGAGGAGAAGCTGAGTAGCAATACTCTGCTTGCATTGTTGTGGTGCCAAAATCACCGTCAATAGGAACTAGTGCTAGAAGGAGGACCTAGAAGGGCAAGCTAGATAAAACTGGGTTTTTTTCCCTAGAAAGGCCCCATAGAGTTCTTCAATCAACTGGGAATCCATCATCCTTCATAGAGCTCAAGACCCCAACAAGACATAAGCATCAGAGAATTGAGGCAACCATTATTCCACCCTTATCAGCTCCGCTCACTCCACCAGTATTTTCACCAATACCTCAGTGGATACCCATCAATCCACCATCTAATCCGTCTCAATTGTCATTACAACTAGTTCAACCCATACAACAGCTGGCACAACCACCACCACCACCAATGGCATTCTTTCAGAATAACCCCTCTCCATTGGGGACCATCCCTGGAGGTTTTCATGACATGCCTAAGAACCCTGAGAAGTTCTGCCCTAAATACATCCATGGTGAATCACAGAGTGTTGAAGAACACATACATGCTTTCAAGGATTCTTGTACCCGATCTCAAATAGCTCATCATGATGTAGTTTACAGGCTATTCCCTTATTCCTTAGGGGACATGGCATATAACTGGTATCTTAAATTTCCTCAAGGCTCTATTCTGTCCTGGAGTGATTTGGAAAATGCTTTCATCAATCAATTTAGATTCTATGTGGACCCATCCCTTCTGTATCACCAATTCGCTACCATTAGGAAGGAGCCATGTGAATCCCTACCCTTGTTCAATACCAGGTTAAAAGAATTTATAGGAGGTTGCAGGATCCCTACCTAGTTACTGAGGACAGTGCCATTCAGGCATACTTTAGGGTTATAGACCCTTTGCTGGGATTGTTCTTACAAAGAACTTATCTGCCAGTGGATATTGATACCCTATCCAAGGTTTATCATTTAGCCATTAAGTTGTAGAACCAGACCAACTCTCAACCAGGTTTGGGGGGAGTTTTTCCTTTAGTAGGGTATCATACGACTAGTACACCCCCTTTATTCAATACTATTCCACGAGTGTCTCCTTCCCACTATGGGCCTAGGTCTGAATTGCAGACTCAACCTCCTATTCCTTTCTTTGCTAATAGGACCCCTGACCCTTTTCAACAACCACAGGTCCCTCAAGGTCCCCAAAGCCTTCATAACCAAGTTGGAACCACTAGCCATGTTGATCAGCCACTTATTGCTAAGGCTGTTGAAAGTGAAAAGACTACTCAGCTTACCAATGAAGTAGAAACCTTGAAGAAAATGTTGTCCCAAGTCACTAATGACATGGCTCAACTTCGGTTGAACCCTTCCCAAAACCAGGGGAATTACCCTAACCAAAACAACAGCAACCAGGGTACCTATCAGAATAACAATAACTACAACCAAAGAGGTTACCAAAACCAAAACAGAGGGTACAACCAGAGGCCGAACAACAATAGGCAATGGAATACAGGGCCTAACAATGATGGAGTTCCTCACAACTATCAAGCAAATGAGGAGAGAGCACATACTGCAAATGTGGCTGACCTCAACTTCATGACCAATTGCTGTAGATTGCATGATACTGCAACCCATTCTGAGGTTAACTACCCTCAGATGGAGAAAATTGTTAAGATGGCACACGAAGATGCCCACACATTCCAGGAGAATTCACACAAAGGAGGTGACTCAGTGGATACTGCAATGACCTATGACATTTTTGAAGTGGAACCCTCATTCCCAAGACAAGAAGAGAATGAACCAGAGGAGGATTCATATGATGCCCAAGCTTTTCAGACGAAGGGAGGACACTTCCTGAGAAATCAAAGTAAGGGGCAATTCACTACATCAGCATCTCCTAACCACATGGTGCCCCCAAATCAAGGCGCTGATAATAATCCTCCTCCACCACAAGGCCCGCCTAATTTTCACAACAAGGGTAATTCCTCTGCTATTTTCAAAAGTAATTCAAGTTATAATGCAGAATTTGACATTGTTTCTGAGATGCAGAAACAGAAAACTTCTTTGTCATATTTTGACATTCTAAAGTGGTGCCCTGCCCAAAGGGAGATAGTGTTGAAGGCTCTAGAACAAGATGATGAGTCAAAAGCAAAGAGCAAGGTGGCACCTGCTGGGGACATGAATGTAGCCTTGTATAGAAGCAAGGTAGGTACTCCACCTTTCCTTTTGAGTTAAAGAATTTTGAGCAAGAACCTACATAACTGTTTATTGGATTCAGGAGCTTCAGGAAATGTCATGCCATTTTCTGTGTGTAAGAATTTGGGATTGGACCCCATTCAGACAAATAAGAAGGTCATTCAGCTAGACAAAACAGAGGTCAATGTAGTGGGGGAGTTAAAGAACATACATGTCCAAGTTGGCTCTGATCCTAGGATCCTAACTAACATAGACATCCAAGTGGCTGATATTCCCAAGACCTATGGTATGTTGCTAAGCCGAGATTTGATGAAGAATTTAGGGGGGTATCTTTCCCTTGACTTTTCACATATGTGGCTATCATGGAAAGGGATTCCTAATCAGATCAGGATTGAGAGTGAGCCTCGCCTCAAGCATATCATTACTGAATATGATTACCACAATGAGGTAGCCTATTTCAAAACTGAAATAGGTGTGTATAAAAGAGATGAAATTTTAACCTTCTCCATTCTTGATCCTAAAGACCTGCCAATACCCGGGTTCCCTGATCCTATAATTAATGAAAACCAACAAGCATTGGTCAGAAAACTGCAGCAAGATCAGCTGGTTTTGGGGAAAAATGTAGATTTACAAAGTCTCATGCTCCCTAATTGGTGCAGGGTACATTATCAAAGTCATTTTGAATTGACTTGTCAGTCCTGCATTGACATTCTAAAACATGTTTCCCAAGCTGAGGAATCTAGCACAAGTTGCCTCGAGACCATTGCAGACTGCTTCCCATTTGAAGCCAAGGAAGCAACCATGTTAACCAGGGATGCAACACTCGCAAAAGAAATCCCTCCTCAAATTGAACCTACCCCAGACACACTTCTGAATTAGCATACTGATGAGGAGCAACCCCAAGGTTTTCTTGATACCCCTACACCCACAGATATACTAAAATCCAAGAGGTTAACCCAAGAGATAAGTAAATATCAAAAGGACAACCTTGGGCCACATGATACATCTGAAAAGGGATTAGGAATTATTCCTGAGAAACCTACTAAACAACCAGTCCCTGTATTTAATTCAAAAGAATCAACTCCAACCTGTGATCAGTTGTGGACCCTTACCTTTGATGGATCCAAGTCCAAGACCGGTTGTGGTGTTAGAATTGTGCTAACCAGTCCGAAAGGGAAAGTTTTCTTCGCTTCTTAAGGCTGCAATTCGGGTGCACTAATAACATAGCTGAATATGAAGCCTTAGCTTGAGGATTAATGTTTGCACACAAGAAGAGAGTCACAGCCCTAATGGTAAAGGGAGATTTAGAAGTGGTTGTCAAGCAAGTGCACAGCCAGTACACCTACCACAATAAAAGGCTGGCAGCATATAGAAACAGGGTATGGAATCTAATTGAAGACTTTGATGCACTTGGGATCAGCTTAATCCCTAGAGAAGAAAATCAGGTAGCTGACTCACTGGCTATTGCTGCAAGCACCTTGGAGCCTATGCAAGGCTCCAAATTCAAAAGATTCTCAGTGGAATTGATGTCCACCCCAGCTATTCCTGACAATATCAAGAATTTCCAGGTCTTTGATGATGATAGACATATTTTGGATTTCTTAGCAAGCTCGAATGTTTTCAAGGGGGAAATTATTGATGATGGCAACAGAGATCAAGGGGATTGGAACCCTGAAGAATGTGATGCAGAAGGGGTTCTTAATCTGAAAAGTAATAACATTCCCAGGGGAATGGTTGCTCTAGAGAGAATCTTTGACTCAAATCTGAGGGCTCGAGAGAAGGCATCAACTGAAGAAGAGGGAGGAGAATATGAAACAGTTAACTTGGCCGACTCTGGCCCTGAAAGGAATGTCTATATAGGGAAGGCCTGCCCTGAAACAATTAAAGAAGACATATTGAGGGCACTAAAAAAGGATATTGCTGCGATAGCCCAGGGGTATGAGGACCTCCAAACATTTGATGCTTTGGTTATGACTCACACTATTCCCTTGAAGCCCGAAGCTAAGCCCTTCCGACAGAAGCAACACCCTATCAATGCCTTGATTGAGCCATTGATTTATAAAGAGGTTCAGAAATTGCTGTCAGCAAGGATAATCTTCCCGGTGCGCCATTCAACCTGGGTGGCTAACCTAATCCTGGTTCGTAAGAAGAACGAGGAGATTAGGCTGTGTGTTGACTTTAGAAACCTTAATAGAGCCTCCGAAAAGGATAACTACCCACTCCCTTCCCTGGATGAGGTACTGCAGACTGTTAATGGAGCTCAAATGATGTCATTCTTGGACAGTTACTCTAGATATAATCAGGTCATGGTCGACTTTCAAGACAGGATGAAGACGCCTTTCACCACCAAGTGGGGGATGTTCGCATATAGAAGGATGCCATTCGGCCTAATAAATGTTGGAGAAACTTTCCAGCGTGCCATGGGCATAGCTTTCAAGGATCTAATTGGAAAATGCATTATTGTTTACATAGATGACCTAACAGTGTTCTCTAAGGACCGACTGAATCATGCTACAAATTTAGCCCAAGTTCTTCAAAGATGCATCCAATATGGAGTCTCTTTAAATCCCAAAAAGTGTGTGTTCGGAGTTTTCAAAGGGAAGCTCTTGGGACACATAATTTCAGAAAGAGGAATATCCATCGACCCAGATCGAGTTGAGTCCATCCTCAAGATAGCCATGCCAGGAAGCAAGAAGGAGATGAGATCCTTCTTTGGAAAGATCGACTTCGTGAGGAAGTTTATCAAAGGCTTGGCAAAAATCGTGAAGCCCTTGAACGAGATGATGACGAAGGATGCCAAAATAGAGTGGAATGATGAGACGAAGGCTGCCTTTTCTCAAGTCAAGCGATCCATCTCGGAAGCTCCAATCCTCAATAGCCCTAACTATTTGAGGTTGTTTTATATTTATTCTTTTGCCTCCGAACACTCATGTGCAGCTGTATTAACTCAACGAGGAGAAGGGTCAGAGGAGAGGCCGATTGCTTTCATGAGTTCTCCCTTCAAAAATGTAGAAATTAGATACCCACCTCTTGAGAAGCAAGCTTTTGCGTTGGTCCGAGCTGTAAAAAAATTCAGGCATTACATCCTCCGAAGTCAAATTATTGTTGTAGTTCCTAACGTTGCTATCAAGTCTCTACTTATGTAGAGCGAACTGGGAGAAAGAAGAGGGAAATGGATGGCCATCTTGTAAGAGTTCAATTTAGAGATACACCCTATGAAACTTGTCCAAGGTTCAGGTCTGTCTAAATCTATGGCTGAGGCTGGTAACAACGTTATTTGTCAACAATATACTACTCAGTCCTTTTCAAACGACCCATGGTATGCTGATCTCATTTCTTTCATGCTTAATAACCAGTGTCCGAAGGGAATGAACACTCAGAGGAGAGCACTGAGACTGAAAAGCTCACACTATATGTTTAAAGGAGGGCTCCTATATAGAAAGAATTTTGAAGGAATGTACTTAAGATGCCTTGATCATCAAGAGGCCAAGCAGGTGATTTATGAGTTTCATGGGAAACATGGCACAGGTCATGGGTCTACAGATTCTTTGGCACACTAGGTCCTCCGATCTGGTTATTATTGGCCTTGTGTATTCAAATATGCCCATCAGCATGTGAGAACATGTCACACGCGCCAGGTTGCTGCCTCAAGGGAATGCCATGCAGCCATATCATTGCAGCCCGTCTATGAGGTGAGGCCATTTGGCTAGTGGGCACTGGATTTTATTGGAGTGATTAACCCAAACTCTTCTGCAGGACATAAATTCATCTTGACTACCACTTACTACTGCACGAGGTGGACAGAGGCCATACCCTACAAGAACAGCACCACAGAGGTAGTGATCAAGTTCCTCACCGAATGCATCACTACAAGGTTTGGGGTACCTTTCACTCTGGTATGTGATAATGGCTCTACTTTTTCTTCTGCCGAGTTTATTTCTTGGGCCTATGATCATAAGATTGTCTTGAAGTATTTGTCAAATTATTACCTGCAAGGCAATGGAGTTGCAGAGTCAACCAATAAGAATCTCTTAGGGGTGAGTAATAAATTGTTGAAACATAACCCTAGAGACTGGCACACCCAGCTTAGATTCGCATTATGGGCAGATAGGACTAGGATTAAGGCTACCTTAAACACCTCACCATTCAAGCTGGTATATGGCCAAGAGCCTGTCTTTCCTATCCATCTGCAAATACCTATCCTTGAATTCATGCATAAATTTTACTCTAAGGACAATAGGATAGAAGTCAGATTGGCCGCTTTGTTGAAATTAGAAGAGGAGAGAGATGCCGCCTTGTAGCAATTCTTTAGGCACCAGGCTGTTGTCAGACGTTGGTTTGACAAAAGAGCCAAAATCAAGGCCTTTAGGATATCATACCTAGTGCTGCTATGGGACAAAGCTAGTGAAAAGAAGGGCAGTCACCAGAAATTTGACAAACTTTGGTTGGGTCCTTATGAGATTACTGAGATCTTAGGAGAAATTGCTTTCCGATTGAGTAGTTTAACTGGAGAACCTGTCCCCTTGCCTATCAATGGATAGTTTCTTAAACACTATTTTGAATCATGAAGATTGGCATTTTGCTAGGTGGTGTGTTTATTTCATTGTTCTTTATGTAAATAGTTCACTTTTTGTTTGTTCTCTTCTCCTGCTCTTTGAGTTTTCTTTGTTCTTTGTTTTTCGTTTGCCTTCTTCTTTGGGGTTGATTTGTTTCTTTCCCTTTTTGAAGTCATGGGTTGTTATCTGAAGCATGCTTTGGTCATTAGGAGAGAAGTGGTTTAGATATTTTCAGGTTTCCTAATTGGATGATTTTTTCCTCAATTCGTTGTTTCATGCTTGTTGTCAATAAAAGTTGTGGAAAGTTTTGAAACAAGGTGCCAAGTAGGTAACCTTCATCAACTCCCCTGAATTTTTCACAAATTATCAAGATCATTTCCTCTTATAAGGGGTATATTTGTCCTAGGACTATGGTGTTGTAAGATTTGAGTGAAAAACCTGATCTCCCAAGTGCTGTTATGAGGTCCATGGTAGTTTTCAACCCAAATCAGATGTTAAAAATCTGACATATTGAAAAGAAAAAGTAGAATTAAAAAAAAAATCTGGAGCTCCAAAAGAAAAGAAAAGAATTATCAAAAGAAGAGGAGTCAATATGAATGGGTGATTCTAGTATCTCTACCAGGGCTATGGACGCCTGTCTGGCAGTAGAGCAATGTTGTGAGAAAACTAGAGGTATCTCTGTCGGGGCTATGGACGCCTGAATGGCAGTGAAGCAATGCCTGGGATATCATTGCACAAAGGAAATCAACTCATGTAGCTCAAATCCTGCACATTGTTGTCCGAAAGATGAGGAAAATTTTATAAAAGAGTGATGCACAATCAAGCACACACATAGATTCAGGGGTAGCCGTTGATTGACTTACATATGAGATTCTAGCCCTACCTTGCTTGAAATAGCTGACCCAACTAGAGTTGTAATGTTCGTGAACCAGAGTTCTGGGTAGCTGAATCCTTCAAATTCATGAAAATGGTTAAACCATTTTCCCAGCTGAGTCACCAATTGTTATGCCTTGCATAACCACCCCATTTTATTCTGGATTAAAATAGGTCCCCCTTTGTCCTTTCCCTTTGGCCTTTGGTTTTCTACCTTAGGCATTTTCTTTCCGAAGTTCTATCGAAGGCGGAACCGGAACCAATACCAGACTTGGAAATTCCTTCTAAGTTTGGGTCTTGTTCCAACCCCGGTTCCGGTTCTGACAAACCTTGGTTTTTGTTTCTTTTGTTCTTTGTTGGAGTCGGGTCCGGGACCAAGTTCGAAATGTTGAACTTTCTCAAGTTCCTCATTTTGGTCCTGTCCCTGGTCTGACCCCGCCTTTTCTTTGCTCTCTGTTGGTCTTTGTCGGTTTGTGTCCTTTGCCTTAGGTGTTTTCTTTTTGGCCTTAGGCATTTAGTTTCTTGTGTTTTGGCGGGCTCGGAACCGGAACGGAGTCCAAACTTGGAACTTCTTCCAATCTTCATTTTTTATTCCTTCCCTGGCCCCGGTCCCACCGCTTTGGTCTTTTCTCCCTTACGCATCTGTTCACGTTGTTTCTCTTGTCCTGTTCTTTTCGTTTTGTTTATTTTTGCTTTATCGTGGGGTTGTCCTCCCCCTTTCCTCTTTCTCTTGCTATTCCTTTCCTCCTCCTCTTTTGGATGGCGTCGGAGGCGGGTTCGGAACAAAATTTGAACCCGAAACTTGGAGAAGTTTCTAGTTCATATTTTGGTTCCAACCCCAGTTCCGCCTTGTTCGTCGCTCTGCTCCGGCTCTACCGGTGTTTCGTTCCCATCCTTTGTGTTTTGGGTTTCCTTGCGGACGCGGATCCGGGATAGGGTATGAACTCAGGAATGTTGATTATTTCCCTAGCTCGTTCCTGCCCCGACTCCGGTCCCGGTTACGCCCTTGCCAGTTTTGAAGGCGAGGGATGTCGTTTCTGGGTCATGTTTTGTCCTGGTCCCGGTTCTGCCGGGACTTATTTAAATTTTGCTTCCTGTGCCTGTGTTGGCTTCGCCTCCGCCGGAGTTAAGTTTCTTTTTGGTAAAAGGCATAATATTAATGTATTGTTCTAACGAGGACCTTGTTTTGCAGGATCAGGGCATGTGCATGAGGATATTTCTTGGGGATCTCGACATCAGGTCTTTCCGACCCGATGGGGTCTCGCTGACATGTTTTGTGCCATCGGTGTGATACGTTGAGCTCGCTGAAGCGTCTCACCGACTGGTGTATATAGGCATACCCTTCGGCGGGAGTTGTTCTCTTCGGTATGTGCTCTCACTAAACGATAGGAGTCTTGCCGACGGGAAGGTTTTTCCTATCGGCAAAGCAAGATAATGTCACTAAGAAGTCTCGACGACTTCTCCATGTCTCGCCGACCGACGACGGATAGAACATATTTTGGTATGAGGGTTTGGATTTAGGAAGAAGTCTTGGCGACTTCCTAAAGTCTCATCGATTACCGCACGAGGCCCCAAACGAAATAAAAGGTTCGCCGAACGATAAAAATTTTGGCATAATATCTAGCCGAAGAGGTGAAGTCACGGCGACAAAAGCGGCATCGGCGGGAGTCATCTTCTTCGGCATATGGTCTCGGCGAGTTCATAATGTCTTAACGACATGCCACAAAGGAATGCTATCAGTGATCTTCAGTGGGAGAATTAATAAGTCTCGGTGACCAAAGAAAGCACATGCGGAGACTTTCACCGAGACATAAGGTTTCTACAAGACATCTCCCTGACAAGAGGATGTTATGGCGACACATGTGTAACAAAGAAAATGCATCGGTGTGAGTACAGAGGGGTCTTGCCAATAAGGTGAGCTCGCCAAAGGACATGGGACTCGGTGTAATGTCTCACCGACTCATGAAGGTCATGCCAAAAGGAAGAAAGTGGGCTTGTCGCTGAGAAAAAAAAGGGTCGCTATAACGTCTCCCTAACCATAGGAGGTCATGCCAACAACAAGGAGAGGCCCAATGAAAGAAATAGAGTTCATCGAGAGGACATGATTTCACCATGTCGTCTGGCTGAGAGGAAGCAGTCTTGCCGAGGGTTTAAGCGAGATCAGTGTGATCTATGTGGCTCGTCGGAACCTCACACCGAGTGGCCCGTGCTACACCGACAAACTTGCAGAAGAGTGGATCTGGAGCGAGAAGAGCGCCAAACGAGGGAGAAGATGAAGTCGTAAGTCAAATGGATAGCTATGAGGTCTGCTGACAGAGGAAGCTCAGCATTAATGGTGATATTTTGGGGCACTCGAGGCAGCTCCGCTGGAGGTCAAAAATGGACACGGAGTCTAGAAATAAGTGTGGTAGCTGCAAAAGATCTATAGAGCACCTCAGGAGACAATCTTCACCGACATAAGACAGCCAGTATTAGGATTTATTGCAGAATCCACTTTTGTTAAAGATCTGGGCATCGACTTCTTGACACCACGGGATATTTTGTAAACCCTAAAAATAGGCGCCAACATTCTTCTCAGGAAGACGTATTTATGGCATTCTTACCTCTTTGTCAAAGGAGGTTCCAAAATTTTAGTGTTAGAATTTCTAGGTTTAGAGAATTGTTTTAAAAAGTTAGAACTATTAGGAGTTAGTCAGCTAGCAGAAGGAGATCAAGTTGCATCTTGATTCTCAGTAATGAGAGCTTCTCTTGCCTTCTTGGTTAGCAGTTAGATTTCAGTATAAGTTGTAATGTATTTTCAAAGTTTTTCTAGTATAAATGGAAGCAGTTTGAAGACACAGATTTCTCTGTACACTGGTGATTGTGCCAAATTTGTAAATGTTGCTTATCTGTCCCACCCATAGTAGAAGCAACCAGATTCGAATCCACTTCATATTGTGTTCCAAAATGGTATTTATCTCAAAGTTAATCATTTGATTTTGAAGGCTTTCAAGGAATGAAATCGTATTTTATGTTTTACTTAAATGGTAGTTTATAATTAGTTGTTAAAATTAGCACTGTGAATGAATGATATTGTGTGTTAATCACAAGTTAATTATGTTCTTCAGTTTTAGTTAGCAAATTCCTTGAAGTTATCAAGTCTGGTTAAGGTTGGATGAACTATTGTTCTTTTCCGTTTCAAAACCCTGATCCATCTTTTTTTTATTTCTTTAAAACCCCTGGTTAGTATAGGATTTATTTCATGTTTGATCTTGGAGCAATCCAGAAGCCCAACACCATCAGGCCCCTTGAATATTACTATTGCATTGACCATTGAGTAACATCAGCACAGTTGAGACCCAACTACAAAGACCTTGGGAGCTAAGGCATCCATGTGTTCCCTTTCTCTTTCAAGAGAAGCCGAGTAGCACTACTCTGCTTGCATTATTGTGGTGCCAAAATCACCTTCAACAGGAATATTTGTCAGGGACACAAGCGCGACACATGGATTTCTATGCAGCGTGCTACCATCCCTAATGGATTCTTGCCTCTGGTATCCGCAGGACCGTTACACTCCTCATTGGGGAAAATTTTTAATACCTCTATGTCGACCAATCGACCCAAAAACGGCTCTATCTCTCCCATTTTGGTCTTGAAATGGCCATATTGTTCATTCATTCAGTCTTCCAAGATCTTCTAGCAATCTACCATATTCTCTCAAGCATTTTTCACACAACTTTATTTAGCATTACAACAAGCAAGCTTGTTACTCCATCAATTCCATCCTTGTACGTGTGGTGCTACCATAGAAGCTATGAGTTTGGAGTCTTGCAAGAGCTCCCTTCGTCAATGTTGCAGCCGTGTTGACTTTTTCAAGCTCATTGCCTTACATTCTCCCTTCATTGGCCTTTAGTGGCTTTTGGTGGAGGTGGTATCACTCTCTTTTTCCTTTTGTGGTTTAATAGAGTAGCATTGCATCTTCACAGTGTTCAATACTTTCCTTTCTTCTTTCCTTTATTGTACTTTCTACTTCATGGATTTTTTGGTTGTCCATGGAGGTGGAATCACCAAAGCGGGGGTTTGACTGAGAAAAACCCCTATACAACCCAACATTTTTCCCTCTCTTGCTTGTGTGTAGGTGAATGTGTGTGTGGAGCTCGTTGGTGAACTGGAGCTTTAGTGAGTTGATATTCATCACCCTTGTCTTCATCTACTTACTTTACCATTTATGTAGCTACTTTTTGTACATCATAATTCTGTTTATTTCATTAAAGCTAGTTAGCTATGAAGTTAGTAGGTTCATTGGTATTTTATACTGTATTTCACTCTTTCTAGTTGTACAGATGCCAACATGCCACATTGTCGTCCTAGACCTACGATGTCGTCCTTGGATAGAGAGCTTTCTGAGGTGTAGTTTGAACTCCAAAAATTGGCTCATGTAGCCCCATTTAGACTTTTGGATCTATAGAGTGACAAAAGCACTTTGAAAGTTCTCTTCATTCTTGATTCTTGTCCTAAACACCTGTGAGCTTGAGGTAAGTTAGGACATCCCTCCACTCTCGACTCTCTGTGACCTAGAGCCTTGGTGTGGTTGGTCCCCCTCTCTTACAGGTTCAAATTTGTAAATGTGTTTGTACTTTAAACTAGAGGTGTAAATTCAGGAAAGACATTAGGGTATATGTTCAATCTTAAAATATTTAGAAAAAAAAACTAATGTTGTGGATTGTAAACTTTATAGGTGTGATCATAGAAGCTATTTGTTTCAATCTTTAAAGAGATAAATAATCATGTCTTGGGTATTGAATTTCCCTAACTTGTTGGATAAAATTTAATCCAAGGAAAGCTTATAACATGATTTTTTTCTCATTTTTGTATTAAATTACATTTATAAAATAGATAATTAGATTTAATCTCCTTTTTAAAAAATTACTATATATACATATATATTACTTAAGCCTAAACATAAATAACAATATATACATATACTTAAAATAAATTAATTTAAAATAATAGAAATTATTACTTAACTGTCCTCTTTAACCAAAACTATCAAATTTCTTATTAATGATTATCAAATTATATAATTTAAGAAATTTGTATTAAACTTATCTATCTAAGACAAATATTCTAATTTTCCAAAATATAGCATAAGCATATTAAAAATTGATGGACATGGAATATAAGAAAAAAAATCAATAAACATAGCATATAAAAAAAAGTTTAAAGCGCAAATTATAAATGGAAATTTCGTTTTAATGAATTGAGATTTATTCAAAAGTTAAACAAAATTTAAAGAGGATCGACCATGGAAAGTTTTAAAATCGATCAAAAAGATACTTAATAAAGTTTTAAACCACAAGACCCACAAACCTGTAAAATGGGAAATAATAAAGAGGTAAATATGATCCTGCATTTAGTTTTAAATTGAATTTCTGTGATCAATTTAAAAATTTTGTGATGCATATTCTAGTTGAGAGTTAATTTTTCTTAAATTAATCATAGAACTATCTACTTCTCTCTTAGCTCTTAATTCTAAAATATAGATTCTATTTTAAGGTTCTTATATTTATTCCCTTGTGATAAATCCCTATTTTTCAAGATAATGTGTTTTAAGCTTTGTGAGTGTCTTATATTGTTTCGATATTTATTAGGGTGATGTGTATTCAAACTAATTAGGTATTATTTTACATGCTTATGCATTATCATGTTATAATACTCTTCTAGTAGTTTATAGTATTGAATAGTCATTTTTGTACACAATAAAGTTGCAAGTTGTCACTAATATAGTTTTCGTCAAAATGGTCTGGTTTGTTGTCTCTAGATAGGATACCATCATTTGGAGTGTTAGATTATCATCCCTTCCTCTTATTATTTTTCACACTAGATCCCAATGTATCATGTGATACTAAAGTTCATAGAATGCCTTGGGAATTTGATATTAGTCTTAGATGATAGGTGAGACGAAATATTAAAATAATGAGTTAAAAATAGTCTAGGTAATAAGCATGATTTATTATTGTCACTTCTATTTAAGTCTTGGAGAGGAACATTTGATTTAATAATGGTGTAGAAGGGTGGTAATTGTCCTTAATGAGTATGAGTCCCTTGTAGGTTACTTTAGGGTGTAATAAGAATTCAATAACGTGTACCTAGCTATATCACATTTGAAATAGATAAGTATGATAAGCACAATCATTTGATTATCATTTAGCCCTTTTGAAATTATCTTATTAACTATAAATATTGATAATGATTTAATTTATCTTTGTAGAGCTAATCTTATATTGGTAACGGTTAGTTGGAGTATGATTTGCATTGGTTAGTGTCGATTGGGTTTTCACATAAGAGGTCAATTATTAGTATTGTTATCATTCAATAAGGAAGCGTTAAAATAAGGAGTAGGGAATACCTCATCTACTAACAATATTATTGTTGTGATTTCCAATCACAATAATATCATTATTGGTGAAGAGTATATGAATAATATTAATATTAATATTAACGTTTTGAGTAATATCAATATGTAGTTGTTAGTTCCAAATAAATTAGTAGTCGAGTAGTTTGAATTTCAATAATAGTATTATAAATCTATTAGTAAATGGTAAATGATAAACTTTATAACTGGTAATATTATGGGAAATAATTGTAATTTCGTGTATAATAATGCTAATCTTATTGGAAGTAGATTTGGATATTAAAAAATATATAAAACTAACAATAAAATTAAGAAGTGAAATTTGGTAACACTATCTTTTGTAATGAAAATAAGGATAATATTAAAGTATAAACATGGTGAATGACATAACCATTAGAATGGGTACTTAATGGGGCAGTATATTAATAGTGAGTATTAGAGATAATATTATTATCATAATAGTGATAATATTAATAATGATTAAAAGGAATGGCAAGGGAAAAGATGAAGTGTTATTAAAATCGTTGATAATAGCGATATTTAATATTCACCTTATCATTAGTATGTTGCTACTTTCATGTATGATTAATAATTATTACTGTTTATATGTATTTGTTCAAAAAAATTGGTGATTGTATATTGTTTAGTTGTGTAAAAATTTAGGCATGATAGGGGGTTGAGATGGGGGGTTTTGAGGTGGAGGTGGTGGAGGTAGAGGTGGATGTGGAGGGGGTAGAGGTAGAGGGTGTTGAAGTGAAGGGGGTGGAGGTGGTGGATTGAGCAAATCCTCAATATAAAAGTTATCCATGATATAAAAGTGAACATGAATATATATAAATATACAAATAAGTGCAAAATTAACTTTCAAGAATCTATATATAAATTATAAATAAACATATTGAAAACTATATATTATACATGTTGAGAAATTACATGAAATATTTAAATTAAATATACATTACTATTTAAAAAAAAAATTAGGATACATACACACACATACATCATTCAACTTGAGCATGCATACAATTACAAAATTTAAGATCTAACTACATGTTATTTTAATACATGTACATACTAAAAATAAACTTAAAACACACACAAAATATGTAAATTTCTAGGTAAATTTAATGCCCTTAATCCATGATATAAATGACCTAATGATACAAATGAAAAAATGTGTAAGGCTCATTTATGTCTAAGGAATGCAAAATTTTGTGGCTTGATGCACTTTAAAGTGTTTATAGGGAATAGTGAAGTTTCCCCTTAAATCCTATTTTCTTAAATCCCCTTAATCCACATGCCATCTTTCTTAGGTCCATAAACCATGCTAATGGAATGATTTTGTCCTAAGTCGAGAAATTTTAATATATAGATTTTTAATAAGTTTGTAAAAACTTCAAGCATCTAACATTATATTGATCAAATGTGAATGATCAATTTGACTATTATTAGTGGCTTAAGGGGATTAATGAGTAGATTTCAAGTTGTACCATCTACATCCTCTTAGGATAGGCCTCAAGCCATTTTCTTAAATCCCCTTAATCCGTGTCATCTTTCCTAGGTCCATAAACCATGCTAATGGAATGATTTTTTCCTAAGTTGACCATTTTTAATATATAGATCTTTAATAAGTTTGTAAAAAATTCAAGCATCTAACATTATACAAATTGATCAAATATGAATGATCAATTTGACTATTATTAGTGGCTTAAGTGGATTAATGAATAGATTTCAGGTTGTACCATCTACATCCTCTTAGGACGGGCTTTAAGCCATTTTCTTAAATACCTTAATCCATAGGATCAAACAACAAACAAAAACACCTTCAACACAAGAGATCTGCAAACAATATGTGCAATATTTCTCAACAAGACAAGTTATAGAAGAACCTCAAGAATCTTCAAGGAAAACAAAAGTCCTCAAAGGTTGAAATTTTGAGAGATTAGAAGAGTATATCTCAAAGAGATAATACAATGAGGGTTGAGTGCTATATAGGAGCAACCCTAAATTGTAAGGGGATTAGATTAGGACAAGTGTCAACATCACATGTGATGAGACAAAATGGTCTAATAATAGCTCACTTTAGTTAACATAGAAAAGCACTTAGTTAACATAATAAAGAACTCATGAGTTTAGCTTAAGTGCATGAGAATAAATTAGACTAATAATTAATTAAAGAGTAATTAATTATTAGCTAATGCATGATTACTCTAACACACCCCTTAAGATGAACTTAGGGAGTAGCTAAAAAACCTAAAAAATGAATGCACAATGGGTCCTAACAAACAAGGCTCGATGAGGTACCCATGTACAAACAAAAGATCTCTCAAAATTGGAGAAAAAGGAGAAAACCACTATGGGAGAAAAATCCTCTCCAAAAGAGAGAAAGGCGAATGAAGGATTGAAAAAGCCTACAAATCAAGGTGTGAAGGACTAAGAAACCTCCAACCAAAATAATGTCCCAAAAAAGAAAGGAACATGTAGAGGATCATTGAAGCATGAAGCTATAGGATGATGTCAAAAGACGACTAATATCAGGGAAAACTTTAAGAAACCCCCCCCTTGATGAAGGTGTAAAATCCTGGCGAATCTTGTATACTTCCCGATAAAAATATTAATTTTAGTGGTGAATTTTTTTCGTTTTTCGTGAAAAAAAAAAGTCCATTGGCAAATCTTTTCTAATTGTTAGAAGTCTATGGGAAATCCTAGCGAAATGCAATTTTTTTAAAACAACTAAAATTTTTCCATTAAGGAATAAAATCTATTTTCAAACCAATAAAATATTTTGGTTGGCGAATTAAACTTGTTTTCAAACTAGAAAAAATAATTTTGTTGGCGATTAAAACTTTTTTCAAACTAAAAAATAAAATTCATTGGCGAATTAAACCTATTTTCAAATGATTAAGAAAAAAACATTGGTGAATTAAACATTGTTTAGTAAGTGAAGGAGGCGCGAAATTTTTCGTAAAAGTGAAGCATTTATGAAGGTTTTTTGCCGACGCTAGACGTACATTTCAGAATCAGAATTAATGGAGATGGCTGGAAAATTGAGATGTGTTAAAGACACACATCTCATGTAGCCGGTTGGTAGTGGGTGGTTGTTAGGAAGCTAATGAACTAGAGAAACAATGGAGGCCAGTTTCACCTTGACATCGCAGAGGAAGCTAGACCCTTTCATTGGAAAAGCGTCTATGAAGCGGCTGTAGGGTTTATTTCTCTTCAAGGATGTGCAGGTGGCTAAAGCAGTTCAATTTATTTTGGGTAATGGCTTTGAAAAATTAAAGCAAAGATACAGGACCAATATGGATATTTATTCGTTGGTCATGGCTTGGGGTCTGGACTTAGAAGAGTCGGTGGATGTAGTGAGGAAAGTCATGAAAACTTTGGTTCACAAATATTTTTTAGAGGATATGGAAGGAATTCTGGAATGGGCGATACCAGGAGTTGGGCTTGTTAAGGTTGAATGCATGGATGGTGGAGTCCTAGAGCTCGCAGATTTAAATCATCTCTTCATTAGGTGGCCAAAAGGATGCACCAAAGCTATGTGGTGAGAAGGTGTGGAGCGCAGGTGACAAGCACTCAAAATCTGTGTCGAGCTAATGGAGGTCGAGGAGCTCATAGAGAATCTCAAATACATCGCCAAAGCAAAGATGCGTGAAAAGAAGGTTCTGCGTCCGAGGAAGAAGATGAAGCCATTAATGGAGATAGAGCCATTGGCGATGGGTAATTCATTGAAGGCATCTGAGTAGTACAAGTTTTTTTTAAAAAAAGATTATTGTACTAAATCTTGTCTATGATTTTGTTTTTTGGGGGTTATGCCTGGATTTGCATTGTAATTGTAAAACACCTTGGGGCACGAACAATGGTTGGAAGGGTAGATTTTAGGCGAGTATGATTAGGGATAATTTGATATGTTGGAAATAGAAACTTTGTTGGCTAATCATCTTTTCTAATATATATGATTTATTCAACAACATTTATTTTATGGCATTTTATTTACAGTGATTCTCAACTTTGATTTTTTTCAAGATAATACAACATTTGGCTTTATTAGTGAGCATGTTGAAATTTTATTTGCCTTTTACAAATAATTTATGTTTTTAGATAGATGAATTTAAGGATTAAACTATAAAAAAAATTCAACAACATTTATTTTATAGCATTTATTTAATATCTATGATTAGTAAAATCAATAATATTTTAATATAAAAGATTTTATATAAAAAATATAAATTAAATATTTTTTTGACAGTTAATTTTTTTCATAAAACGTAAAGTGACAGGCAAATTACAGGCCTGGCCGAGAGGTAATAATTTTCCAAACTCCAGGCCTATCCAAAAGGTAATAATTTTCCAAACTCCACACGTACCGATCTTAATTACGCATCGATCCTCCAATCATGTCCACTTGCTAAAATTTGCCCGTGATCTTCACTTCATAAATGCACCATCCTTGCCACCTTTCCTATCTTAATTCACCAAATTCGAGGTTTTGGTGCTTTTCCTAACCTTAGTTGCAAGTCTTTCTTGGTCATCTATGTAGTATGTGGGTTGAAAGTTTTAACAACTTTGAAACTTCATACTTTGGTTCTAAGGTTCCAAGTTTTAGCAACCACACAACATTATGGACCACTACCATTCGATGAATTTTTGATGGACAACTATAGTTGCATTCCAGAAGTATATCTCTCAAGCAGTAGACTTAGAAATTGAAACCTCTGGAATTACACTAGAATTGTTCGATGCGAACACGTGGGGAGATCAAGGCTCATCATCGTGGTAATGAACTCGATGGGTTGGATTTTGGCAATGAGCGATAGAAGAACTTAAGTGGCAGAAATATGCACGTGCAAAAAGTTGGTTTTAAAAGAGGGACCGCCTAGGAAGAACGTAGGACCAAGGCTTAAAAACTTAAGAATGTTTAACCCAAAGGATGTAAAGGACAACCAATATAACCACGACCATTCGATGAATTTTTGATGGATGGCTATAGTTGCATTCCGGAAGTAAATCTCTGAAGTAGTAGACTTGTGAATTGAAACCTCTGAAATAACACTAGAATCGTTAGATGCGGACACATGGCAAGATCAAGGCTCATTTCTCTCTTTTCAATTCCTTGACGTATTGCATTTCATTTAATTGAAATTCTCAATCTTTTAGTTTTGAACATCTGAAGCGATTGATTGGACAACTCATAGCTTTAATGAAACAAGATTTGTAATGATTTCATATCGTTTGAGTGGCACTGGTAGTGTTGATTGGAGTCTGGGGATTTTGACAACTTGTCAAATTGAGGTACAATTTGCATTTAGCCAGACGTCAATCAAATTAAACATTTTAATTTTTAATTGTACATTTAAGGCTCAGATACATGAATTAACTAAGTTGGTTTTTTGGTTTGCACGAATCAGGCTGGTAGCAGCACTAGTGGCCCATAATTTATTATCTATTTATGATATAATTACATGCAGATTTAAAAGTAAAACATAAAGTAATTCAAATGAAAAAAGAAAGTTGCCATCAGTTTTTTTTCCTTTGAGAAATTCAATATTATCTATTTATGAAATAAATGCATGCAAAGGTGGAGTAAGTAGCCATTTATCACATTGCATTTGCAAAATTTGAAGTAGTGGTAGAAAATTCCAGAAAGGTGAGTTGTGGGCGAGGAGTAAAATGGAAATGCCGCTTGCATTGGACACGGAGAAGCAAAAACATGCCTTCTAAGGAGAAATAACCGATAAGTGACTACAGGGTGATGAATTCGACCCATCCACTCATTCTCTGGGAAACTAAGTAGGTGGTTGGGCCGAAATTTCTAAAGGCTTATCATAGAACTAGAGTAAATACAGAGATTCCGGCAATGTTCTTAGCAATCCTTTTGCATATGGGAGTCTCGAAAGAGATAAGCAAAAAATTGACCCAAATGGTCTTCATGCACACATGGCTGGGCGACATTGACGTGGTGTTAGATAATGTGGATGAGAATAGAAAAATCCCCATGCCACAAAACTACTACATGATGTAGATGAGAGGGAGAGAGGTAATGAAGTTTCCTTTGGTCTGAACCATCGACCCAGAAGGATTTGAAAAATTGTGGGCTGAAAGGGATTGTAGCATTTTCTTTCTCCTTAGGATAGCAAAGCTGACGACCAATCTCCCGCATGGGTGGGAAATGATATATGTGGAGGAAAAAGGTCTAGCAGAGGAAATTGTAGCAAGTGATGATGATGATTGGGACCTTGGAGATGGGGAAGAATGGCTTGCAAATGATCCTAGGGACTCGGAGGAAAATGCCAAAAGCCCAGTGCACTAGAAATGTGGAGCAGACTACCCGGTGATTGCAAATTGCAAGGCATACCTAAAATGCATAGAGTCAGAGGATGATGATGATGAAGAGGATGATGATGAATGATAAAGTCTGGTTGGGTATGATTTCAGCTTTTTGTTGTTGAATAGCAATAGTAACAATAATAGGGTAATTGAATTAGTCCCGAGTTTTGGAGTGCTTGTACTAAATTTCAGGCCAATTTTGTAATGAATTCTGTAATGCATGAAAATATGGGTGGGCTAGCTGATCAGGGAAGGTCACTTGACAAAAAAGGCCTTCAAGGTGGTTTTTTGAAAAATAGAAACTCATGTAATCCTTTTTTGATAATCAATACAGGGTGCTACCCCTAGCAGTGTTTTACCTAGCAAAAATAAAATAATTGCATGCAAATTTAAAAGTAAAACATAAAGCAATGTACATGTATTAATTATATTTACATTTTCACCAGCAATCCAACAGAAGTTGGTGCTTGTGCTTACATTTGTATTTGTACTATGTAATAATCTGACATTGTAATTCAGTTGTAATAAAGTAAATGGTTGTGCTATTAATTTGACATTGTAATTCCTTTTTAAGTCCTTTGCAATGTTAAGTGTTACTATGCTATTAATGGTTGTGCTATTAATGTGACATTGTAATTAATTCTATAAAGGCCTTGATAATCTGAGTGCATTAATGGTTAAAAAAAAAAAAAACTTTAAAACATGTGTTTATTATTTATATCATAAATTACTCAACTGTTTGATGAGCATTGATGTATGGTTGTAGACTCAAAATAAGAGAGAAAAGAAAGCTTATTCGCTAGGCCTCCGAGTTTTATAACCATGTGACATTTCCCATTTTCATGGAGTTCCAAATTTTCATAACTACTTGATTCCCCAACTTGGTTCACTTTGTGGAGTAACTTAAGCTCATGCATACATAACCTTTGAGTTACGATGTGTGGATTTAGTCGATGGGTCAGAGGTTTTGAAAACATTGAAACTTTAGACTTTGGTTTTGAGGTTCCAAGTTTCAACGACCATGCGACATGATGGACTTATCTTTCCTTTCAAAGGCATCATCGTCTGACATCTCATTGAATACTATGTACGGAATAAACTTGAATTGTCTTTTCAGGAATTTCCAAAAGCATGCATGTTTAAAGGCTATTTTTTTGAGGTATGAAATTGAATGCCACATTTAAAGCACATCCTATCAAAAATAATGGCATAAGTGGGTGGCGAAGTTGTACTCAGAAATTTAGCTTGCATTCTCATTCTTTGCCAAGGCCAATACTTCTCATGTGCAAACATTCTTTTTACTCAAACTTTTAGACTGCATTCTTATTCTTGGCCAAGGCCAGTACTTCTCAAAATATCATGTGCAAACATTCATTCTCTGTGAATTTGTTCTCATGTAGAGTGAATGTTGGGTTGACGTAAGGGATACAATGCTTAGACCTTTTAATTTAGACTAATTTTGGGTGTGCCTAAAGAGGGACGACAAGTTTGAGATGGATATAAAACTCTTAGAAAGTGGGCTAGCTCAGGTTGGAGGGTTTACAGAAGCTGTGTTGAGTGTGGACCTGATAAGTGCATGTGTGAGAAGGTACATTCCGAAGACACGGGAAATTAAAGCCACGAACAGAACTGTAATTGCAAAAAATTCTCCTGAAGTTGTTTCCCATGCGTTGGGGATTCCAGAAAGGGAACCTATAGAAGACATGTCTGTCACAGTGGCAGGTAAATTTTTCAAAGCGAATAATGACTGGTGTAAGAACTCCATGGAGAAAACATGGTTGAAGTCTGAAAAGAGAGGTAAGTCGCAACTGCCGAGTAAACTCAAAAGATTGCATTTTAAGGGAGAAATTGCAGATGCGATTGCTTTATTGCACCACATTGTTGGGAATCCACAGGTTGAGTTATTTGAGGATTGGATGTTCTAGTTTATCTTGATAGTCTGTGATGAGAACATTTTCATTGAATGGGGTGAAGTTATTTGCTTCCATTTGAATGAGCAATTAATTAATTTCCATAAGACTGCTACTTTTTGTATGTGTTCTTTCCTAACATACATTGTAGGTAGTCAGAGGTCCTTTTGGCCTGGGTTGGAGCCGCAAGGAACCCCAACTTCTGATATGCCTGTGTATAAATGCTTTCCTTAGTTCACTAAACAATTTGGAATGGGTGATTTTTGTCATGTTAATGATGCATTTTTAATGGAGGTCGTGAGGAAGCTAGATGGAAATCCAGAAACGTGCCTTTCCCCTGAATTGATTTCTCTTGTATCAAAATTTGGGAGTTTTTATATCCAATTTGATAAGTTTTCCTATATGAGAATAGGGAATTTTGAGAAAGCCCCATTTAAATTACCTCGATATCCTAAAGATTTACTGATATTTCTAGAAGTTTGTCAACAAATGGCCATGGTTAATATTAAGTATATGAACATGGGTAAACGAGGGTATGTCTTCCCATTGGAGACCCATTTTTTTGTGTGAAAAACAAACTAGATGGCCAGGGGAGCTGAAGGAATTCTCAAGGAATATAACCTCCAGAATCTTTCTATGAGAGCTAATTTTGATAGTAAGGGTTTTGTGAAGCATAATCTCTATGGAGGGAGCTTATAGATCAGCATCAGCCATCTATCGAAGATTTCTAGGAAGATTGTGTCGATGAGAAGGAAGTTTTGAGAAGAGATTATATGATGCTAACGCTAAAAAGGATACACTCTTTTGATTTGTCATTTCACATTCCTGAAAATGTAGCTGAGGATTCAACAATCATAGATCCTACATATGAAAAATTTCCTAATAAATCCCAGCCTAGGGTCGATTGGAGCGAAAGTGAAATTTCAGAGATGAGGGTGCATGTTGCCCCAGTGCTCAAAAGAACCTAGGACTAGTTGGATGGGAAATGGCGGCAAGTTGATGGTCTTGTTCAGGAGCCTAAGTCATCACAAAAGAATGAATAAGGGGTCTACGCAAACATCTGGTGCAAGTGTATCATTGAGGAAACCCTCTGTGATGTCCTCTAGTGCAAATTCTCAGTTAGGAGGTGATGGTGATAGGCCAAAAGAAACAGTCAAGTTGAAGAGCATCTATGAACAAGACAGTGTGCTTTCTCCTACCCCTAAGAAGAAAACCAATCAAGGAAAACTTATGGCTGTAGATTATGAAGCTAGCTTTAAACAGATCGTTGAAGATAATATCTTTCCTCCTTTGTCTGACTCTGAATTTCCCTCTTCTCCGCCTACGGTTGATAATCCACCTATCACTCCTAACGCTGCTAAAGAAACTATTAGTGGAAATGAAGATTCTGATCTGGTAGTAGCCTCCCCAGGATGGCTGAAAAAACCAGTGGAGAAGAAGAGAAAGCATATTCCTACAATGACAGTTGGAGTGGATACAGTTTCAAAGTTACTTCAAAGATCTTCAAAACCTAAGAAAGCCAGGAGGATGTCAAGGATGGTGACTGATGCTACTTCTAGAAATCAAATGTTAGAAATTGTTGATCCTATGAAGGATTTAAATGAAGATGAAATAATGGAGGTGGACTAAAAAGTCACACATGTTGATATGGGGCCTCCAACACTAGAAGGTGATGTGTACCATGCCAATTATCCAGACAATACCTTGATTAAAAGAGTGAAAGAATAGTTGAAAGAAAATATAAAACTGGAATCTCAAGTCCTCACATTGAGTAACTTTATTTCTTCCATGGCCACACCTCCTACATCTGATGAAGCCTCAAGTTCTCAAGTAGAGGGCATCGATGTGCTCACCATAGAGAAAATTAAAAAGAATTTGAGCTATTCCAGAGCTACTTGTGAGGGGATTGATAAAATATCTCAAGAGGCTATCTTCTTTCTGAATAAATATGTGCTCTTTTACAGTCAAGTTGTTAATAAGACGAAGGAGTTAGTAATAGAACTTCAACAACTCAGAAAAGATCAAACTAGTCTCTATGTGCTTGCTCAGGAAATGAAAGAATTTAACTCTATGGATCCGAAGATATTAATTGGTGAGAAAATTGTGAATAAGCCTAAGGAGCTAGACCCTTCCTGGTCCATTTCATTGGAATGGAAATTGAATATATATGATAATCTGGTGAAGGAAATTAATAATACACTTGAACAATATTATGAAATGTTGGTGGAAGTTAAAGAAGATTGTCGTATTCTGGGAGTGGAAATTATTGATGAGTTTGATGAAAACATTCTAGATATTAAAGAGATTTCTCTGAAGTTTAGAGAGATCTTCAAGAAAGAAATAGTTGATCCTGCTATAGTGACATGGGAGTCCTCGAAACTCAGTCGAATAGAGATCCACCTGAGGACTTATAAATGTGGAGAAGAGAAAAGATCTAAAATATTGGCTGAGTCTAAAAAGGCTTTGGACACATGGAGAACCAGGTTACAGATTACTACAACTCCAGGAAGCAAAAACATCACTGCAATTGTCACCAAAGTACTGGGAATATAGGCAAAGAGTAAAGGCATAGGAGGCGTTACTGAAGGAGAAGGAGGCAGAAATAATTGAAAGCGAAGGAGTCGATGTTGGGAGTGGGACCGATGTTTAGTTTTTAGTTTTTATGTTATTTTTTTAATTTGGCTCTCTTAATACTTCAAAGACTTTTTATTTTAATTTCTAAAATGGTTGTCTTCAAGAAACTGTTATCAGGACAAAAAACTCTATATTTGCTAGTGGATTGTTTATTATTGGAATGATAGATTTTTGGATAGTTTCATTGTTGTGGAATGTCTATCTGTGAATAAATATTTTATGGTGATGGATGCGTAAGGATTTCTTAGTATAATTTAGGTGATTTGGTAGTTTAAGCTTTTATTGTTTAGGTTGGGTGGATGCCTTTATAAGTTATTTATGTTGAACTGTTAGCTTCTGTTAGCTTATAACTTATAACTTATGGATGTTGAACTATTAGCTTTTGTTCAAGGAATGGATTAATAATATTCCTTTCAGATATTTATCAAAGATTGTGTGAATGGCAATGCAATAGGAATTTATAAGTAGTGTGATAAGTGTTGTTCTTTAAAAATGATGCAGAATGACATATGAAATTCAATACCATGGAATACAATATATTTTTTTTTGCTTTTCCTAACCTTAGTCGCTAGTCCTCATAGTTTTATAACCTTGCCGCGGAGTTGTAAATTTTCATAACTTCTCGATTCCTCGACTTGGTTGATGGTTCACTTTGTTGAGTTGCAAGTATTTCCTGGTTATCTTTCTACTCAGTGGGTTAGAGGTTTCAAAAAATTCAAAACTTCAGAGTTTGGTTCTAACTTCTAAGGTTCACTTTGTTGAAGCAAGAATGGAAAAGAGATAAAGAAAACTTATTATTATAACTAATAACAC
Source organism: Sequoia sempervirens (assembly GCA_007258455.2). Classification (NCBI taxonomy): domain Eukaryota; kingdom Viridiplantae; phylum Streptophyta; class Pinopsida; order Cupressales; family Cupressaceae; genus Sequoia; species Sequoia sempervirens. The sequence continues at coordinate 110,319,633 of VDFB02256132.1, read as the reverse complement.
TATGAAGAAATGAGCACTCACATTTTAAGTCTACATTTTCGGCTTTCGCTGGCTTCTAAATGGAGAAGTAGAACCGAACAAAATGTGTAAGAATAAATGACACTTTCGATTGTATTTATATCAATCCACGATTCCATATTTGGCGAATTTCATGGGATTTTTAAATGCTATATTAAATATTTGGAAAATCTCACTTGTTTATACAACGATAAGTTGTAATTTTTGAGGCGAAATGTTTCCTCCAATGTAATTATTTTTTAATGTTATTGGTCAAATAGGTCCTCATGAGAAACTATTTATAAATTTTAATTGGCGAAATGGGTCTAAACAAGAAACTATTTGTAAATTTTAATTGGTGAAATGGGTCCTGATACAATGTTGTTTTAATAGTATTCAAAAATATGTAGGTGTTTTATTAAATGATTTCGGGATTCTAGGCGAAAATATTAGTCGGTCCAATTGAAACGCATAGTTTCACAATGGAAAGTATTTTTCTTAAATATGCCTCATAAAAAAAACTCATTGACGAATGGACAAGCATTGAGCCTATAGTTCGTAAAATCTAGGCGATTTGGACACTCTGTTGGGTGCGAGAAATTCACCAATTTTGACTTGGCCGATCCCTAGAATTCGCTAATTGGTGAAGATTCGCCACTACAGTTTTCCCTGACTAATATGGTGCTTAAATGAAGAATCTCTAGAAATAGGAATGCAAGAGTGTCCATATGGTAAATGATCCATCTCACTAAAATGCATGTAACCAGCCGCTAATGTACGTTGCATCTGAAAGTACATAGGAACAAGAAATAGATACATAGATCACTCAAATTCAAAACCAAGGAAGCATTAGCATGAATAGTAGAAACCCACCCATAATGGTAAAAAAGGGAGAGCCAAGATAGCAAAATTGAAACTATGTGAAACCAAGATGTGCATGTAGGAGAAACAACCTATAAATAAAAGGGTATGCAAACTAAGGCACACACGCATGAGGCAAGAATCACTAGGATTCACTACTATTGTGAAAGGGAAACTCACCTGAAAAAGGTGTGATGGAAAACTAAAGGCAAACATCAACCCACCCATGGTACTTTATATCATAGTGTGATTACAAAAGGCACAATAGGATGTGCTAAATCCCCACAAAGTATACACTAGAATGTCACTTTATATCAGTGTGTCTACATAATAAGTGCATGAAAAAGATGTCTACAATACCCAAATGGGACAAAATACTATAAATACATATAGAACAACAAAAAATGAGTCATCCCACACAAACAAAAAGTTTCCAAGAGCTAAGACATCCAAGTAATTCACTAGAATGTGAAAACACAAAAATCTAAATAAAATGTACTTGGAGAGAAATCTAGAAAAATTACATAGATGGATGTAAAGAGATCTGAAAGATTATCCTAACGTCACTGGAATCATGAAAAAATAGAGAAACGGGTCCAAATTTATGAGCTCAAGACTAAAAATAACACCTCTAACTTCAACAGGTTGTAGAATGCACCAACAACAAAAATGGGTGATAAGACCCACACCACTAAAAAGTTTGTGGAACCAAATTTTTGACAATATCTCATTTGCCAAAAAACAACATCATATGCCCAAGTTATGACCAAAAGAAAAAAAACCTCTCCCTTAGGGCCAAAGAGGCGGAAAAAGGGGCCTTCCCTAGGCCATACGACTGACATCAACATGACGTCAATGAATAAATCGGGAATATTCCAATCACCCGAGAAAAAAATCTGGCCTTGGGAATAAAATATTCGTCAAAATATTCTAAAAAATGAAGAAATATGTTGAAAATATTCTACCACTGGTATGTCAAGTTGTTGGTCTAAAAATTGGAGAAGGCAGCTGAAAGAAAAAAAATGATGTAAAAAAAAATTGAATGGCCGCTAGGGGTTTCTAAAAAGTTGTTGAGCTAAACTTTCAAGGCTATCGGCGGTCGACGTGGGGCTCACAGGGTTACAAGCATAGTACCTTGTGAGTACCCCATGAAATAAATGCACCCCTTTAATTTAAAACCTATGGTTTTTTAAAAAATTCTGCCTTTTTGCCTTTTCTTAAAAAAAAAAAAATTACTTTTTATGTTTTATTTTATTTTAATATTTCTAAAAAGAAATTTAAAACCAAAGTGTTGACCTTTTTTTTATAGATTTTTTCTAGAAATGTGTATAGGCAGTCGTACAGGGCCATACAGTCCATGTATGAATTTTTTTTGCCTCAAATGTTCCCGATGCCAAATATAGGTGAATTTATCGTCAAAATTCATCAAATAGGCCACCTGAATCCAACGGTGAGGTCCTTTTCATGCCAAAATGCACTGAAAATGTAGCCACCCTCAAGATTTGGGAAAAAACTACTTCAAACCCTCGCTGATTTGACCTTAGGAGTCCAAATCAAGCCAAACAAAAGCCAAATTTAACTTTCTCAACAACTCTAAATCCAACGGTGAGGTCATTTTCACACCAAAATGCACCAAAAAATTCCCACCTCCAAAATGTGAAAAAAGAAAAGGGGATTCCAAATTTGATGCATGTAACCCTTGAACTGAAGAAAAAACCTCATAAATTGAGAAGGTGTTCGTTGAATCCGTGCTTTGATACCATGTTAAAATTATGAAAAATATGAGCCACAGGATTAAACAACTAACACAAATACCTTCCACACAAGAGATCTACAAACAATATGTGCAATATTCTTCAACAAGAAAAAACTATAGAAGAATCTCAAGAATATTTAAGGAAAACAAAAGTCCTCAAAGGTTGAGAGCTTGAGAGATTAGAAGAGTAAATCTCACAGAAATAATACAATTAGGTTTGAGTGCTATTAGGAGCAACCCTAAATGGTAAAGGGATTAGATCAGGACAAGTGTCAACATCACATGTGATGAGACATAATGATCTAATAATAGCTCACTTCAATTAACATAGAAAAGCACTTAGTTAACATAATAAAGAAATCCTAAGCTTAGCTTAAGTGTATGAGAATAAATTAGACTAATAATTAATTATTAGCTAATGCATGATTACTCTAACATATGTAGGTAATGATAAGACTATGCCAATGCATGGTTGTTATATTGTTGAGGTTAAGCATTACAATAAATATGGGGGTGAGAAATCTATTATAGTAATTAGTAGTTTCCCACATGATGATAAATGAAGATGTGTACAATGGGAAGACAGGTTAATATCTATGGAAGATATTGGTGCACATGTAAAAGTCATTGATGGTCCTATGGAAAAAGGGAAAAAAAATTAAGACCATGACGAGGTACTTATCCATAGTGTTTTCAAAAATATGCGGATAGATTGAAAAAAACATGGTGGTGAAGAAGGTGAACCCACACTTCTTGTTGTCCTCTCAAGTGTGCATGCTTGAGAGCTCTGTTGAACACCTAGAATACTAAGAGGGGGGTGAATTAGTATTCCTTTAAACCATTCAGACATTATCCATCCAATTACCAAAACAAATTCAACCAGAATAATGAATGAAAGCATGGAACATCCGGAAAATTGCATAACACATAACACCAGGATTTTTTTCGTGGAAAACCCAAAATGGGGAAAACCATGGTGAGGGTTAGCTCACAATATATTATATCCCATCAAGTGTAACATCAATTAGGTCATCCTAATTGGATGTAACACAAAAAATTGAACTTGTCTTCTTCAACATATTTCATCCACATCTCACGCCTTAATTCAAAATTCAATTCACCTCAAGATAGGTTGGGATGGACCCAATAGAGGTCTTGCATAAGTTTGAAACACATATTAATCCTTTAAATGTGTTAGGTGAGCCCCAAATAAGACCTAAACACAAAATCCTTCATCTGTTTACCTAATTCACACATGTGTGACTCAAAACTCAATCTCATCTTGAATTCCCACTCAACCGACATATGAAAGCTTATGTTCAACATCACAACACAAAATTATCAATCATGAATGAATGTGAAGTCTCCCACACCAACACTCTGTACAAAAAATAACTGCAATGTATAGAACTAGACTTTTTCATCCATATCTTCCTGAATACTTCACCAAACAATAAAGACTCTTGGATTTAGATGCATATAATGATCACCAAACAACTATTCAAATTGCAAAGTGGTATCTCTATTTGTGGTGGAGTGTGAATCCAAAAACTGACACATTGAACCATTGTACTAAGAGATTTGATACTTAGGTGTTTTCCTTTGTAGCTATACTTTTCGGACCAACTTATCTTGTACAAATGTCTTCAAAAACATTTCTAAATCATGTTGGAATGATCCACAATGATTTTGACATCAATGACAACACTGGATCATGCAAAATTTACATACCATGCTCATGTTGCAGGATAACATCATCAATGAAAAACTTCCAACAATCTCCCCCTTTGTCATTGATGGAAACATGTTTACCAAAAACATTCTTTCTTTCCCCAAATATCTCACCAAGTAAATTTATAAATATCTCTCCCCCTTTGACATCAATGGCAAAGGGTGTGTTGATATCAAAAAAATTGTTCCCCCCTAGATGTACAAATAGATATAACTAAAAGAATGTGCTAACTCTCCCTTAGGAAGTTAACCAAAAACTCCTATATCATCTGCATATTAGCAAAAGAATCTAAAAACTTGAAAAATGCATAAAAGTAGAAATGGTCAACCTGAAGATGTTGACCCTTGAATCTTCTATAGGATAACTTTCCAAGTAGATTTACCTTCTTCCCAATGTTTCTTTGTTGTTGCAAGTGTTCTATATTGTGACTCAAGCTTCATCAAGGTATCCTTTCCTTATTTCAGAGTACTGGGACTAAGATTTATCTTTGAATTCCTATCTATACTAGCAAGAGAACTTGAGATAGGTATATACTTTATCTTCACCAAGTCCCTTAGCTTCTCAAATTGTTTGATTATTTCTTCTTTTTGGCATTGTAGGGTAAATTATTTTTCATGTAAGTTCATTATAGCATTCTAGGTTTGATCATTTCTATCTTGTACCAAATCATAAGTGTTTGATGGAGTGCTTATTTGTGTCTCAATTGCATCCATGGAATCCTTTATTATTTGTTTGGCATCTGACCACTTCATGCAATACAAAAATAAGCTCTTTTCTTCTTCTTCATAGGATTGTACAACTTTCAAAATTTCTTCAAATTGTCATGTGCAGATGCACACTTCTTTGTAATGTCCAACAATTTCTTTTTTACAAGCCTTGCTTCAACTTCTATTTCAACTTGATCTTTTAGTCTAAAGGCATATCCCTTGAAGGAATCAGTTAGTAGCTTTAAGTTTTCCATTATAGGAAGAGAGGAACCAATGGTTGTTCCAAGTGTTATCTCTTGTAATATATTTATAGCTTCATCCATTAATTCACTGATCCCATGCTCATGTTGAGCATCATCTATATGGATATCTCCTTCCATATTTGGTTCTAGGGCACTGGGGTCAACATTTAAATCTCCTTGTAGTTTTCTTTTCTTTTGCCTTGATGGCATGGACTATTGGATGGAATTTATCCCTTACCGAAGGACTATATGTGGATTTTTTCTTCTCGCTAGCTGCTGGTAGAGATGTAGTAACTGATCTCCTAGAGCTACAGGAGGCTTCTATTGCACTCATATCAGCTCTAGCTCTTTCTATGGAAAGCCTAAATTTATCTTTTGAGATGCAAGCTCTTTGGAATATGTGTCTACCTAAGCATCAAATTTTTTCTTCATGTGATTTCATAAATTTCAGATGAACTTCCATTGAATTTTCTTTATAGTTCCCATACCTTGTCCTACTAGGGTCTTTAGGACTATTTAGTAGCACTTCTGCATAGCCACTAGATTTTTTCTCTGAAACTTCATAACCTAATTCAAGAACCCAAATGGTTTTAGGTTCAACTGATTCCATTATACAAAAATTAATAGGGACTAGAAAGGTAGTGTCATTCATGTATCTCTTCACAATACTTCTTGGAATTATCTATCTCTCATTCATTCTTCTTTGGAATATTGGAAAGAAGGTTGCAATAGCATCACCCTAAGCATTCATATCTCCAAGATCACTCATATAGTCTCCTTTCTCATGTCCAACGAGCTTTGCACTTGACCAATTGAACTTTCCAACCACAAGAACTTCCTTCAAAAAGTAGAAAAACAAACATATCACCAATGTGCCATACCTGAATACATGCTTCTTCTTCTTAATTTCCTTTAGGTCCTCCATCAATTGTTGTTGGAGCAACTCATAGAGGTCATAGTTAGCATTATTCTCAACCATTTCCTGCACCACATGAATTGTGGTGGCATCGATTGAATTATCTCTATATATCTTGTGTCCAATAACCATAGTTGTATATCTAATTATTGTGCTTCTAATAGGGTTTACTACAACACTCATTCTCTCCATTATGTCCTTGTTCTTAACGGATTCCCAAACTAGAACCTGTCTGGTGGACCATAAACCACTTATCTCTCTAACTATTTCCTTGGTAATCATACGTGGGCCATCAATCCACATGAATTGGTTGTGAATTTTGTTTAAGGCCATTCTGATGCACTTCTCTTCATAGATAAAGTTCAAAAACCATTTCCATACATCTAATTTCTTCTTAGTTATGACTTTGTACTCTGGCTTTAAATTATAATCATTTCCAAATACATCCACCCATAAGTTCATCAATTTTTTAGAGTGTTCGTCTATACTACCATGAATACATGCCCTAATATCTTTAGTAGGCAAAACCCCACAAGGTATGTGTGAAAATGTGCCTAAGGGATCATCTTTTGAGGCTTTGATGGAATATATTTTAAACTTAGGTTGCAGTTTCTATGAAATTTCTACAACTTTCGTTGTCGCCATTGCATTCAAATTACTTTCAAATGATAATTCCAAAAAAAATAGAGTATGCAAGGATTGCTAAATACCTTTTTCTTTGCTCGATGAAGTAGGGTTTTGATACTCTACAACTTGGAGATGATTTGAACTCTTCAAACTCACTTCTTTCTCCTCTACTCTCCTTTGAATTATTTTAATGAAATGAATTTTCCTTAGAAAATATGCCTTTAACTCTCTGATTTAAGTTGATCTTGCAATAAATGCTTCAAAAGTTAGTAACCCTAAAAACTATATGCACAGTCAACTTCTCAAGCTCCTAAATCTTTGCATCAACATATTTCTTTCTGCAATCTTCTTTAATAGATTAAGCATTCCATTCTTCATGACATATCTTTGTGTTGTAGCTCTAGCACCTCTTTTTTGGTGGGGGATATAAGATATCCATAAAATATCCCCCTACACCATAGCTCTGGGCTTAGTTACCGGAGGAAACATCAACACCGATGGTGGTACAAATTCTCCTATATCCGCATTCTCTTCTTTCTTTCTCCATATCCTTTCCATTTCCTTTTTTACTTCAACCGGATCAATATTTTTGATTGGTTCATTCTTCTTTACTGGATTATCCTTTCTTGTGTTTTTGCTTCTGCAAAATTTAGCAATATGTCTAGGCTTACTAAAATTGTTGCATATGACATTTCCTTGAGCATTATTCCTTCCATTCATTCTAGATCTACATTGATTATCTTTATGTTTGAATCCATAGCATGCATAATAATAACCATTGAAGGATTGAATCATTCTACCATTGTTATGTCCATTCATCATTTGACTTTTGCATTCATTTGCTTTATGTCCAAATCTTTTGCATGTAAAAGATTGACTAGTAAAGGATGGAACATTTTGATTCATTATTCTTCTACATTCCATTGTTCTATGTCCATATTTATTGTAAGAATAATAAAAACCATTGAAAGATGGGTACCTTTGAGAATTTGGTTGTCTAATAAGGGGTCTTCTAACATTGCTTCTTTGATTTTGGATCTTTCCATTATTCTTCTTGTCTTCATTCTTTTCTGGTTCATTGATCTTCTTTCCATTAGGTGTTTGATCTGCTTTTAAGATTTCTCCTTTTTCAAGTCCTAGATCACCTTTGTCTTTAGATGCTTTTTGACTTGAAATCAACTCATCAAGCATTGTGGAATTTTTTTGTCGTTATGACTTCTTGCCTTCTCCAAATTTGATTTTAGAATTGCCACTTCTTGTTCAAGCCTCGTGCATTCATTGGATTTTCTTTCCACCATTGTATTTAGGCATTCCTCATCTCTTTTATTTTCTTCCACTTGTAATTTTAGTTTGGAGAGATCTTCATTTTCTTGCTTTAATTGCTCATTGAACTCCTTATGCCTTTTTATGAACTTCTTGATCTACTCTCTCAATTTTATAATACACTCATTTGCCTCTTAAAAAATTTCCTTTAGATCTTTGTTTTCATCTTCAACTTTGTTAAGATCTTCAAGACCAATTTTTAGTTCTTCTTTCTCAATCATGCAATCTTCTTCTGTGTATTCAATAGTATGAATTTCTTCTAGAGGAATAGGAAACTTTCTATCAACCATGTGTTCAATCTCCAAGATCTTCCCAAAGTAGTCAAGCTCCTTCCAAGGATCCAAGCTCTGATACCAATTGTTGAACACCCAAAATACTAAGAGGGGTGGGGGTGAATCAGTATTACTTTAAACCATTTAGACATTAGCCATCCAATTACCAAAACAAATTCAACTGCAATAATGAATGAAAGCATGAAACATCCACAAAATCACATAACACATGAACACCAATATTTTCACGTGGAAAACCCAAAATGGGAAAAACCACGGTGAGGGTTAGCTCACATTATATTATATCCACATCAAGTGTAACATCAATTAAGTTAGTGTAATTGGATATAACACACAAAATTAAACCTATCGTACTTAACATATTGCATCCACATATCACACCTTAATTCAAAACTCAATTCACCTCAAGATAGGTTGGGATGGACCCAATATAGGTCTTGCATAAGATTGCAACACATTAATCCTTCAAACATGTTAGGTTGGCCCCAAATAAGACCTAAACACAAAAACCTTCATTTTTTTACCAAATTCACCACATGTGTGTATCAAAACTCGATCTCCTCTTGAATTCTCAATCAACTAACATCTAAAAGCTTATGTTCAACATCACAACACAAAATAATCATTTGTGAAGGAATGTGGAATCTCCCACACTGACACTCTATATAGAAACTAACTGCAATGTATAGAACTAAACTTTGTCATCCATATCTTCCTGAATACTTTACCAAACAACAAAGACTCTTGGATTTAGATGCACTTGATAATCACCAAACAACTGTTATAATTGCATAGTGATATCTCTATTTACGATGGACTACAAACCCAAAAACTAACGCATTGAACCATTGTACTAACAAATTTGATACTTAGGAATTTTCCTTTGTAGCTATACTTTTTGGACCAACTTATCCTGTACAAAATATCTTCAAAAACATTTCTAAATGATGTTGGAATGATCCAATACAATGTTGACATCAATGACAACACTGGATCATGCAAAATGTACATACCATGCTACATAGCATGCTCATGTTGCAGGACAACATCATCAATGACAAAATTCCAAAAATCTCCCCTTTAAAACATCATCAATGATAAAATTCCAACAAGCTTTAAATATGATACGGAGTTACATGAATAAATAATTAGAAATGGTTATGAAATGTGAATTTTCATAGGGAATTTCTTTTAAAATTTACAAAATATGGAAGCTTAGGAAGGGTATGTGACAATTAAAGGAAGATGTCAAAAATTCTAATGTTAGAAGATACCAATAGAGAAGGTTGAATGATAGTCCTAATCAAGGTTTAACCAAGGATAGTCATAAAAATAATGGAGGTTTACATCTATTATGATAGTAGAAGAAGATAACTATGATAACACTCAATCTAATTAAAATATTTACTAAAGCAAATAAATAAATATTCTATTGTAATTTTATATTTTAATGTGAAACTAAGAAATTAGTCTATAGGTTTGACTAATTTCTATCTTGTTTGTAATTCAACATATCTAGAAACCTTATAGGGATTATGATTATAAAAAAGGAATATATACTAGCACTTGCACTTAAAGGAGGTTCAAGGATTACGCCGATAGAAAACTATATGTATGTTAATATGTTAGAGAGTAGGTGTTTGTGCATGGGTACATATGGATGCCATGTGCTAAAAATTCTAGTTGTATATGGCTAGATTAAAGAATTGATAATAAGTGCTAAATAATGGAATGAAATAAACTTAGACAAATCTATATCTCGCAATGAAATGGGATCCCATTTTAAATTTCGGTTTGGGATCCTGAAGCAAAATGGGATCTCATTTTCTAAATAATGGGATCCCATTTTGTTTTGCCCAATTTCAAGTTTTTGGCTAAGTCTAAAACTTCCATGAGAAGTGGACTCATCTTCTTGCTTTTACCCATAGGCAAAATTAAGGATGTTCACAGTGTTTTACTATAGCAACAAGAATTTGAGTAAGGTTAAAACCATGTTCAATCACTAATTCAACATATTATTCATGCTATATATATATATATAAACCTGTATATGTATATTCAAAACATATCAAATCGAGCATATCAAAATCGATTTGTTATACACATGTACTTATATCATAACTAATAATATAGGTCTCAAATTTTAACACTACCGATCACAGACCATGGCACAGTAAAAAAAAGGAAAGTAGGTAATTTTTAATGGCAGAGACACCCAACTACAATACTCATAATGGAAGTATAATCATTTTCCTATAATATATCAAGCATACAAGCATGCAAATAGAGAGTGTAGAACAGATGCAAGAATTTAACTAGCATTCACTTTGTTTTACCATACTGATTTATCTATATCAAGGAAAGATATGGCACTTAACATACCTGACGTCCTTTAATAAAATAAAAAATAATGACTGGTTTTTCCTCTATATCAAACTCCCTACCTTTAAAATTACTTCCTCTAGCCACACCAATGCTAATAGTCTCCTCGGTCGCTACTAAATTATTCCCAAAATCATGTGTTTTTTACCTTTCTAATTTTCTTTTTTATAATATTTTTTATTTCCTTTGTGCGATCCAAAGACTCCAGTTTCCTATTTTTAGAACTGGCAATTTTACTTATTGCATGATGTAACATGCAATTCTTTTTATTTAACTTTTTAATTTTTAGTTTAAACTTATTTAATTAAATTTATTTCTTCTTTTAATAAATTTAATGCATTTTAAAAACTATTTATATATTTTATTAATAAGCTTTTATATATTTATTTAATTATATATAAAAATAATAATATTTATTATATTATCATTAAAACATATAAGAGGGGTAAATACTTTTGACTCGAAGCTACGAACCGGTGAGGTCATAAACAAGCCTGAACCTCACCCCCAATATAAATTCTCAATTATTACACCCCGATGGGGTTCGAACCTTGATGGAAAAAATAACAACACAACTTAAGCATCACACCATGCCACTATTGGCTATTAATATATAAATATAATTTATGCAATTTATAAAAAATAAGATCTTTTATTTTTCCAACTAGATAATTTAATTTTCAAAAATAAAATATCATAGGACATATTTTTATTTTCCCATTTTAATGTTTAATTTCATAAACATAATAACCATAATACATAATTATTAATTTAAATCATAACACACAAAAGCAATGATGTAACCAAGATAACATAGTGAAATCATATCGTACATAATACAAATATGAATGCAACTATGTGTGTGTACATGCATCAAGTTTTCATCCTACTAATAATTTATCAAGTGACTAGGATACCTCCACCTCAACCATGTTCTCACCTTTGACATGTTCCTGCACTCATTCACACTCATATTTACATCAATAGGTTAGTCCATAAAACCATAGCCGAAGCACATGCACATAATATCTTATCTCCATTTCAATTTCAATTTCAAGCATTTAAAATAACATCTAATTTAATACACATTTATCCATAATCAAACACTCATAAGGTAAATAACCAATAGTCTCAACCATTTCTATTTATTCACTAATTAAGTTTTTGCAAGCAAAAATGAGATGTGACATCGTTCCCCACTAGGAAGAGACATTGTCCCAATGTCTTATTAGACACACACTGAAATAATAAGAGTAGCACACCAATGTAACAAAGTATCTCTCTATATAAACAAAGCATCTCAAAACTAAGTAGTCAAAATGAGGAAAAAGAGCAGTCTATATCCTCTGCATTCTCCCATGTGGCACTATCCTCAGAATATTGGTCCCACTAGACCTTATATTTCACAATCTCTTTATTGTGCAACTTAATGTTGCATCATCCCAAAATTCGAGTGGGCTCCACCAACACCACTCTTGGAACATGTACCTATAAATCATGTCAATCAAGTATTGGGTAGCGTCAGGATGATACATATTAAACATAGACACATGAAACACATTATGGATTCGAACGAAATCAGGTGGTAGAGCAATTCTATAAGCAACTAGGTTTATCACTTCCAACATATCAAATGGACCCACAAATATAGGAACAAGTTTAGATGGTTTTCCAATGATATGGAGATTTACGAGGCTTGACCCTCAAAAAGACTTTATCCCCTCTTGAAAACTATCTAAAATTCCTATTCTTATCTACATAACTCTTATGCATGTCTGTTGCCTGCTTCAATCTCTCCTTGGTCAATCTAATTTGATCATCCATATCTCTAAGCATATTTGGACCAATCACAATTATATCTTCCACCTTATCCCAATTGATAGATGTGTGGCACTTTCATCCATAAAGAGCTTCAAATGTTGGCATCCCCAAAGATGCATGCTAGGAGTTGTTATATGCAAACTCCTATTGATTATTTTTATTGATGTCATTCATTGGTTTGACATTCCTACCTTTGGCTGATTTGGCAGTGGTGTTACCGGCATAATATTTTGGTCCAGCCCTATTCGGTATAGTGTGGGATATCTTTTTGCATCTATGCCGACATCTTCAACATCTTGTGTAGCGTGTTCACCCGACTCTATTTCTAATGCAAGCCAACTAAGTGGATATGCAGATCTGGTATATATATATATATATATATATGAAGTGACATAAACAAATAAATGTAATGATATGATATGATATGTGATAGCAATCTATTGATGTATAGTGTGAAGTGATATAGTGTAGTGTTCATACAAAATAACTTTGTGCTTCAGCAAGAATTGTATTCATGCATTTGTAGATGCAATTATAGAAGTTCAATTTTGTAATACCTACTTTGGCTGTAAGTCGTCTCTTAGCTGCAATAGCTAGATTTTGTATTTTGGGCAGTGAGCCCATCGACAGTGAACCAACCGGTAATGAGGCAATAGGCAGTGAGCCAACCCAACAGTGAGACACCTTTGTATTATGTAACTAGTTAGTTAATACTTGAGAGTTAATCCTCTCTGTGGTTTTTCCCTTCTTGGGTTTCCACGTAAAAATCTCAGTGTTATGTGGCGCTATGTTATTTTGGTTTTGTTTAGTAATTTTAATTATGTTATGTGGACAACTATTTAAAGGTTTTAACGTTTTTAAATGAATATTGATTCAACCCTCCCCTCTCAGTATTCTGGATGTTCAACAATTGGTATTAGAGCCAGATCCTTTAGAAGAGTCTAAATGCTCAAAAGAGATCTAGAAGGTTGAACATATAGAACAGAAAGAATTCATGTCCATCCTTGAAGAACTTGAAACTATTGAAGATGAAAATAAGGCTCTCTCAGAAAATTTTCAAATGGAAAATGACTGCATCAGTAAACTGAAAGATCAAATCCAGAAATTCAAGCTAAGTCATAAGGAAGTCAGTAATGAATTCAAGTTAGCAAATATTACTATTCTTGACTTGAAAGCTAAGAGTGAAGAAGACAAAAGGAACAAGGAACATCTGAATAATGTAATCAAAGGAAAATATGATGAATGCAAGAAGTTGGAACAAGAAGTTGCATCTCTCAAATCATATTTAGAAGAATCAAAGAAGCAAGAGGTCAAATACAAAGCAAGTTCAAAAAAGCTTGATGAAATATTAGCAGCCCAAAGATCACTAGCAAACAAGGAAGGCTTAGGCTATGAAATTGGCAAATGCTCACACAATAAACCTGATGAAAAGAAAGCACTTGAGTTGGTAAAAGAAGCTAAAATTGAATCTAGAAAAAAGAACAAAGGAAAGTCTTTGGCAAAGCAACGGGGAGGTAGAAAACCCTTCTCTTTTAATGGTCATTATTTTAATTGTACTAAATTGGGTCATAAAGCATTAAATTGTAGGACTAATATGACTCAAAAAGATAGATCTTATTCCGGTAGAAGCTACAATTGTAATGGTTATGGTCACTAAGCCAGTCAAAGTTGGAAACCAAATAGAAACAATTATTTCAATGGTTACTGCTATACGTGTTATGCATATGGACATTAGGTTGAATAGTGTTGGTCAGTACAAAAGAAGAAAACCAACAAGTGTTATAATTGCAAAAAAATTGGACACACTACAAGATTCTACAAAACTGATGCAGTCGAGCCAACCAAACCAAAGAAGAAAATCAATAAGGCAGAAGTTAAGGCTGAAATGAAGAAGATCTAGAGAAAGAAAGAAGATAATGGATCCAACTCTGGTGTAGACATCTACTCCAGTAATTAGCCGCTCTCCAGCTATTGCCTAGGGGAGGAAAGTTCAACGACCGCCTCTTCCTCCTTCAAGAGAAAAGAGATTGAAAGCATATCTGGTCTACTCGATCAAGAAGTCACTAGTAGAAAAAAATTGTGAACAATAAACTTGTAGACATCCGGTAAAGTAACATCCATCTGATGAATAGGGAATCGTGAAAGGAGTTATGTTGCATTTAATGCAAAAGGTGCATTTATTATGAAATTAGCATAAAAGTAAAACTTGCAAGTCACTTTTGATCACCCAAGTGAAAAGGTTGCAAGGAGCTAAGGAGAAGAAAGAAGCCAACTGCATCCTAGGGTTTGCGAATCTACAAGAGGTATATTTCTCAAGTTTTTGCAATTTCTCTGCACTTACAGTTATGGCTACTCCCACTCTAGTCAATGTGTCATCTCAGCCTCATCCCGAATTCAAGAAATATCAAAATATATCAATTGAAAATGATATGGTTGGTTGTTTATAAAAAATATCACATAGAGTCATTCCTACAAAAGATGTTAGGGCTTACATTCACTTGAAGCTTGAAGAGTTCAATCACACCAATTTACTTGATTTATGGATAATTGAAATCGATGGTGATGACTTCAATGTCAAACCTGAATACAAGGCTCTGGTGGAAAAGAAACTGCATATATGGAATGATTTTCCACATTTCTTTTTTAAAGATAAATGGGTACGAATGACTATGAGAAGGTTCCTATGGTTAGATAAATCCCATATGTTTAGCAAAGAAGTAATGAAGGTTGTTATTGGGTTGAATGACATCAACATTCTTTCATTACCAAAGGCAGTCAAAAATAAGGAAGTTGAAAACCTAACTCAGGTTGTTTTCGACGGTAGGTCTCTGGTGATTCATATAGTTACAAGTACAGCTATGAGGTATGCTACCAAGGTCATTGGAAACAAAATCTACTATACCAGCAAAGATAACTCCATCTTTGCTACTACTGTCTACACTGCATATGATATGGTGGTTAATGGAGTGGACTACGACTTATGTGAGCTCATCAGAGAGAAATTTTTTGAGAATCTAAATTAGTGCAAACGAAGTAAGAAGAAAGTCACATTCGAGTATGGAACCCTTGTACTCTACTTTCCATTCGACTTCATGTGTGAAATTCCTAGTCTTGGTCTGGTAGTTTGGTCATCTGAAAAACTAGTTGCTCACCAAATTACTGAGCAAATTAGGAGGTATGCTAATACTACTTCATAAGAAATGGAATTCACTTCATCTTTCTATTTACTATAGTATAAGATGCACAATTGGGATAGAATCCATGAGTCTGTAGTCACCAAATATAAGGATGATATCACATTCATAGTCACCGTTGAAAAATATGTAATGGAAGTTGTTTTACTGAGAACTCAGTGGATACCTGAATTGGGGTATAAAGTATCAAAATAATATGTTGCATGGCTTGCAAAATTTCTATTAGAAAGTTTGGTAGATGCCTCTCGGAAGAGGTTTGG
>VDFB02256132.1:110114072-110303422 GCA_007258455.2 Sequoia sempervirens | reverse complement strand
GAGAGGTGGCTAGAGGATGATACGGAGATGCCTTATTTGTGCCAGTCCATGTATCTGATTGGTTAGACTCATTTCATTATTAAGATATTCTTGCTACTGAGGGTACTGAGGTAGTATGGCAGGATTCAGGGTATGCCCCAGGGCATGGCCCATTATGTGTGGCGACGGGTGGATGCTACAGAATGGGGACCTATGTTGTCATATGATGCAGTCATGCAACACTTCTAGGGATTATAGGCCATCATTTGGGATGTGTATCTAGAGATCATCGATACTATGATATCAGAGGAGGATGCTCAGTACGTGTTCCTACATCCATTCCCATGGATCACCATCCTAGATGAGCCAAAACCATTACTAGAGGAGGAGGAGAGGCCAGTAAGTCATGGGCGTAGGTGACAAAGAGGTGGAGGAGATGAGGAGGAGGAGGAAGATAACAATGATGACGGGGATGGAGATGGAGGTGGCAAGGATGATGATGGGGGTGATGGGGGAGGAGATGACGGTGGAGGAGGGCCAGGTCTTGATGTTGGAGAGTTGAGTGCCTCACAAGAGGCAGCATGTGGAGATTCAACTACCCTCACTGCAACAACAGACAGATTGTTGCACTAAAAGTATAGGTGCAGACACTATAGGGTTAGCTTGAACAGGTTTAGGCTTTACTAGCGCAGGCCCAAGGGTAGATTATAGTATTGACAACAAAGAGGGATGCTTCCAGATAGCAGGTACAATAGGTACAGGCTTAGCTTGCACAAGTCCAGGCCTAGGTTCAAGTACAGGGACAAATGCAGGGGCAGATTTCTAAACTGACTACTGAGAGGGATACTCTGAGATGACGGGTTGATCAAGGTGAGGGCACCATTGAGAGGCTGCAACGATTACTGGTGCATCATATTATTTCAGAGAGATCCGGCGTATCGCATAGAAGGCAGAGTTTTACTGAGTGAGATATCATGATGCGGTTCCTCCCGAGCGGCGGGAGAGTTATGCCTAGTCCTGATCCAGTAGATCCTAGTCTCAGACCACTAGTAAAGGTGTTACACAGACACTTCTTAGAGATTGGAGAGATCCTAGTGCAAGTCGGTTAGGTGGAGGAGGTACTGGTCCCGTGATGCCAACATCGTTTGGGGGAGCATGACATAGCTTTGATTTATGATTTTTTGATGTATCTTGGACAGGTATACACTGATGTATTTGAGACATTGATGATGTACCTCTTGATTTGAGACATTTGTGATACATTTCTATTTTTGATATGTATCTCTTTATACCTTCTGATAACCTTGTACATTTGACATTATGATTTTGAGGTTATATGATATGTGGCGATGATTATGATCTATGTGTCTATATGATTTATGTGATGATGATCATGATGATTATGATGGATGCATTTGATTTGTATGTTATGATGCTATGTGGTGTTCTATATGATGATGATATGATATACTATGAATGCAAATGATGATGCAGCTGATGTGTTATGATTCTATGATGCTTTATGAATGATTTCTATATGATGCATGTGATGGATCCTATTATGCCAATGAAATGTGATGCATTTTATGTTTTTGTTCTTTTCTAATGCAAATAAATGATGCAATGAATGGATGGATGTATGATTATATGATGGTGCATAGTTCTATGTGTTTATGATGTTTATATGATGATGATCATGATTATTATGCAATGATGATGCTTATGTGATGGTTTATGTGATGTATGCAATGATGATATGATAATGCATGGTTGATGATTTGATATGCTTTATGGATGATGGATTTTATTACACAAATGATGTATGATATTCCATGTGATGATTATGTTGATCCAACTAGTTCTTTATTAGTCTTGTACTTGAGTAATAACAAATTCATCTTCACTAATAGTTTTAGATGTTCATAACAATGGCATTATATCCTTGTTGATCAATCATGTTTTTCAACAAATTTTTCTTGTTGGAAATATTACTCTACTAGACATGTCTTTCAATCATCTTATGTGAATCCAAGATCCATTTTATTAAAGGAATAAATGATTTCAGTGATGCATCAAGTTCAATTATAGATGCATCAAGTTCAATTATGCCCCTATTAAAATAGAGATGTTTTTCTTCTTACTCTGTTGGATATGTCTTTCAATCTTCTTAATGGACCAATTTCTTAATCCATTAATAATTGATGAAATGATTTGGATCATGCAAGTGAGATGCAATGCACTTCTTTTTGTGTTTATTGATGCAAGTATTATGATGTAATGCATGGATGGATGAATGATGTGATCATGTGCATATGCTATGGTAATGCTTTCTAATGTATGCAAATTATGATGCAACTAATGTGCAACTATATGAAAATGATGTGTTTTTGGTAATGTCAAATGTACTCAATCCATTAATGTGAGAGATAACAACATTGTGAAATTTGTTGTAGCTTTCAAAATCCCATAGTTATAGATGCAGACTAACATAGATGCAATCTAACTTAACCATGCAGATCTAATATGCAAATGTTGTCATTGTAACAACCGATTTTTTGTGCTTTTTATCATCATTGAGCCTTATGTTGAAAGTGAGTACAAGCATCGATAGCATAATTTAGACCATGATGACCTAAGTACTACTTTTATGATGTTTGATATTGCAAGTTAACACAAGAATCTAGGTATAATTAAATTGAGATCACCTAAGCATTACGTGCGTAAACAGACAAGAGTTAACCGTTTTCCTATGCAAATTCAGAATGTCATTAGTAATACTTTATAGAGCATGTCTCACAACAATTTGCATAGTAATAGTGATCAACTCACAGACAACAAACAAAGAAAAATCATACTTCTTCTTGGCTACTCTAGTTCAATACATCATCGATTTGCTCCAGAGATATGACAAAAAAAATAAAATTACAACAATTTAACAAACATGCTTGGCATGATAAAGCCATGATTTAGAAGGAACACCATCCCTTTAAATTTTGATTTGATTTGATTGATTTGGTTGTTTGATGTTTGATATGGATGGCTGATGTGTTCATGATGGTGATTGATGTTCAATGTTGGGTTGCACTATGATCATTGTGTTTGTTGTGTTGTTTGACTATTGTTTTTCTGTTGGTTTAAGCTCAAAGTTTATTTTCCCCCAGTGAGTTCCGGATTTTTCCCCCAGTCTAGGGTGAGACATGACCGCGATGCCATGATATGTACATGAAGCTTTCTGATGATAGGTAGATTGATGACGAAAGTGAATGGCGAAAGAGAATGGTCGACATGCTCAAATAGATGGAAAAAATAACTTATCACAAATAGCTCCTGTTTGCCAGGTTTTCACTAATTTTTATTGCACTTTTTCAGATTTTTTTTTTTCAAATTTTCACTTTTTTTTTTTTTTGTATTTTTCTCTTTTTTGTTGTTACCAAGACACCTGTTTTCTAGGTTTTCATCAAGGTAACCATTTTTTAGGACATTTTCTGATGCTTTTGTATTTTTTTAGAACTTTTTCGAATGCACTAGATGATTTAGGTGTAGAATTTCTTGAGATGTAGGTTGTTGAGGGGTTCATCAAAAAAATCCCCTTCAATTATAGATAGACGATATGCTCCTGATCTAAATATTGATACAACAACAAAGGGACCTAGCCAGTTTGGTTCAAATTTCCCCTTCTTCTCTCGATCCTGTTGATTGCAGGGATTTTCTTTCAAGACCAAGTCACCCACCTGAAATGTTCTAGGCTTTAATATGTGATTGTAGCTTCTAGACATCCTCTACTTATAGAATTTTAGGTGATCAACTGCTTGCTGACTATGCTCATCTAATAGTTCCAACTCTTGTAATCGGGATACTCTATAATCCTCATCCGATATGATCCCTTTTAGTGACACCTAGAGTGATGACAGTTCAACCTCAATAGGTAGAATGGCCTCTGATCAATAGACTAGAGCATAAGGGGGTAGCTCCTATCGAGGTGCGGATACTAGTTCTATAAGCCCATAAAGCAGGGTTCAGTTGAATGTGCCAATCATGTCCAGCCTTGTTGACGGTTTTCTTCAAAAAAATTAGGATAGTCTTGTTTAAGGCCTTTACTTGGCCATTTCCTTGGGGATAGTATGGTGTAGAAAACAGATGTTGTATATGGAGCCTCTCACAGAGTTCTTGGACATCCTGATTCTTGAAGGGTCTGCCATTGTCCATGATAATGGATTGAGGAATGTCATACTGACATATGATATAATTTAGGATGAATGATGAAATTTGTTTTCCTATGATGGTGGTTAGGGGAACAACTTCAATCCACTTCATAAAGTACTCTATGGCTGTGATGATAAACTTTTTTCCATTAGAAGATGACAGATGTATCTTGCCTACGAGGTCTAATCCCCACTAACAGAAAGGCCATGTTGATGTGAAAGGTTGCAACTCTTGTGCTAGTGCATGTATCAGATTTTTGTGGATTTGACATTTTGGGCACTTTTTGACATATTGAAATGACTCCTCCATATTTGGCTAGTAATACCCCAAATGCAAGAGTTTCTTAGCTAAAGTTAAGCCACTTGAATGTGTGCCACAGATACTATCATGAACCTCACATAAAGCGGTTTCAACTTTGTTACGTTCAAGAAACTGAAGAAGAGTACCATCAAGACCTTGTTAGTAAAGTACATCATCTATTAAGTTATGGCGAGCTGCTTGTCGAATAAGGTTTCGTTTCTGATTTTGGGATAAATTGGGTGGGAGGGTATTGTATTTTAGATACGTGTAGATTTTCTCATAGGTTGAAACATCAGCCTTGGTTAAATGGTATATGACTTGGGATTCTGGGTTGTCATAGGATGGGTTGAACAGTTGTTCAACCATGAACTCATAACGGGCTCATTTTTAGGTATTTGCAAGAGAGAGGCAATGGTAGCCATGGCATCAACAAATTTGTTGTCACCTCTAGGAATATGCTCAAATTTTATGTCCACAAAGTACTTTTTGAAGTCATCAACCATTTATATGGCATCAATTTTCCATCTTTTGTTTGGTAGTCATTATTCACCTTGTTAATGACTAGTTGTGAATCACCATAGACATGTAACTCTGTGATCTTCCACTCAACTGCTACTTTGATTCCAATGATCAATGCTTTGTATTCAACTGTGTTGTTGGTAGAAGGAAACATTAACCTGTATGACCTTGGAATGGTGTGCCCTTGGGGTGTGATAAACAAGATTCCTACTCCTAATCCATGTTGTGTGTAAGAGCCATCAAAATATAATATCCATTGTCGTGTTGACACTGTTAGGACATCAACATCTGGAAATTCAATGTTCATGGGGTGACCATCTGGCAATGGTGCTTCAAATAATTTATTAGCATTTGCTTGGCCCTTGATTTCTTTCCTGTCCACATATTGGATATCAAACTCACTTAGTATCTTACCCATTTGGCTAGTCTTCCCATCAAGGCAACTTTGCTGAGTAGGTACTTCAATGGATCAATTTTAGCTATGAGTTTTATGGTGTGAGTCAACATGTAATGTCACAGGTTCTGGGTATAAAATACTACCGCCAAATAAGCTTTCTCAATAAGGGTGTAGTTGATCTCGTAACTGTTCAAGGTTCTACTAATGTAATAAATTGCCCTCTCTTTTCTTGTTGAGTCTTCCTGTGTCAGTAGAGCACCCAAAGATATTTCATTTGTCGCAATGTAAAGAACTAATGGTTTTCCTTCAGCTGGTGACACTAGTATGGGAGGCGACATCAGATATTGTTTGAGTTGATTGAAAGTGGTTTTACATTTCTCATCCCATTTGAAAGTGACATTCTTGTGGAGTGAGTGATTGAAGGGATGATTTTTATCAACTAATTATGTGATGAACCTCCGGATAGATTAAAATCTTCCTTGCAAAGATCTAAGCTAGGGAGGCATCTCCATGATGGCTTTAACTTTTGTAGGATCCACCTCAATACCTTTGGTTGACACAATGTATCCCAAGAGCTTAGTTGATGTCACGCTAAACACACATTTCTTGGGATTTAGTCTCACGTTGAACTTCTCCAATTTGGTGAAGATTTTGTCTAAAATTTCTAGGTATCCTTCTATGGCATATGATTTTTCTAATAGATCATCTACATAGTCTTCCATAAAAGTGTGCATCATGCCATAGAAGATGGTGGTCATCGCTCTCTGATATGTGGCTACAATATATTTCAACCCAAAAGGTATTACGTTCCAACAAAAAGTACCCCAAGGACATGTGAAGGTTGTCTTATCTTGATCTTCAAGCACTATCTTTATTTGATTGTAACTTGAAAAGCCATCCATAAGTGAGCATTTCATGTTCAGCTGTCAAGTCTATGATGATGCCAATGTTAGGTAGAGGAAAATTATCCTTTGGGAAATCCCTGTTAAGATCCCTAAAGTCTGTACATATCCTGATGCTTTTGTCTAGTTTTGAAACTGGCACAATATTTGATATCCACTCAGCATATTCAATAGGTTTGATAAATCCCACATTCAATAGCTTCTTTAATTCGGCTTTTACCAAGAGGACGATATGAGGGTGCATTTTTCTCAACTTTTGCTTTACTGGTTTTACACCAGGTGGTAGTGATAAATGATGCATGATGAGTTCTAGATCTATGCCTGACATGTCAGCATAAGACCAAGCAAAGTTGACTTGCCTTTCCTTAAAGAACTTAGTAAAGCTAGGTTTTTCCTCTTCTATCATGGATGATGCGAGGTGCAGGGTCTTCACTGTTTCATATATGTCAACGTTGATAGACTATGTAGGTTCAATCAACACTGAAGATCTCTCCTGATAGTGTTTGGGGAGAGTGTCAAATCTTCCATCTCTCAGTGCCTCAAAGAAGTTTTCACCTTGAGATACACTCATTTTTTTTACTTTATCTAAATCTAATAGTGCCATTAAATGGTTTTCACCATTAGATCTAATTTTGATATTCATTTTGCAGCTGGAAGATTTGGCACTCCCCTTGTCTGAAGCTCTGTTATGAGATTCAATGATGGAACATGTTTTGGGATCGTCAGAGCAAAGGAAGTTTACGATGGTGTCATCATTTGAAAAGACAGGTATGTCAAGCAGCTCATTTTGGTCCTAGTCAATCAGCTCAGGGTGTATCAATGGCAAAGAATCGTCGGATTGGATAAGGTCAAAAGGGGTGAGTGTCATAATGGCCACATTGTCAGAATGTCCAATGGAAATATCGAGGTCTATGATGTTACTCTCTTCTGAAGTATCTATCTCGCTCAAAGAATGATCATCTTCACTTGAGTCGTCGATATTCTGTGTTCCAATTTCAAGTGGTCTAAAACCTGAGCTCTATCCCTCCATACGTGTTGGTGTATACTTTTGTATCACGTCAATTTCTTTATCATGGAAAGACTCTTCAGAGTGGGAATCCCATTCATATTCATTGGAGTCTGTTTCAGAACTATCTCTCAATTGAAGGATTATCTTGACAACTTGCTGTCTGGTTTCTTCTTTTGCTTCTTTCTTGTACCCTAGTCCTATTTTGTCCTTTGAATTCATTGTGATGGCTTGTATTGGTTCTATGATGCCTTCTTTTCTTTTACCAACAACACCTTTTCCCTCATATCCCATCTTTTCCAGGATTGTCTTGCCTTTTCCATATTGTTCTGTTTGTACATTTGAGGTTGATGCTTGTTATTGTTCTTCATCTTTGTATAACCAGTTTAAAGCCTTCTTGTCCTCTAATTCATCCACTAAGGTGCCTGCTTTTACAAATCTTCCTTCAAAGATTGTGGTTGGTTGTGATGATTGTTGTTTTGATGTTGATGGTTGTCCATATGACTTAGGAGAAGATGCAAGTTGTGATAAACATAATGATTGCTCAAATGAATATTCCCCCATGTATTTGTCTTTTAGTTGGATCTTTTCAACCTATTTTGATAAGGCATTGAGTTGTCCTTCCTGATTTTGTGTAATAGAATTACCAACACCTTTTTCTTTTGAATGGTCATTCTTCTCAACCCACTTTGACAAGAAATTTAGTTGTCACTCATTGTTTGATGAGCTAGGAGTTGGAGATTCCCTGTTATGTGGTACAAAAGTGTCTTGTGTTGTTTTGAGGGTGTGGCAGTACTAGGGGTTGTTGGAATGAGCTGAGATAGTGATTTATTGCCCATTGAAAGGGAACTTCAAACATTGATGATATGTTGATGGTACTGCTAGCATCTCATGAATCCAAGGATGTCCCAGGAGTATGTTGTATGTCAACTCTTTGTTTGATACTTGGCAGATTATTTCTTTCACAGTCGGTCCCACTTGAATTGGTAAGACAATTAGTCCTTGGGAGGATCTCTCCTCGTCATCATAGGATTTGATTGTAATTTTTCTTCTAGCATCGGTGGCATTTTCAAAATATCCTAGTGCACAGACAAGTTTTAGACTACAGATATTTAGTCCAGCTCCACCATCTATTAGAACACATTTGACACAATGTTTTTGGATTAAGACCTTAATGTGGAGGGAAAAATTATGTGGATGGTTGATGGATACGTCATCATGTTCTAAAAATGATAATCAATGCGGTGCGGTCAAGTGTCCCACCATAGCTTGGAATTGGCAAACCTCTAAGTTGTTTGGTACCATGGTGGCGACTAGAGCTTGTTCTAGGATTTCTTTGTGTGCTGGTGAAATCCTGAGAAGCTCTAATATGGATATTTGAGTGGGTATCTTCTGCAACTGATCAACTATGTTATATTGTGTTGTAGGGATAACAATTGCTTTGGACGTGGAAGGGGTAGCTCCTTTCAATGCTACCTTGTCTTGTCCTCTTGTGATTGCATTGATTGGTGAATTTTTTTGTTCTTCTTTGATTTTGATAACATTAATTTGATTGTCACTTGTAGGGAGGTTTGTGATCAAATTGATTGGCACAAGGTTATTGATTTGATGTGATTGGATGTTGATGAGTTTTAGTTGCACTAATGTTTTGTTCATGTTTAATGGTGTTGTCATCAACCATCTCAATATGAAGAATGGTGGTGTCATAAGCGTAGTTTACGTTTTTGCATTTGGTGTTCAATGAAGAGTATTCCCCTTTTTCATAATTTGGTAGAGGGTTTTTGAATGCTACATGATCATTGTTTGTTTGGGGTCCTTCTACGAATATTGTCTAGTTGTCAATCAAGTCTTGTATCAAATTTTTTAACTGCATGCAATCATTGGTTTTGTCATTTGTTTCTATGGAAGTCACAAAAATGAGCATCACTCCACCATGAAGGTTTAACTTGTGGTTCCCAATTTCTTGGTTCTGGTAATGTTATAACTTTTGTTGGGAGAAGCTCCTTCAATGTAGATTCTAATGATTGTCCTAAAGGTGTGAACCTTCTTTGGTTTGATGATGTTCGATATGATGGTGTTCGAGATTCAACATTACCTTTATTGTTGTTTTGATGGAAATTTTGGTTGTTGTTTTGGTTGTTGGGTGGATTGTTGTTCTGATTGGTTTTGGTGGAAGCTAATATTAAGTTGAATACTAGTTTAGCATTTTGTGTTTTAGCTAAAGCACCATTGTTACCAGTATTCTTGTTGTGTTGCCAAAACTTTGGTTTATCGTTGTTGTTGTAATTGTTGGAGGAGTTTGATGAGTTATTTTCATTGTAAAGTTTTATAACTCCTCTCTTGATCAAAGCTTCTTCGATTTTAATCCCATTTTCAATCAATTTCTCGAAGGTAGGTGGACATTGTAATTCCAATCTATAACTCATTTCATCATTTAGATTGTCAATAAAAATTTCCATCTCTCCTTTTCCGGTCTGGGATGAGAATATCTTGCAAACATTCTTCTCCATCTTTGCAAAAATAAAAGGAATGATTCACCCTTCTGTTTTTTGGTATTGCAAAGGTCTTTCATTGTGATTTCATGTTGAATATTGTAAGAGTATTGAGTTATGAATTTGTTTAACAACTCTTCAAAAGTTTTTATTGGTGGTGCAAGTTTGGAAAACCATTCAAGGCATTGTCCACCTAAGCTGTGTGGGAATAATCTCATCATTTTCCTCATGTGCGAACTCAAGGCTCATGGTTCTAAATTCCCTCACATGATCAATTGGATATGTTTTCCCATTGCATTTGTCATACTTTGGGAATTCACAATGTTTAGTAAAATGAATCACGCTAACATTCTGATCGAAAGGATATGGAAAAATGTCTTGTAGCAAGTATCATTTTTAGGTTCCGCTTTGCATGTCAAGTATTTGTTGTTGGAGGTTCTTCATTTGATGAGTCAAGGCAACCACTTGTTCTGAATCATTTTCTGGATTTTTGGAAGGTGCTTTCAATTGGTTAACATCAAAGTCATCAAGCAATTTGACACCTTGTTTAGCCAGTATTAGGAGATATTTTTCCCTGTTTCGTTCAAAAATATTTTCTAAGCATTTGTGGAAATTTGGATCTTGTTCAACATGTTGTATGTCTTCCTCGGTTATTTATTCACTATTAGTGTTTGCTCCATGGAAAGGATTTTCTTTAGGTTCAACCATGTTGTTTTGAGTTTCAATGTTTTGGGTTTCAATGTTTTGAGTTTCAATGTTTTGAGTTTTGATGTTTTGGGTTTCAAGTTCTTTTTCCTTGAGTTTCTACTTTTGTAATCTTGTTTGAACGGGCATGCAATTGTTATACTTTTAACTAAACTTTGATCTTTGTTTTGGAAGAGTTCCAAGGATAAAAACTAAGTCAAATAGAATGACAAATTCTATCGATGAGACTAAGTTTAATTTGATTATACAACTTTTTTTTGTGATGAAGGATGATAGATCCTGATGATGAAACTAGGCTTAATAATCAAGGATATGATGAGTTTTGATGATTTAAGCACTTTGAGATGTTTAGATCTAGGTTTAATTTGGAGAATTCCACTTGTAGAGGTTAGTTTTAACAAGTTTAGACTTTGTAGTACCCGAGGAATGATTTTGGGCTAAAAAAGATTCTAAATTTTGGTTCATACTGTGAAACAGGCGACAAATTCAACTCTTAGTTTTTGCATTTAATGGATGTGTTAAAATAGAGCTTGAATGCGCTAAAATATTGCATAGATGTGCTAAAACAGAGAGTGAATGTGCTAGAAGATTGCACAAATGCCCTATAAGATTTCCTAAACTCGCTAAAACAGAGGGTCAATGCGCTAAAATATGCATTGTATGTGCTATAACATAGGGTAAATACATTGGAATATTACATTGTAGATGCACTTTAAAACTTCCTGGATGTGCTAAAATAGAGAATGAATGTGCTGAAAGACTGCACTGATGTGCTATAAAACTGACTGGATGCACTGGCGGATACAGTGTATGCACTATAACATTAGATGGATGTGCCAAAGAAGGGTGTAAATGCGCCAGAATAAGCAATGGATGCGCTTAATTGGGAAAATTTCACAGTTTCTTGCAAGTTTTGTTTGATTTTTTTTCTGATTTTCCAGTCAAAGAATTGGTTGTTTCAAAGGATGTTTTTTGAATTAAGGTTTTCACTTCCAGTGTGTGATGTTTTGTTTGAAATTTGTTGTAAAACACACCAAACATGTACAACTTAAAGTTGTGTAGGATAATATATACTGGATTCCCACTTGGATTTTACTCCAGCTATGCTTGCTTTTAGCGGATGATTAGAAGCTTGACCCCATTGGCTCCCCTCCACGACACTCACTTCTCGAGGCAGCCAAGGTTCAATACCCATGAATCTCCCATGGCATACTTATCATCTCTACTAAAAGACCCAAAAATGTGGGATGACTTCAAAGGTTAGACCTTCTACACCAGTAAATAGAATAAAGATTTTGGCTTGCTATAACAAAGGGTTGTAGAATAGGCATTTTGTTTGTGGGGGATCATCCATTCGGCAAGAGACCATTGCTTCCCTTCTTGTCAAAACAATCCTCATGATACTTGAGCTTTCCTCAAGTACCCACATTTATATCTTGGTTGGAAGTCGCTTAGCTTTAGCGTGTTACCAGTTGAGTCATTCCCTTGGGTGATTAATTTTTCCCACAAGGTAGGCCCTCTATGGAAAAAATAAAATAAATATGAATGGGCTGGCTTTTTGGTCACCCAGTTAAGGGCAGAGCATATGCCTACCCTTCATCAAGCACAAAAAACATGGTGTTCTTTAACCTTTTAATTAAGCTAGATGCCTATCTTAATCAAAAGAAAAGCATTCAAATAACTCCAGCCCCTGCATAAATCATTAGTAATTGCATAATTTTGTCTTTGACCGATGTATCACCCACTTGCAAGTAAAAAATGACAATTAATTCTCTGGATTTTAAGATTTTGCAAATTTTAAAAAATGCGCTAAAAAAACCATCCAATGCGCTAAAACAACTACTCGATGCACTAAAATAACTCATGTATGCGCTACAAGAACTAATGAATGTGCTAAAAGAACTAATGGATATGCTAAATTATTGACTTAAAGAGCCGAAAGACTCCCTATATGCGCTAAAACAGTTGTTGGATGTGTCGAAAGAAATGTCGTATGCATTGTAACAAACCTTAGATGTGCTGAAAGATTTGTCGTATGCACTATAATAGACCCCGGATGCACTAAAAGAGTTGTCATATGTGCTACAAGAACTCGTGGTCACGCTAAAAGATCACGTCTAGCCTGTTCACAAGAACTTTTCTAGAAAATTGTTAAAAATTGGGTTGGACCCCAAGGTGGGTGCCATTTTATGTGGTGTGTGAAATGTGGGGAGTTAGTAAATTAACACAAACATCAATGGGACATATTATATTAAAGATTTGAATCAAAAACTAATCAAATGAAAGCAAAACAAATCTTTAGAAATGTTCCATTGTTCTCTATTCTCAAGGATCTATTAAACCATATTGGCTCTCAGATTTTGTATGTGCACTATGGTTGTTAAAATGACAACTTGAGAAACGAGATGTTGTATAATGCAAGAAATCTAAGTTCCTACATGATAATGCATAATACAAATGATAATGGTAATATTGACAAATGGATAATGATGCTAGATTATGTGATACAAATGTTGCATAAAAAGCTAAAATGATTTTGCATATGCTCAAATATTAACCATTGATATGATAAACTAAAATGCAATTACAAACTAAGACATGATTCTAAGTTAGAATGATAAAACAATTCAACTTGCTAAATGCTAAATGATGAAATTCTAAATGCTCTAATGCTATTCCTGTATAATAAGTTTGCTAAAAGATGTGATTGATAAATGCTATAGCAAAGGGTTGTATTTATAGGATTTTCAAAGCATCTTGTGATGTGGCAGTGATTGACGGTCCAGATTCAACATGAGGGATGAACGATGGAGATGGAAGAATCAAGGAGGATGTTCCCTTGATCAAGGGTAGCATGCCAAATGGATGAAGGAATAAAGTGTGTGAGAAATAAGCCATATGTTAAAAGTTTGTTGACGATAAATGTAATTTAAATATTAGTCATATTTAATTACATGTGACATTTGATGACATGGCCAAAAAGTGTTGTAGACATGTGACTAATTTTGAATTTTGAAACTATTCAAAATTTAGTGGGGAGATATTTAATTAAATAAAAAAAAACTACAGTCATTTGTTTATTTAATTAAATTTAGAATAATGTGGTTTAGGATGAAGAATTTAGAAAAGTGTGAACTATATAAATAAATTGAGAATTTATTTATAAGTAGATGAATTAAAGGAGTTTATTAATTAAATAGCTATTATTTAATTAATTAGTTTTCTTGACCGATTTTAGGTGTATACAACCGCAAACTATAAT
This sequence comes from Sequoia sempervirens, assembly GCA_007258455.2. Classification (NCBI taxonomy): domain Eukaryota; kingdom Viridiplantae; phylum Streptophyta; class Pinopsida; order Cupressales; family Cupressaceae; genus Sequoia; species Sequoia sempervirens. The sequence goes on along the minus strand of VDFB02256132.1, from coordinate 110,289,657 downwards.
AATGTGACCTACTAATAACCATTATGGAAAGTATTAAAGGAAGATCCATGCTATATAGGATACATTTCCCTGATTAGGTTTACATACCTTAATGATCAAACGCAAGCTTCCCACACACTCTAGGATACAATCCAAGATCACACCACACCCTGTCAAGATAGCTAATTTTTTGAACCAAGATTTAAGTTTGTTTTTTAATACCAAAAAAAGCATTGGTAAGAGAATGACTAGGGTAAAAACCCTAGGCCTCCATAGAAACATAAACCATAACTCTAGTGGATTAGTGAGGTTGCAATACCATAAAGATTGAGACATTGTAGCCAATAACAAAATCTTGCAATATAAATATTGTAGCCAATAAAAAGCACACTATGTAGCTCAATGACATTTGTAAATGTAATCTATGGTAAGAAGAATGACAGTCACTTGAGGTGTGATAGTCAAAAATAGGTTGAGAAATGACAAGATAATAAAGCTAAAACCTTTCATAGTAAAGTGGAAATTTTAACAGTGATTTTCCTTACCCGCTTGCTGACCTTAAGGGTTTTTCAAATGCTATTGACAGTGTTAGACAAGGAAAATGAAATCAAGGAATTACTGTCCAAATGAAGTAACAGTGGTAATCACAAGTTCAATGTTTCTTCTTAGCCATTGTATAATGGAGGTAGTGGATTGCATGTTTGAGCAGTGTTTTGAGACTCATCAAAGATGGGAGAATAGTGAATAATACCTTGTGGATTGTGAAGTAGTGACAATAAGGTTGAAGGATCTTAAGACCCACAATACCATGAAACAATAAGTCCCCTATAGTAAGTAAGTAGGCAGTCTATAGGGAATAGTTTGATTTTATAAAAGGATGCTCATGAAATGAATCTTCAAGTGATAGTGAGTGATTTGTTTCATATTGCAACTGAGAGTGCAATATCTAGTCTTAAAGGCAGTTAGCAAAGCAGTGAATATGCAAGAAAATCAAACCCTACACAACAAATAATTCACAATGTTATCTTGCATAATGCCTTGAGTTTGAAGAAAAAAATATCATTGTATCTTGATGAAAGTAGTGACCTTAATGGTCAATCATTGGAAACCATGATTTTAAAACATGCTATTGTGCTTATGGAGGCAGCATTTTAAGCAAGGCAGTGAGTGGTGGTTTGGAACAATGGTAGGTATGAAGGACTTACTTTATATGCATGCTATGTAGTCTAACTTAAGACAATGTTCTTAGAAGATATTGAAGGTGGATTATGGAACTCAAGGGTTACCATGGTAAAGATTAAAGCAAAGACCGAGATCTATTTAAAAGCCATTATCATGAAGATATTAAAGATGTCACATGCAAAACCCTAACAACTGGAGTAATGAATATAGTGCCAAAGAGGACAGTGAGCTGTAGCAGATTTAGGAGATCTCCACATTATCTAATCATAGACAGATACATCATTTATTTATTTTTTAAATTAAATAAAGTCATTCTAAACCTTATATAGGATACATTGATACTTCAAAAGCATCTGAAGGAATTTGAGATTATGCAAATATATGTCAATTATATACCTAGATTACAAACAGTAGCACAAACAATGTAACCCTAGATGAGCAGAGTAGGAATGAGATAAGTAGCAATGAATCCTATGCTTCCTATCATGCATATCTCCTTACCATTCTCTACCATTCTTTACTGGAACACTTCTCCATTTTGGTGGGCTACGCTTGAAAATAAGGTTTCGACGAAGGTTTTAAAGTATGTTTATTAAAATGAAAACTCCATTTTGGCAGGCTATGCCTAGAAATAAGATTTTTATGAAAGTTCTAGAGTATGTTTATTAGAGTATTTTGGCGGGCTATTGATTCTTTATTCCTTAAATGATTTGCTAAATAAATGACTAACTATTTAGTTATTTTTATTTGTGTGACAAAATAATTTTTTATTCAATGACCAAATTAGTCATTTATTTACTCATTTATAGCTGAGTTGCAAAAAATTAGTAGAATTTAGTCATTTTTAGTTGTTGTGACTAAAAGTTTTAGTCACCTAGTCATTTATTTGCCAAATTCTACTAGTGGAATGTTCTTGATTTTTTTAAAACCATGAAATGTAGGAGAAAGTTTCTTTGAAGGCATTATAGAATATAGGAAAATCCATGTTTCATGTAATAAAATGGTCTTTGAATATCTTAAATGAGGAAATAATGACACTCTCATACCCTAGATGGATCACAGTTAAAAATGTTCTCCCCAACTTTGGGCTTTTCTGCCTCAAATGATTTCTCCTTTAGGAATTGTCTTGAGGGTGGAAGAATCCAAAGTAACTCTCTTGCACATGGATAGAAGAATCCTAGTCTCTTTAACTCTAGGGGTGGATATCCTGAAGTAATATAAGTTGAAACCCCCACAAATAAATTATCTTATAGGATTGAGATCTTGTGTCACATCTCATTTTTTCTTGCATAAACTTAATTAGTGAATAAATAGAATTGGTTGAGACTATTGGTTGGTTAACTTTTGAGTGTTTGATTATGGATAAATGTGTATTAAATTTGATGTTAATTTAAATGCTTGAAATTGAAATTTAAATGGAGATAAGATGTTATGTGCACTGCTTTGTCTATGGTTTTATGGATAACTTTTAAGACTCGTTATGGTCACTATGAATTCATAGTAGTACCATTTAGTTTGATCAATGCTCCCACAACTTTCATGAACCTAGTGAATAGTGTATTTAGGAATTGCTTAGGTAAATTTGTGCTAATATTCGTGGATGATATCTTCATTTACTCCAAGAATATTGAAGAGCATGCCAAGCATTTAAGGATAGTGTTACAACACTTGAGGGAGAGGAAACTTGTTGGAAAGCTATCTAAGTGTACCTTCTATCAGGACAAAGTACATTATCTAGGCCATGCCATTTTGCTGAAGGGATTGTTGTAGATCCAAAAAAAATCAAGGTAATTTTGGAATGGCCTACACTGCAAAATGTGACTGAAGTCTAAAGCTTCACGAGACTTGCAGGATACTACCGAAAGCTTGTAGAAGGGTTTTCTAGAATTACATCAGTCACTTCACTCCAAAGGAAAGAGAAAATATTTGATTAGACTAAAAAGTGTGAGCAAGATTTCTAACTTTTGAAGGAAAATCTCACTACAACTCCAATTTTGACTATACTTGATCTGAATGGAAAATTCACGATGATAAATGATGCATCAGTAGAAGGTGTAGACCTAGACTAATATTGTAGAATGGACAAGTGGTGGCTAAATCAATAAAGTTAAAATAGTATGAGTTGAATTATGCACCACATGATTTAGAGTTGCTTGCCATAGTTCATGCCTTACAAATGTGGAGACATTACCTTTTGGGGAGGTCATTTTAGTTCAAGAAAAATCACCTAGGACTTAAGTATATTTTTACATAGCACAATATGAACACTCAACAAAGGAGATGGTTCGAGTTCCTCAACGAGTATGACTTTGGAATTGAGTATATCAAGGGGAAAGAGAATAGAGTGGCTAATGCACTTAGTAGAAGAAGGCATATAGAAGCCATAACTACATTAAGGTACAATTTGAAACAAGTGATTCAAAATCTACAAGGAGATGAACACTATTTTTACATAGCACAATATGAACACTATGAACACTCGAGTATATTTTTACATAGCACAATATGAACACTCGACAAAGGAGATGGTTCAAGTTCCTCAACGAGTATGACTTTGTAATTGAGTATATCAAGGGGAAAGAGAATAGAGTGGCTAATGCACTTAGTAGAAGAAGGCATATAGAAGCCATAACTACATTAAGGTACAATTTGAAACAAGTGATTCAAAATCTACAAGGAGATGAACACTATTCTAGAGTGAAGCAAGCCTTAGGGAAGAACCCCGTAGACCATCATTTCGATGGATATGTGTTAGAATCAAATGGAATTTTAAGATATCAAAGAAGAATGTACATTCCAAATTTAGGGGATTTGAGGAAATTGATCCTAGAATTAATCCACAACACACCTTATTTAGGGCACCCTGAAGTAACCAAGATGGTAGCAAAATTGAGATCTCTAGATATTTTTGGCCAAGACTTAAGAAGGATGTAATCAAATTTGTGGCTCAATGCTTGGAGTGCCAATGAGTCAAGGCTAAGCATGTGCATCCAGTAGGGATTTTGTACCCACATGACATGCTTGATTATAAGTGGCAAGTGATTAGCATGGACTTCATTCAAGGGTTGCATTTGACTAAGAACAAAAATGATATTATTTTGGTAGTTGTGGATAAGTTGACCAAAGTAGCACACTTCATTGCAGGGAATTTTAAGGATGGATCTTTGACTTTGGCTAAGAGGTTTGTCCAAGAGATATTTCATTTACATGGAGTACTTGAGATGATCGTATAAAATCGAGATACTCGCATGAAATCTAAGTTTTGGACAACATTGAATGTGACATTGGGCACAAAGTTGAATTTCAGTTCAACATACCACCCTCAAACAGATGGGAAAACATAGAGAGTGAAACAAGTAGATGAAGACCTCCTTAGGATGTATTGTATGAATCAACAATACAAATGAGAGGAGTGTCTTTCATTGGTGGAGTTGTTGAACATTTGGAATACTAAGAGGGGAGGGTTGAATTAGTATTGCTATAAAAATGTTAAAACCTTTAAATAGTTGTTCACATAACATAATTAAAATTACTGAACAAAACAAAAATAACACAACACCACATAACGCTGAAATTTTTACATGGAAACCCAAGAAGGGAAAAACCACAGAGAGGGTTAACTCTCAAGTATTAAGTAACCGGTTACAAAATACAAAGGTGGCTCATTGTTGGGTTGGATCACTGGCAATTGGCTCACTGTCGGTGGGCTCACTGCCCAAAATACAAAATCCAGCTATTATAGTTAAGAGACGGCTTACCGCTGGAGTAGGTATTACAAAATTGAACTGCTATAATTACATCTACAAATGCATGAATACAATTCTTACTGAAGCATAATGTTCTTCTGTACAAACACTACAAGTCTATATCACTTCACACTATACATCAACAGATCGCTATCACATATCATATCATATCATTGCATTTATTTTTTTATGTATATATATATATACTTGATCTGCATATCCACTTAGTCGGCCTACATTGGAGATAGAGTCGGGTGAACACGCTACACAAGATGTTGAAGATGTTGGCATAGATGCAAAAATGTATCCCAAGCTATATCGAATAGGGATGGACCAAAAAATTATTCTTGTAACACCGTTGTTGGATCAGCCAAAGGTAGGAATGTTGGCCCGATCAATGACATCAATGAAAAATATCAACAATCTCCCCCTTTGTCATTGATGGCAAACAAAATTCCAGAATGCGAAAAACTTCAAAATGCCAAAACTTCAAAAGATAAACTCCAGAACTCCCCCTATAATGACTATCTCTATTTCTCAAAATATTTTCTTATTTCTTTATTTTTTCTCCCCCTTTTGACATCAATGAACAAGGGGTATAGGGTGAAAACATTAAGATGCACCTAATGCACCACTGGAGAAAGACTATTTGATTTTCTGAAGATGGGTGACCCACTTACCCTTATTAACATTCCACTATAAAATTGCTTCGGTTAGAAGTTGTGCATGAACTTGAATGGAAGCAAGTAGAGATTCTCCATCTTCAATGGAGTAAGGATTAGAGAGAGTAGCTTGTTGTGCCTTTAGGAGGGTACGATTCATCAATGAAATTTTTTTTGCACACATCTCTCAAAGATTTCGTAAGGGAAAAATGATGTTGTCCCATTGTTGTTGCAATTTGAAGTACCTTTTGTGCAGTTCCTCAATTGAGGATCTCCCAGATCCAAACAAGTCTTTAGACAACTTGAAAGAATGGTATGCCTACCTAATAGTTGACTCCATTGAGTAAAGCTCTTTTCTAATATCGGTTGTGGCATCCGGCCATTGTAGACTATACAAATACAAAGAGTTGCCTTCCTCGATAAGGTCTTGACCTTGCCTGATTAGCTTCTAAAGATTGGAGAATTCATTTGCACATCAATCTTTTAATTCCTACAAGAGATTGTTCCTTTCAGCTTCCTTTTCCTTCTGGAGCTTTTCATTCATATAGGTAGAGAAGTCCTTCACAACTTTACTGAGTTTTCTGCATTTATCTACATTGATTTTGGACTGATCTATGTTGCATTCTAGAATAATACTTTGGAGACCAGCTATAGCCTCCTCAATCAGATTATCTTTTTCTTCTAATTCCTTAAGCATGTCAATTTTGGTCGAGGCCTAAATGGATTCAACAACCTGAAATTTCTGAAAAGGATTGATCTTCTCAATGTCAATAATTATCTTGGAAGAGGTGATAGGTTGGATCATAAATGGTGAAGCAAGTAAACTTTTCAAAGCATCACCAAAATAGGTACCGGTGGAGATGTCAACAATTTCTTCTCTTTTCTCAGTTGTCCCTGCTACTGGTTCTTCACCTTTTTCTTTCTCTTTGTTTTCTTCTTGCTTTCCATTATCACTTTCCTCTGCAAATATCTCTTCTCCTTTTCTTCCAGTTTCCTCTCCTTCCTTTTCAATTCTCTATTCTTCTCTTTCAACTTTTTTTTCTTGTTCTTCATTTGCATTTACTGGAGTAGAATATTTATTCGAAGAGTGAGTGTGTTTAATTTCTAGAGGATTCACATCAATATTGTATACTTTTGCATCTGTCTATTCTGGTACAAGATTTGCAATGTTTTTAGTAACCAATTTCTCATGAGAGCATGTGGGGGAAGCAGATGATGGAGCAGGGCCATCACCAGATATCATCCCAAGATTTCTTGCCATGTTTGTAAGCTTGAAAATGATTTATGCTTTCAATTTATCTACAACTTCTTTGTTCTCCATAAGGGTATGTTCCCTTTTCTTTGTTCTCAACCCTGACCTAATGAGTTCCTTAAAACTTTCTAAGTCTTCCTCTTTTAAAAGTTTAGAGACAATAGAAATAGCTTCATTAACAATGTCCTTGTCTATTTGCCTAACATTTGCTCATATTGTATTTAGACCAACCTAGAGACTATTAGGAATATCCTCTATGAAATTATCTATATTTCCATCTAATCTTGAACAGTACAGAACAAATGCTTGTATTATGTTTTGTTTTCCCTTGGAAGTAGCAAAGCTGTAAAAATCACCAACCTCTTTAGCATTTCCATCCATAAGTAGTTCAAATAAAGTATCTACATCAGGAGGATCATGAGTTACCTTTTTGGATTTCTTCTCCCATACCTTAATTTGGTACTTGTATGGGTTTGATTCTTTTTTAGATTCTACAATAATAAGATTAATCTCAATGTCTTTCGCTTCTTTTTCCTTCTTACTTGGAGTATGTGGAGGAAGACCTTTCTTCCTCTTACCAGATGAACTCTCCAATCCTTCTGGGAGTTCAACTACTTTTGCGGAGGTACCGAATGAGCTACTGGTTGCACTCTGAGTAATTCTTCTAAGAGCTGCAAGTCCTTCCTTTATCATACCACCTTCTTCCTTAATCACTTTTAGAATCTTCTGTACTTTCTTTTTGCTTTCCTTTGAGATTTGCTCTTCCCGGATTTCTTTTGACTTTTCTTTTGTTGTGCCAAACCTCTTCTGAGAGGCATCTACCAAACTTTCTAATAGAAATTTTGCAAGCCATGCAACATATTATTTTGATACTTTATACCCCAATTCAGGTATCCATTGAGTTCTCAATAAAACAACTTCCATTACATATTTTTCAATGGTGACTATGAATGTGATATCATCCTTATATTTGGTGACTACAGACTCATGGATTCTATCCCAATTGTGCATCTTATACTATAGTAAATAGAAAGATGAAGTGAATTCCATTTCTTATGAAGTAGTATTAGCATACCTCCTAATTTTCTCAGTAATTTGGTGAGCAACTAGTTTTTCAGATGACCAAACTACCAGACCAAGACTAGGAATTTCACACATGAAGTCGAATGGAAAGTAGAGTACAAGGGTTCCATACTCGAATGTGACTTTCTTCTTACTTCGTTTGCACTAATTTAGATTCTCAAAAAATTTCTCTCTGATTAGCTCACATAAGTCGTAGTCCACTCCATTAACCACCATATCATATGCAGTGTAGACAGTAGTAGCAAAGATGGAGTTATCTTTGCTGGTATAGTAGATTTTGTTTCCAATGACCTTGGTAGCATACCTCATAGCTGTACTTGTAACTGTATGAATCACCAGAGACCTACCGTCGAAAACAACCTGAGTTAGGTTTTCAACTTCCTTATTTTTGACTGCCTTTGGTAATGAAAGAATGTTGATGTCATTCAACCCAATAACAACCTTCATTACTTCTTTGCTAAACATATGGGATTTATCTAACCATAGGAACCTTCTCATAGTCATTCATACCCATTTATCTTTAAAAAAGAAATGTGGAAAATCGTTCCATATATGCAGTTTCTTTTCCACCAGAGCCTTGTATTCAGGTTTGACATTGAAGTCATCACCACCGATTTCAATTATCCATAAATCAAGTAAATTGGTGTGATTGAACTCTTCAAGCTTCGAGTGAATGTAAGCCCTAACATCTTTCGTAGGAATGACTCCATGCGATATTTTTTATAAACAACCAACCATATCATTTTCAATTGATATATTTTGATATTTCTTGAATTCAGGATGAGGCTGAGATGACACATTGACTAGAGTGGGAGTAGCCATAACTGTAAGTGCAGAGAAATTGCAAAAACTTGAGAAATATACCTCTTGTAGATTCGCAAACCCTAGGATGCAGTTGGCTTCTTTCTTCTCCTTAGCTCCTTGCAACCTTTTCACTTGGGTGATCAAAAGTGACTTGCAAGTTTTACTTTTATGCTAATTTCATAATAAATGCACCTTTTGCATTAAATGCAACATAACTCCTTTCACGATTCCCTATTCATCAGATGGATGTTACTTTACCGGATGTCTACAAGTTTATTGTTCACAATTTTTTTCTACTAGTGACTTCTTGATCGAGTAGACCAGATATGCTTTCAATCTCTTTTCTCTTGAAGGAGGAAGAGGCGGTCGTTGAACTTTCCTCCCCTAGGCAATAGCTGGAGAGCGGCTAATTACTGGAGTAGATGTCTACACCAGAGTTGGATCCATTATCTTCTTTCTTTCTCTAGATCTTCTTCATTTCAGCCTTAACTTCTGCCTTATAGATTTTCTTCTTTGGTTTGGTTGGCTCGACTGCATCAATTTTGTAGAATCTTGTAGTGTGTCCAATTTTGTTGCAATTATAACACCTGTTGGTTTTCTTCTTTTGTACTGACCAACACTATTCAACCTAATGTCCATATGCATAACACGTATAGCAGTAACCATTGAAATAATTGTTTCTATTTGGTTTCCAACTTTGACTGGCTTAGTGACCATAACCATTACAATTGTAGCTTCTACCGGAATAAGATCTATCTTTTTGAGTCATATTAGTCCTACAATTTAATGCTTTATGACCCAATTTAGTACAATTAAAATAATGACCATTAAAAGAGAGGGGTTTTCTACCTCCCCGTTGCTTTGCCGAAGACTTTCCTTTGTTCTTTTTTCTAGATTCAATTTTAGCTTCTTTTACCAACTCAAGTGCTTTCTTTTCATCAGGTTTATTGTGTGAGCATTTGCCAATTTCATAGCCTAAGCCTTCCTTGTTTGCTAGTGATCTTTGGGCTGCTAATATTTCATCAAGCTTTTTTGAACTTGCTTTGTATTTGACCTCTTGCTTCTTTGATTCTTCTAAATATGATTTGAGAGATGCAACTTCTTGTTCCAACTTCTTGCATTCATCATATTTTCCTTTGATTACATTATTCAGATGTTCCTTGTTCCTTTTGTCTTCTTCACTCTTAGCTTTCAAGTCAAGAATAGTAATATTTGCTGACTTGAATTCATTACTGACTTCCTTATGACTTAGCTTGAATTTCTGGATTTGATCTTTCAGTTTACTGATGCAGTCATTTTCCATTTGAAAATTTTCTGAGAGAGCCTTATTTTCATCTTCAATAGTTTCAAGTTCTTCAAGGATGGACATGAATTCTTTCTGTTCTATATGTTCAACCTTCTAGATCTCTTTTGAGCATTTAGACTCTTCTAAAGGATCTGGCTCTAATACCAATTGTTGAACATCCAGAATACTGAGAGGGGAGGGTTGAATCAATATTCATTTAAAAACGTTAAAACCTTTAAATAGTTGTCCACATAACATAATTAAAATTACTAAACAAAACCAAAATAACATAGCGCCACATAACACTGAGATTTTTACGTGGAAACCCAAGAAGGGAAAAACCACAGAGAGGATTAACTCTCAAGTATTAACTAACTAGTTACATAATACAAAGGTGTCTCACTGTTGGGTTGGCTCACTGCCTATTGCCTCACTACCGGTTGGCTCACTGTCGATGGGCTCACTGCCCAAAATACAAAATCCAGCTATTGCAGCTAAGAGACGACTTACAGCCAAAGTAGGTATTACAAAATTGAACTTCTATAATTGCATCTACAAATGCATGAATACAATTCTTGCTGAAGCACAAAGTTATTTTGCATGAACACTACACTATATCACTTCACACTATACATCAATAGATGGCTATCACATATCATATCATATCATTACATTTATTTGTTTATGTCACTTCATATATATATATATATATATATATACCAGATCTGCATATCCACTTAGTTGGCTTGCATTAGAAATAGAGTCGGGTGAACACGCTACACAAGATGTTGAAGATGTCGGCATAGATGCAAAAAGATATCCCACACTATACCGAATAGGGCTGGACCAAAATATTATGCCGGTAACACCACTGCCAAATCAGCCAAAGGTAGGAATGTCAAACCGATGAATGACATCAATAAAAATAATCAATAGGAGTTTGCATATAACAACTCCTAGCATGCATCTTTGGGGATGCCAACATTTGAAGCTCTTTATGGATGAAAGTGGCACACATCTATCAATTGGGATAAGGTGGAAGATATAATTGTGATTGGTCCAGATATGCTTAGAGATATGGATGATCAAATTAGATTGACCAAGGAGAGATTGAAGCAGGCAACAGACATACATAAGAGTTATGTAGATAAGAATAGGAATTTCAGATAGTTTTCAAGAGGGGATAAAGTCTTTTTGAGGGTCAAGCCTCGTAAATCTCCATATCATTGGAAAACCATCTAAACTTGTTCCTATATTTATGGGTCCATTTGATATGTTGGAAGTGATAAACCTAGTTGCTTATAGAATTTCTCTACCACCTGATTTCGTTCGAATCCATAATGTGTTTCATGTGTCTATGTTTAATATGTATCATCCTAACGCTACCCAATACTTGATTGACATGATTTATAGGTACATGTTCCAAGAGTGGTGTTGGTGGAGCCCACTCGAATTTTGGGATGATGCAACATTAAGTTGCACAATAAAGAGATTGTGAAATATAAGGTCTAGTGGGACCAATATTCTGAGGATAGTGCCACATGGGAGAATGCAGAGGATATAGACTTCTCTTTTTCCTCATTTTGACTACTTAGTTTTGAGATGCTTTGTTTATATAGAGAGATACTTTGTTACATTGGTGTGCTACTCTTATTATTTCAGTGTGTGTCTAATAAGACATTGGGACAATGTCTCTTCCTAGTGGGGAACGATGTCACATCTCATTTTTGCTTGCAAAAACTTAATTAGTGAATAAATAGAAATGGTTGAGACTATTGGTTGATTACCTTATGAGTGTTTGATTATGGATAAATGTGTATTAAATTAGATGTTATTTTAAATGCTTGAAATTGAAATTGAAATGGAGATAAGATATTATGTGCATGTGCTTCGGCTATGGTTTTATGGACTAACCTATTGATGTAAATATGAGTGTGAATGAGTGCAGGAACATGTCAAAGGTGAGAACATGGTTGAGGTGGAGGTATCCTAGTCACTTGATAAATTATTAGTAGGATGAAAACTTGATGCATGTACACACACACATAGTTGCATTCATATTTGTATTATGTACGATATGATTTCACTGTGTTATCTTGGTTACATCGTTGCTTTTGTGTGTTATGATTTAAATTAATAATTATGTATTATGGTTATTATGTTTATGAAATTAAACATTAAAATGGGAAAATAAAAATATGTCCTATGATATTTTATTTTTGAAAATTAAATTATCTAGTTGGAAAAATAAAAGATCTTATTTTTTATAAATTGCATAAATTATATTTATATATTAATAGCCAATAGTGGCATGGTGTGATGCTTAAGTTGTGTTGTTATTTTTTCCATCAAGGTTCGAACCCCATCGGGGTATAATAATTGAGAATTTATATTGGGGGTGAGGTCCAGGCTTGTTTATGACCTCACCGGTTCGTAGCTTCGAGTCAAAAGCATTTACCCCTCTTATATATTTTAATGATAATATAATAAATATTATTATTTTTATATATAATTAAATAAATATATAAAAGCTTATTAATAAAATATATAAATAGTTTTTAAAATGCATTAAATTTATTAAAAGAAGAAATAAATTTAATTAAATAAGTTTAAACTAAAAATAAAAAAGTTAAATAAAAAGAATTGCATGTTACATCATGCAATAAGTAAAATTGCCAGTTCTAAAAATAGGAAACTGGAGTCTTTGGATCGCACAAAGGAAATAAAAAATATTATAAAAAAGAAAATTAGAAAGGTAAAAAACACATGATTTTGGGAATAATTTAGTAGCGACCGAGGAGACTATTAGCATTGGTGTGGCTAGAGGAAGTAATTTTAAAGGTAGGGAGTTTGATATAGAGGAAAAACCAGTCATTATTTTTTATTTTATTAAAGGACGTCAGGTATGTTAAGTGCCATATCTTTCCTTGATATAGATAAATCAGTATGGTAAACAAAGTGAAGGCTAGTTAAATTCTTGCATCTGTTCTACACTCTCTATTTGCATGCTTGTATGCTTGATATATTATAGGAAAATGATTATACTTCCATTATGAGTATTGTAGTTGGGTGTCTCTGCCATTAAAAATTACCTACTTTCCTTTTTTTTACTGTGCCATGGTCTGTGATCGGTAGTGTTAAAATTTGAGACCTATATTATTAGTTATGATATAAGTACATGTGTATAACAAATCGATTTTAATATGCTCGATTTGATATGTTTTGAATATACATATACAGGTATATATAGCATGAATAATATGTCGAATTAGTGATTGAACATGGTTTTAACCTTACTCAAATTCTTGTTGCTATAGTAAAACACTGTGAACATCCTTAATTTTGCCTATGGGTAAAAGCAAGAAGATGAGTCCACTTCTCATGGAAGTTTTAGACTTAGCCAAAAACTTGAAATTGGGCAAAACAAAATGGGATCCCATTATTTAGAAAATGAGATCCCATTTTGCTTCAGGATCCCAAACCGAAATTTAAAATGGGATCCCATTTCATTGCGAGATATAGATTTGTCTAAGTTTATTTCATTCCATTATTTAGCACTTATTATCAATTCTTTAATCTAGCCATATACAACTAGAATTTTTAGCACATGGCATCCATATGTACCCATGCACAAACACCTACTCTCTAACATATTAACATACATATAGTTTTCTATCGGCGTAATCCTTGAACCTCCTTTAAGTGCAAGTGCTAGTATATATTCCTTTTTTATAATCATAATCCCTATAAGGTTTCTAGATATGTTGAATTACAAACAAGATAGAAATTAGTCAAACCTATAGACTAATTTCTTAGTTTCACATTAAAATATAAAATTACAATAGAATATTTATTTATTTGCTTTAGTAAATATTTTAATTAGATTGAGTGTTATCATAGTTATCTTCTTCTACTATCATAATAGATGTAAACCTCCATTATTTTTATGACTATCCTTGTTTAAACCTTGATTAGGACTATCATTCAACCTTCTCTATTGGTATCTTCTAACATTAGAATTTTTGACATCTTCCTTTAATTGTCACATACCCTTCTTAAGCTTCCATATTTTGTAAATTTTAAAAGAAATTCCCTATGAAAATTCACATTTCATAACCATTTATAATTATTTATTCATGTAACTATGTATCATATTTAAAGCTTGTTGGAATTTTATCATTGATGATGTTGTAAAGGGGATATTTTTGGAAGTTTGTCATTGATGATGTTGTCCTGCAACATGAGCATGCTATGTAGCATGGTATGTACATTTTGCAGATATTTTGTATAGGATAAGTTGGTCCAAAAAGTATAGCTACAAAGGAAAATTCCTAAGTATCAAATTTGTCAGTACAATGGTTCAATGCATTAGTTTTTGGGTTTGTAGTCCATCGTAAATAGAGATATCACTATGCAATTCTAACAGTTGTTTGGTGATTATCAAGTGCATCTAAATCCAAGAGTCTTTGTTGTTTGGTTAAGTATTCAAGAAGATATGGATGACAAAGTTCAGTTCTATACATTGCAGTTAGTTTCTATATAGAGTGTCTGTGTGGGAGATTCCACATTCCTTCACAAATGATTATTTTGTGTTGTGATGTTGAACATAAGCTTTTAGATGTCATTTGAGTGGGAATTCAAGAGGAGATCGAGTTTTGATACACACATGTGGTGAATTTGGTACAAAAATGAAGGTTTTTGTGTTTAGGTCTTATTTGGGGCCAACCTAACACGTTTGAAGGATTAATGTGTTGCAATCTTATGCAAGACCTATATTGGGTCCATCCCAACCTATCTTGAGGTGAATTGAGTTTTGAATTAAGGTGCGATATGTGGATGCAATATGTTAAGTATGATAAGTTGAATTTTGTGTGTTACATCCAATTACACTAACTTAATTGATGTTACACTGGATGTGGATATAATATAATGTGAGCTAACCCTCACCGTGGTTTTTCCCATTTTGGGTTTTCCACGTAAAAATATTGGTGTTCATGTGTTATGTGATTTTGTGGATGTTTCATGCTTTCATTCATTATTGCAGTTGAATTTGTTTTGGTAATTGGATGGCTAATGTATAGATGGTTTAAAGTAATACCGATTCACCCCCACCTCTCTTAGTATTCTAGGTGTTCAACAATTGGTATCAGAGCTTGGATCCCTGGAAGGAGCTTGACTACTTTGGGAAGATCTTGGAGATTGAACACATGGTTGATAGAAAGTTTCCTATTCCTCCAGAATAAATTCATGCTATTGAATACACATAAGAATATTGCATGATTGAGAAAGAAGAACTCAAAATTGCTCTTGAAGATCTTAACAAAGTTGAAGATGAAAACAAAGATCTAAAGGAAATATTTTAAAAGGCAAATGAGTGTATCAAAAAATTGAGAGAGCAAATCAAGAAGTTCATAAAAAGGAATAAGGAATTCAATGAGCAATTAAAGCAAGAAAATGAAGATCTCTCCCAATTAAAAGTACAAGTGGAAGAAAAGAAAAGAGTTGAGGAATGCCTAAATACAATGGTGGAAAGAAAATCCAATGAATGCATGAGGCTTGAACAAGAAGTGGCAATTCTAAGATCAAATTTGGAGAAGGCAAGAAGTCATAATGACAAAAAATTTCCACAATGCTTGATGAGTTGATTTCAAGTCAAAAAGCATCTAAAGATAAAGGTGATCTAGGACTTGAAAAAGGAGAAATCTTAAAAGCAGATCAAACACCTAATGGAAAGAAGATCAATGAACTAGAAAAGACTGAAGACAAGAAGAATAATGGAAAGATCCAAAATCAAAGAAGCAATGTTAGAAGACCCCTTATTAGACAACCAAATTCTCAAAGGTACTCATCTTTCAATGATTTTTATTATTCTTACAATAAATATGGACATAGAACAATGGAATGTAGAAGAATAATGAATCAAAATGTTCCATCCTTTACTGGTCAATTTTTTACATGCAAAAGATTTGGACATAAAGCAAATGAATGCAAAAGTCAAATGATGAATGGATATAACAATGGTAGAATGATTCAATCCTTCAATGGTTATTGTTATGCATGCTATGGATTCAAACATAAAGATAATCAATGTAGATCTAGAATGAATGGAAGGAATAATGCTCAAGGAAATGTCATATGCAATAATTGTAGTAGGCCTAGACATATTGCTAAAATTTTCAGAAGCAAAAACACAAGAAAGGATAATCCTATAAAGAAGAATGAACCAATCAAAAATATTGATCCGGTTGAAGTAAAAAGGGAAATGGAAAGGATATGGAGAAAGAAAGAAGAGACTGAGGATACAGGAGAATTGTTACCACCCTTCGGTGTTGATGTTTCCTCCGGTAACTAAGCCCAGAGCTATGGCGTAGGGGGATATTTTGTGGATATCTTATATCCCCCACCAAAAAGAGGTGCTAGAGCTACAACACAAAGATATGTCATGAAGAATGGAATGCTTAATCTATTAAAGAAGATTGCAAAAGGAAATATGTTGATGCAAATATTTACGAAGCTTGAGAAGTTGACTGTGCATATAGTTTTTAGGGTTACTAACTTTTGAAGCATTTATTGCAAAATCAACTTAAATCAGAGAGTTAAAGGCACATTTTCTAAGGAAAATTCATTTCATTAAAAGAATTCAAAGGAGAGTACAGGAGCAAGAAGTGAATTTGAAGAGTTCAAATCATCTCCAAGTTGTAGATTATCAAAACCCTACTTCATCGAGCAAAGAAAAAGGTATTTAGCAATCCTTGCATACTCTATTTTTTCTGGAATTATCATTTGAAAGCAATTTGAATGCAATGGTGACACCAAAAGTTGTAGACATTTCACAGACACTGCAACCTAAGTTTAAAAGATATTCCGCCAAAGCCTCAAAAGATGATCCCTTAGGCACATTTTCACACATACCTTGTGGGGTTTTTCCTACTAAAGATATTAGGGCATGTATTCATGGTAGTATAGATGAACACTCTAAAAAATTGATGAACTTATGGGTAGATGGGTTATTTGGGAATGATTATAATTTAAAGCCAGAGTACAAAGTCTTAACTAAGAAGAAATTAGATGTATGGAAATGGTTTTCGAACTTTAGCTATGAAGAGAAGTACATCAGAATGGCCTTAAACAAAATTCACAACCAATTCATGTGGATTGATGGCCCACATATGATTACCAAGGAAATAATTAGAGAGATAAGTGGTTTATGGTCCACCGGACATGTTCCAATTTGGGAATCAATTAAGAACAAGGACATAATGGAGAGAATGGTTGTTGTAGTAAACCCTATCAGAAGCACAATAGTTAGATATACAACTATGGTTATTGGACACAAGATTTATAGAGATAATTCAATCAATGCCACCACAATTCATGTGGTGCAAGACATGGTTGAGAATAATGCTGACTATGACCTGTATGAGTTGCTCCAACAACAGTTGATGGAGGACCTAAAGGAAATTAAGAAGAAGAAGCATGTATTCAAGTATGGCACATTGGTGATATGTTTGTTTTTCTACTTTTTGAAGGAAGTTCCTGTGGTTGGAAAGGTCAATTAGTCAAGTGCAAAGCTCATTGCACATGAGAAAGGAGACTATATGAGTGATATTGGAGATATGAATGCTTAGGGTGATGCTCTTGCAACCTTCTTTCCAATATTCCAAAGAAGAATGAATGAGAGATAGATAATTTCAAGAAGTATTGTGAAGAGATACATGAATGACACTACCTTTCTAGTCCCTACTAATTTTTTTTATAATGGAAGCAATTGAACCTAAAACCATTTGGGTTCTCGAATTAGGTTATGAAGTGTTAGAGAAAAAAGCTAGTGGCTATGCAGAAGTGCTACTAAATAGTCCTAAAGACCCTAGTAGGCCAAGGTATGGGAACTATAAAGAAAATTTAATGGAACTTCATCTAAATTTTTTGAAATCACATGAAAAAATTTGATGCTGAGGTAGACACATATTCCAAAGAGCTTGCATCTCAAAAGATAAAGTTAGGCTTGCCATAGAAAGAGCTAGAGCTGATATGAGTGCAATAGAAGCATCCTGTAGCTCTAGGAGATCAGTTACTACATCTCTACCAGCAACTAGCGAGAAGAAAAAATCCACATATAGTCCTTCGGTAAGGGATAAATTCCATCCAATAGTCCATGCCATCAGGGCAAAAGAAAAGAAAACTACAAGGAGATTTAAATGTTGACTCCAGTGCCACAAAACCAAATATGGAAGGAGATATCCATATAGATGATGCTCAACATGAGCATGGGATCAGTGAATTAATGGATGAAGCTATAAATACATTACAAGAGATAACAATTGGAACAACCATTGGTTCCTCTCTTCCTATAATGGAAAACTTCAAGCTACTAACTGATTCGTTCAAAGGATATGCCTTTAGACTAAAAGATCAAGTTGAAATAGAAGTTGAAGCAATGCTTGTAAAAAAAATTTTGTTGGACATTACAAAGAAGTGTGCATCTGCACATTACAATTTGAAGAAATTTTGAAAGTTGTACAATCCTATGAAGAAGAAGCAAAGAGCTTATTTTTGTATTGCATGAAGTGGTCAGATGCCAAACAAATAATAAAGGATTCCATGGATGCAATTGAGACACAAATAAGCACTCCATCAAACACTTAGGATTTGATACAAGATAGAAATGATCAAACCTAGAATGCTATAATGAACTTACATGAAAAATACTTTACCCTGCAGTGCCAAAAAGAAGAAATAATCAAACAATTTGAGAAGCTAAGGGACTTGGTGAAGATAAAGTATATACCTATCTCAAGTGCTCTTGCCAGTACAGATAGGAATTCAAAGATAAATCTTAGTCCCAGTACTCTGAAATAAGGAAAGGATACCTTGATGAAGCTTGAGTCACAATATAGAACACTTGCAACAACAAAGAAACATTGGGAAGAAGGTAAATCTACTTGGAAAGTTATCTTATAGAAGATTCAAGGGTCAACATCTTCAGGTTGACCATTTCTTCTTTTATGCATTTTTCAAGTTTTCAGATTCTTTTGCTAATATGCAGATGATATAGGAGTTTTTGGTTAACTTCCTAAGGGAGAGTTAGCACATTCTTTTAGTTAAATCTATTTGTACATTTGAGGGGGAACAATTTTTTTGATATCGACACACCCTTTGCCATTGATGTCAAAGGGGGAGAGATATTTATAAATTTACTTGGTGAGATATTTGGGGAAAGAAAGAATGTTTTTGGTAAGCATGTTGCCATCAATGACAAAGGGGGAGATTGTTGGAAGTTTGTCATTGATGATGCTATCCTGTAACATGACCATGGTATGTAAATTTTACATGATCCAGTGTTGTCATTGATGTCAACACCATTGTGGATCATTCCAACATGATTTAGAAATGTTTTTGAAGACATTTGTACAAGATAAGTTGTTCCGAAAAGTATAGCTACAAAGGAAAACACCTAAGTATAAAATCTCTTAGTACAATGGTTTAGTGCGTCAGATTTTGGGTTCACACTCCACCACAAATAGAGATATCACTTTGCAATTCTAATAGTTGTTTGGTGATCATTATATGCATCTAAATCCAAGAGTCTTTATTGTTTGGTGAAGTATTCAGGAAGATATGGATGAAAAAGTTTAGTTCTATACATTGCAGTTATTTTTTGTACAGAGTGTGGGTGTGGGAGATTTCACATTCATGATTGATTGATAATTTTGTGTTGTGATTTTGAACATAAGCTTTCATATGTCAGTTGAGTGGGAATTCAAGATGAGATTGAGTTTTGAGTCACACATGTGTGAATTAGGTAAACAGATGAGGGCTTTTGTGTTTAGGTCTTATTTGGGGCTCACCTAACACATTTAAAGGATTGATATGTGTTGCAAACTTATGCAAGACCTATATTGGGTCCATCCCAACCTATCTTGAGGTGAATTGAATTTTGAATTAAGGCGTGAGATGTGGATGAAATATGTTGAAGAAGACAAGTTCAATTTTTTGTGTTACATCCAATTAGGCTGACCTAATTGATGTTACACTTGATGGGATATAATATATTGTGAGCTAACCCTCACCGTGGTTTTCCCCATTTTGGGTTTTCCATGTAAAAATCTTGGTGTTATGTGTTATGCAATTTTCTGGATGTTCCATGCTTTCATTCATTATTGTGGTTGAATTTGTTTTGGTAATTGGATGGATAATGTCTGAATCGTTTAAAGGAATACTAATTCACCCCCCTCTTAGTATTCCAGGTGTTCAATAGAGCTCTCAAGCATGCACACTTGAGAGGACAACAAGAAGTGTGGGTTCACCTTCTTCACCACCATGGTTTTTTCAATCTATCCGCATATTTTTGAAAACACTATGGATAAGTACCTCATCATGGTCTTAAACTTTTTTCCCTTTTGTCATAGGACCATCAATGACTTTTACATGTGCACCAATATCTTCCATAGATATCAACCTATCTTCCCATTATACACATCTTCATTTATCATCATGTGGGAAACTACTAATTACTATAATATAATTCTCACCCCCATATTTATTGTAATGCCAAACCTCAACAATATAACAACCATGCATTGCCATAATCTTATCATTACCTACATATGTTAGAGTAATCATGCATTAGCTAATAATTAATTATTAGTCTAATTTATTCTCATACACTTAAGCTAAACTTAGGAGTTCTTTATTATGTTAACTAAGTGTTTTTCTATGTTAATTGAAGTGAGTTGTTATTAGATCATTATGTCTCATCACATGTGATGTTGACACTTGTCTTGATCTAATCCCTTTACCATTTAGGGTTGCTCCTATATAGCACTCAAACCTAATTGTATTATTTCTATGAGATTTACTCTTCTAATCTCTCAAGCTCTCAACCTTTGAGGACTTTTTTTTTCCTTAAATATTCTTGAGTTTCTTCTATAGCTTTTTCTTGTTGAAGAATATTGCACATATTGTTTGTAGATCTCTTGCGTGGAAGGTATTTGTGTTAGTTGTTTAATCCTGTGGCTCATATTTTTCATAATTCTAACATGGTATCAAAGCATGGATTCAAGGAACACCTTCTCGATTTATGAGGTTTTTTCTTCAGTTCAAGGGTTACAGGCATCAAATTTGGAATCCCCTTTGCTTTTTTTCACATTTTGGAGGTGGGCATTTTTTGGTGCATTTTGGTGTGAAAATGACCTCACCGTTGGATTTAGAGTTGTTGAGAAAGTTAAATTTGGCTTTTGTTTGGATTAATTTGGACTTCGAAGGTCAAATTAGTGAGGGTTTGAAGTAGTTTTTTCCCAAATCTGGAGGGTGGCTACATTTTCAGTGCATTTTGGCATGAAAAGGACCTCACCGTTGGATTCAGGTGGCCTATTTGATGAATTTTGACGATAAATTCACCTATATTTGGCATCGGGAACATTTGAGGCAAACTTTTTTCGTACATGGATTGTATGGCCCCTGTACGATTGCTTATACACATTTCTATAAAAAATCTATAAAAAAAGGGTCAACATTTTGGTTTTAAATTTCCTTTTAGAAATATTAAAAATAAAATAAAACATAAAAAAAGTAATTTATTTATTTTTTTAAGAAAAGGGAAAAAGGCATAATTTTTTAAAAAACCATAGTTTTAAATTAAAGGGGTGCATTTATTTCATGGGGTACTCACAAGGTACTATGCTTGTAACCCTGTGAGCCCCACATCGACCGTCGATAACCTTGAAAGTTTAGCTCAACAACTTTTTAGAAACTCCTAGCGACCATTCAATTTTTTTTTACGTCATTTTTTTTCTTTCGGCTACCTTCTCCAATTTTTAGACCAACAACTTGACATACCAGGGGTAGAATATTTTCAACATATTTCTTCATTTTTTAGAATATTTTGACGAACATTTTATTCCCAAGGCTAGATTTTTTTCTCGGGCGATTGGAATATTCCCGATTTATTCACTGACGTCATGTTGATGTCAGTCATATGGCCTAGGGAAGGCCCCTTTTTCCCCCTCTTTGGCCCTAAGGGAGAGGTTTTTTTTCTTTTGGTCATAACTTGGGCATATGATATGTTTTGGCAAATGAGATATCGTCAAAAATTTGGTTCCACAAACTTTCTAGTGGTGTGGGTCTTATCACCCATTTTTGTTGTTGGTACATTCTACAACCTATTGAAGTTAGAAGTGTTATTTTTAGTCTCAAGCTCATAAATTTGGACCCATTTCTCTATTTTTTCATGATTCCAGTGACGTTAAGATAATATTTCAGAGCTCTTCACATCCATCTATGTAATTTTTCTAGATTTCTCTCCAAGTACATTTTATTTAGATTTTTGTGTTTTCACATTCTAGTGAATTACTTGGATATCTTAGCTCTTGGAAACTTTTCGTTTGTGTGGGATGGCTCATTTTTTGTTGTTCTATATGTATTTATAGTATTTTGTCCCATTTGGGTATTGTAGACATCTTTTTCATGCACTTCTTATTATGTAGACACACTGATATAAAGTGCCATTCTAGTGTATACTTTGTGGGGATTTAGCACATCCTATTGTGCCTTTTGTAATCACACTATGATATAAAGTGCCATGGGGGGCTTGATGTTTTCCTTTGGTTTTCCATCACACCTTTGTCAGGTGAGTTTCCCTTTTACAATAGTAGTGAATCTTAGTGATTCTTGCCTCATGCGTGTGTGCCTTAGTTTGCATACCCTTTTATTTGCAGGTTGTTTCTCCTACATGCAGATCATGGTTTCACATAGTTCCAATTTTGCTATCTTGGCTCTCCCTTTTTTACCATTATGGGTGGGTTTCTACTATTCATGTTAATGCTTCCTTGGTTTTGAATTTGAGTGATCTATGTATCTAGTTCTTGTTCCTATGTACTTTCAGATGCAACGTACATTAGCGGTTGGTTACATGCATTTTAGTGAGATGGATCATTTACCATATGGACACTCTTGCATTCCTATTTCTAGAGATTCTTCATTTCATCACCATATCAGTCAGGAAAACTTTAGTGGCGAATCTTCACCAATTAGTGAATTCTAGGGATCAGCCAAGTCAAAATTGGTGAATTTCTCGCACCCAACAGAGTGTCCAAATCGCCTGGATTTTACGAACTATAGTTTCAATGCATGTCCATTCGTCAATGATTTTTTTTAATGAGGCATATTTAAGCAAAATATTTTCCATTGTCAAACTATGCGTTTCAATTGGACCAACTAATATTTTCGCCTAGAATCCGGAAATCATTTAATAAAACACCTACATATTTGCCAATACTATTAAAACAACATTGTATCAGGACCCATTTCACCAATTAAAATTTACAAATAGTTGCTTGTTTAGACCCATTTCGGCAATTAAAATTTATAAATAGTTTCTCATGAGGACCTATTTGACCAATAACATTAAAAAATAATTACATTGGAGGACACATTTCGCCTCAAAAATTACAACTTATCATTGTATAAACAAGCGAGATTTGCCAAATATTTAATATACCATTTAAAAATCCCACAGAATTCGCCAAATATGGAATCGTGGATTGATATAAATACAATCAAAAGTGTCATTTATTCTTACACATTCTATTTGGTTCTACTTCTCCATTTAGAAGCCATCGAAAGCCAAAAACATAGACTTAAAAGGTGAGTGATCATTTCTTCATAGTGTTATTAGTTATAATAATAAGTTTTATTTATCTCTTTTCCATTCTTGCTTCAACAAAGTGAACCTTAGAAGTTAGAACCAAACTCTGAAGTTTTGAATTTTTTGAAACCTCCGACCCACTGAGTAAAAAGATAACCAGGAAAGATTTGCAACTCAACAAAGTGAACCATCAACCAAGTCAGGGAATCAGGAAGTTATTAAAATTTAGAACTCCGCGACAAGGTTATAAAACTCTGAGGACTAGCGAGTAAGGTTAGGAAAAGCTAAAAAAATTATATTGTATTCCATGGTATTGAATTTCATATGTGATTCTGCATCATTTTTAAAGAACAACACTTATCACACTACTTATAAATTCCTATTGCATTGCCATTCACACAATCTTTGATAAATATCTGAAAGAAATATTATTAATCCATTCCTTGAACAAAAGCTAATAGTTCAACATCCATAAGTTATAAGTTATAAGCTAACAAAAGCTAACAATTCAACAACTTATAAAGGCATCCACCCAACTTAAACAATAAAAGCTTAAACTACCAAATCACCTAAATTATACTAAGAAATCCTTACGCATCCATCACCATAAAATATTTATTCATAGATAAACATTCCACAACAATGAAACTATCCAAAAATCTATCATTCCAATAATAAACAATCCACTAGCAAATATAGAGTTTTTTTGTCTTGATAACAGTTTCTTGAAGACATCGATTTAGAAATTAAAATAAAAGTCTTTGAAGTATCAAGAGAGCCAAATTAAAGAAACTAACATTAAAACTAAAAACTAAACATCGGTCCCACTCCCAGCATCGAATCCTTCGCTTTCAATTATTTTTTCCTCCTCCTTCAGTAACGGCTCCTATGCCTTTACTCTTTGCCTGTATTCCCAGTACTTGGTGACAATTGCAGTGATGTTTTTGCTTCTTGGAGTTGTAGTAATCTGTAAACTAGTTCTCCATGTGGCCAAAGCCTTTTTAGACTTAGCCAACATTTGAGATCTTTTCTCTTCTCCACATTTATAAGTCCTTCGGTGGATCTCCATTCGACTGAGTTTCGAGAAGGACTCCCATGTCACTATAGCAGGATCAACTATTTCTTTCTTGGATATCTCTCCAAACTTCAGAGAAATCTCTTTTATATCTAGAATGTTTTCATCAAACTCATCAGTAATTTCCACTCCCAGAATACGACAATCTTCTTTAACTTCCACCAACATTTCATAATATTGTTCAAGTGTATTATTAATTTCCTTCACCAGATTATCATATATATTCAATTTCCATTCCAATGAAATGGACTAGGAAGGGTCTAGCTCCTTAGGCTTATTCACAATTTTCTCACCAATTAATATCTTCGGATCCATAGAGTTCAATTCTTTCATTTCCTGAGCAAGCACATAGAGACTAGTTTGATCTTTTCTGAGCTGTTGAAGTTCATTACTAACTCCTTTTTATTAACAACTTGACTGTAAAAGAGCAGATATTTATTCAAAAAGAAGATAGCCTCTTGAGATATTTTATCAATCCCCTCATAAGTAGCTCTAGAATAGCTCAAATTCTTTTTAATTTTCTCTATGGTGAGCACATCAATACCCTCTACCTGATAACTTGAGGCTTCATCAGATGTAGGAGGTGTGGCCATGGAAGAAATAAAGTTACTCAATGCGAGGACTTGAGATTCCAGTTTTATATTTTCTTTCCTCTGTTCTTTCACTCTTTTAATCAAGGTACTGACTAGATAATTGGCATGGTACACATCACCTTCTAGTGTTGGAGGCCCCATATCAACATGTGTGACGTTGTAGTCCACCTCCATTATTTCATCTTCATTTAAATCCTTCACAGGATCAACAATTTCTAACATTTGATTTCTAGAAGTAGCATCAGTCACCATCCTTGACATCCTCCTGGCTTTCTTAGGTTTTGAAGAGCTTTGAAGTAACTTTGAAACTGTATCCACTCCAACTGTCATTGTAGGAATATGCTTTCTCTTCTTCTCCACTTCTTTTTTCAGCCATCCTGGGGAGGCCTACCAAACCAGAATCTTCATTTCCACTAATAGTTTCTTTAGCAGCGTTAGGAGTGATAGGTGGATTATCAACCGTAGGCAGAGAAGAGGGCAATTCAGAGTTAGACAAAGGAGGAAAGATATTATCTTCAATGATCTATTTAAAGCTAGCTTCAGAATCTACAACCACAAGTTTTCCTTGATTGGTTTTCTTCTTAGGGGTAGGATAAATCACACTATCTTGTTCACAAATGCTCTTCAACTTGATTGTTTCTTCTGGCCTATCACCATCACCTCCTAACTGAGAATTTGCACTAGAGGACCTCACAGAGGGTTTCCTCGATGATACACTTGCACCAGATGTTTGCGTAGACCCCTATTCATTCTTTTGTGATGACTTAGGATTCTGAACAAGACCATCAACTTGCCGCCATTTCCCATCCAACTAGTCCTAGGTTCTTTTAAGCACTGGGCCAACACACACCCTCATATCTAAAATTTCACTTTCGCTCCAATCAACCCTAGGGTGGGATTTATCAAGAAATTTTTCATATGTAGGATCTATGATTGTTGAATCCTCAGCTATATTTTCTGGAATGTGAAATGACAAACCGAAAGACTGTATCTTTTTTAGCGTTAGCCTCATATAATCTTTTCTCAAAATTTCCTTCTCATCGACACTATATTCCCATAAATCTTCGATAGATGGCTGATGTTGATCTATAAGCTCCCTCCATAGAGATTATGCCTCACAAAACCCTTACTATCAAAATTAGCTCTCATAGAAAGATTCTGGAGGTTATATTCCTTGAGAATTCCTTCAGCTCTCCTAGCCATCTAGTTTGTTTTGCACACAAAAAAATGGGTCTCCAATGGGAAGACTACCCTCGTTTACCCATGTTCATATACTTAATATTAACCATGGCTATTTGTTGACAAACTTCTAGAAATATCAGTAAATCTTTAGGATATCGAGGTAATTTAAATGGGGCTTTCTCAAAATGCCCTATTCTCATATAGGAAAACTTATCAAATTGGATATAAAAACTCCCAAATTTTGATACAAGAGAAATCGATTCA
This sequence comes from Sequoia sempervirens, assembly GCA_007258455.2. NCBI lineage: Eukaryota > Viridiplantae > Streptophyta > Pinopsida > Cupressales > Cupressaceae > Sequoia > Sequoia sempervirens. Next base: position 110,262,905 of record VDFB02256132.1, on the reverse strand, counting down.
GGGGAAAGGCACATTTATGGATTTCCATCTAGCTTCCTCACGACCTCCATTAAAAATGCATCATTAACATGACAAAAATCACCCATTCCAAATTGTTTAGTGAACTAAGGAAAGCATTTATACATAGGCATATCAGAAGCTGGGGTTCCTTGTGGCTCCAACCTAGGCCAAAAGGACCTCTAAATACCTAAAATGTATGTTAGGGAAGAACACATACAAAAAGTAGTAGTCTTATGGAAATTAATTAATTTCCCATTCAAATCGAAGCAAATAACTTCACCCCAGTCAATGAAAATGTTCTCATCACAGACTATCAAGATAAACGAGAACATCCAATCCTCAAATAACTCAACCTATGGATTCCCAACAATGCGGTGCAATAAAGCAATAGCATTTACAATTTCTCCCTTAAAATGCAATCTTTTGAGTTTACTCGGCAGTTGCAACTTACCTTTCTTTTCAGACTTCAACCAGGTTTTGTCCATGGAGTTCTTACACCAGTCATTATTCGCTTTGAAAAATTTACCTGCCACTATGACAGACATGTCTTCTATAGGTTCCCTTTTTGGAATCCCCAACGCATGGGAAACAACTTCAGGAGAAATTTTTGCAATTACAGTTCCGTTCATGGCTTTAATTTCCCATGTCTTCAAAATGTACCTTCTCGCACATGCACTTATCAGATCCACACTCAACACAGCTTCTGGAAACCCTCCAACCTGAGCTAGCCCACTTTCTAAGAGTTTTCTATCCATCTCATACTTGTCGTCCCTCTTTAGGCACACCCAAAATTCGTCTAAATTAAAAGGTATGAGCATCGTATCCCTTACGTTGACCCAACGTTCACTCTGCATGAGCACAAATTCGCAGAGAATGAATGTTTGCACATGAGATTCTGAGAAGTATTGGCCTTGGCCAAGAATGAGAATGCAGTCTAAAAGTTTGAGTAAAAAGAATGTTTGCACTTGAGAAGTATTGGACTTGGAAAATAATGAGAATGTAGGCTAAATTTCTGAGTACAACTTCGCCACCCACTTATGCCGTTATTTTTGATAGGATGTGCTTTAAATGTGGCATTCAATTTCATACCTCGAAAAGATAGCCTTTAAACGTGCATGCTTTTGGAAATTCCTGAAAATACAACTCAAGTTGATTCCGTACATAGCATTCAATGAGATGTCAGACGACGACGCCTTTGAAAGGAACAATAAGTCCATCATGTCGCATGGTCGTTGAAACTTGGAACCTAAAAACCAAAGTCTGAAGTTTCAACATTTTCAAAACCTCCGACCCATCGACTAAATCCACACACCGTAACTCAAAGGTTATGTATGCATGAACTTAAGTTACTCCACAAAGTGAACCAAGTTGGGGAATCAAGTAGTTATGAAAATTTGGAACTCCATGACAATGCGAAATGTCACATGGTTATAAAACACAGAGGCCTAGTGACTAAGATTGCTTTGCTCCCTTATTTTGAGTCTACAACCATACATCAAATGTTCATCAAACAGTTGAGTAATTTATGATATAAATAATAAACATGTGTTTTAAAGTTTTTTATTTTTAACCATTAATGCACTCAGATTATCAAGGCCTTTATAAAATTAATTACAATGTCACATTAATAGCACAACCATTAATAGCATAGTAACACTTAACGTTGCAAAGGACTTAAAAAGGAATTACAATGTCAAATTAATAGCACAACCATTTACTTTATTACAACTAAATTACAATGTCACATTATTACATAGTACAAATACAAATGTAAGCACAAGTGCCAAGCTTCTGCTGGTGAAAATGTAAATATAATTAATACATGTGTATTGCTTTATGTTTTACTTTTAAATTTGCATGCAATTTTATTTTTTTTGCTAGGTAAAACACTGCTAGGGGCAGCGCCCTGTATTGATTATCAAAAAAGGATTACATGAGTTTCTATTTTTCAAAAAACCACCTTGAAGGCCTTTTTTGTCAAGTGACCTTCCCTGATCAACTAGCCCACCCATATTTTCATGCATTATAGAATTCATTACAAAATTGGCTTGAAATTTAGTACAGGCACTCCAAAACTCGGGACTGACTCAATTACCCTATTATTGTTACTATTGTTATTCAACAACAAAAAGTTGAAATCATACCCAACCATAATTTATCATTCATCATCATCCTCTTCATCATCATCATCCTCTGACTCTATGCATTTCAGGTATGCCTAGCAATTTGCAATCACCGGGTAGTTTGCTCCACATTTCTAGTGCACTGGGCTTTTGGCATTTTCCTCCAAGTCCTTAGGATCATTCACAAGCCATTCTTCCCCATCTCCAAGGTCCCAATCATCATCATCACCTGCTACAATTTCTTCTACTAGACCTTCATCCTCCGTATATCTCATTGCCCAACCACGCGAGAGATTGGTCGTCAGCTTTGCTACCCTAAGGAGAAAGAAAATGCTACGATCCCTTTTTGCCCACAATTTTTCAAATCCTTCTGGGTCGATGGTTTGGACCAAAGGAAACTTCATTGCCTCTCTCCCTCTCATCTACATCATGTAGTAGTTTTGTGGCATGGGGATTTTCCTATTCTCATCCACATTATCTAACACCACGTCAATGTCGCCCAGCCATATGTGCACGAAGACCATTTGGGTCAATTTTTTGCTTATCTCTTTCGAGACTCCCATATGCAAAAGGACTACTAAGAACATTGCCAGAATCTTTGTATTTACTCTAGCTCTGTGATAAGCCTTCAAAAATTCTGGCCCAACCACTTGCTTGGTTTCCCAGAGAATGAGTGGATGGGTCAAATTCATCAACCCCTGTAGTCGCTTATCGGTTATTTATCCTTAGAAGGCCTGTTGTTCTTCTCCGTGTCCAATGCAAGCGACATTTCCATTTTACTCCTCACCCACAACTCACCTTTCTGGAATTTTCTACCACTACTTCAAATTTTGCAAATGTAATGTGATAAATGGCTACTTACTCCACCTTTGCATGCATTTATTTCATAAATAGATAATATTGAATTTCTCAAAGGAAAAAAAATTGATGGAAACTTTCTTTTTTCATTTGAATTGCTTTATGTTTTACTTTTAAATTTGCATGTAATTATATCATAAATAAATAATAAATTATGGGCCACTAGTGCCACTACCAGCCTGATTCGTGCAAACCAAAAAACCAACTTAGTCAATTCATGTATCTAAAGCCTTAAATGTACAATTAAAAATTAAAATGTTTAATTTGATTGACATCTGGCTACATGCAAATTGTACCTCAATTTGACAAGCTATCAAAATCCCCATACTCCAGTCAACACTACCAGTGCCACTCAAACGATATGAAATCATTACAAATCTTGTTTCATTAAAGCTATGAGTTGTCCAATCAATCGCTTTGAATGTTCAAAACTAAAAGATTGAGAATTTCAATTAAATGAAATGCAATACATCAAGGCATTGAAAAGAGAGAAATGAGCCTTGATCTTGCCACGTGTCCGCATCTAACAGTTCTAGTGTTATTTCAGAGGTTTCAATTCGCAAGTCTACTACTTCAGAGATTTACTTCTGGAATGCAACTATAGTCATCCATCAAAAATTCATCGAATGGACGTGGTTATATTGGTTTTCCTTTACATCCTTTGGGTTAAACGTTCTTAAGTTTTTAAGCCTTGGTCCTAAGTTCTTCCTAGGTGGCCCCTCTTTTAAAACCAACTTTTTGCACTTGCATATTTCTGCCACTTAAGTTCTTCTATCGCTCATCGCCAAAATCCAACCCATTGGGTTCATTACCATGATGATGAGCCTTGATCTCCCCATGTGTTTGCATCAAACAATTCTAGTGTAATTCTAGAGGTTTCAATTTGAAAATCTACTGCTTGAGAGATACTTCTGGAATGCAACTATAGCCATCCATCAAAAATTCATCAAACGGTAGTGGTCCATAATGTCGTGTGGTCGCTAAAACGTGGAACCTTAGAACCAAAGTATGAAGTTTCAAAGTTGTCAAAACTTTCAACCGACATACTACATAGATGACCAAGAAAGACTTGCAACTAAGGTTAGGAAAAGCACCAAAACCTTGACTTTGGTGAATTAAGATAGGAAAGGTGGCAAGGACAGTGCATTTATGAAGTGAAGATCACAGGCAGATTTTAGCAAGTGGACATGACGGGAGGATCGATGGGTAATTAAGATCAGTACATGTGAAGTTTGGAAAATTATTACCTTTTGGCTAGGCTTGGAGTTTGGAAAATTATTACCTCTCGGCCAGGCCTGGAATTTTCCTATCACTTTACGTTTTATGAAAAAATTTAACTGTCAAAAAAATATTTAATTTATATTTTTTATACAAAATCTTTTATATTAAAATATTATTGATTTTATTAATCATACATATTAAATAAATGTTATAAAATAAATGTTGTTGAATTTTTTTTATAGTTTAATCCTTAAATTCATCTATCTAAAAACATAAATTATTTGTAAAAGGAAAATAAAATTTCAACATGCTCACTAATAAAACCAAATGTTGTATTATCTTGAAAAAAATCAAAGCTAAGAATCACTGTAAATAAAATGCTATAAAATAAATGTTGTTGAATAAATCATATATATTAATATAAAGTGAAATTAGAAAGAATTATTCCAATTCTAAACTAATTTATATTTTTATCATAAACACTATTATATACTTTAGATTTATCTTCATCCATCAACTACCAAAAAATATGATTAGCCAACACAGTTTCTATTTCCGACATATCAAATTATCCCTAATCATACTCGCTTAAAATCTACCCTTCCAACCATTGTTCATGCCCCAAGGTGTTTTACAATTACAATGCAAATCTAGGCATAACCCCCAAAAAACAAAATCATAGACAAGATTTAGTACATTAATCTTTTTTTTTTTTTAAACTTGTACTACTCAGACGCCTTCAATGAATTACCCATCTGCAATGGATCTATCTCCATTAATGGCTTCATCTTCTTCCTCAGACGCAGACCCTTCTTTTCACGCATCTTTGCTCTGGCAATGTCTTTGAGATTCTCTATGACCTCCTCGACCTCCATTAGCTTGACATAGATTTTGAGTGCTTGCCACCTGCGCTCCACACCTTTTCACCACAAAGCTTTGGTGCATCCTTCTGGCCACCTAATGAAGAGATGATTTAAATCTGCGAGCTCTGGGCCTCCACCATCCATGCCTTCAACCTTAACAAGCCCAACTCTTGGTATCACCCATTCCAGAATGCTTTCCATATACTCTAAAAAATATTTGTGAACCAGATTTTTCATGACTTTCCTCACTACATCCATCGACTCTTCTAAGTCCAAACCCCAAGCCATGACCAATGAATAAATATCCATATTGGTCCTGTATCTGTGCTTTAATTTTTCAAAGCCATTACCCAAAATAAATTGAACTACTTTAGCCACCTGCACATCCTTGAAGAGAAATAAACCCTGTAGCCGCTTCACAAATACTTTTCCAACAAAAGGGTCTAGCTTCCTCTACGATCTCAAGGTGAAATTGGCCTCCATTGTTTCTCTGGTTCACTAGCTTCCTGACAACCACCCACTGCCAACCAACTCGATGAGATGTGTGTCTTTAATACATCTCAATTTTCTAGCCATCTCCATTAATGCCGATTCTGAAATGTACGTCCAGCGCCGGCAAAAAACATTTATAAATGCTTCACTTTTTACGAAAAATTTCGCGCCTCCTTCGCTTACTAAACAATGTTTAATTCACCAATGTTTTTTCCTTAATCCTTTGAAAATAGGTTTAATTCGCCAATGAATTTTATTTTTTAGCTTGAAAAAAAGTTTTAATCGCCAACAAAATTATTTTTTCTGGTTTGAAAACAGGTTTAATTCGCCAACCAAAATATTTTATTGGTTTGAAAATAGATTTTAATCGCTAATGGAAAAATTTTAGTTTTTTTAAAAAAATGCATTTCGCTAGGATTTTCCATAGACTTCTAACGATTAGAAAATATTTGCCAATGGACATTTTTTTTTCACGAAAAATGAAAAAAATTCACCACTAAAATTAATATTTTTATCGGGAAGTATACAAGATTCGCCAAGATTTTACACCTTCGTCAAGGGGGGGGTTTCTTAAAGTTTTCCCTGATATCAGTCATCTTTTGACATCATCTTATAGCTTCATGCTTCAATGATCCTCTACATGTTCCTTTCTTTTTTGGGACATTATTTTGGTTGGAGGTTTCTTAGTCCTTCACACCTTGATTTGTAGGCTTTTTCAATCCTTCATTCGCCTTTCTCTCTTTTGGAGAGGAGTTTTCTCCCATAGTGGTTTTCTCCTTTTTCTCCAATTTTGAGAGATCTTTTGTTTGTACATGGGTACCTCATTGAGCCTTGCTTGTCAGGACCCATTGTACATTCATTTTTTAGGTTTTTTAGCTACTCCCTAAGTTCATCTTAAGGGGTGTGTTAGAGTAATCATGCATTAGCTAATAATTAATTACTCTTTAATTAATTATTAGTCTAATTTATTCTCATGCACTTAACCTAAACTCATGAGTTCTTTATTATGTTAACTAAGTGCTTTTCTATGTTAACTGAAGTGAGCTATTATTAGACCATTCTATCTCATCACATGTGATGTTGACACTTGTCCTAATCTAATCCCCTTACAATTTAGGGTTGCTCCTATATAGCACTCAACCCTCATTGTATTATCTCTTTGAGATATACTCTTCTAATCTCTCAAACTTTCAACCTTTGAGGACTTTTGTTTTCCTTGAAGATTCTTGAGGTTCTTCTATAACTTTTTCTTGTTGAAGAATATTGCACATATTGTTTGCAAATCTCTTGTGTTGAAGGTGTTTTTGTTTGTTGTTTGATCCTATGGATTAAGGTATTTAAGAAAATGGCTTAAAGCCCGTCCTAAGAGGATGTAGATGGTACAACCTGAAATCTATTCATTAATCCACTTAAGCCACTAATAATAGTCAAATTGATTATTCATATTTGATCAATTTGTATAATGTTAGATGCTTGATTTTTTTACAAACTTATTAAAGATCTATATATTAAACCTGGTCAACTTAGGAAAAAATCATTCCATTAGCATGGTTTATGGACCTAGGAAAGATGACATGGATTAAGGGGATTTAAGAAAATGGATTGAGGCCTATCCTAAGAGGATGTAGATGGTACAACTTGAAATCTACTCGTTAATCCCCTTAAGCCACTAATAATAGTCAAATTGATCATTCACATTTGATCAATATAATGTTAGATGCTTGAAGTTTTTACAAACTTATTAAAAATGTATATATTAAAATTTCTCGACTTAGGACAAAATCATTCCATTAGCATGGTTTATGGACCTAAGAAAGATGGCATGTGGATTAAGGGGATTTAAGAAAATAGGATTTAAGGGGAAACTTCACTATTCCCTATAAACACTTTAAATTAGTGCATCAAGCCACAAAATTTTGCATTCCTTAGACATAAATGAGCCTTACACATTTTTTCATTTGCATCATTAGGTCATTTATATCATGGATTAAGGGAATTAAATTTACCTAGAAATTTACATATTTTGTGTGTGTTTTAAGTTTATTTTTAGTATGTACATGTATTAAAATAACATAGTTAGATCTTAAATTTTGTAATTGTATGCATGCTCAAGTTGAATGATGTATGTGTGTGTATGTATCCTATTTTTTCTTTTAAATAGTAATGTATATTTAATTTAAATATTTCATGTAATTTCTCAACATGTATAATGTATAGTTTTTAATATGTTTATTTATAATTTATATATAGATTCTTGAAAGTTAATTTTGCACTTATTTGTATATTTATATATATGCATGTTCACTTTTATATCATGGATAACTTTGATATTGAGGATTTGGTCAATCCACCACCTCCACCCCCTTCACCTCAACACCCTCTACCTCTAACCCCTCCACATCCACCTCCACCTCCACCCCCTCCACCTCAAAACCCCCCATCTCCACCCCCTATCATGCCTAATTTTTTACACAACTAAACAATATACAATCACCAATTTTTTTGAACAAATACATACAAACAGTAATAATTATTAATCATACATGAAAGTAGCAACATACTAATGATAAGGTGAATATTAAATATCGCTATTATCAATGATTTTAATAACACTTCATCTTTTCCCTTGCCATTCCTTTTAATCATTATTAATATTATCACTATTATGATAATAATATTATCTCTAATACTCACTATTAATATACTGCCCCATTAAGTACCCATTCTAATGGTTATGTCATTGACCATGTTTATACTTTAATATTATCCTTATTTTCATTACAAAAGATAGTGTTACCAAATTTCACTTCTTAATTTTATCGTTAGTTTTTAATATCCAAATCTACTTCCAATAAGATTAGCATTATTATACATGAAATTACTATTATTTCCCATAATATTACCAGTTATAAAGTTTATCATTTACCATTTACTAATAGATTTATAATACTATTATTGAAATTCAAACTACTCGACTACTAATTTATTTGGAACTAACTACTACATATTGATATTACTCAAAACGTTAATATTAATATTAATATTATTCGTATACTCTTCACCAATAATGATATTATTGTGATTGGAAATCACAACAATAATATTGTTAGTAGATCAGGTACTCCCTACTCCTTATTTTAACACTTCCTTATTGAATGATAACAATACTAATAATTGACCCCTTATGTGAAAACCCAATCGACACTAACCAATGCAAATCATACTCCAACTAACCGTTACCAACATAAGATTAGCTCTCCAAAGATAAATTAAATCATTATCAATATTTATAGTTAATAAGATAATTTCAAAAGGACTAAATGATAATCAAATGATTGTGCTTATCATACTTATCTATTTCAAATGTGATATAACTAGGTACACGTTATTGAATTCTTATTACACCCTAAAGTAACCTACAAGGGACTCATACTCATTAAGGACAATTACCACCCTTCTACACCATTATTAAATCAAATGTTCCTCTCCAAGACTTAAATAGAAGTGACAATAATAAATCATGCTCATTACCTAGACTATTTTTAACTCATTATTTTAATATTTCATCTCACCTATCATCTAAGACTAATATCAAACTCCCAAGGCATTCTATGAACTTTAGTATCACATGATACATTGGGATCTAGTGTGAAAAATAATAAGAGGAAGGGATGATAATCTTACACTCCAAATGATGGTATCCTATCTAGAGACAACAAACCAGACCATTTTGACGACAACCATATTAGTGACAACTTGCAACTTTATTGTGTACAAAAATGACTATTCAATACTATAAACTACTAGAAGAGTATTATAACATGATAATGCATAAGCATGTAAAATAATACCTAATTAGTTTGAATACACATCACCCTATTAAATATCGAAACAATGTAAGACACTCACAAAGCTTAAAACACATTATCTTGAAAAATAGGGATTTATCACAAGGGAATAAATATAAGATAACCTTAAAATAGAATCTATATTTTAGAATTAAGAACTAAGAGAGAAGTAGATAGTTCTATGATTAATTTAAGAAAAATTAACTCCCAACTAGAATATGCATCACAAAAAATTGATCACAAAAACCCAATTTAAAACTAAATGCAGGATCATATTCACCTCTTTATTATTTCCAATTTTACAGGTTTGTGGGTCTTGTGGTTTAAAACTTTATTAAGTATCTTTTTGATTAATTTTAAAACTTTCCATGGTCGATCTTCTTTAAATTTTCTTTAACTTTTAAATAAATCTCAGATTCATTAAAATGAAATTTCCATTTATAATTTGCGCTTAAATTTTTTTTTATATGTTATGTTTATTGTTTTTTTTTTCTTATATTCCATGTCCATCAATTTTTAATATGCTTATTATATATTTTGGAAAATTAGAATATTTGCCTTAGATAGATAAGTTTAATACAAATTTCTTAAAATATATAATTTGATAGTTCTGGTTAAAGAGGACAATTAAGTAATAATTTCTATTATTTTAAATTAATGTATTTTAAGTATATGTATATATTGTTATTTATGTTTAGGCTTAAGTTATATATATATATATAAAAGTAATAATTTCTATTATTTTAAATTAATGTATTTTAAGTATATGTATATATTGTTATTTATGTTTAGGTTTAAGTTATATATATATAAAAGGAGATTAAATCTAATTATCTATTTTATAAATGTAATTCAATACAAAAATGAGAAAAAAATCATGTTATAAGCTTTTCTTGGATTAAATTTTATCCAACAAGTTAGGGAAATTCAATACCCAAGACATGATTCTTTATCTCTTTAAAGATTGAAAGAAATAGCTTCTACGATCACACTTATAAAGTTTACATTCCACAACATTAGTTTTTTTTTCTAAATATTTTAAGATTGAACATATACCCTAATACATTCTTTCTTGAATTTACACCTCTAGTTTAAAGTACAAACACATTTACAAATTTGAACTTGTAAGAGAGGGGGACCAACCACACCAAGGCTCTAGGTCACAGAGAGTCGAAAGTGAAGGGATTCCCTAACTTACCTCAAGCTAACAGGTGTTTAGGACAAGAATTAGTAATGAAGAGCACTTTCAAGTGCTTTTGTCACTCTATAGATCCAAAAGTCTAAATGGGGCTACACGAGCCAGGTTTTGGAGTTCAAACTACACCTTAGAAAGCTCTTTGTCCAAGGACGACAACATAGGTTTGGGATGACAATGTGGCATGCTGGCATCCGTACGACTAGAAAGAGTGAAATACAGTATAAAATACCAGAGAACCTATTAACTTCCTAACTAACTAGCTTTAATGAAATAAACAAAATTATGATGTACAAAAAGTAGCTACGTAAATGGTAAAGTAAGTAGATGAAGACAAGGGTGATGAATATCAACTCACTAAAGCTCCAGTTCGCCAATGAGCTCCCCACACACGTTCACCTACACACAAGAAAGAGAGGGAAAAATGTTGGGTTGTATAGGGGTTTTCCTTAGTCAAACCCCTGCTTTGGTGATTCCACCTCCACGGACAACCAAAAAATACACGAAGTAGAAAGTATGATAAAGGAAAGAAGAAAGGAAAGTATTAAACACTACAAAAGATGCAATGCTACTCTATCAAACCACAAAAGGAAAAAGAGAGTGGAGCGATACCACCTCCACCAAAAGGCACTCAAGGCCAATGAAGGGAGAATGCAAGGCAATGAGCTTGGAAAAGTCGACACGGTCGCAACAGTGATGAAGGGAGCTCTCGCAAGACTCCAAACTCGTAGCTTCTATGGTAGCACCACACGTACAAGGATGGAATTGATGGAGTAACAAGCTTGCTTTCTATAATGCTCAATAAATTTGTGTGAAAAATGCTTGAGAGAATGTGGTAGATTGCTAGAAGATCATGGAAGACTAAATGAATGAACAAGATAGCCATTTCAAGACCAAAATGGGAGAGATAGAGCCATTTTCAGGTCAGTTGGTTGACATAGAGGCATTAAAATTTGTCCCCAATGAGGAGTGTAACGTTCCTGTAGATACTAGAGGCAAGAATCTGTTAGGGATGGCAGCACACTGCACAGACATCCACGCACCATGCTGGCGTCCCCGACAAATATTCCCCCGCCAACACACAAAACAGGCGCTAAGTGGATGGAAGGCAGGTGGGTGACATGGAATTACACCTTTGGGTGTGATTTTCTAAGGTGAGGTATGCAAAAGGGGAATTTACACAAGGGTTGCAAATTCGCTCCTATACAAACCATACAACAACAATTACATTTTCCATAACTCCACTCTTGGAAACTTAAACCTTTTTTTGAATTCACAAGGCTCATCTTTGTTTCCTTAGATCCTGAATTTGATAGGATTCCCATGGAGTCCTATCTTTAATATATAACCTGAAAGAAGAGGTTAACAAAAACAACAATATGGCCACAAGCTCTCCTCTCAACCATAGGATTGAACTTCAATCCACCCCAAGCTGTAAGGGTCACATAGCTCTCCCAAACTTACTTTACACATGGCTCACATTCCCAAGCTTGAAACAATTCAACCACTTGTTCACATAAGTCAAATTCTTTATTTTAACACACAAAATGGTTATTCATGTACAACTTAACAAGGTGGAACTTCTACCCAAAACAAACCCCAACACACACATCATCCCAAATGATCCAACATTAAATCTTCACATAGATTTCAAACCACAAATTAACATACACATTAAACAAGAATCAACAAAGATATACATAAACTAATGAAACATTCACACATTCATTTATATATCAACAAAAACTCAAACCATAAAGGGTAGAGGGTGATCCCACAATACTAGTTTACAATTTCTGGGAGATGTTGATTTTTGCTGAAATCACATATTTTTAGAAAATATAATGATTTAAGCCTTGAAAAGTTCCATTTAAAGGATTCTAATTTAACAGAGTTTGATCAAACCACCTTAGATCAAACCCCCTTGGATAGAACCTCGCTAGTTTTAAACCATACCTATAACGAAGTCTCCTTTACACCTATCAAAATGTTGATAAAAAACCACTTTTGATTTACCTTTTGGGGGATCAAATGAATTCATTTAATTTTTTTCTTTTAAGTATGTAGTCCTTATTATAAGCTTCCCAAAAAGTATAATTTTAAATAAATTTAATTTAATTATTATATTTATTTTTAATTTCTTGTGAATGTAGGTTTTTCATTGAAAATCAAGCTCTATGTTTTGCACATGTGGAAAAATAGTAGATTATAATATAAAAAAATTAAAAATATCATTGCACTAGATATTGAAGTCCTTGATCCAACAAAAAGAAAAAAATTGAATTTTAATACATACAAAAAAGTTATGTTGTAGACAGTCCGCCTATGCTTGCATTGTAATTGGTTTGACTTTGAAACTTGATTAAGGAAAAATATTCAATAAAACACTATGAAACCAAATGAAAGTGCTAGATATCATAGTTACAAATCTAAATTAAAAAAAGAATTTTATCCTTCATGGAAAAAAAATCATGTTGTATACAGTGAGCATCACTCCTTAAAAATGGTGTTTACTAAAAAAAACTAGTTTTCAAAGGAGATGGAAAAAGAAGTGCAATCTGATTTCAAAAAAAATGAAAAAAATATATTTAGAATCTACAGACAAAATGTCACAAATCACTAGTTTGCATCATCTTCAAATTCCTTAGGGTTTAGCCATTATAGATGTCTGAAAGTGAAGATTTAGTTAGAAAAAATTAGTTCAGTGTCCAGTTTGGCAAAAAATTGTAAACTAGTATTGTGGGATCACCATAGATCTTACCAAGATATTTTCCAACCCAAATATGGAAGAATCTCTCTTTCTCCAAGCTCTTTCCTCCATTTTTCCTCACCCAACCTTTCATTTTCTCTATCAAGAAATCTCCTCCCAAATGAGAAAGTATCCCAAAGAAAAGAACAAACCAAAAGCAAAAGGAGAGAAGCCAATGGAAAAGAGAGAAGCCCCCTTCTCCTCACAAATAGAAAGAATAAATAGAAGGGGAAAGACAACCACCTTTCCATAACTTCCAAACCACCCAACCAACTCCAATTTTTTCCACTTTTAATAGGTGGGTAATTAGAGTGGGTTTCTAAGTCTAATAAAGGGGGTTTATGGGATAAATGACACCTAACCCATAAACCTACCACCTAGGGAACTTTTTAAACAATTAAGACCACATAAGGACATCATAAAACATAAAATAAGTAATCATATTAAAAAGGTGACTCAAGGGACTAATAAAAAAAACTCACATACACAATCCTTACCACACAAAATAAGGTTAAATAACATGTCCTTGACAAGCCCAAAAATTCACAAGAATAACATAAGTGAAGTAGCTATGTGACCCCCTGATCAATATTGGTTGGTTTTTCATCCGTTTACTCAACTAGAAAAGGGTGTCAGTATTACTCAGGATTATTAATAATCGAAGCAAATGGAATATGAAAATTAACACTCTAAGAATTGTAATCAACTACAAAATTAAATCCACTAATCAACATAAGTAACATATAATTTAACACTCCCTTCTTTCATAATACCTATTAGAGTCAAGCAATAATTGATCATACTATTTATTATCAAAATATCACCACTTATGTTAATAATCTATTTAACTTATAACAAATACTACAATTAAACATTGAATATCAATCATCTTTATAATCACGCCTACTTACACCCATAGTATATAATTTCCTAACATAATGTAATCCAATTAATATAGTAATATTACCAATAATTGAACATCTTGATCATTGCATACTTATGTAGACAAGGAATGGAACTCATCTAGCTATCACATGAAATCACAACAACCATTAGTTAGATAAGATTAGTCAGTTTATCATATCTGCTAACAACCAAAATATGAGCATTTTGTTTGTAGAGGAACAACCATCACTCATCTGTATTATGTAACATAAAATAACATAAGTTATTGAACATAACCATTAGTGACTCATAGGTTCAACAATATTGCAAGAGATGGGGTCTAACCCCCCAAAGATCTAATGAAGCTTGCTTGCGAGCTTAGATCAATGAAAACATTAGTTCCATTGAAGAAAAAAATAATAAATTTTGAAATGAAGCATTCATGCCACTCCATCGAATGCATTTTTCATCTTCTTGTAGATGTTGTCTGGTTCATTGATGTGGACTTAGATAGTTACCGAGTATCGAGAGAGGAGAGGAGATAATTTTATTTTGATAGATTCTCCTATAGGGAGATCCTTGACGTTAAAATCACAAAATCCCATTTAGCTCCATATTTTATTGACCCCATCAACAATCAACCAATTCCAACAAATGAAAAAATAATATCAATTGGGTGGTGTATACATCCACATATGGCTGCCAATTTTTGGGATCAATGGTGGATTGTATTTGATCATCCACCACATGCTAATTGTGAGGTTCCTCTCCATTTTTTGAGAAAATTATATGCAAAGTTTGTGTTGGGTAGGACACCCAATAATTTTGATTTTAGATCATTCTAGGGTATTGGTGGTGGCATACCACGATAGAGGTTAGGGGTACGGGTTGATCCCCAACAACCCATGTCTACTCAATCTCTTTTTGATCCTCCTTTTGTTGCCATTCTTTCACCCATCCAACATCATGTTGTGGTATCTGCACTAGGAGCATTGAGTGCACTCTTGACTAACCTCGATGAGCAGAGTTTTGAGATGGTAGCTGGGGTTAGTGGGCGAGACCATGGAGGAGCATCAGGTGGAGATGGTCCTAGTACCACTCCACCTACATTGATGCCCCATTTTTGTACAAGTTATAATCAATTATGTTATGGACTTGATCAAGCTACATCCACTTTAGTTGCACAGGGAGCATCTTGTAACGCCCAAAAATTTCAACCAAAATACAGTTAAGGACAAAACACAAATTTCAAATTTCGACCACAACCACTAGCATAAAACCCAAAGACTGCTCCCTATACCTGCACTTCATGAAAGCATAACAACATCTGACTAATAAATTATAAGGACTCAACCATCTACACATTTATTTTGACACTCAAGGTTGGGTTTCAAATGGAGATATGGAATCCACATCACCAAGGTAGGCTTGATTAGTTCCATGAACTCATCAATAATCACAGACTTAGTTCAAGTCACAAGTTAATCAAATAGAATATATATTTCAATAGTATCTTTAAGTAATAATAAGAGAACAAGCCTAGGGGCCAGACTTAATTCATCGGGGGCTCGTCTTTGACGACCTTGCCTACATATATAATTCGCAGAGGAACCGTAGTTCGACAATTTGAGTTTTACGAATACAAGCTTTGTCAACATGAGGGTACACCCTCAAGGTTCAATTCACATTTGGTTTGACTACACTTGGAAAGAACAAATAATGGGCCATAAAAGTTAAATATTGTAGTTGGTTTCACTCTATGATAAAATTACTAATTGATATAATAAGAAGCATACAAACCATCACCCATTCTTATAACTAACCCACACTTGATTGCAAAATGGATCCACATGGCATGCCCACGAATTCCAAGGGCATAATTTATTGTAAAAACACAATTTCCCCTTTCTTTCTTTCTTTTTTCAACAAATTCCACTAGACCTTGCTACCTAATGACCAAAGATCTAGGAAATGCTACACAAAACTAATCCTTAACACATCCTCAATACTCACTATTTAAATTAGCTCTAATTGTGAGTCGTAGTTATCTCAAGCACAATTTTTATGCAATAAAAGATTTCCAAGAGAATGTAACAACTTTACTCCTCTTCTCAAGCTTACCATTTTTCAAGGCTATTTACTAGAACGTTAAACCAATATAATATAATAGTAGAAATTGTGTGATCATAAATAGTAACATGTTAATCTTTCAAGCAATATAACACCCAATTTAAAAATAAAAAATAAAAATTATTTGATTGGTATAAAACTAATGATAATATAATTGTAATTTATGTATAACACTAATAACAATAATTAAAATACTCCTCAAAAGATAAATCATATAAATTATTCATAGCAATGATTTTAAAATATATATTAGTTTAAATAAGTAAATAAATGAAGAATTATTTATATTTAAATGGCTAGAATGTGTTTAAAGTAGAAAATGGTTTATAATTAATCCTAAAAGAAAGCCACGTATAAATTAAAAAAATCTATTAAACTTATCACATGCCTTTAGAGGAATATGTCTCTAAAGAATATTTACTTTTAAGATCTCTTCTTTTTATGAGATAGTGATTTTAGCTATAAAGTGTTTATTAAATAAGTGAAGATTCAAATTAAATATGCTTCTTATAACTCTAATTTAGTATCACCCAAAATGCAGCCCTCAAATTGTTGACCACCTCATTAGTTTTGATTTATTTTGTCTCTAAGGCTGCTGGAGGAAAGAAGAATACCCAAATATCTTTAACAAGCAAAAGAAAATTAACTATGTCTAGCGCAGTTTGAGAATTATTAAACTTAGATTAGGATTCTATGCACATTAAAAATAATAATAAATTAGGGAGCCTAATTTTATGGCAGCTACAAAAGCTTAGAGAGGACATGCCCCGTCCAAGCTCTCTTTCAGCTTATTTTAGTTTATTTATTTATTTTTAATTGTCTACAGGAGGATATGGAAGCAGTGAGTTTCTTTCCACGCTTTTCTTGTCTCTTTTTTTCTTTTTGAAATTAATTTAAATTTAAGAAAAATTATATTGTGCAACTACCAAGTCCTTCCCCTACTTTCACATGCTCCAAAATGTTTTGTCCATTTTTCTCTGCACAGTTGCTTTAATAATATCAAACTTCTACAGACATACTGCGCAAATCATACACTAATTTCTTTATTTAAAATTACTAAGAGTTTAGGGATAAATTGACTTAAATTTGCAGTTGACTGACTTCTTGATCACAAATTAACTTCTCATCACAGAGAGTACTAAGTGTAGATTTGATATGGGAAAACAATACAGTACATTATAGGTACGTTAACTGGAAATCCCATTAGGGTAGAAATGTGTAACCTTTTTTTTTAGCTAATCGTTTGAGAAAATAGAGGTCGAATACAAATGCAATGGAAATTGTTGCAATAAAATTTATACTGCTCTTAAAGTAGTTGACTAACTAAGCTTCAACAGTTGGAGAGTCCTTCCAATTTCCATGTTTTATAGAATATTAAAAAAAAATCAGTTTAAAGTCTTGACCCACTTGGTAATATTTTGATTCGTTAGTTTAAGATTTATTAGCATTGATATGTTGAGAGCCTTGTTACACTTCCCTTGCATATATTTTGTAAGCTAGAATAATCAATTTTTAAACAATCGAGAAAATAAGAGAGGAATAAGTATTGGTTAAGAGAACAAGTGAAGGAGGAATAAGAATTAAGTGACCTGGAAATAGCACTGGTGTATCTAAGTAGCTTGCATGTGCTCGAGGATCTTTGTTCTGTCTCTTTTTAACACACCCAGAAGTGAGATACTACACTTATGCGTCCAATATACATCCTTCGCAGTGGCTGCCTCATAAACTCATATGAAACCATGGTAATCTGTTACCATTTCAACCTGTGCTTTATTTGAGAATATGCAATATGTATGCCATGTAGAGTAGTTGAAAAGTTTTCCCCGACATTACTTAGTCTCTCCTTTTTCTGAAAAGGCATATATTGGATACAAGAAGAGCACCAAAGAAAACAAATTGCCTGCAACTTCGACAGCCATATGCCAAGTCCCTTCAAAAGTCATCGAAGGTTTTCCCTTTTCGAATAACAAGACCTAAGGCTTTTTATTGAATATACTCTTCTTTGCTCACAGCCCTTACATCCATATGCTCTACTATTTATTTATTTTCAACCCACCCTGTCTCTCCATTTTTTTTGAGTGAAACTAAAGTGGATAAGGAGAAAAGAAAACCCAGAGACTCGTTACAGCCTGCCACTCTGATGCAAAGTTCAGTCTCTCCCAAAAACGAGAAAAAGAAACTATTCGCCCCTATACTGGGAAGGTTGTTTCTTCCATCCTCTATTTAGCTACCACTGAATTGATTGGGGATCCCTAACACCCAGCCTACTTTAATGCCTCATGTTTCCTTTGTTTGCAAGCAACCTAGCTCATCATAATATTACCCGATTAAAGCAGTCAGATCGACTGGTAAAAGAAAATATTAATTATTTTGCAGGCATCATCATTCCCCAATGGCTTGGCATGCCTGCCATAAATTCTGGTGAAGAGGGATGTCAATGTGGAAAATAATATCAAAATCCTTGTATTAGATGAATCCCCTTCCAACCTCAGCAATACGTTTTTCTGTTAACTCTCCAAAACTGAATCTGTTTACAAAATTCTCTTATGTGAAACTTTAAAAAAAGGTCCTTCACATTAACAACCATAGCTGGTCAAATCGACGTCCTTCCACACCTACTCATTTTCAAGTAGATGTAGATTAAATGACAATAAATTTAAGACCATTAAAATTAGCCGACAATGGTTTATGGTTGCACCAACTGCTGCGCCCATGAATGAGGTTCTCGATTCCCCACCCCTAATAAGAAAGATAGATCTCAAAATATCGGGGTTGTCAGAGATCTTCGATTCTGGGCTCAAGACAAGATTTTTCCAATTTTATTTTATTTTTACACTAAATTAACTGTCTGTCCAGACTTCTTCTCTATTTGAATATAATGTTAAGCCTCTCTTCTTTTCGAATTTAGCTTGCATATTGGCTAAGTAGAGAAATGGAAATTATACTTTATACTTTATTATAAATTCAATAATTCATTTCCGCAAATCTAATATAATAATATACGTAAAATTATTCTATTCCATTAAGTGTTAGATTTTATCAATTTACTTTAATTCAAGAATGTAAGCTTAAAATCTTGCATAGTGAAAAATCAAGAAAAACAATCTTGGAGACTAGGACAGATGAACTTATTTTTTTAAATGGTATCACATGATCGAATTAAGCAAACAAATTATTATACAACTAATCTTTCTTGACCAATCTAAATATCACCATTGACATGACAATGTGTAGATGTCCAAGGATAATTACCTATAACGAAAATGGGCAATATTACTATATCCAAGTATATAATATGTACACTAATTATGATTACCCTGAACTAAATGAAATGATATCCCATAAAGAATTTGTTACAATTTTCAAATAGTCTCTTGAATTACAATATGCAATGAAATGTCTTCCACAAAAGAGATATATCATAGGAAATATGTTGCACATATTTGATATTAATATCTTGCCATAGTATAGATAAGTTTGGTAATAAGTGGCAAAGATGAGATGGTTTATACAAAACATAAAATCATTCTAAAGTGGTATAGCTTATATGGCTTACATAAAATAATGAACATGACATAATAATTCACCTACACTAAGACTGAAGGTTTTGGATAACACAATATTAATGTTGCAAAGGAAAGACCTTCAAATGGGTTAAACCCTAGTTTAAGGATACAATATCATCAACTATTTTCTTTTATAAAAATACAATCATAAGGATGAAAGGAATAATTTTCAATCAATATTCATTGTAAAATTTATGGCCTAGATTTCAAAAAGAAATACTTCTCAATGATGTACAGTTAATATATATTGTAAGTAGCATAATTTTAGGACTAAAGGGGTTGTGAGTACGAAATGAAGGGAGGGCCTTACACATTTGATGATATCAGTTCATATGTTGATTTGTGTTGATGATCACCCTACAAATCATCTGACATAGGTATATATATACGTACAAGTTGAACTTTTAACAATTTTAAGCACATTTTTTTAATCAACATATATAAAAAAAGTGTAATATTTTAACAATCAAATTATTTGGTGTAGATGATGGCCACAGAGACATCAACTTCTTTTGATTGATTTTGTTTTTCATCGACACCCGTGCAAGCCGACCACCCATTTGGTGTATTTTGATTGATTTTTTAAATATATTAAATAATTTTAACTTTATTTTAATTTGCAATTCAGTCCTAAACATGTGTTAAATATTTATGTTGGTTTAGGAAAGTCATCCCACTTCCACATCAGATACACTAGAGGGTGTGTCGAGTGCTCCTCCATTGTCAGACATGTCTTGCATGAGCCACTCGTATGTATACTATTATATAAACATATACTTAGAATTTTGTATTTTGAATTCACTATATCAAACGTGCATGTACTTATATTAAAATATGTCTTTTTAGGTTGACATGATTTTTAGGTTGACACGACCATCAAGATGGGTATTTCACACCTGATTAATCTAGGCCAATTTTAGGATTCAACTGCATTTTAGGTTTTTTAAAAAAGTTTCTATGTGTGCACAATTTGTAGGTTTTTTAAATAGATTAAAACAAAAATTGGGTACATAGGTGAATATATATGTTTAAACCTAATTTGTATGCATGTTCTTTATTTGACCTTGTAGGACCTTGTTAGTGGCACTTTTCATCTTGATGATGCCATACCACCTACACTAGCACGTGTAGAGCATGCCATTAGATGAGAAGAGAAGGCTCATATGGTAATGTAAAATTTTGATTATATTTAAATTCAATTATATTATACATCAAATGAATGACTTAAAGTAAATTTCAATTGAATATATGCTCATGTGTTAAATTATTTTTCTTCTATAGCATGAGATAGGTCCTGTAGTAGAGCATGTAGAGCAAGATGTGAGAAGAGATGAGTAACCTCTTGCGGTAATTTTTATGATTTTATAAATTAAATTGAATTAAATCATTTTAATCATTTTAAATTTGATTTTAAGTTTCTTTCTATTGTATAGACCGATTCAGATGATCCTAGTCCACATAAATTGAAGAGGTCTCTTGATTTTAGGGACAATAGGAGTTATATATATATATATATATATATATATATATATATATATATATATATATATATATATATATATGTCTATATATATATATGTGTGTCTATATATATGTCTATATATATATATGTCTATATATATATATGTCTATATATATATATGTCTATATATATATATATATATATATATGTATGTATGTATGTATGTATGTATGTTTTAGTACATTCCACACATGGGCTATATCTTTATATGTTTCAACAAATTTCATAGACTCTCTATACATGTTTCAGTATTTTAGTATTTCATGGACTAGATCTATATATATGTTTCAATATTTTCATGGAATTTATATATTGTTTCATGGACTTTATTAATTTCAGTATTTTATATTAGACTATTATTGTTTTAGTAATTTACACATGTACATTAATGCATTTTAACTTGAACAAATTAGTTAGATACCATTTATGTCCATTAAAAGTCGTAACTTGAATCATATGATGAATGTGATCAGAGTATGTCTGATATTCATTTATGCATTTTAACTTGAGGGGATCAAAGAATTCAAATTATGTCTCTTGTTCAATCACATTAGATAGATATAATTAGGATATATGAATTAAGGGGTCCTCATAGGATGGCTTAAGGGGTCCTAATAGGATGTCTTAAGGGGATAAAACAATTCAAAATTTTCTTAAGGGGATCAAAGAATTCAAAGTATATCTCATGTTCAATCACATTAGATAGATATAATTAGGATACATGAATTAAGGGGTCCTAGGAAAATGATGGCTTAAGGGGTCCTTGTAGGAAGGGGTCCTAATAGGATGTCTTAAGGGGATCAAAGAATTCAAGGTATATCTCATGTTCAATCACATAAGATAGATATAATTAGGATCTATGAATTAAGGTCCTAGGAAAAAATGATGGCTCAAGGGCTCATCGTAGGATGGCTTAAGAGGTCCTAAGAGGATGACTTAAGGGGATCAAAGAATTCAAAATTTGGTTAAGGGGATCAAAGAATTTAAAGTATGTCTCATGTCCAATCACATTAGATAGATATAATTAGGATCTATGAATTAAGGTCCTAGGAAAAATGATGGCTTAAGGGGATCAAATTTGGTGAAGTTTCCCAAGGCAACCAAATTTAATAGTAATATACATGATAAAGTGATTATACATGTTCAAATTTTAAGTTTCAAAGTAGGAAACCATGCACATAATGAACAAAAAATATCGAAGATCAATTTTTATATATAAAAGTGTAGAGTAATTGTGTATGTACATATACAAATTTGGCATAAATGCCAACTCAAAATAATATTTCCAAAATGTGGCATTTTCCATCTCAAGGTCTATATATAATCTATATCTCAAATAGCTATGCCATGTTAAGAAAATCCAAAACTTTTGGTATATCATCAAAATGTAGCCTCTTCAAGCCACCTGATATCAACATGACAATAATCAATTTAACTATGTATATAAGAAATATCAATATACATCAAAACATGTATATATATATATATATATACTTACCTGGATTTCCAAGTATTTCATGTTGTAGGTTGAATCTACATTCTCTTTTTTTTTGTCTCAAAGTATGTGATGAATGTGATGATGGCTTAAGGATAAAAATGACAATAAATCAATTTTAATTATGTATATAATTAGCAATATCAATTTATCATCAAAACATGTATTTAAATATATAAAACTATATATATAGTTACTTGTATTTACAAGTATTCCATGTTGTAGATTAAATCCACATCCTCTCTTTTTTTTCTCAAAGTATGTGATGAATGTGATGATGGCTTAAGGATACAAAATAACAATAAATCAATTTTAACTGTGTATATAAGCAATATCAATATATCATCAAAACATGTATTTAAATATATAAAACTATTTATATACTTACCTGTATTTACAAGTATTTCATGTTGTAGATTGAATCTACATCCTATCTTTTTTGTCTCAAAGTATGTGTTGAATGTGATGATGGCTTAAGGATACAAAATGACAATAAATCAATTTAACTATGTATATAAGAAATATCAATATATCATCAAAACATGTATTTAAATATATAAAACTATATATATATATATATATACTTACTTGTATTTACAAGTATTCCATGTTGTAGGTTGAATCTACATCCTCTCTTTTTTGTCTCAAAGTATGTGAGGAATGTCATCATGGCTTAAAGATACAAAATGAAAATAAATCAATTTTAATTGTGTATATAAGCAATATCAATATATCATCAAAATATGTATTTGAATATATAAAACTATATATATACTTACCTGTATTTACAAGCATTCCATGTTGTAGGTTGAATCTGCATCCTCTCTTTTTTGTCTCAAAGTATGTGATGAATGTGATGATGGCTTACTGATGTAAAATGATAATGAATCAATTTTAATTGTGTACATAAGCAATATCAATATATCATCAAAACATGTATTTAAATATATAAAACTATATATATACTTGTGAGTAGTGTGTTTTCTAACCTAAAACAATGCAAAACAAATGAAATACAAAGGAAGAGAAACACAAAACAACACCTCAAGATAATCCGAGTTAAACTTGAACAAAAAAAATATGGAAACAAATAGATTACCTTTCCCAAGTTGATCGAATGGTTGGCCTTGTTGATAGTTGGATATGTGTGCTCCTAGTTCAATTTCGGTAGCATAACGGCTTGTTGTAGCTTGATTTGGATGCAAGATGGATGAAAAATGGCTATGGATGCAAGGGTTTGGCTATGGAGATGGTGTGAAAGATTGAGAGATTGAGAGGATGGATGGTTGAGAATGAGAGAGATTGTAGAGAGTGTGATTGAATGCTTAAAATGGCTAGGTGTTAGTCATTTAAACAAGGGAGATGAAATGAACGGTGGAGATGAAAGAGGATAAGAGATCAATGGATCAGATCAAAGAGTTCACTAAAGGAATTAAAAATTCCTTTTTAATGTACGTGGGGATGTTAAAAGGAATTTAATATTCCTTGGGAAAGTGAAAAGGAATTTAATATTCCTTGGGAGATGAGAGAGGAATTAAAAATTCCTCAAAAGGACATTGGGAAGATAAAAATGAATTAAAAATTCCTTGGGAGATGGGGAGAGGAATTAAAAATTCCTCAAAAGGACATTGGGAAGATAAAAAAGAATTAAAAATTCCTTAGGAGATGAGGAGAGTTGACTAAGGGGGTGATTAGACTAGTTGATCAATGATTAGTAGATAGTTAGGTGGCTAATGAGGATTAAAAGCCAACTTGCAAAATTTGGAGGATGTGACACATCCTAATCATGGATTAGGAATGTGCACACCCCTAATTATGGGATTAGGAGGTGAATTAAGATTAAGTGAAAGTGATGGAGGATGTGACACTTGAGGGAGTAAATTAAATAAATAGAAATTATTTATTTAATTTAAGGGATAGAAGGGGTAAGGTAAGATAAGTAATAAAATTATTTAATTATTTAGTTAAATACTTTAAGGATTTAGAGGAATTTAGGGGTATTAGTTAAATAATGGTAATATTACTTAATTAATGAAAATAAGGGGATATTTAGATGAAAAAGGATAAATTTGACCAAATGTAAGTGGTCAAATTTAGATGTATAAATTTTTCCCCTCTTTGAGATGGTGTTACAAAGTAGCATCATTTCAAAGACGATTAAAAAATAGCACCAAGAAGAACATGGTTAGATTGGGAAAGATGCCCCAATAATCAAAGGAGTGACTAGGAAGAAGGATGATAGAAGTGAAGATGAAGATTAAGGATTGAGGATTCCCCCTCAAGAGGACATGCGGGTTCAACAGAACATGGATGTGCTCTCGAATGGATGAGATGATGAAAGAGTAGATGGGGAAGATGGTGCAAAATGATGGATAAGAGAGGAGGATAAGTGATAGGAGATGCAAGGACAAAGGTGATGTTTCCCCATTCAAGCTACAAGCCAAAATTGATTAATGACAGGTGGAGTGTTGTTGAGGAGGGAACAATATATCCCAAAATGACACAAAAGGATAGGGAAGGATACATCCCAATAATGATGATGAGAGTGTTGTTGATGAGGGAAGGATACATCCCAGAACAACACCAAAGGATAGGGAAGGATGATAAAAATTATGATAACGAAAGTGTTGTTGATGAGGGAAGGATACATCTCGATGATGATGACAATGATGATGATGAGATCAAGGATTCTAGCAAGGCTAGGAACAAGACCAAGGATGTGATTAGATGATTTGTGCTAGATTGAATGGATGGGGATTAGATGGAGAGGTGAGATGGTTGGAATGAATGAAGATGATGGAGGAAAAAATGCTTAGAATAACCAATCTATAGTATCCTAAGAGGAGTTAAGAGATGATATCTTGAGGATGAAATAAAAGATGCTTAGAATAACCAATCTATATTATCCTAAAAATATTGAAGAGATGAGTGGATGATGAGGATGGATGAGAACAAATAGGATAGATAGAGGAGGAGAGTGATGAAGGATGAATGGACAGTAACCAATTCAAGAGGGTTAATTGTTATGTGTTATGTTGCCATATAATGAGCACTAAATTTGATATAGCATGAGATACTATGCACTAGGGTATGAGGAACCAAGGTGACTTCGTATCGCATGCATGGGACTGACACAACAAACAAGGAGGCTATCCCAACACCGCAAAGTCATGATGACTTTGGTTAGGCCAAGCATTGGGATAACCACAAGCACAAAGGATTCCCTAACGTAACACAAGACCGTAGGGATCTTGGTGGGTACTACACAGGACAACCAAGAAGACAAAAACAAACAAAGATCAAAATATGCCCCTATGTTTACTAGTCAAAGCACACCATGATATGATGGATCAAGGTGACCCCGATGAGGTATGATAGGAAGCTCAAATGATAAATAAAATCCAAAAGCATCACAAGATCACAATCAATTTCAAATTTCCTTTGCCACAGGATCAAAAGGGTGGATGGGATTGATGCGGTATGATATAGGAAGGATGCATCCTTTTAAGACCAAAGATGGAGACTAAACTAAATGATCAACATGGCTCAGGATACTCGAAACTAATTGAGTCTCATGATACTAGTGGATCTTGTTTATGAAGAACTAGCTAGATAGGGACATATTTGATGACACGATGCAGGTCACGAGACACACAACACAAGACAGACACACCCTAAAGACCTAGGGGATCAGGGGTTAGCCTTGCCTACGTGAAAGTGTAGAGCCCTCATAGTTCGATAAAAGACCATGGATAAAATCGGAAAGAGGATGATGGAGACATGGATGGATGACAAAGACTAGATGGACAAAAGCCCCGAGGGCAGATCAAATGATCAACCTTGTCTACGTGAAAGCACAAGGGCAACGTAGTTCGACAAAAGTCAACGACTGACCATGGATAAATGATGATGAGATGGCCATGATAAGTGGATAAGATGATGGATTTAATATGATGAGACAAGCTAGACCTAGTGGATTAGATAGGATGATGGCGATCACGTGTAGCTCAGGGATGGAATAGTTATCCAAATCATCAAAAGATGAATTGGGAGGATGATATGATGGAGAGATGAGAAATTATAGGAAATTAGCTAGATGTGTGAAAGAAGTGGGAGTGATGATGATGAGATAGATGGAATTAGGTTGCATGAGGGGGTAGGCTATAGCTAGATACCAATGACAAGGGATTATGAGAGGAAATGAGGATAGGGATGAATGGATAGAGAGATAAGGATGGCGAGATGGAAGGGATGATAGGATCAATGAATGATGTCTCCAAGGACTATGGCACAAAGAAGGGGATGCTCCACTCTAAATATGTCATGTATGATGAGGCAGGAGGGATGGAAGATAAAAGGATGGGAAAATAAGGGAGTGAGATGGATATGGATAGGATGCATGGATAAGGAAGGGGGATTGATGGTAGCATGATGGGTGGACAAGGAAGGTAGATGGATGTGGATAAGGATTAGGATAGTGTATGGGTGAGGGGAATGTATGCCAAGAGGTATCCAAAGAATGTATATATGTTTTCACCTATCTATATCAAGATCACAAGGAGGATGGAGGGATTGGGATAAATGGGATATGATAGGCAGGATGTGTAAGATAGGTGGGATGGAGGAGATGGATGAAAGGGATGCAGTAGCCCCCAAGTGTGGAAGTAAACTAGATGGGGGATTTACACATGATGCCTATTTTACAGGTTTTCATCATGGTACTTATCCAAGGTGCTTGTTTGCCAAGTTTTCACCATTGGACGAATTATTTCTCTTTACTTTTTTTTTTGGTTTTTTGGATTTTTTGGATTTTTTTTATTTTTTGGATTTTTTTGGATAGTATGTGGACAGAGATGGATAAGGTTAGGGATGTGGATAAGTGGATTTAGAATACATGTGATGAGGAGATGAATGGAGGACTCAAGCATCAAATTCCATATGAGGTAATAAGAGCCCATGTTTGAAGTGACTATTGGATGTTGGTACAACCAAGGATATGAAGATGGATGGATTATGCAAGAGAATGGATTAAAGGGATTTGATGTGGGAGATATGTGGGATAATGGATGGGATGTTGGAAAGTGTATGGATGGAATGATGGGGTGGATGTGTGATGGGGAAATGTTTTCAAGACCAACATTGGCACATATGGTGGTGGATGTGAAAGCATAGGACACTAATACATTTTGATCAATTTTTCAACATGCCGGGTCAAAATTTCGACGTTTCAAATGTCGTCGAAATTCCAACGCAATAACAACGAAAAATAGCCGTCGAAATTCCAACGGGCCGTCGTCGAAAAATTGATCAAAATGTATCAGTGGGAGGATTAATGGATGGATGATGTGGGGATAATGGAGGAGATGGGATAGTGAATTTTGGGACATAAGGACCCAAAACAGATTTAGGAGATGGAGAGTGTGTATGATTAACTTTTGGATTAGAAAATTTGGATGGTGGTACAATTTTTTTCATTTGAAGGCATTGCATCTTTTTTCTTTGGGATCCACATGGTTTTGGTTTTTCCTTTGCTAGGAATTTGTGGCCTGTGGGTTGGATTTGATTTTTCTTTTTGTCAACATGTCTTTTTAAGGGGACATGAGGAGCTTTAGATTCATGTGGATGTTTAGATCTATGCATGTTTACTTTGGCATCCAAAGTGCTTTTAATAGCAATGGGATTGGTGCAAGGTGATGGATGATGTGGAGGAAACATGAATGGAGTGATGGAGGTAGGATTTTGGGGATGATATGTGGATGGAGGATGTGTAGATATGTGTCTTTGTTGATCCTGATTAGGGAACATGAGAGTGGGATGTTTATGATGGGTGATATGGATAGGTGATGGATGGATAAAAGGAGGAATAGGACGATATGGAGGAGGTGGTTTTGGGATATAAGGGCCCAAAATGGACCTAATACCTGGAGGATGTGTGATGGTGGTAGATAGAGGGACATAAGGACCCAAAATAGATGGAGTAGATGAAGGATGGGAGATGGTGGATAGAGGGACATAAGGACCCAAAATGGATGGAGTAGATGAAGGAGGAATATGGATGGTTGTTTTGAGGTGATACGATGGAGGGCGGATGGCAGCGAATGCTTTAGTGGAGTGATGGGAAGATCCTATTATTCTATTGGAGGATGCTCATTGAGGACGGATAGAGGTTGTACCAACATTTTTGGATTGTGAGTCTTGAGGGATATATCCAAGACCATGCGTTTCTTTGACATGGATGGGTTCTAAAATACCTTGCTCATGAAAGCCTAAACCTTTTCCTTGAAAGTTCATGATCTTGAGCATTCGATCTATAGTAGGATGCTTGTTATTTTGGAAGAATGATGTGAGTCCATTATTAGGTGGAGGAGGATGGGTGGCGTATATGCTCGGTTCCTCTTCTGCAAGGAAACCACCATGGGTGAATGTGAGAGTATCGAGGGAATATAAAAGTGGTGTGGGGATAGTAGGGTTAGGTAGTGATGAAGGATCATGAAATGGAGATGATGGGATAGCAACATCTTGATTGGGAGAAGTGAATGGTAAGGGATCAAGAGAGGGATTAGGTGATATGATAGGGTTTAGATTTGTGGCAACAAGTGATAAGGGCTTATGAGATGGAGCGGTGGGATCTTGAGTGTCAAGGGGATCATGGGATGGAATGGATGGGGGATTGTGATCTTGAGATGGACTAGATGGGATGGAAGGATCTTGATGTGGAGAAGGGGATATGTTGGTATGCTTTGGATCAATCTCTTGGCATGACTCATCTTGTGTGGGTGGCATGATGATGGAATGTTGGAGGGACTCCTCAAGTGGGGGAGATGGAAGGATGGAGGATTCATGAAGTTCATGGGAATGGATTTTGATGATACTAGGAGTGGAAGGAGTGGATTGGATTTGAATGTATTTGATGGATTGGGTGGATCTAGGATTAGAAGATGGTGATTGGGTTTGGTTATCTTTGATGGGCTTGGTGGCTCTCAGAGTAGGAGATGGGGGTTCAATGGATTCAATGGGTGTGATGGTTTAAACGGTTTGAGTGGTGCTAGGGGTGGTAATAGTAATGATAAGTGTGGGATGGAGAAGGGTTTCATGACCAGTGACTATACATGGGGGAGCCAGTTAGCATGGTTCCATGACTTCAAGGTGTGGAGTTGGGGGTGTGTTCTTTGTCATGAGTCCTTAGAGAACTTATGGAGTGAGAAACTTGCATATTTGTTGTGCAATTTTTGCACACGCCCCACCGGAGGCAGGGACCCTCTTTTTCTTTTGCATCTCTGCCTCTTGGCTTGGTCAAATTTTGGTTTTTCTCTTCTTGGGAGGTTATAGTGGGATTAAGTCTAGACTGGGTTTGATGAGGACAATATTTTGAGGCTCTAGGGGAAATTTGCAAGTGTTGGAATTTAAAAATGGGGATTTTGAAGTGAATTTTCAATGTTATATGTAAATATTTTTTGCACCTGTGGATAGAGGACGAAAAATTAGGCAGGGTTGCTTTTTGAACTTTTTGAAAACTCCTTCTAGAAAAAAAGTTATGAGGTTTAGGGGATTTCGACCCTGCAAGAAATCCGAGAAAATCCGTTCCCTCAGGATTTTCCCGAAAATTCCTTGACCCCCTGAAAATCCCGAGACCCCTGAAAATCCTGAAATTCCTTAAAAACTTGAAAATTTCCAAAAATGGAAAAAAATTAAAAAAATGATTTTTTTCAAAAATGGAAATGTTTTCCTTGAAATTTTAAAATGTTTCCAAAAATGAAATTTTGAGATGGATAGAAAGTTTTGAAAATAAAAATTCTCAAAAATGGAAAAATTCATGAAAATGGAAAGTTCCCATTAAAAAATGTAAGTTTTTTTAAAAAGGCCAAAATTTAATTCAAGTTTAATTTGGATTAGATTTTTTTTTAACATGTGAGCTACTAATGATGATATCTATTTTTTCAGGATTAAATAAATATTAAAAGGGGAACTTGCATATGGATTCGTGCCAAAAGGGAAATATGAAAGAGTTCAATTCAAATTTTAAAAGTGGGGCTTGCATATGAATCCGTGCCCAAACTGTCTACAGCTGGAAGGAGTTTCTAGAAGACATGTGAAGCTGATTTCATCACCCAATCAGAATTTTCATTAATGACAGGCTGAAATAATATTGTTTTCTCATTGTTCCATGATGTAATTGCTTTTATGCAATTGTATGATGATGTACCATGAGCTCCCAAATTAAATGTAACAGCTTGGTGCTTCTAGAAATGCAATTGCAGCCATTGTATGAACTAAATCCTGGCCATTGATTAAAAATGTAATTTTCTATAAAGGGCCAGTGCCTTCTCATTTGTAAAGGGGTCAAATTTAGTGGTTAGAATAGCTGATTAGAGGCTGTAAAAGCCATAATTGGCTAAGTTAGAGAAGTCAGTAGCTATAGGAGAGAGGAGAGACTGAAAATTGTTATGTAATGTTGGAGAATTTAATGCAATTGGATTGTTGATTTGGCAAGCTTTGTGTTACACTTTGACAGTTTATGGTTTCTAGTTCTCAATTCTCAATGTTAGATGTTAGATTTCAGTTCTTTTGCAATAATGGTAAAATGTTAATGATGTTGATCGATCTCCGGTCCATACTTTTAGAAATTTATTGATTGTAATTTGTTGTGTAAAGTTAGTCTGGGCCTTATTTTGTGTTAAGTTCAACTGTGGATGCTTGTTTACATTGTGCCAGTTATTGGGTATGTGAATGAATATTCAAAAGTCTGAAAATCTTCAGTTTCCTTAGAAGATTGCACCTTTTCTGTGGAGTTGTAGGATTGTCCTTGATCAAACAGAGATTTGTTTTATTGGAGATCTATCCATTTGCAACATTCATCATTATTGTGATTGATCTTAGGAGTTAGTTTAGAATAAAATCTCTTTCAACCCTTTCTTTTTTGATATTTTCTTTGAATCTGGGTTAGTTTTAGGATTAAAAGCATCACCATATTGTTGCATCTGATGAAAGTACGCTTTCAACATTGCTCATTTGTAAGGTCCCCTTGTGATTACCAACATTTTCACATTTATCACTGAGTTGTTTATGCATTGTCAAGACTTGACATTGGAGACCTTGGGGTTATCTCTTGAGGCTTGCTGATAGAGATTTTCCTCTCAAGAGAGATAGGATATTATATTTTGTCTGAGTTGTTGTGCAAAAAACATCATCAACAATATTGTTGGCTTAGATGATGTGGTAGGAGTGGATGATGGATTATGAATGGGTGGAGGACTAGGATTATGGATTGGTGAAATAGGATTAGATGGAGGAATGGGATTAGAGGTAGGACTAAGAGTAGGTGGAGGATTAGGACATGATGGAGTGGAAGATGGAGTGACATATGAGGGTATGGATGAAGGATTAGGAGAAGTGAACATGGATAGTGGATTGTAGTAAGGGTATTGGGATAGCAAATTAGGATGGGAAGATTGAGATGGTGGATTAGGACAGGAATATTGGGATGATAGATTTATGTAGGAGGATGTGGATGGTGGATTAGGACAAGAGGATGTGGGTGGTGGATTTTAGTAGGAGTATTGGGATGGTAGATTAGGATGAGAAGATTGGGTTGGTGGATTAGGACAGGAAGACATGGATGGTGGATTAGGATAGGAAGATGTGGATGATGGGTTAGGATAGGTTGATGGGGATGTAGGATTAAGATAAGAAGACATGGATGTTGGATTAGGATGGGTAGATGGGTATGGAGGATTAGCATAGGGGGACATGTATGGTGGATTGTAGTAGGAGCATTAGGATGGTAGATTAGGATGGGAAGATTGAGATGGTGGATTATAGTAGGAATATTGGGATGGTGGATTAGGATGGTAAGATTGGGATGATGGATTGTAGTAGGAATATTGGGATGGTGGATTAGGATGGGAATATTGGGATGATGGATTAGGATAGGAGGACGTGGATGTTGGATTAGAGAAATATGTAAATGAAGGATATGATGAATATGCAGATGGGAAAGACACTAGATATCCCTTGTCAAAGGTAGCATAAGGATTGTTATTAGGTGTGGATGAAGGCATGATAAGAAATCTTAGATGAGTGATCAGATTCTGAATGGCACTCCGGGAATAAGGATAAGGATTCATGATGTTGGATAGGATGGATATGGATGATTAGAAGGAAAGAAGAGATGATGAAAAGATAAATAGGATAGATTGGAAGAAGATGGAAGAAGGGATCTTAAGATTTGTTTTGATATCAGGATATATTGGATTTAAATGGACTAAAGCTCAAAACAGGATTTAGGTTAAGCTCAGATTGGGATTGGATTGAAGCTTAGATTAGGATTGGATTGGAGCTCATATTAGGATTGGATTAAAGCTCATATTGGGATTGGATTGAAGCTCAAATTGGGATTGGATTAAAGCTAAAATTGGGACTAGATCAAGGATATCATAGGATTGATTCAAAACCAAGTTCAAGGGTCTTAACTAGATGACGTAAGGTGTTGATAATCGGATTTTTCCAGATTTGGAAAATTTCAAAATTGTCAAATTTTACCATTTTAGGTAACTTCACATGCATATCTTTGAGAGTCCATTTTTTCCCAAAAACTTCCAAGAACTAAGGTAGGATGAATTTCCAACTAACATCCTAAATCTGAAACATGAGTTTCAAGTTATTAACGAAAATGACTTTTTAAAAACTAAAAATAAAATCACTAAATTGTCGTTTTGAAGGTCAAGATGAAAGTTTCAAGCCCAAAAAATGTGTCAAAATGGGGTTCAACCAACTGAGGGTCTGTTGGAAATCCACATGCCACCTCATAATGCAACCACCTGTAAAATTTTAGCCCAAACGGACACCTAAGTCAAAAGTTATGGCCTCCAGAAGTTTCTGCATCAAAATCAAAACCCCTTAAATGAAGTCTAAGTGATTGGGCTCAATGATTTGATGATGGATATGGACTCTAATGATGTCCTAAGAAGAACCTATGTGATTTGGTCGATGAAATGATGACTTTCAAGAAGTGTTGATGGATGGGAACGATAATGACAGGGAGACAAATGAAAGTCTGCTTTTGGGAAAATTTGCCCAAGACTAGGCTGGGACAAGAAACAGGAAAATTTTCCTAAGAAATTTTTTCCAAATTGATAGCAAGTTCGCCTAAACTAGAAGGGGAAGCAAATTTTCGTATCTAGGTAGAAAATTCACCCAAACTGGGAAGATAGAGAAAATTCGCCTAAAACATTGATAGATTCACCCAAAATAGGCGGAAAATTCACCTAAATAGGGAGCAGATTCACCCAAAACACTAACAGACTCACCCAAAACAATGACAGATTCACCCAAACAGCTAGCAGATTCACCTAAACAGGGAGAAAATTTTCCCAAACAGGGAGAAGATTCGCCTAAAACATTGACAGATTCACCCAACACAATGAAAAATTTGCCTAAACAACTAGCAAATTCACATAAATAGGGAGAAAATTCTCCCAAACAAGGAGTAGATTCACCCAAAACACTAACATATTCACCCAAAACAGTGACAGATTCACCCAAACAGGTGGAAAAATCTCCCAAAACCTAGATGACACAAGAAACAGGCAAGTTTGCCAAGCAAATTCACCCAAATAGATAGCAAGTTCGCCTAAACTCAGGGAAATAGGAAAAATTGACTTTCAAGATCAACTAACAGGGTGACAACTTCACCTATTTCCTAAACAGGACGAATGAGAAAGGGATGACTTGAAAACAAGATCACTTAGCGGAAAAACGGGCTCGCTCGTTTCCTAAAGAGGACTGGCAGGGGATGAGATGGACTTAACAAGCAAATTCACCTAAGTATAAGGAAAATTTGCCCAAATGCTAAGGTAGATTTTCCTATCCTTGGATAAAGGGCGAATTTGATAGGTGGACTAAAAATGGGATCACCTAATGGGCAAACAGGCTTGCCTAATGGACAAACAGATCTGACGAATGGAGCAACGAACCTATCAAATGGAGAAACAAACTTTTGTAGCAGATGAATGGACTCTTTGAATAGACGAACGACCTCTCCGAATGGAAAAATGACCTCTCTGAATGGGTGAATGGACTCTCCTGACAGAAAAATAGACTCTCATAACGGAAAAATGAACTAACTAAATGGAAGACAAGATTGGTTGTTCAAGGAGAAATAGCAAGCAAATTGGCCTCTGTAGTGTACAAATTCGCGCATAATAGTAGCAAATTTGACGACTCAATGGATCGACAAGGACTGAAATAACAAGCAAATTCACCTCTATAGTGTACAAATTCACGCAAAATAGTTGCAAATTCACCCAAACAGGGAGAAAATTCACCTATTTTGTGAAACACGGGAAAATTTGATTAATGGGGACTGACAAAATCGCCTAACGGATGAACGGACTCGCTTGTTCCAAGAAACGGGTGAAAATGGGGTCGCCTAAGAAAGTGACTCATAGGAAAATTTGCCTCTGTCAAAGGAAAATTCGCCCAAATAGGGAGACTTGGACTAGACTAGGATGCAAAACAACTGACTGTGGCAAATGATGACAAGCACAAAAAACAACAAACAAAAGGCCAAGGCTAACTCAACTAAAATGAAAACACACCAGGCAACACGATCCTTGAAGGGTCTCTATCTAGGAAAAACAAGTCAATCTAGGGATTCCTTGATATACACATGGTATGTGAGGCACAACCATGAACACCAGCCTATCACAAGCGTGAGTCGGGAGCCCTAGCAAGGTACTAGAAACTCGAACCAACTCTTCATGTCTTATCTAGGTATCACTCTAGCTTCGATGCTCCACCAGACACGACATGACTTGATTGGGGTACAACTTTGGCTCTCCCCCCTTTATATACCTTGTTGATACACATGGTTGGGATCATCCCTCGGATGATGAAATCGCAGGCAGGTCTCACTAAGGGAAGAAGATACTAGAATTTTTCAGCTGATCCCTAGGCTCACACGAAGTGCAAGGGGAGAGCTTAGACGTACTAATACCTCCTAGGTGGATGCAAATGGACTAGAGTGAATCATGATTTCTCATCACCTAGGATCCCCAACTGGCGCAAGGGGATTGGATATGTCAACAACCCACTCACAAACACAACAAGCAAATAAATTTGACCCTCTAATTAAGCCTATGTGTTCCTAAATTAGTATGGAAAACGATAGATAGACTAACTAAAGATCTTCAACCAATCGTCCTACAACAAGTGCATTAGTAGTTTCCAACACCGGTCTTGGATGGACGAGGACAAGTTGTACAAAGTGTTAGTGAGAGGACACACTTACAAACAAACAAGTTAGCAGATTAGTACCTCAAAAATGAACCTAGAATGGAGTTAAAAATGAAAAGATTAAGTCTCTATTTTACCTTAGATTCGCCTCTATAAGAGGAAAATCCACCCATTCTAGAGTGCAGATTCACCTCTATTATCAACAAATTCGCCTGTCTTTGGAAAGCAAATTCGCCCAAATCAGTAGCAGGTTTTCCTGTCTGGGGACAGATTGCAAATTCGTCCAAACTTGTCAGATGGGTGAATTTGACACTTTGCAAATTCATCTTTTTTGTTGCATATTCTCTCATTTAGCTATAGGTTTTCCTGTTTAAGATGCAGATTCGCCTATTTAGGGTGTAGATTCACCTATTTAGGGTGCAAATTCGCCTATTTGTAAACTTGAACTTGCAAAGCTTGTAACAATAGAGAATGTGAAAGAACAAACCCATTTGTGGGTCCCACCAGGTGTGCCGAAAATATGTGCAGCGTGTTTTCTAACCTAAAACGATGCAAAACGAATGAAATGCAAAGGAAGAGAAATAAAAACAACACCTCAAGATAAGCCGAGTTAAACTTGAACAAAGGAAAGATGGAAACAAATAGATTGCCTTGCCCAAGTTGATCGAATGGTTGGCCTTGTTGATAGTTGGATATGTGTACTCCTAGATCGATTTCAGCAACATAATGGCTTGTTGTAGCTTGATTTGGATGCAAGATGGATGAAAAATGGCTATGGATGCAAGGGTTTGGCTATGGAGATGGTGTGAAAGCTTGAGATATTGAGAGGATGGATGGTTGAGAATGAGAGAGATTGTAGAGAGTGTGGTTGAATGCTTAGAATGGCTAGGTGTTAGTCATTTAAACAAGGGAGATGAAATGAACGGTGGAGATTGAAAGAGGACAAGAGATCAATGGCTTAGATCAAAGAGTTGACTAAAAGAATTAGAAATTCCTTTTTAATGTACATGGGGATGATAAAATGAATTTAATATTCCTTGGGAAAGTGAAAAGGAATTAAATATTCCTTGGGAGATGAGAGAGGAATTAAAAATTCCTCAAAAGGATATTGGGAAGATAAAAATGAATTAAAAATTCCTTGGGAGATGGGGAGAGGAATTAAAAATTCCTCAAAAGGACATTGGGAAGATAAAAAGGAATTAAAAATTCCTTGGGAGATGGGGAGAGTTGACTAAGGGGTGATTAGACTAGTTGATCAATGATTAGAAGACAGTTAGGTGGCTAATGAGGATTAAGAGCCAACTTGCAAAAGGTGGAGGATGTGACAAATCCTAATCATGGACTAGGAATGTGCACACCCCTAATGACGGGATTAGGAGGTGAATTAAGAGTAAGTGAAAGTGATGGAGGATGTGACACTTGAGGGAGTAAATTAAATAAATAGAAATTATTTATTTAATTTAAGGGATAGAAGGGTTAAGGTAGGATAAGTAATAAAAGTATTTAATTATTTAGTTAAATACCTTAGGGATTTAGAGGAATTTAGGGGTATTAATTAAATAATAGTAATATTACTTAATTAATGCAAATAAGGGGATATTTAGATGAAAAAGGATAAATTTGACCAAATGTAAGTGGTCAAATTTAGATGTTTACAATACTTACCTGTATTTATAAGTATTCCATGTTGTAGGTTGAATCTACATCCTCATTTTTTTGTCTCAAAGTATGTGATGAATGTGATGATGGCTTAAGGATACAAACTAATAATAAATCAATTTTAAATATGTATATAAGCAATATCAATATATCATCAAAACATGTATTTAAATATATAAAACTATATATATACTTACCTATATTTATTTATTCCATTGTACCATCTACATCCTCTCTTTTTTCCAATGCATTTATGATTGTCTCATGATCTTCCATAGAAATTGTCCATAACTCTTTATTAGCAGGTCTTCCACAATACCTCACTAGTTTTATATTTGTTACCACTGCCAAGTGCGAGTAGTGTATAATATTCTTATGTGTTTCATAATCTTTGAATGTAGGAAAACCGTTCTTCCTTGATAGGTATTTTTGTAGCCAAGTGCCAAAAACCACCACTGAACTTGTTGGATAATAATAGCCATCATCATCTTCACAAGGTTTAATTAACTTATGTTTAGTCTCCACATATCGATCCAACCAATATTTTGTTTCCTCTTCATTCTCCTTGGGTGCAACAACAACATACACATTTCCTACAAACAAATTTAATGTAATAACTTGTGTGACATATAATTTGACCAATCTACATACATGCATTTATATATATACTTAATATATTACAAAATAGTAATGAAGTGAAATAAAATGAAATAAATTGAATTAAATTACCTTCTTGTACAAGTTCTGAAACACAATCATAGTCATCTAATGCAAACACTTGATCATTGTCTTCAATTGTTATTTCATATTGACCGTGTGTTTGTGCAGGTTTCAATGATATTTTCTTCCAATATTCAACCCATTTTGTATTCTCACATGCTTCTCAATCTCCTAAAATACAAAACTAACAAAAAAATGCAAGCTCCCTTTCCCAAATAGCCCTTGTGCTTGTATTCAAACTCTTAAATGAATGCCATTTAGTATATACACTAATTATCTCACAATCAAGTCTAGGTCGAATATTCTCTTTTTCAACCAACTAAAAGAATTTTTGAACTATAGAGTACTCGCTTGATCATGTAGATGATCTTGTATTGGACCAATCCACAATCACACACGCATCTTTAAATTTTACTACATCCTCAAATTTCAATTTCTCTCTAGCAAGAATTCTTTTAACACATGCACCAACTCCATCATGTTCTCATTTACCATGTCTAGTTTCAAAAAAAATGAACATATGTTGAGCACTATTTTCCTTGTGAACCCTACTTAACCAATAAAATTTTTGAGGATTCTTAAACTTTTCTTGTTACCTGATTTTGGCTTCCAGCTAAAATCATGTAACTTATTGTTTCTTTTGTGTTTACATTTAAACATTAAAAGATACTCATTTTTTGCTAAATTTCATTTATGTGCATAAAGGGGATTGTAAAAACAGATTGCATTATTCTAGTTTTGCAATTGCATAAAATAAGAAAGAGAACCAATATGTAAATTGCAAATGTAATCTTTATTAATGATCATAACCATATAATGTCCCTCACAAGCCAAGGGACTAGCTATTCTAATGCTTATAAAGAAAAGACTATACGCCTATAGATAAACAAAAAGGAAATTGCACATAAAATGAAAAGGGAACCGTCATTTCCTGGTGGAATGACGAATATCATTGGCTTGGTCCTACATCATCTCAGTCTTTCCCGTTGCCCTGCTTCCGTTTGACGCTCTTCTCGCTACTCCTAGGTTTGTTGCATCTGAAAAAATAGTGTTGTTAGAGCAATGAAAGGTCACTGATCAAAATATGTGCAAAACATCCATAAATGTGTAATTTGATGTCCATAATCATTAAAATAGACAACATACCATAAGTTTCCAGGAAAACAAGAAAAGAGTGATCAAATACACCTATGATATGCTTTGTTTATCTAACTGATTTGTTCCTTGTGCAGATTTAGGACAAGTCTTGTTACTGATTTGATTCAACTAATTACAACATGTGGAGTAAAATGTGGCTCCCACGAGGGTTGAGCCCAACATGCTGCCCTGTGATGTTTTAAGAGGGATAGGAAATTGAGCAACTTGATCAAATCAATGATAAACATATTCTTGATGCATTAAATCAATATGGAATCACACCAGTTGATCAAATTTCACTATCAGATTCAAAAGATGCAACAAATAATGTGAACTATCAAGAGAGTTACCCTTCATCTTTTCACAATGAATCAATCAATAGGTTGTCATCATGTCAAAAGGGGCAGTATATTTTGCTGGATATGTCTTTCAATCTTCTTAAGCGGATCCAAGATCCATTTTATTAAAGAAGTAAATGATTTTTTGATGCATCAAGTTCAATTATAGATGCATCAAGTTCAATTATTCATCTATTAATATAATGAAGGAGATATCAAGTCATTCCTAAAACCATCATGAGTCATATGGAGCAGCAAGAAGGAATAAGGACAGTCATGCATTGTTGCATGAGAGACACTGTTCAATTCATCTCACTTCAATCCTATTGAACAACCACACATCACTTAGGATGGTGAGCTTTCACATCACCACCATAAATGACATGTCTACCCAATAGAATTAAAGCAAAAGGAATGGTAGTGAGTACTGATATTCATTAAACAATCATGAAACATAGAGATGAAACTCATTTTGAAGCCAAGGTCATGATGCCAAGTGAGTATAACAATGAATTTTAAGAGTCTGCAAAGGGCAGTCTTGGATGTGATAGAGACAACAACAATGATCTCATGACAAATACAACAATATTTAGTGCATGCTATAGGGCAGCAAGGGGAGATTTCTTGGTTTCAAGTTAGAGCTGTCAA
The DNA here is from genome assembly GCA_007258455.2 of Sequoia sempervirens. Lineage (NCBI taxonomy): Eukaryota > Viridiplantae > Streptophyta > Pinopsida > Cupressales > Cupressaceae > Sequoia > Sequoia sempervirens. The sequence goes on along the minus strand of VDFB02256132.1, from coordinate 110,222,223 downwards.
GCATTGCTAAAATACAATGAGCAAGCCATGAATCTGAAATGGTGGGAAAAATTCATTGTAGATGCATTCACATATGTTATGGAAATCATAGCATGCAAGGATAAGTGAACAATGTCATGATAGAAAGTGACAAATATCACTCAAAGAAAAATCATGGACAACCTCAAGTGCGCAGTTAAAGCATGTAATCAAGCAACATGGACTAAATTGCTATGAAGAGTCACATGATAGAAATTAAAGAGAAGGTAAATGCATTCAATCTATTTCGTACTTTTGAGTACAGTGTGTGCCTTTACATTAAAAGAAAGTGAATTCAATACATAGGAAAATCATTGAATGCATAAGCATAGTTCATTGAATACTCAAACTATAATGAAGTGTGTTATGCCTTGCATAACCATCCCATTTTATTTTTAGAATAAAATGGGTCCCCATTTGTTTTTTGTTTTTGTCTTTGGGTTTTTGTTTGGGTCTTAGGAGTTGTTTTTTTTTCTCCTAAGTCTTTCTTTCTTTTTCTCTATCGGAAGCGAAGCTAGAATCGAAACTGGATTATGAACTTTTCTAAAGTTCCTAGTTCGAGTTCCGTTCCGACTTTGGGTCCGCCTTCTTTCCTTGTTCCTTTCGTTGTTTGTCGACGTGTTTTGGGCTCTTGGGATTGCTCTTCCCTTGAGTTTTTTGTCATTTTCCTTATGTTTTGTTTAATCCCAAGCGGAAGCGGAAGCAGAGTTGGAAGTGAATTTGGAACTTTTCCAAAGTTTCGGTTCTTATTTCTGTCCCGATTCTGACACTGCTTGTTTGCTTTGTTGTTTGTTGTTTGTTTGTGTCTGGGCTAGGTCTGCTTTTTGTTCTGACCCCACTTCCCTTCATTTTTTTGTTTGTCTTGGTTTCTGTTCTTGTTTTTTCAAGAGAAAAACTAGAGTTGGAACTAAACGTGGTACTTTTAAAAGTTCCAGTTTCGGTTTTAGACCCACCCCGCCCCTATTTCCTTCTGTTATTGGTTCCTTCTCATGGGACTAGAACTAGGTTTGGAGTTAGATGAGTAACTTATCAAAGCTCTCTTGTTTCGTTCTAGATCTGGGTCCATGTCTGCTCTACCTTTGGCGTCCATAGAGTTAACTGTTTGTTTATGTTGTTCACTCCGCCCAACCTACCATATTTATTGCATTAATTGTAGGTCCTTCACACATGCAAAATCATTTTTTAAAAACCATAATTAAGATTAATTGGCTCATTATCCTTATTATCTAAATTTTTTTAGTGAACAAGAGCCAAATGAACTGTGAGAGAAGTTATTTGATTGTGCAGATGTCACAGAACGAAACTCTATTTGATTTCAGAATTTCCTTGTGAGCGTTTTAAGGTAGGGTCTTTTTTCCTTTCTTTTCCCATTTTGTTTTGTCATTTCATCTTCGTGTTTTGTGTTTTGTTTACTCATGCATTCACAGAATCTTCTTTTGTGAATTCTTCACTTTTCTTTCTTGTTTTATTTTTGTGTTGTTTCTGTCCTTCTATGTTTAATTTCCATTTCATTTTATTTTTTCCGTTTGTCACTTTCTGTTTGTTGTCGCTTTCACAGCAAGTGGGTTTTGTCGTGTCGTAGTTTCATATTAGGGCTTCTGTTTACCAAGGTTTTCTGTGCTTTAAATTTTTAAAATCTTTTTGGAACCCCTTTTGATCTAGATTCCATGTCAATTCTATATTTTCTATGATGGGTTTGTGATGCCCTAATTTTATGAGCTGATGTATCGTGCAAACTGGGGTTTGTTCGATAACCTTTACAAAATAGTTTCCTCTAGATTTAAATTGGTCTTTGTACAGTTGAGGTGTGGGGTTTAAGCCCTTCTATTTTTAATTTCCTTGAAGATCATGTGACCTAGGGCCTTAGATCCATGTTACCATGTCTTTAATGAATTGCTCTATTTCTATGGTAAAACTGGCAGAAGCAGACTCAAGACCGAACTTGTCCCGAGGATGTTTAGTATCAAGATTCATTCCTAAAATGGTTTTGCTTCTGGTCCTTGTTAATTTTGGGTCTTCACGCTTAAACTTAAGCAGAATTAGAGCCGGAGTGGAGGTTGAACTTGGAACCAACGATTAGTTTTTGGTTTGGTTTATGTTCTGGTCCCGGTTCTAGTCTTGTTCTGGTCACAGTTATGATCTTGTCCTGGTTCCGGTTCTGACCCCGCCATGTGTTGAAAACTATTTCATGTTTCTGATGTTTCTATGATTCCACTTTTGATGAAAGTGTGATTTGGTTAAGTATGAAAGTTGTCCTGAGGAAGTAGGGGATGGTATTACATGATGAATTGATTTTATACTTTTTTCATCTAATACAGGAGTTTATTGTAAAAATTCAAAGATTTTTGGAGCATCAGAAGAGCCTTCGCAAAGGAGCCAACCGGTAGAAACTGCAAGGCAGGGAACTGGGTCGAAGAAGGTTTAAAGTGGAATAGCTCCTGTACACTCTAAGGTGTAAACATAGAGAATTTACTCTCACTACTAGCAAGATTAATTCTGAGTGGGCAACTATTATAGATACCAACTTAGGCCCTTTCAACTATGAGGAATTGGTGGATGAAACTTTTAATGAAGATGTTACACCAAGGGCAGGAAGGATCATCCAATTTGGATTAGCGCATGTTGCTATCTTCCCATTATCTGTTCAATGGCTATAATTGATATTAGCAGCAACTGGGGCCTACAATCCTGCTACAACAATAGAGTTGTGTTAATGGAATTCATTTACCAAGCTCTTGCTCTTAATTTCAAATTTGGTACCAAACACAAGACTGGTTGTCATAAGTTCCACATGAAGGTGGGTGAGTTTATTTTTCCACACATTGTGGTAGCTAAGGTTGTTTGTGATGAGTTTATTTATCTGAAATTGGGTTTATACACTTCTAGGGAGCATAATAACCCCAGACACAAGATGTAGGCTTTGCTTCCCAGTCTCTTTCACAAACATTTCAATCTATTGGGGGACTTTTGGATGGTTCTACAAGATGAGTATTATCTCAGGAGGAGAAATTATGAAAGATTATCTATCCACTCATGGTCAAGTATGGGATCAAGGAGGACATTCTAGAGACATTGAATGATGATGGGATAACTTTGGATCCCCAATATGATGCAGATAAGATAGGCACCAAGCATATTGATCCAATGGATTGGAATGTAGAAGAGTCTATTAATATAAAATAAGTTGCAAGACTAGTCTTGGATAGAAGCATGCAATGGGTTAGCTTGAGGGTTAACTAGATTGAAGATCAACCATCCAAAAAGAGGAAGGTTGTAGGTACCAATCAAGGGTACAAGAGGACAAAGAGAAGGATGGCTCCTAAGGAGCCTTTAGAGTTTCTTCCTTCTAATTTAGAAGAGGAGGTTGTTGGCCAAGACCTACTAGAGGTACAAGAAGGGGAGACCATTGCAGAAGTTGATGCTTCAACATTTGTTGTAGGAGAAGCATCCAATCAACCTCTTGTTACAGATCAACCAAGTGAGGGAATGCCCATGGTAACCCTCCACAAAGAAGCTGAGTTGTTGAATGAGAAGGATCCTAAAATAGAGATACATGATATTGCAACAAATTTTGAGGCTACCCCATCTGACAAAGAGACTCATGTAGTGGCTTCCCTTGATGTAATAGATGATGCAGGATTGGAGTATGTGTTAACATAAGAGGATCTATGGAAACTCTTTGAGGATGCTAAAAGGGAAGTGGATGCCAAGGAACAAGCCGAGGAATTGGCCAAACAACAGGAAGATACTGCTAAGCCATAATTTGATGTATCAACGAAGCAACAAGAATTGGAAGCTCGAGCTACTGTTGATGAATTGACTAAGTAGCAACAACAAAAGGAGCAGAAGCTTAGAATGGAAGAGGAAAGGGATAAATTGGCTTTGTAGCAAAGGATCCATGATCTTGAGGAGGAAAGGGCCAAGCAGAGAAGAGAGAAAGAAGCCCTTGAAGCCAAATTTAAGGCTTTGGAGGAGGCTCATAGGAAGAAGGAAGAAAAAGAATGCTTGGAAAGAGAGGAGGGTATAGAGCTTTCTCTACATTAGAAGAATTCCAAAGAAGCATGGGACTATGTTGAGGAGTTGAAAAGGAAAAGAGACCAGATGATAGAGGAAAGGAAGTTGGAAGAGGAACGTCTGAAGAAAGAGTTGGAAGCCAAGAAGTTGCAAGAATAAAAAGACAAAGAAGAGGCTTAGAGGCTTGCACAAGAGGTACAAACAAAACAACAGAATGTGTAAAAGGTTGACTCTCAACTTAGAGCTACAATATTGCAACCTTTGTCTTCTACCACTGCTACTTCTTCTTCAACACAAGTAGCTACTACTCCTACAACTCGTACATGGTTAGAGTTGTACTTGGAAAATAAACAAATAGTTCAAACTCAGTCTCTCAATTGGGATGAGATGATGAAGTAAATTGAGAAGGAGAGACCCAAAAAGAAGGCCAAGGTTCTTCACTCCACCAAAATTATAGACACATGATAAATCATTCTTCAATGTGCAATACCAATGGTGGATAAGAACCGAGATGATATGGAAATGATTGATTATCAATTGGTATGGTGAATTTGGGAAGACCTACAAGAAACCAACAAATGAACTTGATTGTTATTGTAGCTTCCTCTACCAAGTCCATGATGATCAAAGACAAGCAAAAGAAGGATGAGCTTAAGGCTTAATTGGATTGCATAAGTTTTTAAAAGATGTCTCCACTCCAATTTCTCAACAAGTTGTTGCTCTCAAATCACTAATCTTACTGACAAAGAAGGAAGTTGTTGACTTGGTGCATATGAAGAGTAAGGTGGGAATACTAGAAAGATGGATTGATAAGCTCAATCAAGATATTGATGAAGTGTTAACTGATAGTTTCAAGGTTCATGAAATAACACTTGATTTGGTAGGGGATTTGAACCAGCATGTTGAAGGTCTAGATAAGCAGGATGAAGAATATAAACAATATATTAAAAAGCTTAAGGACATTAACAAGGTACCTAAGTCAACTCTGCTTGAGCAGTCGGTTCTCAAGGATGATAATGTGGATTTTGTTGAGAAAACCATGAGTATAATAGGGTATAAATCCAAGTCTGCTCATGAGCATAAAAATGAGATTCAAGAGGTGAGTAAAGATTTGAATCAACAGATTGATGAATTAGAGGAAATTGTGGCTATTTTAGTCAATCTAGATACCTCAGTCAAGGAGGGTCTTTCTTTGGATAAGATGAGGGAGAAGTGGAGGAGTAGATTTGAAGAGGTGATGCAAAAAGGAGATGATGGAGATGATTTTTTATTGGATAGGTTTATGGACATCAGGGAAGAAGCAAAGGATGCTAGAAGAGAAGTGATCAAATTGAAGGAGGTGTAGAAATTGGTTTCAATAGAATTTAAAAGGATTAAATTTGAGGATGATTGGTTGGATGGGCCTGATTCAGATACCCTTCAACAAGTGTTCTCTAATTGTGATGAGTACATCCTTGAGCATGCAACACAAAAGTGAGTTAGCTCTCTTCACTTGGCACAACATCTTCTTCTCTCCTCTTTTGCAAGGCTTTGATATGAACTTGACTTTAGTTCCTATCCTCAGTTCCACCTTCTTCTTTGGGCGTCAGAATTTTGTGCAACAGAGCGCTCTAGCCTTATAACTCAATATTAGTAGTCCATTCCTTCGTTCAGTTCCAATTCCTTAATTTGTAGATTTAAGTTGTTGATTGAGAGGAACTTGTGCATGATATGTCTATATGTAATTTTTGGCCCTACTTTGTAAAGGTCAGCTCATTGAAGGAAGATTAGCCTCTAGGTGATAGCGAACAATATATAGTCTAAGGATTTCATTGTCATTAGAAGATACTTTAAAAGTTCAGTTGAACTTAGATACAATTTTACAGTTTTGTACAAGTTTTCATGTTATCAAGTTTGGACCTATCTGATAAGGTTAATGATTCATAATCAATCTGTATGCTAGTGATTTTCTTGTGGCTAAGTGTTTTCTATTTGATGAAAATCAGTAGAGGAAACCGGATTTAAGGATTATCTCATTGAATTATCTATGGATGAAAATTGTTGTTATATCTATTTGATCTATATTTTGATGATGAGTGGGCGATTTGTTTCAAATTATAAAGTAAAGTTTAGTGAATGGTTATGATTATTGAATTAGCACTATGGATGTGTGCAATGGTATAGATCATTCTATGGTTGTGGTTGGATGAAGAAACACTCATTATTGGTATGGGTGTCTGGATATTAAGTAGTTTTATTCATGTTCTTCTATTTTAAAGCTCTGATCTATCTTTTTATCTTTATTTAAACCCCCCCAAAACATAGGTTAGTTGATTTTATGAATTTTTGTTCCTTATTTCCAGCAAAGGCTCCTTGCACATTATAGTTACATTGACCATTGAGCCATATCAGCACAATTGAGAACCAACAACCAGGACCTTGGGAGATAGATTACTATATGTTATCTTTCTTTTTTAGGAGAAAAAGAATAGGGATATTTTTTTAATGTTGTTCTATTGTTTTGAAAATCAATAAAGTGAACATGCAATAAGATGTGCTCTTGTATTATTGACATGTCAATTAGTTGAAAACATAGTCACCATAGCAGCCCATGCATATAAGAGAAACCCTTATAAAGTGGAGAAATCAAATGAAGGTGTGCTAGGCAGGGAAAGAAAAATCACAAGTGGCAGTCCTCTCAGACACTAACAAATGATGTAAGATATGCACAAATGAAGAGGAAACCACAATATCATTTGATGCTACAAAACAACTCTCATTAATGGGAAATCATCCATGACAGAGGTATTGCAATCATGGAAAAATGATCAGCCATATACATCAGGATACCATATGCATGAAAAGGAATCAAATAGTGAGAGATGAGGTATAAACATGCATTCTATTTTATATCTGAAATAAATACCATTATTTTAATGTTTGTTGCTTTTCAAATGGTCAAATAGGCTGATTTCCTTTCAATATGTCTAAATGCTTTCATATAAAGACAAAGCAAGCATGTTAAAAAGGAATAAATGAGTGGCAAGCCATTTATATTAAAACACAGTCATGTATAAAATGCAAGCATGAGGATGAAAGAAAAATCACTCAAGCATGATGATCATTTAAAGATAGAAGAAATGCAAGCAAACAGGAAATTTGGTTTGAAGGCATTTAGGAAAGCACAAAAGTGTTGTGTGTGAAAAGCCTTGTTTCTCGAGGCAGATGTAATTCTTGAACAAAAAGGGGTTTCTCATTTTTTGAATACAAATGCCCATGTTGCTATAAGAGAGGTTGCCTCGATAAATTTATGATGACACCTCACCCTCTTATTATTGAGGGTCTCATCCTTAGTACATTTGAGGAAAAGATTAAAGAAAGCATATAGTTGGGGATCAACAATGCAAAATGATGCAAAAGGTCACTAAGAGCAATGACTATACAACAAGTAACTTTAATGGTTTCAAAAATACATAAACCCTCATGGCCATGAGAATCATGAAGAGAGAATAGTAGCCATGGAGTTCAAAATATGAAGTCACTAATGTGCTGGTAATAACAAGAATGTAGAGGATAAAAAAAAACCAAAGCCTTCATAATTCTCAAGAATTTGTAGAATGGGAAAAAATACATAGAATTTCCATGAGATATTCCTGTACTATGCAATGGCATTAAATCATGCAGAAAGTCATTTTCTTCATGGGTTTTGTTTCAAAATATAGTGAATACCCAAAAAAACCTAAAGAGGTATCTATGTTTTGGAGGTCGTGGCTGGAAGAATTGTTTTCTTCATGAAGTAAAGAAACCACTTGGGGTTTTGTTTTAAAATACAAAATACAAGGAATGGTGAGGATTTTTTCTCCATTTGTGTTCAAAATAATTTTTCTGTGAGAATTAAGAATACCCAGTTCATCTTCATGTTGGCGGTCTCGTAAAAAATAGGTTTTTCTTCTCAAAGCCAAAAACTCATCTAGGTTTGATTTAAAATTATAACTGCAGAAGTTTTGAAAGTGAGATTTCATGGAAGTATTCAAAACAAACATGAAAGGCAACCAAATTCACTACATTGTCATGGTTGTGGCTTGAAGTATTTTTTTTCTAGCACAAAATCAAGGAACCCACTCTGGTTTTGTCATGAAATTGCAAATACAGAAGAGGTGAAGGAGAGATTTAATGGAGATATTCAGAACAAACAAAAGTATGTAAAAAACCCTAGCCAATTCTTCATGGCCACATCCAAAAAAATATGTTTTTCTTCACAAAATCAAAGAACCCATTTGGGGTTTGTTCATAGATTCAAATAAAGGAGAAAAGCTAAATTTGCTTCATTTTGACACTGGTTAAGCTCGAAATGAGCTTTATTTGCAAAAAAGTGGAAGTATATGAAGCTAAGTGAAGCTTACTTGAGCTTGAATGGCTTGTTATTCACAAAATATGCAAGAATTTTAATAATAAAAAGCTTCCATTTAAGCTTCAAGAAACCTCAATCATGGCGACTGAAGACAAAAAGAAACCCACAAAAAACTGGATGTCAACAAATTACATTAGAAAACACTTACAGTTGCGGCCTTAGTTCATGAAATGGCCAAGAGAATGATAAAAAAGACAGATTTTGTTTTAAAAAATCAAAGTTACCTTTTGTTTTCAATGGAAACTACAAGAATCTATCAAAAATCTGCCAAGAAAACCATTTTCCAGTGCTACGCTAGAAAACCCATGGCGGTAGAGTGGAGCTCTCTAGAAGGCTTGATACAAAATGAATAAACTTTTTCTTTTTTCCATTGATTTTTTTTATGATTAGAAACCATATGGAGGCCAACCAAGGTATTTTACCTTGTGTTTTTTAAAAATTGAAAAGCAATTTAATTGCTACATGGGCTAAGTGATTGTGTCTTGTGCCTTAGGCATGTTTGTCTTATGTGGCCTTCACAAGACTTAGGTAATTTTTCCTTATATTACATTTTGAAGACCATGTGCCTTAGTAAAATTTTGCCTCTTTGCAAAATGTAATGCCTTCAAGACTTTGAAATGTGCCTTCCAAAAACCTTGGAGTTTACTTATGCTCACAAAGGCCGAACCATTGACCCATTTTGCATATATTTGAAAATATTAAATGTTGACCAAGTGATATGGCTTTGAAATGTAGAAGTGGGGGAGAGTTAAATGCCTTGGAGGAGTTTAATTTTGCTTGAATGCTTTTACAAGCATTTGAAGTATATCATTTATTTTTCATTTTTATCAATTGTAAGATATTATTTAAGTTATTTGTAAATCACTTTTATTTAATGTTTTTTATAATGCAAATATTGATGTAATCCAAAGAGGTGGTGGGTCCTCCTTTTGCATTTTTTTTGAAATGTAAAATAGTTTGATTAAGTGATGTTATTATGAATCACTTAATTAGATTATTGTTTTAAATGCAAAATGGAGTCTTGTGCTTTTGCAAAAGCACTAAAAGTGTGGGTCAAAGCTCTTGGAGACAAAATGATGACTAGCAGACATGAGAAAGGTGTGGGAGGTTGTCTTTGACTATATTTGGAGGGAATGAGCTAGTTGGAGGCATTTTTGTCACATTTTTAGTGTGACTATGGTCTTGGCTTGACCTTGCTTCATGTGGAGGACAGTTTGGAGTGATTTTAGAAGGTTCTTTTTGGCCTTTTCTGCTGCATCCAACTAGAACCTTCTAGATGGACTTGTGTGAGAGAATTGGTTGAATTTTTTCTTAAGTAACTTCAATCTTTGTTATTGAAGTTAGTTCTTTCTTTCCAGCAGAGGGATAGCTTGGTTTTGGAGTTATCTTTTCAGCAGGAGCAATATTGTAACTCAGAGATAGACTTGTATACCAGTTGAGTACTTTGAATCGATGAAATTGAATGTTTACCTTCTCATTTCATATTTTATTGTGTGCATTTAGTTATTGATCAGATTATTTGTGAAATTTATCTACTCCTTGCAGTCTTGTCTCATTGTTAGGCACCCGTTTAGCAGAAAAGCGTATTGTTGTAGGTTATAAGTTGTGTTAGTGAATGCAAAAGCTATTAGTTGTGAAATTTTCCTTCTAAGTGTTCTGCTAAAAACCTCCTTATAAATTACTTATGCAATAATGCATGCAAAAATGAGCTATGTGAACCAAGTTTTGTCATTATTTTGAATGTGTGTAAGTTGTTTTCAGGTCTTAGTTAGTTTTGGTGTATCACCCTTTGAATTTTTTCAGTCAAGTTCATTTCATGCATCTTTTTACCCTTTTCCTCAAGAAATCATTAGTTTAGGTGACATCAAAAGGGGAGATAGCCCATAATCTGGAGGTCTACTTTCATAATAGGATACCCATAGCCTAAAAGTAGTCCTATGTTAGTCCAAATTTGTTGAGTTCTTTCATAACTTGGTAGAGGGGTGCAAATTTGGGTCTCTAATAGTTTTGGCACACCCGGTGGGACACTTCTAATCAGATTAGATTAGAAAAATACATATGTTTGTTGGTTTTGATATTCAACCAACATTTTTCCAGCCTTTGAGAGGTCATACCAGCATATCTAGTGACTCTAAATGTGGAAATTAGCAGTAAACCAGTGTTGTAACAACATATGAAAAAGATTCAGACAAGGGGAAACTCTGTCCCTTTTGATTATTTACAGTTGTCACCACCTAGGAGAAGAGGTAGACCAGCAAAGAAAGTTGTTGCTTCATCAAGAAAAATAGTTTCAACTCCACCTGCAATAAGAGTTCCAAGTCCTGTGAGGAAGCAAACCTTGGTGCCACCAATGGCAGTCCCAAGGAATCAAGTTTTTATCACTTTTGATGGAGGCATCTTGCTGCAATTAGCTCAACATGATGATATCCCCATGGCTTCCCTTAAAATTGTGCCATATTTTTCAGGTGAAGATCAAACCACACCAATTGAACACATCAATGACATATCAAATATGTGTTTAGTGCACCATATAACTCAAGAAAATGTTGCTTTGAGGCTGCTAGCAGAATCATTTAGAGGAAAGGCACTCCAATGGTTTAGGAGTTTAACAACCAACTCCATTAGAACATGGGATGAGTTGGGAGAAGTGTTATACAAAAATTTGAGGACAAATATGACAACTTGTCATTAGTAGAGCAGCTGACTCATATCAAAAGAGCTCCTCATGAATGGATGACAAACTTCAACTTTCATTTCCAAAGAACATGGGATAGAATTCCAAAAACCACAAGGCCTCCAGCTATGTATGCATTTATTTACTTTTTAAGGGCCTTAAATAGTGAAATATCTCTTTTGATTCAGTAAATGGGTGGAACCACATTACTAGTGGCTTATGATATAGTTGTAAGGGCTTAAAACAACCTCATACAAGCTGGAAGAATTGCTCCTAGGCCTAATATGCCTTGTTTCCCTGATATATAGCCTCATATGGCTTTGCCAACACCTCAAATAGCCCCTTTACTAGCTGTTTGCCAGGAAATTATTGTCCAAGGACCATCTGAAGAATTACAAGAGATAAAGAGCAACCAACAAAAGATTTAGAATTTGCTTTAGACTTTTGGAAATGAACTTGTGAGCATTAAAAATAAGTAGTTCCAAGGTTTTAAGCCTTGGAAGCTTTAGAAACAAGGTCAAAGTCAGCCATTTCAAGCTAACAAGCAGCCATATCAAGGAAAATTTCAAGGTGCAAGGCAAAATCTGAACCAAAGGCCTTTTTAGCCATACAATCTAGCCCTAATCAGTGCAGCTAGAGACATGGTACCTATTCAAAATAACCTTGCAGTAGAATTTGAGTGGTTCTATCCCTTTAACCAGGCCCATAATCAAACTACATGTTCAAATGGTGTCATCAATCAAGCATTGATGGTTCAAAATGCTTCAAGTGTACATAACGTGCCTAATGGTGAATCTTCACAACAACAAGATCTTCCTGCAAGTGACACAACTCTCCTGAATTGGCAAGGAGAGGAATTTTGTGGAGTAAATAGTGATAGTTCTCTAATAGCAGCCAACACCTGAGCCAAGAAGAGGGCTTTCGACATTGGACAAGCAACAAATAAAGACAAGGAAGTTGTTGTCCCTTCAAATCCTCAAGTAACACACATCTTACAAAGAAATTCACAAGGCATCAGTGGTGGACAGCTTGGGAACCAACCCCAATTAGCCCACTTGCAAACAAACCCTGTTGTTGCAAGAACCCATGAAAAGGTAAACGCTACCACACCCTTCAACATCATTGAATCCATGAAAAAAATGAATGTAAATATGTCAATGTGAGATTCTTTATCCACCCCAGGTCAAAAAAACTTATTGCAATCTGCCTTAACTGATTTAAGTGTTTCAAGTGATGTTCTAGTAGGTCAAGTCAAGGTTGTCCTTACAAATTCACCTCAAGACAGTAGTAAACAGCCAAGTAAGGATTTCAAACCTCCCCCATTTTATGTGTCTTTGATAATAGGGGATAAGTTGGTTCATAATTGCATGGTAGATTTAGGGGCAAGCAATTTTGTCATGCCCAAACAAATTGTTGATAAGTTAGGACTGAATTATCAAAATCTTGAGAAGGGAGTAGTCTAACTTGATGGGAAAACCATTGAAACTATAGGTGTCATTAAGGGTTTAAGCCTCACTTTACATGCCCGCCCCAATTTTTCCATCTCTCAAGATACCTTAGTCATTGATTTACCACCCCATTTTCCCTTATGTTTGTCAAGAGACTTCACTACCAAAATAGGAGGTTATTTTTCATTAGATTGGTCCCACATGATATTCAAAACGAGATATGCGACAAAAGTGGTCATTAAATTTGAATCACTTTCCAAAGATCACATTGAAACTGTATATCCCAAGTGATGTTAATGTCAACTGTGCTAGTGTTGATGATAGTGAGTTTGTTGCTACTAAAGAATTGCAAGTTGAAAGTATACCAGATATACTCTTAAATGAGTGGGTAGTAGAAAATATCATTGATATCCCAAATGATAACACTGAGGAGACTGGTTTGGGTGTTTATGTGCTGCATGAACCTAATGTAGTGATCCCAAACCCTGAAAAGAAGGTGTAACATCAATTGGAACAACAGGGTGAATTATGGAAGATTTTCTTTGACAGTTCTAGGAGTAAGAACGGTGTTGGTGGGGGTGCAATGCTTGTGTCCCCGCAAGGTGACAAATATTACTCTACTTTTAGATTTTCTTTCTCTTGTACTAACAACACTGATGAGTATGAAGGTTTAATTCAAGGCTTGGAATGGGAAAGGAAAAGAGGGATTGGCTACTTGCAAATGTATGGTGACAGTGAGCTGATTGTAAATCCGGTAAGAGGGCTGCATGTTACCAAAAATGATGTCTTAAAGTCCTACAAACACAAAGTAAGGGACATGATAGAAGAGTTTGATGCTTCTAATCTGGTTTCAATTCCTAGGGATCAGAATAAACATGTAGATAGATTAGCTGCAATAGGTGCTCAGGTTGATATTCCAAGTGAGATTAGGAAGGAAAAGGTACAACCATATGTCAAGATAGTCATTAGACCTTATATTCCTGACAATAATTTTCATTGGCAAGTTTTTGAGGGTGATGAATAGGTTTTGAGCTTTATGCTGCAAGAAGATGAATTTTTAGTAGTAAACCAAGACAAGATCAAACAACAGTATGATGATTAGATCATCCAGTTGAGGACTAACAAGCTACCTAAGGGTCTAGTCACCTTGGAATCCATTTTTAGCATTGATGACCAACTAAAAAATAATAAGACCAGCATGCAGGTCAAAGAAGAACATTATGAAGAGCTTGAAATTTTCAAAGGTAAGCTCCTTAAAGTTGGTAAAATCTACTCGCATGCAGATAGGAAAGCTTTCATTGCTCCTTTGCAAGAGTTTCAAGATGTATTTGCATGGGAACATTCTAATTTAAAAGGTTTTGATCCCTAAATTTCCCAACATACCATAGAGCTTGAGCCAAATGCAAAGCCTATTAGGTAGAAACAAAGGCCTTTCAACCCCAAACTTGAGCTTCTTTTGGTCAAAGAATTGACCAAGCTAGTTGAAGGAGACATCATCTTTCCAATCAAACATACCTCATGGGTCTCTAACCTTGTCCTAGTTAGAAATAAAAATGGAGAGATTAGGTTTTGTGTAGAATTTAGGGATCTCAATAGAGCCTCATTAAAGGATCATTATTTGATGCCCTCAATGGAGCAAATTCTACAAATAGCAGTTGGTTCAGAAAGATTCTCATTACTTGATGGTTGTTCAAGCTATAACCAAGTCTTAGTCAAAGAGAAAGACTAGTATAATACTACCTTCACCACAAAATGGGGCACCATGCCTTATAAAAGGATTCCATTTGGCCTGTCCAATGTTGGTGCCACTTTTCATAGGGCAATGGACATGGCATTTCAAGGTCTGATTCACAAACTTGTACTCATTTACCTTGATGATGTAACATTGTTTTCCAAGAAGGCTAAAGAATATCTTGCACATTTGAAGCAAGTATTTGAGAGGTGTAGGGATTTTGGTATATCCCTCAACCCCAAAAAATGCATCTTTGTTGTCCATGAAGGAAAGCTTCTAGGACATATAGTGTCAAAACAAGGGATCACCATTGATCCAGAAAGAGTAAGTGCCATTTTGGATCTGCCTTTACCCAACCATAAAAAGGGGCTGCAAAGTTTTCTTGGCAGAATTAACTTCATTAAGAGGTTTACTCCTGATATTGCTAATCTTTGGAAACCACTAACTAGCATGTTGAAAAAGAATAAAAGTTTTAGCTGGACCAAGGAGGCCAAACATAGTTTTGAAGTTATGAAGGAGGCCTTATCAACAACTCCTACTTTGGTAAACTTGAACTTTTCAAAAGACTTCATTTTGTATTCCTTTGGTAGTATTGATATCATTTCTGTAATGTTGGTACAACAAATGATGTTGGCTTAGAACAACCTATTTCCTTTTTTAGTCAATGTTTAGAATATTATGAGCAAATATATACTTTTGTAGAGAAACATGTACTTACTGCCATTAGAAGTTTGAAAATTTTTAAACCTCTGATTTTTAACAGAAAAATACATTTAATGGTTGCTCACCCCATTGTGAAGAAATTCTTGTTAAGTAGGGATTTGAATGAAAAAAGGGTTGGGTGGATTACGAAGGTAATGGAATATGACGTTGACATTAAGGTGAAAAAGCTTGTAAGCGGTAAAGGGTTGTGTGAACAGCTGGCTACAGGAGCTAGAAGTGAAGAAAAGGAAGAAATAGAAGCGGTTCTAGTTGTTGATAATGAACTTACAGTTGATGCACGGGCAACAAGTGCAGGTTGCATGCAAGATATGACTCAATTTTTGCAAACTGGTGAGTGTCCACCAGGTTTGGATAAAGCTAAATAGAGGTATTTCAATCTTCAATCCATTCCTGGTGTGTTGGTTGGTAACATTCTTTTCAGAAAAGATCTTAATGGTGTGCTTTTAAGGTGTATTGATCAACATCAAGTAGATAAAGTGCTTCATGAGTTCCATGATGGAGTTGTTGGGGGTCATTTTTCCCCAAGAACAACTGCATGGAAAATAAGGAGAGTTAGCTATTATTGGCCGAGCTTATTTAAATATTCTCATGCTTGGGCCAAAAAGTGTGTAAAATGTGCCATTTTTGTAGGCAAAGAGAGGTTTCCAGCTTTACCATTGAAACCCATTCAAGTAGAACAACCCTTCATGAGATGGGGCATTGATTTTATAGGTTCCATTAACCCACCTTCAAGTGCAAGCCGTAGGTGGGTACTTACTACAACCGATTACTTTACAAGATGGACTGAAGCAATGGCCTTGAAAGAAGCCAATGAAAGTGTTGTTTTAAATTTTTATGATGATTTAGTAACCAGATTTGGGGTGCTTGAAACAATGATTTATGATAATGCTTTAGCATTTGCTAGATTAAGAGTGAGTGATTGGGCTGTCAACAATGGTATTCACTTGAATACATCATCAAACTATTACCCTCAAGGTAATGGTTTGGTTGAATCAACTAACAAGAACTTGATCAAAATCATCAAAAGGATTTTGGAGGATAACCAGAGAAATTGGAACAACAAGTTGAAATCTTCCTTGTGGGAAGATAAAATAACTCCAAAAAGATCCATTGGAAATTCCCCTTATATGTTGGTGTATGGTAAAGAGGCGAGGTTATCTTTATCTGTTGAGCTTCCAGTTCTTGATATAATGAACCAACTTGAAATGTTTGAGGAGGAAGATCCAATGGTTGTCAGATATGCACAACTCATGGAGCTGGATGAAACAAGAGATAGAGCCATGAAAAAAATGGATCTGCATCAACTCCAAAAAAATATTTTTTTTGAAAAAAGAGCAACACCCAAGGCGTTGAGAGAAGGAGATGTACTTAAGTGGGATGACTTAAAGAGCGGGCCTAGAAAGCACACTAAATTTGATAGCATGTGGAGTGGCCCATTTGTCATTACTGAGTGCAAGGAGCACAATGATTTTTGATTGTCAACAATGGATGGAGAAGCTTTGCCTATCCCAGTCAATGGGATACACCTCAAACTCTATTTTGAGGTATGATCTAGATCTGCCTTCTATAAATTAGAGTAGGTTTTATTTCCTCTAAGTGTTGCTACACATTAGTTAGAATGCATTTTTCAGTTTTCCCTAATTGTTGTTTTGCACAATTAGGTAGTTTTCTTTGTTTACTGGTGTGTTTTGAATAAGTTTCAAGGTGTCTCATGCTGATCTAGTGAGTTATAGAAACATACAATGTTTCTTTTAAGTTGTGCCAGCTTTTAGATGACTCAGTACCCAATGGATAAGCTTCAGGAAACTAGTCAAGATGTTAGCAGGAAAATATATAGCAGATGTTGCCAAAAAATGTTACCTGATTTTGGCTTCCAGCTAAAATCAAGTAACTTATTGTTTCTTTTGTGTTTACATTTAAACATTAAAAGATACATCATTTTTTTCTAAATTTCATTTATGTGCATAAAGGGGATTGTCAAAACAGATTACATTGTTCCAGTTTTGCAATTGCATAAAATAAGAAAGAGAACCAACATGTATTGCAAATGTAATCTTTATTAATGATCATAAGCGTATAATGTCCCTCACAATCCAAGGGACTAGCTATTCTAATGCTTATAAAGAAAATACTATACACCTATAGATAAACATAAAGGAAATTGCACATAAATGAAAAGGGACCCGTCATTTCCTAGTGGAATGACGAATCTCGTTGGCTTGGTCCCACATCATCTCGGTCTTTCCCACTTCCTTGCTTTTTTTTGATACTCTCCTCGCTACTCCTAGGTTTCTTGCATCTGAAAAAATAGTTTTGTTAGAGCAATGAAAGGTCACTGATCAAAATATGTGCAAAACATCCATAAACATGTAATCTGATGTCCATAAGCATTAAAATAGACAGCATACCATAAGTGTCTAGGAAAACAAGAAAAGAGTGATCAAACACACCTATGATATGTTTTGTTTATCTAACTAGTTTGTTCCTTGTGCAGATTTACGACAAGTCTTGTTACTATTTTGATTCAACTAATTACAACATGTGGAGTAAAATGTGGCTCCCGCAAGGGTTGACCTCACCATGCTTCCCTCTAATGTTTTAAGAGGGATAGGAAATTGAGCAACTTGATCAAATCAATGATAAACATATTCTTGATGCATTAAATCAATATGGAATCACACTAGTTGATCAACTTTCATTATCAGATTCGAAAGATGCAATAAATAATGTGAACTTTTAAGAGAGTTACCCTTCATCTTTTCATAATGAATCAATCAATAGGTTGTCATCATGTCAAAAGGGGCATTATATTTTGTTGGATATGTCTTTCAATCTTCTTAAGCGGATCCAAGATCTAGTTTATTAAAGAAGTAAATGATTTATGTGATGCATCAAGTTAAATTATGCATCTATTAATATAATGAAGGAGATATCAAGTCATGCCTGAAACCATTATGAGTCATATGGAGTAGCAAGAAGGAACAAGGACAGTCAGGCATTGTTGCCTGAGAGACACTATCCAATTCATCTCACTTCAATCCTATTGAATAGCCACACATCACTTAGGATGGTGATCTTTCAGGTCACCACCATAAATGACATGTCCACCCAATAGGATTAAAGCAAAAGGAATGGTAGTGAGTACTGATATTCATTAAGCAATCATGAAACATAGAGATGAAAATCATTTTGAAGCCAAGTTCATGATTCCAAGTGAGTATAACAATGACTTTTAAGAGTTTGCAAAGGGCAGTTTTGGATGGGATAGAGACAACAACAATGATCTCATGAAAAATTCAGCAACATTTAGTGCGTGCTACAAGGCACCAAGGGGAGCTTTCTTGGTTTCAAGTTATAGTTGTCAAGCATTGCCAAAATACAATGAGCAGGTCATGAATATGAAATGGTGGGAAAAAAATTCATTGAATATGCATTCACATGTGTTATGGACATCATAACATGCAAGGATAAGTGAACAATGTCATGACAGAAAGTAAAAAATATCACTCAAAGCAAAAGCATGGACAACCTCAAGTGGAAAATTAAAGCAGGCAATCAAGCAACATGGACTAAATTGTTATGAAGAGTCTCACTATTCTTACAATATGCATACATGCATAAAGATGTTTGATCATCCATTTCACTCAAGGTGTAGGAGAGAGCATACGTCTGATATGCAGAACTTGGGACCTTGACTTAGACTCTAGAATCCAATCCAGAAATCTTCAGATGCCAAGAATGAGGCGTCCCCAACAATTTATAGAAGGGGAAGAGCTTGTAACCTCAATGAATTTTACAATAAATTTAGAATTCGTCCATAGAAGAATGGCACATGTCCCACCACCTACCGCACTATGGAGTGGATAGTTGTTAGGCAGTTTGTCGTAAACACTAACATAGTGGAGAAAAGAAAAGACAATCACTTTTTGGAAACCCATGAGTGAGAAGGGTCCACTTAACACCTGTAAGTGGCTATAGGGATCGTTCTTTTTTAAACAGGGTTGTTTCATGTTGTCACATCTTAACGTGGGTGACATCATGGCATAGACAAGCCCATGTGCTAGCTCTAAGGGAAAGGTATTGGATCCATCAACTTTGTTGGTAAAGGTGCAAAGGCTAATTCCCAATCTTGAGTATAGGCATTGAACACATAATCTCTTTGTACAACATAATCCTGGGAATATGCTTGATCCATCTCAATCCTTCTAGCCATTGTTGCGGGTTTGAGAGTTATTTCCAAGTCTTCAATTTTGACTTCTAGGTACCATTTAACTTCTAGTGGATATAATTCAATTTAGGGAAAATCATATCCAGTGTGAGGATAATGTGTTAAGTATTGGTCCATGCATTGAGTCATTTTCCACCATAATTGGGGATGGATGTGTTCTAAGAATACCTTCATGTCTTCATTGAACCTTGAACCAATTAAATTTTTGTATTCTTCAAAAGAATCTTGGTGGAAAGTAATCATGATTATTAACCCATATTTAATACATTTAAGCAAATTCATCTTGCTTTTCTTGGACCAGTTCATTCCAAAGAGTCCTTGTATCTTAACACGGATGTAGCCATATCTACTACACCAATATCTTAATGGGGCATCTTGTAATCCCAGAAGTGCTAGGAAGTAATTTTCTTCATCAGAGTCAACTAATCCTTGTCCATGAAAGTATTGGATAGTTTTCCTTAGTTCTCCAAGCCATTTGTTGAGAAAATATGACTCAAGTAAATTCACAACTATATCTTCTGGTAAGTAAGGGAGAACTCCTTTCTTTTCTTCATCTTCTAGATTCTCATATCTTCATGAACAAACATTGGAGTTCCATCTGACCTGTAGAATGCAGGGTTTCTGAAAACAAGACCAGTATAGATTGATCTTGCAAGTTCTCTGGTTAAGGCATCTGCTAATGGATTATTTTCACCTTTTATCCATTCTATATCAAAGTTATAACTAAGAAATTCAAAATACCATCTTGCCACTCTTCCTTGGGAAATGTCATTATTGGGCTTCTTCTTTAAGAAACTTCTCATTGCTTGACTATTTGTGTGGACAGTAAACTTTATTGGTTTGAGGAAAAAAAATCAATTTTTGCATTCCTTTCTTTATCACCAGTATCTCTTTTTCATAAATATCGTATCCACTTTTAGTGTCGGTGAAGGTTCCAGACTTGTATCTAAAGATACTCCTTTTCCCATCTTCTTCCTCCTGTATAAGCACAACATACCATGTTGTATTAGAAGCATCAATATATAAGATTAATGGTAAATTTGGAGCTAGAATTTGAAGAGAAGGAAAATTTTGGCACTTAGATTTAATCCTTTGAACTTCTTTTGTTGCCTTCAAAGACCATCCTTCTTTTTTTCCTTCTTTGAGATGCTCTTGGATAGCTTTCTTGTCTTATACCAATCCTTTGTAAAAGGGAAACACATAGTTCAGGCATCCAAGAAACCTTTGTATTTTCTTTTTATCTTCTAATATATCAGGAAATTCTTGGATAGGCTGGAGAAGATGTGGTTGTAGCTATATTTTTCACTTATTAAGGTGAAGACCAAGGAAATCTACCTAAGATTGACCAATTACCATTTTCTTAGCAGACAAACATATACCATGTTTTTTGTTTGTTGTATAAAGCTCCTATAGGTGTTGCAAATGATCAATTTCTGAATCAGAAAACACAAGGATGTCATCAATATAAACTGCACAAAAATCCTTTAAATGGTTTAATGCATGGTCCATTCTTCTCTAGAAATAAGTTGGTGTTGTATAGAGACCAAATGGCATAACATTCCATTCATATAATCCTTGAGGGATTGAAAATGTAGTTTTATACCTATCTGATTCCTTGACCTTTATTTGCCAAAACCCGGATTTGCGGTCAAAATTAGAAAACACTTTCTTATTTGTTGCTCGTCTGATTAAATATGAACCAAATGGAATTGGATAAGTAAATGGAAGGATTATTTCATTAAGAGGCTTATAATTGATACAAAATCATTTTTTACCTCTTTGTTGTTCAACTCTTTTGTTTACCAAAAATGTTGGGCATGAGAATGGACTTTTGCTTGGTCTGATGAAATGGCCTTCAAGAAGCTCATTCAAGTATTTGTCCATTTCTTTAACTTTAGTTGGGCTCATTAAATAGGCAAGTTCATGTGGAATGACAAACTGACATTCTGGTCTAATCTGGATTTCACATTTTTCATGCTCATGTGACCAGAATTGTAATGGGTTCATACTGCAACAATCTTTCTCAAATCTATTCTTGATGTCTGCAAACATTTATGTAGATGATTCTATTAGTTCTTTAATTGACTCTTTTTTCTCTTTTTTCCCACTATTTTCAAACTTATGATTGACTATTTTGAGTGTAGGTATTTCTACCTAACCGTCTTCATGTCTCAAAGAGATTTTATGCTTTCAAAAGTGAAGTGGTTTATATTTAGTGAGAAATAGAAATCCTAACAGGACATCATCCTCAAGATCAATGTATTCAATAAAATTTGTTACAAACATCTTACCCATTATTTCCACATGTACATCTTGTGCATATCTACGCATATGAATCTGTTTTCCATTAATGGCATAACTATGTGGCAAGTCTAGCCTTGGTTTCCAAAATTATGGAGGTATAGCATTTGTCTTAGCCAATGACCTTGAAGATCCTATATCAACAAAGGCATCTGTAGGAATCTTCTTGAAACCTAGAAGACAAAAGTTAATCCTGATATAATTGCCATTATTAGCCAGTAATAGACATGCAGATTTTTCTCTAGTTTTTTGAATTAAACTGGTGCTATTGATGCTTTTTTCATTTGTCTCTTCTTGCTCAGGTTCTTTATTCTCAAAAAATTTATGTTCTGATGTTTGATCTACTTTAAACAAGATTTCTTTGATTTCTCCCACATTGGCCAAAAGTTTTCTTAATTCTTTTTGTTGAGTTTTAAGGGCACGTTTAAGATCAGCTATATCATCCATAATAAGATTCATTTTCTTAAAAAAAACAATAATATCAATGTCTATAGATCTATCTTTATGCTTTGAAGAAGATGGTTTATCTCGTTGCCATGGTGGAATATTGTAACTATGGTCAATATCTTTAGTTGCTCCTTTCTTGGGTTTCTTCTGCAATTTCAATTGTTTCTAGAGTTCTTTTTTCTGATTCTAATTTCTTCATAATTGCCAAATGTTGTTTGACAACATTTTTCCTTTCTTCTTTTGTTCCTGTAGTCTTATATGGATCTTTTGATTTTCTATTTGGATTTTAAGCTTGACATCATCAAGAGTGTGTTTGAGCAAAGAGACCAAATAATCTTCTTCTTCATCAAAAGGATATTTTGATTCAAATGATGACCTTCTATTATCATAATGTCTTCGCCTATCCTTAAGATCCTTAAATTTCATCATATAGCTATTATCAAGAACAATTTCAAGTAATTCATACAAATTATCCATATCAAGGGAAACATCTTTACTATTTACTATTTCCTAGTCCTAGTTTTCATATTCAGACATTGCATAAATCTTATTGCTAGGATTTATCTTTTTTGGACAATTTGTTACATAGTGATTTCCTTTAAAAATAAAACACTTGACTCCTCTGGGGACCTTCCTATTTATTTTCTTTAATAAGTATGGTGGTGGTTGTTTAGAAACTTTTCTTCTTTTGTATGGAACCACCTTGTGTTTTCTTTTACCATGCTTTCCAAATTTACTTCCTTTGAATGTATGCTCTCCTTCATACCTGTTTTGGGAGCACTTTTTGCATTTGCATCTCTTACCACAACTTTTCCTTTTGAATTGTTTGAGCTGCTAGAAATCTACAATCTAGTTAACAAGTGGCAAGTTACAAAATTATTTTAAATTACATGTATAACTGTATTCTTCTTTATTGGCTTGCAAGGCTCCTAATAAGCATTGTTTTTCAAGTTTTTAGCCAATAACTCCTTTTAATTTTGCAAAAGTACATTCTTCTATTTTCTTGTGTTCTTTTATGATAATATAGTCTTCTACCCATGTGCCTAATCCACAAGGTAAAGAGTTCAAATAATACTATTTTTTGGTTAGGTCATGTAGTTTGTTGGTTTCTATCATGAAGGCTTCAAAGACTAAATTGTATGAGTGAAACTTATCCAAATTCTTTAACTTAAAAGTTTGAAATATCTTGTTGGCTTTAGTTATTTGATTTGATGTTTCACACATAAAAGATCTATCAATAAAGATCTAAATTCTTCAAAACTAATAGAGAAAATATCATACTTCTCCATGTCTTTCTGCTTGACATAATAAGTGTTTTCATCTAGGGGGGTTCTTTTGGCATGATCTGGTAAGTTCTTCCACCAGTTTTTTGAGTTTTCTAGACAATAATCTGATTGCATACAAAACCTTTGCAGGCTAATTCCAAGGACCACTCTGGTCAAACATGTTTTCAAGTGTATCTTCCCAAGTGCAAATAGTTTCAAAGGGATCCACAATTTTATCACTATTGAGAATGTATCCACTTACAACAAATGGCCTAAGTTGCTCAGGCTTAGCATTTTTTGTTTTTGCATCCTTCATATCAATATCAAAATCATCAATTTTCTTCATGGATTCCCAAGGCTCAACCTCTTACAAACTCTTATAATCAAAAAAATATAACTCTAACTCTTCAAAATTATCTACATTAGTATTTATAGAAAATTTAGACTCATTAGCAAAAACATCGAAAGTATTTACATCAGATGACTCTTCAACATCAAACTCTTTGTTGGAAAAACTAGGCTCATCCATATACACAGGTTCTGCTTTCTCTTCTTCTACCTCTAGTTCTTGCAACCAATCACGTATTTGGCCCTTTTCTTCTTTGTTGGCCAAACTGTGTTCATTGACTTTGGGAATAGACATTTGTGTAGATGGTTGAGTTATTTTAGTGGATGTTTCAATGATCTCTTTTTCATCTTTTTGTGTTCTCCTCTGCACTATTATCCTTTTTTTTGGGACTGGTTGCTCTTGCGTTTTTCCTTTCCTTTCTTTTTCTTCTTCCTCAGAATTGTCTCGACCAGTTTGTGTTTTTCTAATTTTCTTAGCTACTAGCCGAATTTTTTCTAACTTTCTGGCTACATCATCTATAAGTATTTTTTGATCTTCCACATCTTGTTTCCTAGCATTTTCAAAATGCTTCTGATTATCATAGATGGATGTTATATAACTATCTTGATGAGTTTGGTTGGTTACTATAGTTCTAAAATTCTTTTGTGCCTGACTTACTTGGTAGATGATGCTAGAAAGGTTGTTTATAACTGAGGAAGAGTGTTGCTCAATCTTGGTGACAGAAGTACTAATTTTACCTTGGGTAGAAGATACATTATTAAGCTCAATCTAGGTCTTTAGACAATTATTTCCAACACTTCTAATGTCTACAACCATGTCATCAATGTTGTCTTGTGCTGAGATCATCCACTGGGATAACTAATTTCTATGTGCTTCAGAGTTTATTTGTTTCTCTTTCAAATCCACATGAAGTCTGGCTTCATATCTACCCCAAAGTTGTTTATCTAGATTAACAACTACAAATGTTTTAGGGGTTGTCCATCTACCAGGTTCATAGCCTATGACTTCTTGCTCTTTTCTCTTCATTTCCATTTTATAGATACTTTTCTTTTCAGCTCCTTCTCTAGGAAGCTTTTCTTTCATCATGCAACCTTTTTCACCTATCTTGGTGATTTTGATTCCTTTTCCTTTTTTATCTTGTTGTTCCTCTTCCTTGGGAGTTAAGGCCAATTTTTTGCTGACTTGTCTAGCTAATCTATCCATTAGCTCAGGATTATTGCTCAAGTCAGAGAGTGTAGCCCAATAATCTCTAGAAGGATAAGGATTAATGGAGGGTTTCTTGTATAGAGGGAAATGACTAGATGATCCTATTTCTTCTTCAGGATTATAGTCTATGTATGGCTTATTGGAAGTAGTTGGGAAATTCTTGACAAAGAATAAGATCCTTTAGAGAAACTAGGTCTAATAGTGGTGGGGGCTTTAGGTTGTTCAAAAAGAGTTTCATCAGGCAGAGATCTGAGATTAATGTTGGAGACTCTACGACTCTGCACATGAGGCTTATTGAACCACAACCTATGAGATGGCGTAGGAAGTTCTTGGAATCTGGGTTGTGATTGGTTAATCAGTTTTTCAATAATGGGGAAACCAATGTCAAATCCTTCATGGCTAATGTGCTGGCCAAAATCAAGGATATTTGAGTTTCCTTATGGGTAACTTACCCCAGCTGGAAAATTCGATGGTGGAAACATAGTGTTCAATAATCTATATATACAACGACCACCAATTGTAGCATAGATAGAATCAAAATGAAGCTCAACACATTTAAATTGGAAAAGCAAACTATACATATTTACCTTCCAAACTAATGGTAAAGTTCGGTTGGATAGAAATGCAACCATCGCCGCCTTTTTGTTCATCTAAGTCTTTGGTAAGGATTCCTCTAAATTGGGCTACAACGGCTTGGTCCCATATATGACACCTAGTATCTATGAGACTACCAAAATATTTTGTGCCAATATCATAGTTAAAATGCGGATGGACTATGATATCTACATATGAGAAATGAACATGAAAATATCATTTTTTTCTCGCCATCGCTTAATATCTTCAGGAAGTAAGAATGGAAGATAAACTAGACAGATCCCAGTTCCAGACACTTTAAGATTTAATTCTGATTGTCTAATAGTATGCATTGATTTAGCTATTATGCCCTTTTTAGGATAGAGATCTGAGATCTTGATATCTAGAAACTTAAAATTTCCTTTTTCATCTACATATTTCTCTTTATCCTCAAAGTAATTATGTACGATAGAAGAGAGAGAGGTATTGGCATTCATTGACCTTTGGCTAGCCATTGAAGAGAAATGAGAACTTACTTGTGCTCTTCGATCCTTTTGCTACTATGTTTTACGTCTTACTACTCATCCTTCCATGCATGTCTATTGGCTTCAACATGGTATTTATGGTCTTACTATGGGTCCACAGCTACTCATGGTCTACTAGGCAGTTTTAGCTCCATATCTATTCTTAATAGTTCACTGAGGGCTTAGAATGCATTTGGTTAACTTATGAACAAAATATAGAACTGTGGCAATAAGGATGAGGATAAATAGAGTATAGATAAAACAGATCTTAGGGAAAATAATTTTCTTAGAGTTAAAGCATTCAAAACATGAGACATTAGATCCAGATCCAAGACAAATATCAACAAGGAAACTATCTTCAAGCATAGCTTAAACAAAATAGGATTTGATTCCAATCTTCAGAAATATTTAATGCATAATTTTATTAAAGAAAATTATTCTTACAATATGCATACATGCATACAGATTTATAATCAAATAGATCACTCAAGGCGTAGGAGAGAGCATACATCTAATATGTAGAAATTGGGACCTTGACTTAGACTCTAGACTCCAATCTAGAAATCTTCTGATGCCAAGAATGAGGCGTCCCCAACAATTTAGCTAATTGTATAACAAGTGTGTATAACAATGACTTTTAAGAGTTTTCAAAGGGAAGTCTTGGATGGGATAGAGACAACAACAATGATCTCATGACAAAGACAACAACATTTTATGAATGGTGGATCTAGAACTACACAAACATAAACAACAAACACAATATTAGTCACTTATGCAAATCAAAACCATCATTCCCCATAAGATTCATTTGAAGCATGAAAACAATAAATAAAGTGAAGAACACAAATAAAAAACTATTAAATCCTATTCAAATGCTCAAACTCTCAATCCCATGGGGGAATTGGTGCTATTTTGATGTGGAAAATAGCCCTTTCCCAATTCCTTGCAAGCTTGAAGATGATCAATGGTGCTCCATGATAAATTTTCCCATAACTTAGCTATGAAATGATGAAAACTATGAAAATGGATGAAAGTGGATGAAATTTTCTCAAAACATGAAGATAATGATGTTGCATAAAGTTGTGGATCCCAAATTAGTAAAAGAGCCTTCTATTTATAGAAGAGAATGATGGAAGAATAAGCAAAAGGGATGAATGTGGGATAAAACATCAACCAATGGCCAAATACCAGTTGTCAACATGTGAGTGGATAGAAATGGAGCACATTTTGATGAATGTGCACATTAATGCCATTGGGTGAATATTTGAAATTGGAGAAGTGACATGTTGGAGGGAGAAGAAAAGAGAGTTAATGCCACTTGGCTCAAGAAAAAGGACATGTAAGAGGCCTTTAATGCCTTGTTGGATGGACAAGTCCTTTTGGGAGGGAGTTTTCAAATTTGAGGAATATTCCCACTTGATACCCTTTTGAATGAAAATGGGAGATTTAATCAATCAATTAAATTGATTTTCATGTGCAAGTTGCAAAATCTAGAGGATTTGAGTGATTAGTGTTAGTATTAATCAGGATTTGATTAACTTATATGATAATTAGTTAATTTGACACTTTGGCTTAGATTTTAGATTTATTTAAATCAAAATGAGAGGAATTTGGGATGTTAGTAATTTAATTAAATAAATTTGATCTATTCAATTAAATGAAGAACTTTAGGAGTTAATTAAATAAAATTGATTTATTTAATTAAAGAGGGGAATATGATGATTTAATCAAATAAAGATTGATTTATTTAATTAAAAGAGGACATTAGGATTGATTAAACAAGATTTATTTAATTAATAGAAGATGATGATTTAATCAAATAAAGTTGATTTACTTAATTAAAAGAGGACATTAGGATTAATTAAACAAAATGATTTATTTAATTAACAAATGAAATGTGATGAATTTAATCAAATAAAGATTATTCAATTAAATGGTTAGTAGAGATGATTTAGGCAGAATTGGTGTAAGTAAATCAGGATAAGGTGCACGTGACCAATCAGTATATTTTACGTGTCTACATTTTGCCCCTCTTTGAAGCAATGTACCTGCTACATTGGTTCAAAGAATAACCTTGCTAAGATCAAAATTAAAAAAAAATCATTTTTTTGTGGATGCCCCACTACTGCCCCAATGAAAGAATTATGCTAGTATACTACCCCCTCAAGAGGTCAGACTAAAATTTGGATTTTTGGGTGATCTCGCGAAAAAAAGAGGACAAGTTGCTCGATGGGTCCAAAAAGGTTCTAGGATGCCAAAAACATGCCAAAATGTGGAAAAAAGATGCAAAACAAGCCTCGGTTGGGAAAAACGGGGTTGAGGGCACAAAACCCTAGGTTGACAGCTAAATAGGATTAAAAAACCTTAATTTTCATGCTTAAATAGCCCTTGAGGGGTCACTTTCAATTTATTTGCACACTCAAGCCTTTGATTTTTTTTGTTTTTAAGATCTAACCTTCGAATGAGATGGTGCAAAGAGTGCTTCCCCGACACATTTCCGAGTGAGTGTGAGTCTCCTAGCAACTTACAGGTGCAGGACCACTAGTATGTGACCCTAACCCAACTTGTATTTTTTATTTTTGTGCGCATTAAATAGGATTTGAAAGTCAAACATGTCTAGCAGCATTGTTTAGCGCCGATGCAAGGGTAGAAGTTGCGCGACCTCAAACTATGTCACTATTGGGTCTTGCGACGCTGCGTCATAGTTTATAATTTAGGGGTCAAACTCCAAATCTTGTCGCACATGTAAATGGTGTTATTGTGGTCCAATTAGGAGATTAGGGTTCTTAGGTCAAACAGATGTGTGGTCAAACAATGACGCCGTCATGAAGTTTGCGATTTGGGGCTGCCAACAATGCAGTTTGGAGTTTCCAAACAGCGACGCATTTGCAAATAGCGACACCTTTGTTGTTTTGGTTGTGAAAACTTCAAAGGAAACCATATTTTTTTTATGAAACTTGACAATGTGGCTTTATTGGTGTAGGAGGACAGAGAGATTGTACATTCTCGCGAGCATCGATCCCCAATTCTCAAGAGATTGACCGGATTACATGAGTTGCTTTAGGAGCACCTTGGAGCAATCGGCCTGTGGTACATCATGTATGTGCCCACTATCATGACTCACTTAGCCATGATGATCACGCTAGCAAAGAGATGGCACAGCGAGACATCCTCTTTTCATCTCCCCACCGGCGAGGTGACCATCACATTGGAGGACTTTTGGTGGATTCTACAATTGACCATCCATGGTGAGAGGGTTATTTATGACATGGACATTGGCATAGATGCGCGCTATGAGATTATCTTCACTAAGGGTCAGATTGAGCTTGAGCGTTATAGAGGTTGGGTGTCCACCTTCCAATTGATTGTGGTGGTGATTATTTTAGGACTAGTAGCTCTAGATCGGCGGGGCAGGTATTTTAGGCCAAGATGGGGTCTAGCTTGGGAGTGAATGCTCTCCTAGAGATGCTTCTTTGCATGGGGACTAGTGATGCTAGCCTCACTTTATCATGACTTGCATGAGTTCGCATATTGCGATAGCAGATCCATCGGAGCTGGGGTTACACTTCTACACATTTGGGCATGGGAGCACATAGCTATGCTTCAACCAAGAGTGACAGTGGTCAACTTGGAGCTCGACGAACTGGTAGTGTGGTGATACAGGGGTGGTCTGACATTCAACCACACAGGATAGGCTGGAATCCCTCACTGGAGGAGGGTCATTGACGAGATGACCACATTTACATGGAGACCTTTGCTAGGGATACCTGCATGGTGCAATGACGTACAACAACTTTTCTTTGTGAGGCATGATAGGTTGATGCAGGGCAGAGAGCACACGATGATTGAGCACTACCTACTAGATTGGGTAGCAAGACAGTTTGGTGATGCTCAAGATAGGCCAAATGACTAGTATGTGGCCATATTTGCCAGGACCACTTGAGAGACGACATGGGGGTGGTCGATCCCACTAGAGGATGCAGTGGATTCATTTAGGAAGGTGGTAGCCATGTCGTGGCTATATGATCAGGGGTAGGTAGACCTCGATACTACACAGGCTTATATTGACTAGTTCAGGCCACCAGTCCGAATGACAGTGTCAGGGATAGTTTTACTGCAGCAGAGACCCTAAGGCAAGACAACAGGGTGGGGGCGGGGGTGAGGAGGATGAGGAGATGGAGACGGAGGAGGAGGACCACCTCCAGACTAGTGAGGGTAGAGAAATCAGGGGGATAGACACAAGTAGAGAGATGCCCCTAGGGATCAGCAGAGGGATGCACCCAGGGACCAATAGCCACCCCAAAGGTATCAACCACTGCCACCACCACCACCTCAGCCCAACCAGAGGGATATTTTTATTTAGAAACTCCAGGAATAGGTACATACATTGAAAACAGAGAGGGACCAGACCCTTACAATAGAGCGTGATCAGGTTGTATAGTAGAGATAGGCCACCGAGCTGTAGCTGGCACAAGAGGTGGGAAAATAGCAACAACTGGAGAGTATGGAAGTTGCGACACAGGACCAGACAGTACCCGTGTGAATGTACTGTGAGGCCATCAGAGAGGCCGAGTACTATCAGGTGCACTATCATCAGGTAGTGCCTCCAATGGCTCGGGTGCTAGATTTTTCGAAGCAAACATGATAGAGGCAGGACTAGCCTAAGAGGCAGGCGAGTGAGGGGAGCAGCCACCAGGGCTAGCTCACATTTTTTTATCAGTGACACTATTCTTTTTGAGATCCATGAGCTCTATTTTTTATAGCCTCGTGGGAATTTGTATACATTGATTGATACACACATTTGGTCCTAATTTTATACCATGACAGTTACATTATTGATGATATATGATATGATTCGATTATAAGATGTGTCCTATTTTATTTATGCATGATGGATGGATGCATTTACTTTGCTCTATGTGATGCGACTCTATTTTATGTGATGCATGTATGTATGATTCGATGTATGTTTATGGACAGATGGATGCATTTCCTTTTCAGTATCTTTTCTATGCACTTTTTATGATGATGTATGGATGATATGGATGCAAATGTTATGCTATGCAAATGACTTTAAAACGCTTAGACTAACAGATCTATATTATGTACCTAATGGATGATGATATTATATGAGATGTTATGACATATTCCTTTTCTTTTTCAGTATCTTTTCATGTATTATATGATAATGTATAGATGTCATGATGATGCCTATATGATTATGCAATGGATGATATGATGATTCCTATGTGGATGATATGATGATGTTTATACAATTATACAATGGATGCAAATGTATGGTTTATAAGACGCTTACAATAACTAATCTATATTATGATGATGAAATATAATGCATATGATATTATCAATGTTTCCTATATGATATGATATGGATGATTTGTAGTATGCTGATGTTTTGTGGATGCAAGATGGATGCATTAGCGATGTTTTTGATTTAACTATCATGGCACCATGTTAGCGCAGAGAGAAGAAAGAAGAAATGAGATGAAGACAAGAGGATCCAACAAGTCCATGATCCATGAGACTTTATTAGAGATTATGATGATGATGACGATGATGCTTATCAGGAATTGGGATTTTTAAAAGGGCTACTTACCTTATGTTTGATAACACACATAGGTACGGTGCATCAAGGTATAAAGAACCAGGATGGCATTGCACCTACTGTGATGGACTTTGACTCAAAAATCAGATAGGAGTACTCTTGTTCACACTTGGCATACGATACCTTATTTAAAATGCAGTTTAGATATTCCAAACATCTCAGACCAAAACATAGAAAGAAAATCCTTCCTATGTGGTCAACAAGACACCTGAAACACCCTCCCTACAAACCAAACAAAGCACGCATGACCAAGGTTATGTTACAAGAATATCCAACAAGCACATCAGACAAAAGATAATGATTGTTGCCCCATTCCTTTCTCTCTAAATCCCTTTGTTTGGACATCATCGAGAGGTCATTGGAATGAGCGCAATAAGATAAATCAAAAGACAAAGATCAAGTAAACAAACAAGCTAATGTTCTTCATACCGCTAGCCAAGACTAAACTACAGTAATGCTTGATGTTGATGTCCATTGTAGGAAGGATGCATCCTAGGACATGATGTTATTAGATGATGATGACATTTGATTGGATGATGAGCTATTTTACCCAAAAGTTGACTAACTTGTTTACCTACTAACCTAGACTTAAGTCCTTGATGATCAATTTTTCACCTGTAACCTGTTAGACGTGTTTCTGACTGTTTCACCAAAGGTTGAGGATGATGATGATTTATTATGAGTGATGTTTATTGTGGGTGAAAGCGAGATGGGATAGATGGATTTTTTCAAATATTTGGATGTTTTTTATGTTTTTATAATTTTTTTGAGGCTATTTTTTGGTATTCTTGAGATTTTTCCAAATGTTTTGATTTTTGAATTTTTTGATGTTTTTGTGTTTTCTAAGATTTTGACCAAGAGACTAACCTAAAGACCTATCCTAGGGGCCTCAAGGGCTGATCAAAGATTAGCCTTACCTACGTTATACACATATAGACCACATAGTTCGACTGACATAGACTTGATTATTTGATGAAATATGAACAAATGGATTGCTAGTTTATTATGATGGACTCCTAAAGAACTGACCAAAGTGTCTCAGGGGAAGACCAAATATCAACCTTTCCTATGCTTAGAACTCAAAGACCCATAGTTTGACAAGATGACTCTATTTTTGACTTTTTCAATTGACTTTTTGACCTGTTTTTGGATTTTGACATGTTTTGAATGTTTTTGGATTTTTCTAATTTTAAGGAAGATTTCAAGAATATACACGAATCTAATATGATGCAAGAACATGCCCCCAGCATGATGCAATGCGATAGAATACTCTAATATAGGCAGGAAAAACTAACCTTAAGAATGAGCCGAGTAGTACTAGGAGGGATCATGATACAAACACATGACCAAGCTATGATGCAGACGTGGATGGGTGACAGAAGGAGATATGAAAGTCTGATGGATGAATGATGTTGAACAAGCCACAAAGGTCCCAATGGATGGAGAGTGCTTATTTACACAATGCACCTATTTGTTAGGTTTTCACCAAGGTACTTTCCCAAAGTGCCAGTAAAGTGGTTTTCACTAGAGGATGGTTTTTTTCTCTTTACAATTTTCAATCCTTTTTCTAATTTTTTTGGATTTTTATATTTTTTAATTTTTTTGTATTTTCTAGTTTTACACCTTGCATGACTAGGCATAAATTTTTTTGAGATGGGATTTGTTCATGGGCTCCTGTAGAAGTTCCCTTTTAGGTGTTGATAACTAATATGCCCCTGACTTGTAGCTTGTCGTGTAATGAAGGGTCCCAACCAATTGGGTTCAAACTTTCCCTTGCTATCTAGATTTGGTACATTTTTTTGATTCTCCTTCAGTATGAGCTCACTGAATTGAAAGGTCTGACTCCTTATCTTCTTGTTGTAACTCATTTTGAGATAGTCTTGGTAGACCTTCAAATGGTTTAAGGCATCCATGCATCATTCATCCAGTAGTTCTAGCTCATTCAAACATGATACCCGATATTCTTCATCTGTGATGAGATTTTGCAATGATATTCTAAGGGATGGGAGCTCGATCTCGATGGGTAGAATGGCTTATGATATGTAGACCATGGAGAATGGGGTGGCACTTGTTGGTGTGCAGATGCTTGTTTGGTAGGCCCATAAGGCAGGATTCAGCTGCAAGTACCAGTCACGACCAACGTCATTGATTGTTTTCTTGAGGATTTTTAAGATGGTCTTATTGGTAGCTTCTACTTGGTCATTTCCTTGGGGGTAGTACGGATTGGAAAAGCGATGTTGGATTTTGAATTTTTGGCATAGGTCTCGAACATCCTAATTTTTGAAAGGTGTCTCATTATCTGAGATAATGGCTTGAGGGACACTATAGCGAAAAATTAGATAATTTAAGATGAACTTAGATATCTTCTTTCCTATGATATAGGTCATGGGAATGGATTCCACCCACTTTGTGAAGTACTTTGTGGTGGTAATGATGAACTTATGTCCACTGGATGAGGTGGGGGTAATTTTTCCAATGAGATCGAGCCCCCACTGTGAATAGGGCCAAGGTGTAATGATCAGGTGAAGCTCCTGAGTTGGTGCATGGATGAGATCCCCATGTTGTTGACACTGTAAACACCTTTGGACATAGTTGTGAGCTTCCCTTTCCATTGTAGACCAATAGTACCCAGTCCTCAACAGTTTCTTAGCCAAGGTCATACCACTCAAATGTGAACCACAAATGTCGTTATGTACCTCAATTAAAGTAGTTAAAGCTTCCTCAACATTTATACATCGTAAAAGGGTTCCTTCAATGCTCCTATGGTATAGGGTATCTCCTAGGATGACAAAACAAGATGACTTCTTGAAAAATGTTCTTTTAAGGTTCAAGGTTATGTCAGTGGGTAGGACTCCTATTCTCAAGTAGGTGTATATATCATGATACCAGGGATCACCAGGACCAATGATTTCACACATAAATTCAGACTCTGGTACCTCAAATGCTGGTACGAGAAGCTACTCTATGAGGAATTCTTGCTTTGGGACATTGCATGGGATATCCAATATCAATCCAATTGTTGTCATAGAATCTGTTGCTTTGTTGTTTTCTCTAGGTATCTGCTCAAACGTGACATCAATGAAGAACTCTTTGAGGCTTTCTACCAGTTTCTTGTATGGATTCAACTTGTCATCCTTCATTTGATACTCATCATTTACCTAGTGATTATGAGTTGTGAGTCTCCATAGACCTTGAGTGCTATGATTTGCCACTACACTACAATTATCAGCCCTATGATGAGAGCCTCATATTCTGCAATGTTATTTGTGTAGGGAAATGACAACTTGCATGATTTAGGTATGCAATCCCCTTGTGGAGTGATGAAGAAGATTCTAGCTCCTGGCCCATGTTGTGTGTAGGATCCATCAAAGTACATTTTCCAGTGATCTTCCACACTTAAGTTAAAGATTGATTCATCAGGGAACTCTGATTCAAGTGGATTTTCTACATATATGGGTGCTTCTTCTAGTTGATCTGCAATTGCTTGTCCTTTAATGGCCTTGCATTCCACATACTCGATGTTGCACTTTGTCAGGATCATAACCCACTTAGCTATGTGCCCTATGAGTGTGGTTTTGGACAATAGGTACTTGAGAGGGTCTATTTTGGCGATGAGTTTGATTTGGTGTGCTAGCATGTAATGTCTGAAGTATTGAGCTACAAAAATGACTGCTAGGAAAGTTTTCTCAATGGGTGTGTAGTTTAGCTCGTGTCCCACCATGGTCCTACTGATGTAATAAATATCTCTCTTTCCCATTTTCATTGTGTTGTTCCAAAAGAGTGCCAAGAGCTACTATTGTTGCTGATATATATAGGATCAATAGTTTGTTTGGAATGGGTAGCATGAGAACCGATGGTGTGAGCAAGTACTCCTTAATCTTGTTAAAAGCATGGTCATATTTCTCATCCCACTTATGTGCTACCCCCTTGTGGAGCAGATGAGAATATGGGATTTCCTTGTCTACTAGATGTGCTATGAATCGGCGTATGGATTGGAGTCTTCCTTGTAGGCTTCTTAGTTGTTTCAATTTTTTTGGTGCCTCCGTTTTGAGGATTTCTTTGACTTTAACAGGGTCTACCTTGATTCCTCTCATGGATACAATGTACCCTATTAACTTTCTTGATTGTACCCCAAAGACACACTTTTTTGGATTTAGTCAAACCTTGTACTTTTCTATCCTATCAAAGATGGAGCTTAGAGCTGATATGTGATCCCATCATTTCTTTGATTTATCCAATATGTCATCCACATAATCTTCCACAATTTTATGAATCATATCATGAAATATTAGTTTCATGGCCCTTTGATAGGTAGCTCCTGCATTTTTCAACCCAAACAACATCATATTCCAACAATATGTCCCCCATGGACAAGTGAAAGTCATTTTGTGTTGGTCATCCTTAGCTATCATGATTTGGTTATACCCTGAGAATCCATCCATTAATGATAGCATCTCATTTCCTGTTGTCATATCCACAATCATGTCAATGTTTGGAAGTGGGAAGTCATCCTTGGGCCATGCTTTGTTCAAATCTCTGAAGTCTGTGCAGATGTGAATGCCCCCAGTGGGCCTTGAAACAAGTACGAGATTTGAGACCCATTTCAGATAATCTATCAGCCATATGAACCCTGCATCTAGAAGATTTTGTAATTCCATTTTGACCAACAATTCTATCTGGGGATGCATCTTCCTTAACTTTTGTCTCACTAGCTTTGCTTCAGGATATACAACTAGGTGGTGAACCATGACTTATGGATCAAGCCCGAGAATGTCAGCATAATTCCATGCAAATTTTACTTTCCTTTCCCTTAGGATAGCAGCCAAGAGTTCTTGTTCTTCTCTCAAAAGGGATTCTGCATAGAATGTTATGTGTCGCGTTTCTTCTAATTCCAAGTTAACTAGATTGCACTTTTCTGCCAAAACTACTGACTTCTCTTGATGAATGGCACTAAGGGGAAGATTGAATCCTTCATCCTCCAGTGCCTCAGAGAGGTTTTCACCATCAGATAAATCCTTTATTTTTACTGTTTTTGAGTCAAAGAGTGCCATAGTGTGGTTTTCACTCAAAGACCTAGAGATTATTCTCAAATTTTCACTTTTGCAACTGAAGGATTCAATCATCTCCCTATAGTAGGTGTGTGTGTTCAGTATGATGTTGAACCTAGCTTTGTGATCTCCACATGGTATAGTATCCCATAATCTCATGAATTCCAAGAGCGCCTCATCATTTTTGAATGTGTCCAAAATTGGTGGTCCTCATTGGTCGTAATCGATGAGTTGGGGATAGACTAAGTTTATCTCATGGGTTTGGTTGTTCGACTCAAAATATAGGGTACTAATCATGAGTAGAGAGGAATACTCAAATAGAGTAGGTAAATTGGTTATGGTATCTTCCTCATCACTACTACACACATTAGTTATGTTGAAGGAAAAGTTATCTATGACTCGACTTGTGGATATGGGTAGCTGAAGGGCGGTTGTTGATAGCTGAGGGGGAGTTTTGACTGTTTTAATTGGGGCACCTCTGCCAAGTATGGTTACCTTTGGAGGGGTACATCTGAGGCCAAGATTTCTCATACACTTCTCAAGAATGAGTGGTACTAGAAGACCATTGTCATTATGTCCAAGTTTCTTGTTTCTGTTATAGCCCATACCAAGCATCATTTGCAATCCTTTGCTACTATATCTTCCATGGGAAGATCAGGAACATGCCTTTCATCTTAGTACAACAAGCTTGATATATATTTTTCATTTACCACCTCTCAGCTTAGGTCTCCCCAAAATTTGAATCTAGAGGGGTTTGCTTTAAAGGTTTGGGATGATGTTTCAGCTGGTTGGGGTTTCCCATGAGACCTAGGAGATTGAGGTAACTCTCCTATTACGAGAGCACTTTTCTTCATTTTGTAATCCCCACACCTGTTGTCTTGGAAAATGACTTTGATTTCAGAGATACCAAGAATGGCAAGTGTCTTTGTCTCAAAAGTGGAGGCTAAAGTAGTTGGGTCTATATATGGGGTTGAAGGACCTTCATCATTCTTTTGGACTTGGGGGATTTTGTAGTACTTTGCTTCCAAATTTTTGTAGTAATAAAAGAGCTCAAGATCACCATGGACTGTGACCTCTTGATTTTGATATGGGAATTTGATGCACTAATGGAAGGTAGATGTAACTGCTTGCATTCCATGGATCCATGGATGCCCCAGGAGAATGTTATAAGGTAAATCAAGGTCCAAGACCTATCATGTGGTTTCCATGATGGTTGTCCCTACTTGAATAGGGAGCTTAATAGTGCCTTCAGACACTCTTTCTTGATCATCATATGCTCTGATTTTTATGCCTTTACCCTTTTCAATGGAATCCTCAGAGAATTCCAGATTCTTTATTAGTTTGAGAGAACAAATATTTAGACCTGCACCCCCATCCACCAAGACCCTTTTAACTTTGTTCTTATGGACCAAGACTTCGATATGGAGTGCGCGATTGTGAGATGGTTGGGTGGGGAAGTCTTGGTCATAAAATGTTAGGAGATGCAAGGTGGTGAGGTGTCCAACCATAGCTTGGATCTGGCTGGTATCAAGATCAGCAGAGACGGTGGATGAAGCCAATGCTTCCTCAAGGATCTTTCTATGTGCGGGAAAAATATTTAGTAACTCCATGATAGAGATATGAGCGGGGGTTCTTTTCAGTTGGTCTAAGACATTGTAGCTATTGGGAACATATTTCAAATTGGGGGTGGATGCCCTAGGTGGTTGTGATGATCCAACAATGGTAACTTTGTCGCCATGTGTGGTGACTCCACAATCAGCTTTAGCTCCCTTGATGCTAATAACAGTGACCCATTCATCTAGGGATGCGACAAAATGATCGTACACATGGTTTACATTGGAATACTTTGTCTTTCCATGGTTATTCCCTTTGTTATGATCGGGCATCAAGTTCATGTATATTTTGAGGTCTTGATTTCCAGCTGGTTGTTCAACATTTATGATCTTGTCATCGATGAGGTCTTGGATCAGATTTTTCAACCTCATACAATTGGTCGTCGTGCGCCCCTTGATTTTATGAAAATTGCAAAGGTGGTTTTCATTGTACCATGGTGGTTTCACTTGGGGCTCTTGATAATTCTCATAAGTGGGGATTTTGATGAGATTCTCCGATACCAGTTTCTTCATGACGAATTCAATTGATTCCCCAAGGGTTGTGTACTTTCGCTTGGGGGGATATTTGTTTCACTAAGTGGTCCCCCTTGATTATTCAAATTGTTGACTTGATTATTGGGTGGTTGTTGTGATACCGTGTTGGCTTGTGTGTTGTTTTGATTGTTCCCTTGTGGTTGTTGGTATGATTGGGTGTTTTGTTTTGGAGCACTGATTATGACCTTGGCATCAACCACACCATCATTAGTGACATTTTTGTTCATCGCCCATGTGCAAGGTTTCTCATTTTAGTTGGTGGATGGGTGGTTGTCTTGATATTCTTGATATATGGGTGTCCCCCCTTGTGCAATAAGGGCTCTTTCAATGTTGAGCGCCTTGGGGATCAAGTGGTCATAGGTGGTGATGCACTGCATTTTTAGATGGAATGATAAGGCTTTCTCGAGATTGGAAATGATGGGGAAAATTTATTACTCCTTTGGCATGGACCACTTACTCTTGTTGGCCTTGGATTTCCATCATTGCAAGAAGGATGTGAATGATTCCCACTTTGCTTGTTTGAGTGTAGATAGTTCCTCTAGACTCACATCCATGCCAATGTTGAATGCGTCTATGATTTCTTGGAACTTCTTGATTCCAAGAGGAAGGAGAACCATTCCATGGCGGGTCCATCCAAACTTCAAGGGAATAGCCACATCAAATATGTATCGTCGTATGTGACTTCCATGCAATGTACCTAGAATTCCCTGATGTGATCTTTAGGGTTTCCCATCCCACAATATTTGGCAAATTTAGGGATTTCAAAGCCCTTAGGGAATGGTACCATTGCAAGCCTCCTGTTGAATGGATAAGGGCACAAATTGCTTGGTGTTTTGGTTGTTTTACCCGATTGAAGATCTAGCACTTGCTGTGAGAGCAGTTTGATTTGTGTTGTCACATCATTTTGTGGATCAGGAGGTGGGGTGAATTTTTTTTGAGATGGTTTGATCATTTGGGTGATGGGTGGAGTGTTGGGTATGTTGGTGGGAGTTTGTTGCAGGCTTTATTTTTTTATCAATGCTTGCTGATATGCCTGAAACTACTGATGTGCCAACAACACTTGTTGTTGGTCTTGTTGTTGTTGTGCTAACAACGCTTATTGTTGGTTTTGTTGTTTTTGTGCCAACAACGCTTGTTGTTGGGATAATAGTTGGGCCACTTCTTGATGTGCTTGGTACTGTTGCAAGGCTTCTTGATAGGCTTGTTGTTGAACTGCCTGCTATTGTGCTTGATATTGCACTTGCACTTGTGCTTGTTGGGCTTGGTATTGGGATTGCGCTTGATCCTAATCCTGTTGAGCAGCTTGTGTAGCGTGGGAAACCTATACGGCCTGTGCAACTTGTGTGGCTTGAGTTGCTTGAGCTGCTTGTGCAACTTGGGCGGCTTGTTGTTGTTGCAACAAAACTTGAGCTTGGGCAGCTTGTTGTGCTTGCGCTTGTTGAGCAGCCTATGTGGCTTGTTGATTTTGAAATTGCTGAAGTGCCTTTTGGTAGGCTTGTCGAGCTGCTTACAATGTGATGCTATATTGGTTCGTCATGTTGGGTTTTGGTTGTGGTGGTGGCGTATTTAGAATGGTGTGTGTTGTTGTGATGATAGGTGTTGTTGTATTGATGATTGGGATTTGTGTAGTGAATGGTGTGATTGATATGATAGGCCCTTGGGAGACCACATTTTGAGGTATTTGGGGGATGGTAGATGATGTGTTGATTTATTGCGTTGTTGGGATTGCTGCTACCTGTTGTTGCGATATTGATGGCATGATTGACGAATTCGACATGATGGTTTGATTTATGATTGGAAAATTGGTTTGATTGGTTTGATTGAGGTTTGGTAAAGGAGGTTTCCCTAAACCAAGAAGTGGTGTGGACGTTAATGGTAGAGATGGAAATCGTGGGAAAATGGGTGGTGTGTTCCCTTGAGAAAATGATGATGATGATGATGAGGGATCGAAGATCCCCCCTTGTCCAAATAATCCACCTTTCTCCTTGTGAGGTCATGGGGAGAGAGGTTTGTTTGTTGAGAGGATATATCGGTGTTGTGTGAAAAGAGGATGGATTGGTGGGATCATAAAAGGTGAGTGGAACATATGGGTGTAATGGATTTTGAGGAACGGATTGACCCAAGGTGGTGTTTGCATCCAAGTCTTGGTTGTTAACAAGAGGACTTTTTTGAAGAGCATGTAATAATGAGCTCCCCTTGTTAACAATTGGTTGAGTTGGAGCAATGGATGATGTGATTTGGGGGATGGTTTGAGTGATGCTTTGGAATGAAGGTGTAAATGAGACTGGGGGCATAATCCCAA
Source organism: Sequoia sempervirens (assembly GCA_007258455.2). Classification (NCBI taxonomy): domain Eukaryota; kingdom Viridiplantae; phylum Streptophyta; class Pinopsida; order Cupressales; family Cupressaceae; genus Sequoia; species Sequoia sempervirens. The sequence goes on along the minus strand of VDFB02256132.1, from coordinate 110,181,208 downwards.
GAGGTTTCTCCACAATAGTGCTTACATCATAGTCAGAAGGGAGTTTAGCCCCTTCTTTTGCCAATTCGAGCATGTATTGTGAAGGGTTGAGTCTCATCATGGTATTGATAATTCTATGAGTTTCAGGATTTTGAACCATTTCAATGATTTCATCTTGGGTCATCCCAAAGACATTATTGATGATGTCTTCCACTTGACCTTCCTCTTGAGGATCTTGTGATAATAGAGGAAGATTGGGTGGGGGATTGCTTGATCCAATGGGATTGATTTTGGGAGCGGTTTGCTCAAGTCACTCGAAGTTGATGTTTCTTTGTTGGTTTCCATGTTCTTCTTGTGTTGAGATCTAGTTTGAACCATAAAATGGGGATCAGTTTTAAAGAATGTAAGAGATGAACCTCTAACTCTTTGGATTGATCTAAACTTTAGGCTCAAAAAATAAAATATAGGATGATTAAGGATCAAAGGGTGATGATGAGATAAATGAAGGATGGATGGTGTGAATGTTTGAACTCTTGAGAAATCTTGAAAGAGATACTAGACTTTGGGGCTTTTAGATTTTTTGGATTTTGGATTTTGATTTGATTTGGTTTGGATAGTGAACTCATAAAATCTAAGTGAACTCATAAACTCTAAGAGGTCGGATGTTATCCTAAAGTAAACTTGTCCACAAGATGATAATTTGACTAAGTGTGTAAAGAAGGATTCATCTACATACACCTAGCCAAACAAGATGATTTTGATTTGATTTGATTTTGGATTTTGGATTTTGAACTCATAAACCCCAAGATGTTGGATGTTATCAAGGGATAGACTTGTTCACAAGGATTGATAATTTGACTAAATATGTGAAGAAGGATTCATCTACACACATCTAATCAAACAAGATGATTTGGATTTGATCTAGAGGATTTTCCAAAAGTCTAGCATGAATGATTTTTTCAAGATTTCCAAGAGTTGTTGGTGAGATGATTTTGATTTGATGTTTGAGGGATGGATGAAAGTGATTGGTTTTTATCCTAAATGAACCTAGAAAGACCTTTTTCTTACAAGACCTCAGTGTTGAAGAACATGCTATACTTCCTATGGAAACTCAAACCTTTGAAAAATCCTTGGATTTTGAAAATAGTAAAATGGGTACATGTTGGGATTGTTCTTTGATGCACGTTTGTAAAAGTTGAAGAGAAATTTCTCTCTAAATTCATAAAGCATAGACAATAATTTCTTGAGAGCTCTTTGACTAAGACCTTTAGACTTTGGTTTTTAGATTTTGATCTTTTAGGAAATCATTTGGAACAACACATGTGTGGGGTTCAATTGTTTCATATATTTTCTTAATTAATTCCTTTTACCACAAACACTCTCTTGATTATATTTTCAAACTAGATGTCTAATGTCCCAACTTATTTTCACCCCACAAAGTCCATTATGTGGAAATCAAGGAAATTGAGGTAATAGTTCCCTAATGTTGACTTTAGTAAGAGAAAATTGAGATGTAAATTCAAATACTTAGAAGCGTCTAAGGATAGAATCCCTAGGGCAAGCAATAGCACTTGAATTTGATGTTCATGTTGAATGTTTGTTTTCCAATGTTTTAGATCCAAGCAAAGTGTTTTTTGATTCCAAAATAATGCACAACCCTATGGATAGTCAAGAGACAATATTTGTTGAGTTCCCACTTGGATAAATCCAGCTACGCCTACTCTTAGTAGATGATTAGAAGCTTGACCACACTGGCTCCCCTCCACATCACACATTTCTTGGGTCAGCCAAGCTTCAGACCCATGAAACTCCCATGGAATACTTCTCATCTCTACTAAGAGCTGTAAAAATGTGGGATGGCTTCAGAATGATCGTTCTTGCACCAAAAAATAGATAAGTATTTGGGCTTCTATTCAAATTGGTTGTTAGTCAGGGTGATCGAGGACATGGCACCTTGCGAGTGTCCAACAAGTCACTAAAGGATTTAATCAATCCTACTAAGGGCACTTATAATTTTTACGATAGTACCCCATTCTGAAATACACTGTACGACTAAGGCCTACATACCATGAGGACTTGATGATTTAGTCTTATCCATTTATATACCGGCCTAAGTGAAAAATTGGTTGGAGTCGCCTTCAAATTGGTCGTAGACAGACCCCTCTAAAGGTAAATAAAAAGAATCAAGCACATCCATAGTTCGATCGATCTTTGTTTACGTGAACAAAGAGAGAACACACGCAATATACTCAACTCACACTCACAAACTTTGTTCAATTTTAAGATCCCAAATTGAAATATGGAGGCAATATTTTATACAACTTAATGTCACCAAAATGACTTTTTATCCTCAAGATTGTCGTGAAGCACTAGAGAAGTGCATACACCCTTTTAAATGAGATTACTTTGTAAAAAAGATTACAAAACACAAAGGACACATGTTCATTTTAACCTCAAAGCAAGAATGGATTCTTTTTAAGCACCAAGATAAAGTGTGAAATTTTCTTGTTCAATTTTAAAACCCCAAAAAAAACTCTAGTAAGTTCCTAAAGTTCTTTTTAATCCCTTTGATTGTTCTTTTTAAGCCCAACTAAAATTTATTGAGTCCTAAAAAGCTTGAAGATGACAAAGCCCTTAGAAATGAGATTATAATTTCTCCCCAAAGTGTTTAAGAACACTTGATACAATAGAATGAAGATGCCATAAGAAGTCTTTCTTTCATTTCCTCCTTTCCCTTTTGATCACTCCAACCTACACAAACTGGTTAAACTACATAAAACAAAGTTAAAAACCAATTAAAAGTCAAAGGTAATCAAAATGAAAAAGCACATGTCAAATTAAAACTTCAAATCTGACTTTTACCCCACCCCAATGGTGCAATCTGCAAAGGTGACACAGTTTGAGAGAGGTCAGTGGCACTCTGTGGAGAAACAAAGACTGTGATTGTGTTGCTATTTCACCAAGTGGCGTCACTTGGAGTTTGGATGACTTGAGCTGAGTGGAAAATGACCTTAGCATCGCAGTTTGAAGTTTGACAATGTCACTAAATAACACCATTGGATTGATAGCGGCATTGTTTGACCCTGGCAGCGGTGTAGTTTCTTGTAGACACACAAAAATTCAAAAAACAACAGAATTTTGGTGAAAAAATGTGTTAAATTCTTTAGATTCTCTCTCCTTCTAGCGCCAAAATGTGAATGGTGGATCTAGACCTGTACAAACATGAACAACAAACACAATATTAGTCACTTATGCAAATCAAAACCATCATTCCCCATAAGATTCATTTGAAGCATGAAAACAAGAAATAAAGTGAAGAACACAAATAAAAAGCTATTAAATCCTATTCAAATGCTCAAACTCTCAATCCCATGGGGGAATTGGTGTTATTTTAATGTGGAAAATAGCCCTTTCCCAATTCCTTGCAAGCTTGAAGATGATAAATGGTGCTCCATGATAAATTTTTCCATAACCTAGCTATGAAATGATGAAAACTATGAAAATGGATTAAAGTTGTTCAAAACATGAAGATAATGATGTTGTATAAAGTTGTGGATCCCAAATTAGTAAAAGAGCCTTCTATTTATAGAAGAGAATAATGGAAGAATAAGAAAAAGGGATGAATGTGGGATAAAACATCAATCAATGGCCAAATGCCACTTGTCAACATATGAGTGGATAGAAGTGGAGCACATTTTGATGAATGTGCACATTAATGCCATTAGGTGAATATTTGAAATTGGAGAAGTGACATGTTGGAGGGAGAAGAAAAGAGAGTTAATGCCACTTGGCTCAAGAAAAAGGACATGTTCCTTTAATTCCTTGTTGGATGGACAAGTCCTTTTGGGAGGGAGTTTTCAAATTTGAGGAATATTCCCACTTGATACCCTTTTGAATGAAAATCGGAGATTTAATAAATCAATTAAATTGATTTTCATGTGCAAGTTGCAAAATCTAGAGGATTTAATTAACTTAGATGATAATTAGTTGATTTGACACTTTGACTTAGATTTTAGATTTATTTAAATCAAAATGAGAGGAATTTGGGATGTTAGTAATTTAATTAAGTAAATTTGATCTATTCAATTAAATGAAGAACTTTAGGAGTTAATTAAATAAAATTGATTTATTTAATTAAAGAGATGACTTTAGGATTGACTGATGACTTAATTAAATAAAATTGATTTATTTAATTAAAGAGGGGAATATGATGATTTAATCAAATAAAGATTGATTTATTTAATTAAAAGAGGACATTAGGATTAATTAAACAAAATGATTTATTTAATTAAGAGAAGATGATGATTTAATCAAATAAAGTTGATTTATTTAATTAAAAAAGGACATTAGGATTAATTAAACAAAATGATTTATTTAATTAATAGAAGATGATGATTTAATCAAATAAAGTTGATTTATTTAATGAATAGATGAAATGTGATGAATTTAATCAAATAAAGATTATTCAATTAAATGGTTAGTAGAGATATGATTTAGGCAGAATTGGTGTTAGTAAATCAGGATCAGGTGCACGAGACCAATTAGTATATTTTACATCTCTACACATTTAGTGCATGCTACAGGGTAGCAACAGGAGCTTTCTTGCTTTCAAGTTAGAGTTGTTAAGCATTGCCAAAATACAATGAGCAAGCCATGAATCTAAAATGGTGGGCATAAACTTCATTGAAGATACATTCGCATGTATTATGGACATCATAGCATGTAAGGATAAGTGAAAAATGTCATGACAAAAAGTGACAAATATCACTCAAAGCAAAAGCATGGACAACCTCAAGTGGATAGTTAAAGCATGCAATCAAGCAACATGGAATAAATTGCTATGAAGAGTCAAATGATAGAAATTAAAGAGAAGGTAAGTGCATTCAATCTATTTTGTACTTGTGAGTATAGTTTGTTCCTTTAAATTAAAAGACAATGACTTCAATACATAGGAAAATCATTGAATGCATAAGCATAGTTCATTGAATACTCAAACTATAATGAAGTAAACATGCAACAAGATGTGCTCTTGTATTCTTGGCATGTCAATCAATTGAAAAAATAATCACCATAGCATCCCATGCATATGAGAGCAACCCTTGTAAAGTGGAGAAATCAAATGAAGGTGTGCTAGACAGTGAAAGACAAATCACAAGTGGTAGTCCTCTTAGAGGAGACACTGAAAAATGATGTAAGACATGCACAAATGAAGAGGCAACCACACAGTCATTTGATGCTATAGAACAGTTGGGATCAATGGGAAATCATCCATGACAAAGGTATAGAAATCATGGCAAAATGATCAGCCATATACATCAAGATACCATGCATGAAAATGAATTAAACTGTAAGAGATGAGGTATAAACATGCATTTTGTTTTATATCTGAAATAAATACCATTCTTTTAATGTTTGTTAATTTTCAAATGGTCAAATAGGCTGATTTCCTTCCAATATGTCTAAATGCTTTCATAGAAAGACAAAGCAAGCATGTTAAAAAGGAATAAATGAGTGGGAAGCCATTTATATTTAAACACAGTCATGTATGAAATGTAAGCATGAGGTTGAAAGAAAAATCTCTCAAGCATGATGATCATTTAAAGACAGAAGAAATGTAAGCAAATAGGCATTTTGGTTTGAAGGCATTCAGGAAAGCGCAAAAGTGTTGTGTGTGAAAAGCCTTGTTTCTCAAGGCAGATGTGATTCTTGAACAAAAAGGGGTTTCTCATTTTTCAAATACAAATGCCCACGTTGCTATAAGAGGGGTAGCCTTGAGAAATTTATGATGAAACCTCACCCTCTTGTTATTGAGGATTTCATCCTTAGTACATTTGAGGAAAATATTAAAGAAATCATACAGTTGGGGATCAATAGTGCAAAATGATGCAAAAGGTCACTAAGAGTAGTGACTATACAACAAGTAACTTTAATGGTTTCAGAAATGCATAAACCCTTGTGGCCATGAGAGTCATGAAGAGAGAATAGTAGTCATGGAGTTCAAAATATGAAGTCACCAATGTGCTAGTTAACGAGAATGCAGAGGATAAAAAAATAGAGCCTTCATAATTCTCAGGAATTTGTAAAATGGAAAAAATACATAGAGTTTCAATGAGATATACCTATATTGTGCAATGGCATTAAATCATGTAGCAATTCATTTTCTTCATGGGTTTTTTTTATAAATATTGTGAATACCCAAAAAACCCTAACTAGGTATCTGTGTTTTGGAGGTCGTGGTTGGAAGATTTTTTTTCTTCATGAAGTAAAGAAACCACTCGGGGTTTTGTTTTAAAATACAGAATACAAGGAATGGTGAGGGTTTTTTCTCCATTTGTGTTTAAAATACTTTTTCTATGAGAATTAAGAATACCCAGTTCATCTTCATGTTGGTGGCCTGGTAAAATTTAGGTTTTTCTTCCCAAAGCAAAAAAACCATCTGGGTTTGATTTAAAATTACAACTTCAGAAATTTGAAAGTGATATTTCATGGAAGTATTCAAAACAAACATGAAAGGAAACCAAATTCACTACATTGTCATGGTTGCAGCCTAAAGTATTTTTTATTTTCCTTCACAAAATCAAGGAACCCACTTTGGGTTTGTCATGAAATTGCAAATACAGAAGAGGTGAAGGAGAGATTTAATGGAGATATTCAGAACGAACAAAAGTATGTAAAAAACCCTAGCCAATTCTTCATGGCCGTGCCCAAAAAAATATGTTTTTCTTCACAAAATCAAAGAACCCATTTGGGGTTTGTTCATAGATTCAAATATAGAAGGAGACAAGCTAAATTTGCTTCATTTTGACACTAGTTAAGCTTGAAATGAGCTTTATTTTCAAAAAAGTGGAAGTATATGAAGCTAAGTGAAGCTTACTTGAGCTCGAATGGCTTGTTCTTCACAAAATATGAAAGCATTTTAATATTAAAAAGCTTCCATTTAAGCTTCAGAAAACCTCAATCATGGTTGCTGAAGACAAAAAGAAACCCATAGAAAAATGGAGTTCAACAAATTACATCAGAAAACACTTACAACCATGGCCTTAGTTCATGAAATGGCCAAGTGAATGATAAAAAAGATAGATTTTTTTTTTTAAATCACAGTTACCTTTTGTTTTCAGTGGAAACCACAAGAATTTGTCAAAAATATGCCAAGAAAACCATTTTCCAATGCTACCCTAGAAACCCCATGGCGGTAGAGTGGAGCTCTCCAGAAATCTTGATACAAAATGAATAAACTTTTGATTTTTTCCATTGATTTTGTTTAGGGTTAGAAACCCTATGGAGGCTGACCAAGGTATTTTACCTTGTGTTTTTTTAAAATTACAAATCAATTTAATTGCTACGTTGGCTAAGTGATTGTGTCTTGTGCCTTAGGCATGTTTGTCTTATGTGGCCTTCACAAGATTTAGGTAATTTTTCCTTATATTACATTTTGAAGATAGTGTGCCTTAGTAAATTTTTGCCTCTTTGCAAAATGAAATTCCTTCAAGACTTTGAAATGTGCCTTCCAAAAACCTTGGAGTTTCCTTATGCTCACATAGGTCGAACCATTGACCCATTTTGCATATATTTGAAAATATGAAATGTTGACCAAGTGATATGGCTTTGAAATGCAGAAGTGGGGGAGAGTTAAATTCCTTGGAGGAGTTTAATTTTGCTTGAATGCTTTTACAAGCATTTGAAGTATATCATTTATTTTGCATTTTGATCAATTGTAAGACATTATTTAAGTGATTTGTAAATCACTTTTATTTAATGTTATTTATAATGTAAATATTGGTGTAATCCAAAGAGGTGGTGGGTCCTCTTTTTGCATTTGTTTTGAAATGTAAAATAGTTTGATTAATTGATGTTATTATGAATCACTTAATCAAATTATTATTTTAAATACAAAATGGAGTCTTGTGCTTTTGCAAAAGCACTAAAAGTGTGGGTCAAAGCTCTTGGAGACAAAATATATGATTGGAAAACATGAGAAAGGTGTGGGAGGTTGTCTTTGACTATCTTTGGAGGGAATGAGCTAGTTGGAGGCATTTTTGTACATTTTTAGTGTGACTATGGTCTTGGCTTGACCTTGCTTCATGTGGAGGACAGTTTGGAGTGATTTTAGAAGGTTATTTTCGGCCTTTTCTGTTGCATTTGACCAGAACCTTCTAGATGAACTTGTGTGAGAGAATTGATTGAATTTTTTCTTAAGTAACTTCAATCTTTTTTAATTAAGTTAGTTCTTTCTTTCCAGTAGAGGGATAGCTTGGTTTTGGAGTTATCTTTTTAGCAGGAGCAATATTGTAACTCAGAGATAGACTTGTATACCAGTTGAGTACTTTGAATCAATGAAATTGAATGTTTACCTTCTCATTTCATGTTTTATTGTGTGCATTTAGTGATTGATCAGATTATTTGTGAAATTTATCTTTTCCTTGTAGTCTTGTCTCATTATTAGGAACTTGTTTAGCAAAAAAGTGTATTGTTGCAGGTTATAAGTTGTGTTAGTGAATGCAAAAGTTGTTAGTTGTGAAATTTTCCTTCTAAGAGTTCTACTAAAAACCTCCTTATAAATTACTTATGCAAGAATGCATGCAAAAGTGAGATGTGTGAACCAAGTTTTTTCATTGTTTTGAATGTGTGTAAGTTGTTTGCAGGTCTTAGTTAGTTTTGGTGTATCACCCTTTGAATTTTTTTAGTTAAGTTCATTTTCATGCATCTTTTTACCCATTTCCTCAAAAAATCATTAGTTTAGGTGACATCAAAAGGGGAGCTAGCCCATAATATGGAGGTCTACTTTCATAATAGGATACACAGCTTGAAAGTAGCCCCATGTTAGTCCAAATTTGTTGATTTTTTTCACAACTTGGAAGAGGGGTGAAAATTTGGGTCTCTAACAGTTCTATACAATTATTTGACTAGATATGAGATATTTTATCATCTAGCTTCCTCTTTCTCCTAAATTTGTATAAAATATATTGAAACAATATTAAAAAAATCTTACGAGTGTAACCAATTGTTACTCAAATAGAAATGATACTCCCTCAAAAATTTTCTATCATCCTCTATACTATCATCTACATGTTTGCATACAATATGAACAAACATAGCCACCTACATTGAATTGTAATATTGTGATTGAATTTCCTCTTGTGAAGAAAGAGTATAGTTTTTTGTAAAATTAACCACTGATAGTTTAGTTCCAACTGGAAATGTGTTTCTACATGTGTTAAATTATCCATCAAGCCATCGAGCATGTTTTGAGTGTTCGACACATTTTGATACAATCTTACTCTTAAATTTTGATATGAATGCATGTACACTAATTTTTCTGTGATTAAATCGTAATGCTTTCTAAATTTTCCATCCTTTAAAGAATACTCAACATTTTAAAATATTTTAACATCCATAATTGTTATCCAAAATCATTTTCAACACTTTCATGCATACAAACTCCTAAGAATGAAAGATTGCCACAACTAGTGCATTGTCTAGAAATACACGAACTTAAATAAAATAATTTCCCATTATATCTTTCACAAAACAAACCTGTTATAAACTCCTTGATTGTTTCAGGTGGAATATGAATACCACATTCTTGCATAATCATGTTAACTTATGTAAAGTACAATATATATATATATATATAAAAGCATCATAATAATAATGAAATTGCACATACATTTTACATCAACAAGAGATTCGGTCCTTATTAATTTTGGCATACCAAGGTTTACATTTTCCAAATAATCTTTGAATTATGCTAATATTTCTAGGTAACTCTAAATAATCTAAATTTTTTATATAAAGTTTCGTTTGAGTTGTGTTGAATAGGTGTTTTGGATGAGTATTGTGAAATTTGGACCCTACTCTTTATTTCAAAATATCTCTACCATTAAATGATACCCTAGTATTATCATGCCAATATTTTTCAACCAAATATTTGATTTCAATATTCAATTTCATGCCAAACCTTGGGAGTCGACCACTAAAACTCCAACATTGGTTGATTGGATTGTTTTCTATACTTTCTCTTCTCTTTGTCGATCTTACCAATGTTTTAGGATGTATGTTTAGAATTCCACTAATGTTGCTTAACATTCTTTTATCCAAAGTTGTTTTATTAACTATGGCAATTGTTATAGCTCATCGTGTCAAATTCTTCTCTTTAGATCGGCTCATCTTCCCAATAGACTCAATGGCACTAGCAATAGTAGATATAGCATGTTTAAGTGATTCATATTTTCTTTTTGGTTTCACAGAAATGCCTAAATTTTTCATTAATTTTCTCATTTTCCACATTCTCATCAATTTCATCATGAGTTGACATTGAAATGATAGTTTTTTTGATAAAAAATTGTTTGTATAATCTATTGGTATACATTCTTATTTGTCTCTGAGAAATATTACTAGGAAAGATTATCCAAAACAATACTTTAAATTTTTTTAAAAATATTTTTGTTCTCAACAACACAAGGATTTTCATTTTTCAACAACAAAAGGATTTTCATTTTTCAACAAAAAAAGGATTTTCATTTTCACCAACACAAGGATTTTCATTTTCAACAACAAAAGGATTTTCATTTTCACCTACACAAGGATTTTCATTTTCAACAAAAAAAGGATTTTCATTTTGACCAACACAAGGGATTTAATTTTCAATATTCATTTCTACATCTTGTCTACAAAAAAATTGATCTCAACATTGTTATATCCAACTTCTTGTAAATTATCAATATGAATATCATCTATAATCACATTTTCCATATCATTCAAAGGTGGATTTGAAGATGTACCTAGGTTCGTGCCTATTGTCACATTATGCATAACATTGAAAGATGGATTTGAAGACATACCAGGATTAGTTTCTATAATTGTATTCTCTTCCATATTCACCTCTTGCAAGTTTACACCATCTACATCCATGGTCTCTTCAATGTTTTTATTTTCAATAGTCATTGAGCCAAATGCTTTAACATTATTCATTGCTTAAATCCTCATTATTCTCTCTTTGTCATTTTGCCTCCTTGTCTCTCTTTGCTTGAATTTTTGTAGGGGTCATGACCTTCCTATCTTTCCTCTTTTGACAATCTTGCGATCCCATGATTACAAAATTTTGAAGTACAAATGAATTTAAATAGTAAAAATCTTTATTTTTTATTCCTCCTTGAAATGAGTAGAAAATGAACACAATTCTACTCCTAAATTGTCCCAATGTTTCCTCCTTCCAAAATTCAAATGAAATTACAAGTTTAAGAGCATGTAGAAGACAAGAATTAATAAAAAATGGTAGAATTAGTCGTTGTCGACTATACATTGTAATAAGATGTCAAGTTGTAGAATTCATAGTAATTTTTTATTAGTAAAAATAAAAAAAGTTCAAAAATAAAATGGTATACCTTAACAAATGGGATCTTGAATCCTAAATAGGATCTCATTTCTACTTCAACCATTCCAAATAATAAAAAAATAAAATGGGATCCTATTTCTTAAAATTTGAATTGTAGACCCAATTTTTGCTATGGGTTTCGGGTCAAAAAAAGGCTTGGGGACCCGACCCTTAGATTTGGACCTACTTTGACCTACAACTTGAAGGTCATGTCAATGTCACTAGATAAGAGTGACTTTGGACATATGTCTGAAGATGTTTTTTGTAATTTTTTTGACAAAATTAAAATGTTACACCCCATTGTGTTATTACCTATTTACTGTTACCTTGTTAAGTTAAAATACTTTAATATATGGTTGTGTTTTGAATATGAATCTTTATGGAAAATGTGATGAATGAATGTGTAATTCAATATGATATTTTAAATGTTTAGAAGATGAAAATACAAATGATGCATACATGAATTTAATGTTATCAACTAACTACTATTGGGACACACTAAGTTGGATGTAGGAATAGATTCAAGCCTCTGGAAGAGAGGGATAGTACCACTCGGGAGAAGAACATGGTCTGGTAACCCTTAATGAGCCTAATTAAGCAGACACACAATCACATCCTAGTTTGGTCTTGTTGAGTCAAGATAAGTTCGAGAAGAGGTAAGTAATCTTCGGTCTTGGTTTGGGGAATGTTTTGTATTGGTTTTTGGTTAGTCTTTGAATGTTCTTGATTGGGGATATGTGATTGAGTCTTTGTAATAAGAATAATTTATTTTCGTGTATTCATGTTTGTATATTAATCAATGGGTATATACATAGAATATATACGTGCATGTGTATATGTAGGTAGATGCACTTACATATATTCATGTACAAATATATTATATGCATGGGGGTATCGATTGGACGTACAAGACATATATATACACACACACACATTTTTTATATATGCACCAATCGATGAATATGTAAATATATGTGTTCAAGTATGGATATTAGAATAATGTAATATATATATATATATATATATAATATATATGTATACAATTACATTAATATAAATGTATATACATACATATTAATATATGCACATATATATAATTATTTTAATATATGTTGATATATATATTTGATTGGCAGATTATATATTTAATTTAAATCATGTGAATATGAATATATGTATATATATATTAATATATATTATTTAAGAGTTATAATATATATATATATTCTATTTTTTTAAAATAGATTATAGTGCGTATATAAAGCGCTTCCATGTAATAAGAATTAGCTAAACTTAAACCTGCACACATATAGTGCATGAAGGAAACAATCTTAATACATTTAAGACAACACATAAAGTAAAATGAATTGAATCATTTGCATAGAGTTGGAAATATTCATCTGTGTTAACTTGGTCAAACCTACACATGAATAAATGATACAAAATATGAAATGTGGCACAATATTCTAGAAAGAATGAAATAGAAAGGAAGACTTTTGTTGTGCTTTAAACCAATGCATAGCTTTTGGAAGCATGAGACTTGGTATTTTGAATGAGTTGGCTGAGGTAGTCAACTTAGACTACAATAACGAAACCTATAGGTTACATTTTTTGAGTTTAATCTTTGTTGTCACCAAGATATGCGCAACTCATTCTTAATAGAGAAGTTGGATTGTATATGTGTTTGTAAACTAGTGTTTTAATCAACTACCTCTCACCTCTTGAGCTTAGTTGATGCATTTAGAATAGGAAGGTGGTAGATTTGGTAGCTTAATTGTAGCATTAAGATGCTCAAATTTTTGTATAAATAGGGGCATTCTCTCTACCTTTGGTTACACTTTTCCAATCTGATTTATTCATTCATTGTTCTACTATAGTTTTTTATGCGAGCATATTTTAGAGAGATTTTTTGAGAAGAGTTGTTTGTGAATTTGTAATTGTTGAGATTTTTTTGTGAGAAGAAGAGTTGTTTGTGCATTTGCAATTGTTGAGAGTTTATTTGTGAGAGGCTAGAGTTTGGTGATAGGCTAAGCCTTGAAGGAGTAGCAAGCGAATTTGTGGAGGTTGAGCTTGGAAACTAGTATTGTTAGTTGGGCTATATTTCCATGGATGTTGATTTCTATCACTCTATTCTTTATGTTAAATGTTATTTGTTTGAGATTTCCTTTCTTTGGGAAAGGATTATTTTAATGCATGTTATATTGTTTTTATCAAATTGGTTTGTTTTCTTACTTTGGATAAGCTTGTATGATTCTTGAAAGCATCTAGATTTGGTGAAACCCCTTTATTAGGATATACTTATATACTATATATATTGGATTTTGAGTGATTACATTGTTACTAGGAACAATACTCAATTAATATTATTAAATGTTATATAAGTTGGGAAGTATGAGATATGTTGTCACTTTAAATTATTTTGGTAGGAATGTCAGTTTGAACATGGGTTGTTAGCTTGCTTATTCCTAGGGTTAGGATAATACATGGGAAAGGGTGTAACCTAGTTAGTCAATATGTCATATCATCACCCTTTTAAATGAAATTTATGTTGTGTAAGGGTATGAATGGTCAAATACCAAATCGAGATAAGGGTGGGTGAACATATTGTTGGTTTGATTTGTCCATGAAGTCAAAAATTTGTCATTGATGTCAATTGATGTCAAATGTGAAAGGTACAAGTCAGGTACATGTTGATGTTTGATGGTCTCAAAGGATTACTGTTGTCCGATTTTCACCTATGGGCTCATCAGGCAGGACAAATTGTGTTGCAGGTTTTCATAAAGGCCAAATGGGGAATTTGCATCAAGGGTTAGATCATGCACCTGAGGATATTTCACAAGGAGGTCTGTTGGAAAGCATGCCTCGATCAGTTTTGGTGCAAAAAAAAAACTCATCAGAGAAGAAAGTCGGCAAGACCCTCTTATTGTCTTGCCGACTAGCAGTGCATTCTACTTGGTTTAATACATCCGTCGCCAAGACATTCAGGTCGTCATGATTCTTCATGTATCTCTCCGCTTGGAGGGAGGTCATGCCGACAATTTTTTACAAGGGTGGCATGGGGGCAATGTTTTCGGTCGGGGTGATGTCTCTCCGACTACGTAAAGTATCGCTAAAGGGGATTGCCTTCGGCATAATGTCTCACTGACACATGGGAGTCTCCCTGAAATGGTCTCAGCTCGCCAAAAGATTGTCATCTCGCTGAGAAGTCTTGGCGACCATTGAGGGTCTTGACGAAGCAGCTGTCGTCAGGATAAGGTCTTGCCGACCCGATAAGGTCTCACCGAAGCGGGATGCCTTCGGTGTATATGGTGGCTTCGTTGTAAAGTCTCACCGACGGGGTGAGGTCTCACCGAAGTAAAGAGACATTGGTGAAGGAAAGGAGTTCGGCGAAAGGTCTCGCCGAAGGCCGGGGGTCTCGCTGAAGAGTAGGAGCTCGAGGAGATGTCTCGGCAACTAGCGAAAGTCTCAGCGAAAAGATATGTCAACACGGAGAAAAGGTGGGCCTCGCTGTAATGTCTCGGCAACTGAATGATGTCTCACTGAAAGGATGGTGCCTTCGGTATAAGATGATGGGCTCGGGGAGGTCTTGGCGAAAGTGGTGGCTCGGCGAGAGGTCTCATCAACCAAGCAAAGTCTCCCCGACTAAAATGAAGAGAGCTTGATAGGAGTTCTCGCTGAAGCAAGGTGGTTTCAGCGAGAGGTCTCGCCGACAGCGGAGGGTCTCACCGAAACAGAATGAACTCAGAGGAAAGGAATGAGCTCGCCGAAGGATCTTACCTTCGGCATTGTGTCTGGCTGGCCTAGTGGTGTTTCGCCGAAGTATGAGGAGCTTGTGTGAGGTCCTGCCAATAGCGATAGATTTTCCAATAGAAAGGGGACATTGGCATGACGATGGGAGCTCGATATAACTCTCACCGACGGTTGTAAGCTATCTCGATGCTGCTGTAGAGTGTAATCACATCGGGGAGACACGACTAGTGTCTCACTGACATGCGATTCTGATGAAGAGCTTTTGACCGCCCGAGGAAGCTTGTATGACATCTGTTCAGCCAATCAGAGGAGGCTACAAGCGAGTTATGGCAGTTTGACCGGTGAGAGGAAGATCAACAGAGAGAAAGCAACGTGGATTTGCTCTAATCCCAGGAGCATTCAAAGCAGCTCGGCAAGGAGGTTTGAAGGTGGACACGAAGACCAGGAAGTTAATGCTGTAGTTGTGAAGGATCAAGGAGGTCATTCCTGGAGCAACTCTTCACTGACATGGACAACAGGGATTCTCTTAAATGTAGCATTAACTTCATTTGAAAAGATCTAAGGGAGATTTTTTCTGAAGGCTGATATTTTTGTAAGCCCTAAGGGGCCAACATCTTTTTTGTATATAGGGCATTTTTTCCTCTTTGTAAAGGAGTTCGGATTATGCATTCCCAAAGAGTTAGTGATTTTTAACAATCCTTTCTCAGCTGATGTATGCTTTGTAACTCATTTCGATTCTGGAATATAAAACACAGAGTTTACCTTGGAAGCTAGTGCTAGTGTTCAAACTACTCTCATTTATGTATTTTTAGATTATGCAAGTTTTCAACTGTGCTTTTATAAGTGCATTTATACTTTAAAGCTGTGAAATTCATCTTTCCTTCTTCAAATATGTATGTAGATCAAGCCTTTTTAAGAATGATGCATAAGTTCAAAGAATTTATGTTGAGTAAATGAAATAGCTACCATTAGTTTTCTAGTGTATGTTCATCTTGTTTTCATTTCATGATTTCTTATCAGTTTGGTGTATCACCATAGTATTTAGTTTCATTTTTATGCACTCCTTCTTCCTTTTCCTTTGCAAAAATAAGTAGTTTAGGTGATACCAATGGAAGCTAGCCTTCTCTGGAGGTTGACCTCTGTCTATAAGTGACCCACAGCTTTGGAGGTCTTCCCATGTTACACTGAGGTGTTGAACATCAGGTTCAACAAGGGTGCAACTTCAATTGATAATAGTTTCTGGCATGCCCGGTGGGACAAGTTCCACATTATACTGTTCGTTTGGTATGCAACCAACAAGTTTAGACTTTACAGAAGTCATTCTAGCATACTTGGCAACTCCATAAAGAGGAAGAACTTTAGAACCAGTGCTTTTACAGTTTATGAGAAGAGTTCAGACAAGGAGCAGTTTAGGTCCTCTTGAATATTTGCAGCTGTCACCACCCAAAAGACAAGGCAGGGTAATAGAGATGTCAGGGACAACAATTATCTATTCTAGAAGAACCAAATCTACTCCTCCATATGTGAGATTTCAGACTGTTGTCCCGGCTTTTGTTTCACCAGGAGTGCAGGCAAATCCACCTCTAATGGCTGCTCCTAGAAATCAGCCTTTTGTACCATTTAATGGAGGTAGTCCATTAAATTTGACACAGCACAATGATATTCCAATGGCAACTTTGAAAAGCTTGCCAACTTTTACTGGAGAAGACCAGACTACCCCGGTTGAGCATATACGAGATGTGGCTTCCTTATGTGTGTGCATTACATTACACAAGAAGACATAGCTGTAAGACTTCTTGTAGCATCATTCAAAGGAAGAGCATTACAATGGTTCAAGAGCCTCGGAGTAGGTTGAGTTGCCACTTGGGATGAGTTGGGTGACAAATTACACAGGCAGTTTTAGGACAAGTCTGATAATTTGTCTTTGTTGGAACAATTAACTACGCTTAAGAGGGCTCCTAAGGAGAAAATGAATGATTTCAATTTCAGATTTCAAAGAACCCGGGATAGGATTCCTACAATAGTGAGACCACCTCCAGAATATGCATTTTTTTAATTTTTTGAAGGCCCTTAATAGCGATATAGCTGTTATGATACAATCAATGGGGGGAGTTTCTCTACCGGATGCATTTGAAGTAGTAATCAGAGCTAAAAATAGCCTAATACAAGTTGGTAAACTTGCTCCTAGGCCACCGATGCCTATATTCCCAGATATTCATTCGAATATCCCTTTGCAAATACCACATTTTGCACCTTTTCCACCTGTTCCAGCGGTATCAGCTGCTTCAACACAAGAAGCTGCTATTTCAAGATCTTCAAATGAGTTACAAGAAATCAAAATTTTATTACAAACTTTTGGTAATAAACTTGTAAGCTTGGAAAAGCAACAATAGTATAGTAGGCCCTATCAAAAGTAGAATTTAGGTCAACAACAACAATACCAAGGTAATAGACAAGCTTACCAAGGAAATTCCCAGGGCCCAAGATAGGGTGTAAATACTAGACCTTTTCAGGCTTATGCTCCAGCACCTGTTAGTGTAGTTAAGGATCTTGTCCCTATTCAGAACAACTTAGCAGCAGATTATGAGTGGTGTTACCCTTGCAACCAATCTCACAATCAAGCCACTTGCTCAAATGAACTCATTAATCAGGAACTTATGGTACAAAATGCCTCAAGTTCACAGCAGAATGAATTCGATAATGCATCTCCACAACACCAAGATCATCCTACCAATGACACTACTCTACTTAACTGGAAAGGTGAAGAATTCTATGGATTGAATATAGATGATTCTTTAGTTGCAACTAACACAAGGGAAAAGAAAATTGCTTTTGAGCTTGATCAAGCAACTAATAAAGGAAAAGCATCAACGGTAGAACCATCTACCTCTCAAGTGACTCGTGGATTGCAAAGAAATCAACAACTCCCAGTGAAGGAGTAGCCACGCTTGCAAGGTGACCACACTGGCATAAAGGTACATCATAAATTAAACCCAGCTGTACCCTATAACAATCTGAATAGTATGAAAAAGACAAATGTAATGATGTCTATGTGGGATTCATTAGCTATCCCAGGTCAAAAAGATATGTTACACTCAACTTTGTCAAATTTTAAAGTGTCTAATGAATCTGAGTCTCCAATAGGCCAAGTTAGAACTGTGTTGACAAATAATACTCAAGGAAATGATAAATAGCCTAGCAAAGAGACAGGAAAAGAAGTTAAACCACCTCCATTCTATGTGTCAGTAATCATAGGTGATAAGTTAGTTCATAACTGTATGGTAGATAGTGGAGCTAGTAGCTCAGTAATGCCAAAGCAAATTGCTGACAAACTTGAATTGAAGTACCAGCCTTTAGAAAAAGGAGTGATTCAATTGGATGGTACTTCTGTCAATACATTGGGTGTTATTAAAGATTTGAGTCTTACCCTTCATGCTTGTCCTAACTTTTCAGTTCCTCAGGACATATGTGTCATAGATTTCCCACCTTTCTTTTCTTTGTGCCTCTCAAGAGACTTTACAACTAAGATAGGTGGTTATGTGTCAGTTGACTGGTCGCATATGTTGTTTAGAACTAGATATGGAACCAAAGTTACTATTAAATCTGAAAAGTTGGCTAAATATCACATTGAGCCATATAACCCAAGTCCTATCAATGTTGTTCCTACTACTGCAGACACAAATTATGTCATTTTTACTGACAGTGAGCTGGATGCTGCTCAAGAACTTCAATCAGAAGTTGTTCCTGATGTGCTTCTACATGAATGGGCAGCTGAAAAATGTGTGGGATAGTCCTATAGATCTTATTCAAGATGTTGGTATGGGTAATTATGTGATGCTTGAACCTGATGCAGTGATTCTGAACCTTGAAAAGGGTACAGATCAGTTGTTGCAATAGTAAGGTGGACTTTGGGAAAAAAAAATTGATGGTTCCAGAAGCAAGAATGGAGCAGGTGGAGGTGCAATGCTAGTTTCTTCACAAGGTGATAATTATTTTTCAGCCTTTCGTTTTGCTTTTGCATGTTCTAACAATAGTGCTGAGTATGAAGGACTTATCCAAGGCCTTAAATGGGCAAGGAAAAGAGGAATCGACTGTTTGAAAGTCTATGGAGACAATGAATTGATAGTTAATCAGGTCAAAGGGGTCAATGTTGCCAGGAATGATGCTTTGAAGTCTTACAAAAACAGATTATGGAACATAATTGAAGAATTTAATGCCTTCAATCTGATTTCTATTCCATGAAATCAGAATAAGCATGTTGGCAAACTTGCAGCAATTGGAGCACAGTTTGATATCCTAGGCGATATTAAGAAGGATAAAATACAATAGTATGTTAAGGTGGTTATCAGGCCATCAATTCCTGATAACAACATTGACTGGCAGGTATTTGAAAATGATGAACATATTTTAACCTTTCTGCTTCAAGAAGATCAATTTTCTATAGTAAACCAAGAAAAGATCAAACAACAGTATGATGATCAAGTGATACAACTGAAGAAAAATAAAGTTCCCAAAGGGCTGGTTACCTTAGAATCTATATTCAATTTTGATGACCAGCTTAAGAAGAACAAAGTCGACATTCAAGTGAAAGAGGATCATTATGAAGAAGTGGAAATCTTTAAAGGTAAGCTTCTCAAGTTAGGAAAAATCTATTCAACTGAGGATAAGAGAGCTTTCATTGTTTTATGCCAAGAATATCATGATGTTTTTTCTTGGCAATATTTTGATTTAAGAGGGTTTGATCCTCATATTGCACAACATATAATTGAGTTAGAACCTGATGTCAAGCCTGTTAGATAAAAACAGAGACCATCAAACCCCAAGCTTGAACCCTTGATGATCAAAGAGCTGACCAAGTTAGTTGAGGGGGGTATCGTATTTCCAATTAAACACACATCCTAGGTTTCTAACCTTGTTCCAATTAGAAAAAGGAATGGTGAGATGAGATTATGTGTGGATTTTAGAGATCTTAATAGAGCATCCCTGAAGGATCATTACCCCTTACCGTCTATGGAACAAATTCTTCAAGTTGTTGTTGGATCAGAAAGATTTTCTCTTCTGGATGGATATTCTGGTTATAACTAGATTCTAGTCAAAGAGGAGGATCAGTATAAAGCAACATTTACAACAAAATGGGGCACTATGGCCTACAAGAGAATTCCTTTTGGTTTATCTAATGTCAGTGCCACCTTTTTAGCAAGCCATGGATATGGCATTTTAGAATTTAATTCAGAAATGTTTTCTAGTTTATTTAGATGACATAAATATATATTCAAAGAATGTAGATGAACATTTGTCATATCTTAAGCAAGTTTTTGAAAAATGTAGGGAATATGGAATATCTCTCAATCCGAAAAAGAGTATTTTTGCAGTTCATGAAGGTAAACTATTAGGCCATATAGTATCAAAAGATGGAATTACCATTGATCCTGAAAGAGTTAAAGCTATACTCGAACTGCCATTACCCAATCACAAGAAAGGATTGCAAAGCTTTTTAGGGAGAATCAACTTTATAAGAAGATTCATTCCTGATGTTGCAAATTTACTACAACCCTTGACCACCATGCTTAAAAAGAATGCAGTTTTCAGTTGGACTGGAGAAGCAAAACACAGTTTTGAAGAAATCAAGGAAGCTTTAGCATCAGCTCCAACACTGGTAAATCCATATTTCTCTAAATACTTCTTCTTGTATGCTTTTGGCAGCATTGGTTCAATCTCTGCTATGTTGGTTCAGAAAAATAGTGATAATTTAGAGCAGCCCATAGCTTTCTTTAGTCAAGTACTTGTTGATTATGAAGAGAAATATACATTTGTTGAGAAACATGTTCTCGCTGTGATCAGAAGCCTAAAGAAGTTTAAGCCTCTAGTTTCAAACAATAAGATTCATATTTTGGTTGCACACTCAAGTGTGAAGGAATTTTTTTTGAACAAAGATCTGAGTGAGAAAAGAGCAGGGTGGATCACAAAAGTAATGGAATTTGATGTTAACATCAACATCACAAAACTTGTCAGGGGTAGAGGACTTTGTGAGCAACTTGCCTCCACTTCTGAAGATGCACAAAAATTAGAAACTGGTGTTGTTTTAGCTAATACTAATCAGCCTCAAAATGTTCAAGACGCCTCACCTTCATTAACAACAAGTTGGGTTCAAGAAATGACCCACTTTCTTCGTACTGGTGAATCTCCCCCAGGTCTGGATAGAGAAAAATGAAGATACTTCAGATTGCAGTCAATTCCTTATGTCCTGATTGATAATATCCTTTTCAGGAAAGATCTAAATGGTGTCTTGTTAAGGTGTATTGATACTGATCAAACAAAAAGAGTACTGCATGAGTTGCATGATGGAGTTTTAGGAGGGCACTTTGCTCCAAGGAAAATTGCTTGGAAAATCATGAGAGCTGGTTACTACTGGCCCAACTTGTTTAAAGATGCATATGCATGGTCAAGAAAATGTGTTAAATGTGCTTTATTTTCAGGAAAAGAAAAGCTACCTGCTATGCCTCTACATCTAATCCAGGTGGAGCAGCCCTTCATGAGATGGGGCATTGACTTCATTGGGCCAATTAATCCACCATCTAGTGCTGGTCACAAGTGGGTGCTGACTGCTACAGACTATTTCACACGGTGGACAGAGGCAATAGCCTTGAAAGATATCGTCACCAGTTTTGGAGTTCCCGCCTCCATCATTTCATATAATGCTCTTGCATTCATTGGATTAAGAGTTACAAATTGGGCTGTTAAGCACGGAATTCATTTGAATACTTCCTCCAATTATTACCCATAGGGTAATGGGTTAGTTGAAAGTACAAATAAAAACTTGATCAGAATCATTAAGAGGACTATGGAAGAGAATCAAAGAATTTGGCATACCACATTGAAATCCGCACTTTGGGCAGATAGAATAACCCCTAAGAGATCAATGGGTAATTCTCCATATGTCCTCGTTTATGGTAAAGAGGCTTGGTTACCTCTGTCTGTAGAACTTCTAGCTCTAGACATCGTTCATCAGTTGGAGATGTATGAAGAACAAGACCCAATTTCCATAAGATATGCAGAGCTCATGGAGCTTGAAGAATCAAGAGATAGGGCAATGAAAACTTTGGAGTATCATCAGCACCAAACAAAGGAAACATTTGATAAAAAAGCTACGCCCAAATTTTTCAAGGAGGGTGATGTTGTTCTCAAGTGGGATGTGTTAAAGAGTTGTCCAGGAAAACACACAAAATTTGACCATTTTTGGGCAGGCCCTTTCGTTATTACTGAATGCAAGGAGCATAATGCATTCCAATTATCGAACATGAATGGAGAAAATTTACCAATCCCAGTTAATGGGATTCACCTCAAACGTTGTTTTGAGGTATGATTTATCATTGTACATAGTAGAATAGGTTTTATGCTTTCGATAAGTGCTTCGACACTTTAGTTTGATTGTTGTTTCATTCCCTAAGTGTTGTTCCAACACAGTTTGGTAGTTTCACCTCAGTTTCTCCAGTTTCAGCAAGTTCTAGTGTCCTGATCTGCTTCATGAGTCTCAAGTGAATTGCAGCCATGTGCGAGCTGCTCTTGGTCTGTTCTGAGGGTTTTTCTAAGTGACTCCGAGCCCAATGGACAGGTTTGGCTACTGGTTTCTATGTTTAGCAGGAAAATAACTAGCAAAGGTCACCAGGAATGTTGCCCAATTTTCACCTACGGGCTCATCAGGTAGGACAAATTGTGTTGTAAGTGTTCATAAAGGCTAAATGGGGAATTTGCATCAAGGGTTAGATCATGCACCTGAGGATATTTCACAAGGAGGTATGTTGGAAAGCATGCCTCGATCAGTTTTGGTGCAAACAAAAAAAAAACTCATCAGAGAAGAAAGTCGACAAGACCCTCCTGTTGTCTTGTCGACTAGCAGTGCATTCTACTTGGTTTAATACATCTGTCGCTAGGACATTCGAGTTGTCATGAGTCTTCATGTATCTCTCTGCTTGGAGGGAGGTCATGTCGATAGTTTTTCACAAGGGTGGCATTGGGGGGAATGTTTTCAGTCGGGGTGATGTCTCTTCGACTACGTAAAGTATCACCGAAGGGGATTGCCTTTGGCATAATGTCTCACCGACACATGGGAGTGTCCCCGAAATGGTCTCAGCTTGCCAAAAGATTGTCATCTCGCTGAGAAGTCTTGGCGATCGTTGAGGGTCTCAGTGAAGAAGCTGTCGTCGGGATGAGGTCTTGCTGACCCAATAAGGTCTCGCCGAAGCAGGATGCCTTCGGTGTATATGGGGGCTTCATTGTAAAGTCTCACTGTCAGGGTGAGGTCTCACCGAAGTAAAGCGACGTCGGCAAAGAAAGGAGTTCAGCGAAAGGTCTCGCTGAAGGCCGAGGGTCTCGTTAAAGAGTAGGAGCTCGGGGAGATGTCTCGACAACTAGTGAAAGTCTCAGCGAAAATATATGTCAACAGGGAGAAAAGGTGGGCCTCGTTGTAACATCTCGGCGACCGAATGATGTCTCACTAAAAGGATGGTGCCTTCGGTATAAGATGATGGGCTCGGGGAGGTCTCGGAAAAAGTGGTGGCTTGGTGAGAGGTCTCACCGACCAAGCAAATTCTCCCTGACTGAAATGAAGAGAGCTCGATAGTAGTTCTCATCAAAGCAAGGTGGCTTCGACGAGAGGTCTCGCCGACAGCGGAGGGTCTCGCCGAAACAGAATGAACTCAAAGGAAAGGAGTGAGCTCGCCGAAGGATCTTACCTTCGGCATTATGTCTGGCCGACCCAATGGTGTTTCGCCAAAGTATGAGGGGCTCGTGTGAGGTCCTGCCAATAGCGATAGATTTTCCAATAGAAAGGGGACATCAGCGTGACAATGGGATCTCAATATAACTCTCATCGATGGTTGTAAGCTATCCCAATGCTGCTATAGAGTGTAATCGCATCGGGGAGACATGCCTAGTGTCTCACCGACATGCGATTCTGATGAAGAGCTTTTGACTGCCCGAGGAAGCTTGTATGACATCTGTTCAGCCAATCGGAGGAGGCTATAGGTGAGCCGTGGTAGTTTGACCGGTGAGAGGAAGATCAACAGAGAGAAAGCGAAGTGGATTTTCTCTGAGCCCAGGAGCATTCAAAGCAGCTCGACAAGGAGGTTCAAAGGTGGACATGAATACCAGGAAGTTAATGCTATAGTTGCGAAGGGTCAAGGAGGTCATTCCTGGAGCAACTCTTCACCGACATGGACAGCAAGGATTCTCTTGAATGCAGCATTAACTTCATTCAAAAAGATCTAAGGGAGATTTTTTCTAAAGGTTGATATTTTTGTAAGCCCTAAGGGGCCGACATCTTTTTTGTATATAGGGCATTTTTGCCTCTTTGTAAAGGAGTTCGGATTATGCATTCTCAAAGAGTTAGTGATTTTTAACAATCCTTTCTCAGCTGATGTATACTTTGTAACTCATTTCAATTCTGGAATATAAAACACAGAGTTTACCTTGGAAGCCAATGTTAGTGTTCAGACTACTCTCATTTCTGTATTTTTAGATTATGCAAGTTTTCAACTGTGCTTTTCTAAGTCTGCATTCATACTTTAAAGTTGTGAAATTCATCTTTCCTTCTTCAAATATGTATGTAGATCAAGCCTTTTTAAGAAAGATGCATAAGTTCAAAGAAGTTATGTTGAGTAAATGAAATAGCTACCATTAGTTTTCTAGTGTATGTTCATCTTGTTTTCATTTCATGATTTCTTATCAATTCGGTGTATCACCATAGTATTTAGTTTCATTTTTATGCACTCCTTCTCCCTTTTCCTTTGCAAAAATCAGTAGTTTAGGTGATACCAAAGGAAGCCGGCCTTCTCTGGAGATTGACCTCTATCTATAAGTGACCCACAGCTTTGGAGGTCTTCCCATGTTACACTGAGGTGTTGAACATCAGGTTCAACAAGGGTGCAACTTCAGTTGATAACATGAACTAGAATAAGATGACAATAACTCTTAATATGCTCAAGAATTACTTGCTCAACACTTCACTATAAAAATTCTAGATGATTTGTGAGAATGTAGAAGATTGTTTTATAGATTTCTTGTTTCAAGATGAATGATTGAGATTCAATAGTAAAAGATCATGATCGATGATTAAGAACCGTTGAGAGGAAATAGATTGGCCAGTTAGCTTCTTTGATTGATCCAATTAAGTATTTTAATTGCATAATCAGAGGAATGAGATTGCATAATCTGTGGGATTGAAGAAATCAAGCTGAGTGATTAGTAGGATTGAAGAATAGATGAGTTAGTTAACCGTTTAGAGTGAGAAATTAGTGATTGTGATTTGCTCAATCACAAAAGGGTGAGGACAATTAATTAATTAAATAATTAATTAATATTTTGGAGATGAACGTGCAAGTCATGTCTGACTTTTAACAAATAAAGTTGTATTTTTTTGTTGACTATGTTGAATGATGTCAAATAATTAATTTAATTATTCAAGTTTAGAGAGGGAAAAGTGATTTAAATTAAATTATTAATGTAACAATTTAACTGATTTAGATGAATAGGGTATATTAGCGACATAATTAAATAATTTGTGTTTATTTAATTAATCAAGAGGGATAAAGTTAGATTAGGTAATGCAATAGTGAATTAATTAAATAATTAAATATTATTCAATTAATAAAGGAAAATAGGGTTAATTAGTGAAAATGATGTGAAATGCAATTATATTCTTAATAATGATGTTGATAATGGAAAAATGTCATTCAGGATGTGTGATATGTGTTAGGTCATTTTTGCATGTCTATAGAAGTAAACTTAGACAATTTGAATATTTTTTTGGTTGAAGAAATTAAATATGGTCTAATTATAAATTATTTTGCATGCTGATTTAAAAAATAAAGCAATACAAGTGAAATAAGAGAGTTAGCATCAATTTGACATAAAGGATTAAAAATGGAACTACAATGTTGTGAAATGAATATTTGTACCTGCTTAAATGTAAATAGTTAGAGATGATTATTTTGATGTTTGATAAGATATTTTTCTTTTTGATCCCAAAATAGAGAAAACATGAGAACATTACAATAAAATGTGCTTGTGTTAGGGTTAATAGTGACCAAGCCTAGGCTTAGCCATTACCAAGCCATAATGCGAGTGCATTATGTTTTGCATTAAAAAAAATCTCTTTATTTGTTTCTTTCTCTCTCTCTTTCTCCTTTTTGTTAAGTGAAGCTATATACATGAAATAAACATTTAAGTATACTTTCTTATACTTTAAGTTATATTTTATGTATATAGTTTTAGGATGTTTGAGAGTGGTTTCAAATCTTTAGGAGTTATAATGAAAATTCTAGTTTTTGGAAGATCTTATCATTTTTAGGCTTAGTCAAATTTCAATAATCAACATGCCAAATTTTAGTAATCAAGAGGTGAAATTTCAATGATCAACAAGTTATATCATCTTTCTCTCTCTATCTCACTCATTGTTTATCCCTTACGCTCTAGACCTCTCTCTCTCACTATCTCCATCCTTTTATCTGACTCTCTCCCTTGATATTAAGAAATACCTCTCCACCTATCCATCTCTCTCTCTCCCTTGAGAGAGAGAGAATGGTGAGATAGAGTAGAGAGGGAAGGAGAGAGAGAGAAAGATAGGGGGAAGGGAGGGAGGGAGAGAGAGAGAAGGAGGAGGAGGATTAAGGAGGAAGGGAGGGAGATAGAGAGAAGTAGAGATGGAAGGAGGGAGGGGGGAGAGAGAGAAGTTAGATAGAGAGAATGGTGAGATAGAGAGTAGAGAGGGAAGGAGGGAGTGAGAGAGAAAGATGGGGGATAGAGAGAGAGAGAGAAAAAGAAAAGGTAGAGATGTATAGATAGAGATAGAGAGAAGTAGATAGGGAGGGAGAGAGAGAGGGGGTAGGAGGGAGAGAGGTTAGATAGATAGAATTAGAGAGGGAAGAAGAGAGAGGGGGGGAAGGAGGGACAAAGAGAGAGGTAAGATAAATATAAGTAGAGGGGGGAGGAGAGAGAGGGGAGGGGAGAAGGACGGAGGGAGAAGTAGGGAGGGAGAGAGAGGTGAGATTGAGTATAGAGAGAGAGGGAGGAAGGGAGGGAGATAGAGAGAAGTAGAGAGGGAAGGAGAGAGAGAGGGGGAGAGATAGAGAAAGAGAGAGATAAAGAGAGAGAGAAGGATGGATAGGTAGAGAGGTAGTTCTTGAGCTCAAGGGAGAGAGTTAGATAAAAGGATGGAGATAGTGAGAGAGAGGGAGGTCTAGAGAATAAGGGATAAACAATGAGTGAGATGGAGAGAGAGAGAGAGATGATACATCTAGAAGATTACTGAAATTTGATCTCTTGATTATTGAAATTTGACATGTTGATTATCAAAATTTGACTAAGTTCAAAAAATTATAAGATCTAAAAACTAGAAATTGCATTATAAATCATAGATCTATTTGAAACCACTCTCAAACATCTTGAAACTATATACATGAAATATAACTTAAAGTATAAGAATGTAAATGTCAACTTATACATATTTCATAATGTTATAACGCACTCCTATTTTGTGAAAGAATTCAAATAATGTGAGTGCATTATAACGCACTCACATTTTTGTTTTCTTTGGAAATTTCCAAGCCTTTGGCTTTTATTTTCCTTTGGATTCCAATACAAATTCTTGGGGTGATTTTCCAACATCTAAAGATGTGTTTCTATAGATTGTGAAAAAATTGACATAATCTCGAGCATGCTCCTCATCAGGTTTGCACGTGTATCATTTTCAAGTCGAAAAAACACCATGGTAATATTAAGCTCTCTCTTAGCTATCTGACCATGTAATTTTTTTCACATTTTGAGTATGTTAAGGTTTTCATCTTTAATTTCTTTTGTTGGTGTATCTATTTTTTTGTCAAAAACCAATGTTTGGTATTTTTCATTTTATTTTTTAATCGTTCATAGAAATTTCAAATAAATTACATTTTTAGAAACTAGAATCCATTATACACATATTAAAAAAGATTGATTTTAGATTAGTTTTCAAAAAATTTAGTGGGAGGCATGCTCAAATTTTTATTTTTTCAAGATGTGTCCACTTTGAAAATTCATAAAAAATATATACTCATTAAAAAAATAGTAGAAAAATTAGGGATAAACTACATGGTGTTAGCTAATTTCTCACTAAATCAATTTTTAAAATACTAAAAAAAAGAACATTTCCCCTGGGCCACACTAGAAACTATGTTATTTTTTTGAAAAAAATAGGACCAATTTGTGTGGTTCCCCTTTTTGAACCCCTTAATCTCTACCATTTTCAAAATAAAATAGTAGTTTATAAAGTAGATTCAGAGCACTATGACTCTTGTTTCCATCGCATCTTAAGATTTTGAGTTTAACTATCTTCAATTTCTCATCGAAGGTTAGTCTTTCCTAATTTCAAAAAAAAAAAGTGGCCACTTAAAACCCCTTTTTGGTCCCCCATCTTTGTGCACTTAACTTGGAGTGTAATACTGAGTAGTTACATGAAAAACCAAAAAATATTATAATGGAGTGGCTTACCTATAAATAGAAATTTGGTTATCTCTATGCATGGCACGTGGTTCAAGCTTCTTGGTTCTTGTAAGGATATACCTCCCTTATTTTTGCTATAGCCATGCTTAGAACTCCATTCACCCTACCTTTAAGAGTTACTTTTTTCTCTTCATCTTTGAATTCCATCTTCATATTGATCTCTCCATGAGGATGAAACCATTGCAAACCCCATAGTCTTATGTGTAGATAACCTCACCAATTGTCTCAGTTAAACCAACTCTATGTTTGCAACTTTTGTTATTCTTGGAAACTATTCTAAATTGAAATACTTTAGAAGCATATAAAGCTATTCCTTTATTACTTAATCTCATCATCCCTTGCTTCATTCTCTTTTTCCTATAAATGTATTGCAACATCAATTTGTTCTCCTCCCTCCCAAAGTATCATTTGGGCTTTTCCCAAAGATTCATAAGTAGATTCAAGCTTTCAAAGATGAGGTCATTAACCTTTCCTTTATTTTACTTGGATCTATTTATGAACATCTCTATGAATTTAATGGTTATATCTCTATCTTTGATAAATTTAGGTGTTATAAACTTATCCTCCCTGAGGTATTCTTCACTACTTGTAACTTTGCAAGAGTGACTATATTTTTATTCTCAAAACTAGAACTTGAATCCCCTTATTGTAATGCCCCACTGTGTGAACCCCAAAGGACAACAAAACACCACAATTTTTTTTTTTGAAAGTGAAACATTGCACAAGATGAATATGTACATACATTACATGACGGGAAATTATGCATTTACAACATCATCTACATCCTTTGGGGTACACGGGTTGGCATTACGAAACCTAAACTTTTACCAAGGCGAAAGCGAATTAAACCAAGATTACATAATGATGACATACAACCATCCATGATCAAAAGAGAGGAAAATGATACATAATTTTATTACAATTCAATATATAGTTTCATGATACAACTATGGAACATATTTCCACAGATACAACACATCAAAGATACAATAGTACATTACATAATGCTTCCCTTTATCAATGGGAAGAGTACATCGAGTACAAGAATGATACATCAATGAATAATAAGGTACAAAATGAGGAATAGTATTCAACAACGTGAAGCTTTGGAAACTCTGCATTCGTTTCCGCATCACGAACACAACCTGGGAACCCAATGGGGTGCATAGCACGTTCCACCCGACCACATGGACCGAAGGTCCACCCCCCGTGCTAGGAGTTGACAGAAAAGACCCATGACCAAGACAAACAAGCAAAACGATCACAAGACCAAACCACAAGATCAACCAAGACATAGCATACAACACTCTCAACTATCACTTACAAGGTGACTACTTCCAGAGGCATACAAAGGAAAAACAAGGGATTATATGACACCAATTTTCATATACTCCCCACTGAAGGGTACACAAATACTTGTGTTCCCAAAGAAATTCACATCAAGGCTTTGCTTATAAACTTGTCAACACGAAAAATAAATCAATGAAGAATTCAATCAATCAGGAGAACACAAGAAATTAAACTTTAACCTCTCAACACCATTCCATGTAACAAATCTTAGCATATTCCATACTCCACTTGTTTAAACATTCCTATTCAATTTGATAAATAAACTAACTTAATAAGAACATGAAAGGATTATCCATTTAATAATAATCTAACTTCAATGTTCACTCCTTTAATTATAACACACAAATAATTCAAATCTCTCCTAATGATCTTAGATTAATAGATATTCAAAAATCACATGTATTTTATTTACACGACTATATTGAAATTATTTTATTAAATAAAAACTTATGAAAACCTACAGTAAGTAGACCATCAGATTTAAAATTCCTAGCCTATACATTTGTTACTTTAAAATAATAGATTTAATTAAAATGTAATCTATACCTTTGATTAATATAAACTAAATAAATTTAATTAAAATACAATATAAACGATTTATTGTAAATCACAAATCTAGTATAAATTCAACTTTAAATGAACTTGTAATTAAACCTAGTTTTAAATGCACTTGAGAATAATTCTAATTTTGAATGCATTTGAAAATAAATCAAATTTTAAATGTACTTGTCCAATAAACACAACACTTATTTACGTTATAACATTTCGCTCACAAAAAGATCATTAAAATATTTGAAGAACTATGTCCATAATATTCTTGAGTAATTAATTTTCTCAGCAAAAAGAAAATTAGATCATTTAAAACTAATTTAAGGACTGTATTAATGCCCTTCTAAAACAAATACCTAATTACTCAATTTTAATACAAACAAGTTACCTTGAAATATAAATATAAAAGAAACACTTCATTAAATATAAATATAAAAGAAACACATCACTTCTTAGTAAAGGAAAGTATTGAATATCTCTCATAAAGTTTATAAAACAAGCTTCAAATATAATACTATGCATTAGATATAAGAAGAGGATATCATCAATAGTAAGGGTTACAACTTTAACCCAAGGCAGAGAATTGAAGGCATCAGCCATAAAGCCAATATATTTACTACAACATTCTTTTTAATAATACATTATGTGATTTTTTTTTTTTTAATACTAAATATAAATATATATTTACTTATACTCATATTTATTTATTTAAAATGAAACTAAAACAAACAAAAATAAATAAATACAAATAAATATTTGAAGAAACCTCCTTAAGAAATTGGATTCAGCGGCGTCTGAACTCTTTCGGTCTTC
Source organism: Sequoia sempervirens (assembly GCA_007258455.2). NCBI lineage: Eukaryota > Viridiplantae > Streptophyta > Pinopsida > Cupressales > Cupressaceae > Sequoia > Sequoia sempervirens. Next base: position 110,149,860 of record VDFB02256132.1, on the reverse strand, counting down.
TGGTGCTCTTTGGCGACTCGCTACTGCCCGCCCCCGGTCACGGGGCTTGCATAGGTGTGAGCGTTCTTTTCTCCTCTTCCTTTATTATGCAATAAATGTTGAATGTTTCCCCCTCTCCACTCCTCTGCCGTTCGGCAGAGGCCGTACCCTCTAATTCATCTGCGACGGCTCCTAGGGATTCGATGGACTCCGGATCACCGCCTCTAGATAATTCTGACTCTATCCCGTTGCATCCGAAACCTAAGTCCTCTGAAGCGGTGGCCTCCACTGGTAACCCTATCAACGCGAGCGCGAGGTTTTCTCTCTCCAACTCCAATGAAGCCGCCGGTTCCGGTAAGGTCACTGGTGTTGCTCCGTTATCATTTTCCATTTCTCCTAATCTAGAAATGCTTGATGAAATTAGCAAGGAGAAGAATAGATTAAGGAATTTTGCTATTTTCTTTTCTGCTGTTGAGGTGGACAAATGTCCTCCTAGGAAATTCCTTGATGACTGGTTTCATAATTACAGGAACCTGAAACTTGGATATCACATTTCCTTTTGTCGTCAGATTCAGAAGGGGCTTTTTATTATTTTCTTTAACAAGCATGAAGCTCAAACTGAAGTTCTTAAAAGGCAATATTGGTCTGTTGGCTCTACCTCCTTTCGGGCCTTGGCTTGGTCGCCCGAGGCAATACACGAGGAGGTCCTTGCCCTCTCGGCCCCTCGCTGGATATTGGTTAAACAATTACCGCCTTTCCTTTGGCGTTTTCTCCCGCAAATGCTTGAACCACTCGGTAAGGTCATCTGTATGGATGACTCTGTCCGGCTGGTCCCTCATATGGATGCTAGAATACTCATCTGGCTGAATCCGGGATTAGAAATTCCTTTTGTGATTAACATTTGCATTTCGGAAGACAACTTCTCTTGCCCTATTGAAATCCTCGGGGGGCTAAACGCTTGTTTCCTATGTAGAAGAGAAGGCCATTTGAGAAAAGACTGTCCCATCGTCAAGAAGAAACCCTCGCAGCATAAGCCCGCGGACAACCACGATACGCCGGATCTTGGAAAGCCTAGTCCGAATCCCTCTTCGAATGATTGTTCCCTTGCCGTTGCTCCCTCTAAACCCTCCCCGACCCCTCCTCTCCCTGTCCCCTCCTCTACGTCCCTCCAAGCCGTTTCTCTGCCCCTGGTAAGTTCGGACCCTAACCTAGAGCCCCTTTCATTGTCCAAGACCTCCAATAAGCGCAGGCGGAAATCTAATAAGCAACCCCTCTCTTCTGCAGAGAGCCCCCTCTCCCTCTGCCCTCAACCCTCTTCGTTTCCTGCCCTCCTCGGCGAAGCTTCAGAATTTGAAACCCCTTTTGTCACCCACCCTTCGCATCTCGCCCTCTGAGATCTTTTTGCTAGCTGCTCGGACCCTCTGCCTCCTCAGAGCCTCCCCCCTAAAGTCTTCCGTGAGCTTGATGAGGACTGCCTGCTCGAGATCATCCCTGCTAGCATCTACCCCTCTGCCCCTGATACCCGCACCGAAAAGATTATTATGGATATGATTTTTTTATCTCCGGATGAATCTGACAATGGAGAAGAGTTTAAAGATGCTTGCACCCTGTCCAAACGCAGGGGCAGGAAACTTGGCTCCAAGAATAAAAACCCCTCCAAGAAAGTGCTAAGGGAAGTCCATAGCAATGTCCCAGCCCAAATTCAAGGTCCCACCGGTAACTCCTCTCCAATTGTTTCATCATGAACTGCACTTCATGGAATATTAGGGGTCTGGAGTCCCCGGATAGACGGTGGATCGTTAAACATTATCTTGACATCTGCAAACCCATGGACTTCATTATGCTGCAAGAAATTAAGTCTACTGGTTACACGCTGGACTCTTGCCTTAATTTCCTTTGGAAATATGCAATTAAAATCCATACCAACCACCAGAGGGGTAGGGGTGGGGTTGCCCTCCTGATTAGCCCCAGATGGGAGACTCTTATTTCTAGCTATGGGATTTCCCCCTGCAACAGAGCGGTGTGGGTTATCTTGAATAGCAACAATCATACCTTTGGCGTTTGCTCTGTCTATGCCTCGAATGACTTCAGGGAGCGTGCAAGTCTATGGGATTGGTGTGCTGCCCTGCCTAATATCCCCTGGCTTATGGGGGGGGACTTCAACATGGTCGAGTCCCAAGAGGACAAACTTGGTGGCCTCCCTTTTGCTTGGAAAGACCTTGAGAAACTGCACTGGAATAGAATGGTAAATGCTAAACTCCTTTTTGATCCCCTGGCTGGCACTAAGGATACTAATCCTGGGATTTGGCATACCTGGTGTAATTTACAACAGGGGCACTCCAGAATCTACTCCAGGCTCGACCACTTCTACGCCAAAAAAAATTGCTTCTCTTTTCTGCTTGACATAAACGGCAATGTTGTCCTCGTTACCCCCACCTCTCTCTCTGATCACCATCCCATATCTGCCTGCATTAGAATGAACTTAGCTCCTTCCCGTTGCTTGAGATCAGCCCCTAAATTTTCTCTCAACACTAGCCTCCTAAAAGATGAAGACACTCTCGCTGCCATCCACCTCGTTAAGCTTATTAATAGAAATACCTCTCCCTCCTACTCTCATCTGGATAGATGGGACAAAAATCTGCTCGCTTGGCAGAAGCTTTTGAGGACCATCGGGCAAAAAAGAGCTAAAGACTATAGATTTACCGAAAAACGTCTCTCCTCTGCTCTTCAGTCTGCCGAGACCAACATTCAAACCAACCCCTCGGACTGTGACCTCGTTTCCTAGGTTGTCAAGGCCAAGGATGCCCTTAGGTAGCACCAACAAATTAAAATCAATGGTGCTAGGGTCAGATCCCGTGCGCACTGGCTGCAATTCGGTGATAGGGGTTCGAAGTTCTTCTTTAATCTCCTCAAAAGCAAGCATGCTAACGAAAACATCGAAAGGATTGTTGTGGATAACAATGAGTTAATTGACATAGACAACATCAAAGAAGCCCTTGTTAATTTTTACCAAAACCTTTTTGCTTCTGAAGATTCGGAGAATGCCTCATCCCTCAGACAACAAGTTTGTTCCCTCATCCCTAACAAGATTTCCACTGATGAAGCCAATCAGCTTTCCAAAGATCTCTCCCTGGAGGAAATTGAAAAAGCTATTAACTCTCTTAGCAATGACAAGGCCCCGGGTCCGAACGGTCTCCCGGCGGAGTTCTATAAGGCCAACATTGGTTGAATCTGCCAAGATCTCCTTGATCTGTACTCGGAAGCCCTCGCTAGAGGTTCCTTGGGATGCTCTATCAATAAGGGAATTATTAAGCTGATCCCCAAGGATGGGGATAAAGCCCTCATCAAAAACTGGCGGCCGATCACCCTCCTTAATGTCTCTTACAAAATCTTTGCTAAGCTCTTGGCGCTGAGAATTGAGAAAATTCTCCCCAATTTTATTTGTGCTACTCAGACTGGCTTTATCAAAGGAAGGTTTATTCTGGAGAACCTGATCACTAGTTGGGAAGCCATGTGCTAGTCCAACTACTCTCAGCAGAAGTCTGCTATGTTCCTCCTTGACTTCGAAAAAGCCTATGACAGGGTGGAATGGAATTTTATCACTATGATGCTTGAGGCCTTCGGTTTTCCTAGGGTTTTCTGTAACTGTGTTAAGATTCTTCTAAAAGATGCCTCAGCCCAAATTGATGTTAACGGTTCTCTTTCTGATTCTTTTCCCCTCGGTAGGTCCATCAGACAAGGCTGCCCCTTGGCCCCTGCCCTCTTTGTGATAGCTTCAGAAGCCCTATTTTATATCCTCAGAGATAATTCTCTATCCCCGGCGGTCAAAGGGATAACTCTCCCTAATAATGATGAGCTCCTAAACTACCAATTTGCTGATGATACCGCCATCTTCTTTGATTCTAGGCCTGACAACTTCGAGGCCCTAAATTCTAAACTCAAGCTTTTCTGTACTATCTCTGGGGTGAGATTGTCCCATGCCAAGTCTATCTGTCTCGGTTGGGATGAGCAGCCCCCTGACTGGTTCAAAGCTTATGATTTTCAGTGGGGTGGCCCACATAAAATTGTGCGATATCTGGGCATTCCCTTCTTTGTTGACCCCTCTCTCAAAGACATGTGGTCGTGGGTCAAAGATAAGATCACCAAAAAGTTGGGCAAATGGCACAACAAAACTTTATCTTTGGCTGGCAGAATGCAGGTCTGTCAAAAAATTCTTTCCTCTTATAACATCTACTACTCTTCTGCCTGGATGTTTAGCAACTATCAAATCTTAGAAATCCAAAAAGTTGTCAGGAGCTTTCTCTAGTCTGATGGTAAAGGAAATAAGAAAATGCACGCTGTCAAGTGGGAGTGGTGCCATATCAATAAGCTCCTTGGGGGGCTTGGGTTGAAGGATCTCAGGCTCCAAGGGATTGCTCTTGCCACCAAGTGGATCTTTCACTCCCTTGATGGCAATGATCCTTGGAAGGTCCTTGTTAGAAGCAACATTGAAAGAGGCTTCCCCAAGAATGCGAAGTCTTGGAAGAATCTTCCTTTTACTGACCTTGTCATTGGCAACTTCCCTGTTCTTGTTCAAGGGTCTGCGGTTTTTAGATCCATTTGGAAAGCATGGGGCCAAGTTAAGAAGTTTGTCTCTAACAAGGCTTTCCACGATGACTGCCATCTCTTTGGTGAAAGGTCCATCTGGTGGAATCTCTGCTCCTCTGACAAACCCCTTGCCCTCTCTCAAGGTTGCTCCGCTAGGCACTGGTCGAACAAAGGCATCTCCCAACTTGCTGACCTCTTTGAGCATGATGTTTTAATCAGTTGGGAGGATCTCAGAATCAAATATGACCTCCCCATCTCCCAAAATAAAACGTATAGTATGATTGTCAAAGCCGCTAAAGACCTCCCCACCTCTTGTCATGTTGACTCTCACAGATTCCTTAACTGTAAGTGGCTTGATGGTACCGTGCTTTCCAAGATCAAAGCGAAGAACATTTATAATATTATTGGCCACTCGGAAGCCATCATAGACCATGTTAATTCGGTTTGGTACACCACGCTGGATGCTCATGCTTGGAAGAAGTACTTCGATTTTCTTTGGAAAGGTCCTACTGAACCTAAAATTAAGTGCTTCAACTGGCTTTTGCTGCTTGATAGACTCCCTATCAGAAGGGATCATACTGAGGCTGACATTTGTAAATTCTGTAGACTCCCTGAGACGGCTAGACACATTCTGCTTGATTGTATCTTTGCAAAGGAGATTTGGATCATGTTTGGTGTCACCTATCCTATGTTATTTACTATTCTTGATATTGTTACTGGTCATATTAATGGTCTGAAACATGATTCTAATCTCTTTTGGAAGATTCTTTCCTCTAATGTTTTATGGAAAATCTGGAAGTGCAGAAATGAAGAAAGATATCAGAATAACCCCCGTGATCTTACTGAGTCCTTTCAGAATCTCACCTTAAATTTTTTTTGCAGGTTCGCACTACCATGATAATTGAAAAGAAAAAACTCAGAAGGTTTCTGAAGGACGGATACGCCACTTTCTTCATATATGAGATGAAGGGAGGCTTCGCTTGGAGGGACATGCTAAACAATCGGATGCTGTTCGAGAACACGTGCAAGACCCTCTCCCAGGAGGTGATGAACAACAGAAATTCCAGCAAGGACATGACAAGAATGCTTGCCCAGATTCAGGAGATGAAGTTTATTGTCTGGACGGAAGGTGCCAAAGGCTGGATTGCCTGGGTTGATAGACTGGACGACATCCTTCAGTAGCTTGCTGCTCTTTGGGGCTCTTTTTGTAACGATAATGTAACGGATCTGTTTCTTTTTGTTTCGATTTTGATCGACTTTCTGCTCCTGAGTTGAGGCTCGGCCTCCTTTGGGCTGTGCTGTTCGCTCTTTGGATCTTTTTGTAATCTCTGTGACTCCTTTATACTTAATATAAAAAAAAGAAACCTCCTTAATACTCTTATTTTGGTTTATTTCCTTTTTAAACTAATATATATTTATTTCGTATCTTTTAAACTAAGCCACATAGCCCTTTTTCTTAGCTTTTACTTTATTTTCTTTTTTAAAATGTATATAATTCTAAATAAATACATTACCCTAAAAAAGGTGGAAAGAAAATAGGAATCTTTTTAAAAAAAATTCTTTCTTAAAATGTATATAATTCTAAATAAATACATTACCCTAAAAAGGTGGAAAGAAAATAGGAATCTTTTTTTAATTTTTCTTTCTTAAAATGTATATAATTTTAAATAAATAAATCACCCTAAAAAGGTGGAAAGAAAATAGGAATCTTTTTTTTTTAATTTTCTTTAAAATGTTAAAAATAGTGTGGGATAAGGTGATTATAATTAAATTAGACTTTCATATGGGAAAAATGTGGAAACTTTACTGGGTGGCTTTATAGGGTGCGCAGGGTGGGCACATTTATTTCATCCTATGTTTTTTTTTGTCAATATATTCATTCTAGTTTAATGTACTTTGGAGACCATTTGAAAACAAACTTAAGCATTCACAGGTGAAGAAAAGATGAAATAAAAAGGGAAACCCTAAGAAGCCAGTCAAAACAGATAAAATCTCTAACCATCTCTATAATTCACAAAACATTAAATCCCCTTTTTTATACAATTAACCAATACAAAATTTTTAGGAAAGATGAACATTCTAAAATGTCCCAAAATTAAAATTGGTGCCAAAATAAAACACGAAATTGAGGTTTATCAAGGTGTAGAGCAGGGACAAGTCAGTTTGGCAAATACAATTAACCAACACAAAATTTTTAGGAAAGATGAACATTCTAAAATGTCTCAAGATTAAAATTGGTGCCAAAATAAAACACAAAATGCAAATTAAGCCTCAACAAAACATTTATGCAAATTTCCAATTTAACACCTAGCAAATATCTTTTACCTTGTTTAACCACCTAGAGGAAAATTCTTGATTTTAGAAACCTACCACCACTTAAGCTTTTAAATTTAATAATTTTCAATCGCCAAAATTAATTTTCACCTTTGGTTTAATATTTTATCAGGTAGACAAAGTCATTTTATTTAAATTGAATCAACCATTGAAATATTATATATATATTTTAAAATTTACCCTTTTCAATTATGGTAATGATTTTCACCTTCATTTTATATTTTGCCTGAAAATTAATTTATTACCTTATTTAATTTAAATAAATCCTATCAACCACGAAATCTTTATCCAACTATAATATTTAATAAATATATATATTTCAAACTTTATTTCAGATGTAATATTTTATTACATTCCTCTCAACAAATAGTTTAAATTTAAACATAAAATTTATTAATAAGTGGATTATCAATCCACTATATTTTAATTTTAAAAAAATACAAATTTGCATTTTATTTATATTTTTGTCATAATAAAACAATAGTTTAGATTAATTTAATATTTTAATTATTAGAATTCTCTTAAAAATTTAATAATTTAATCTATTACTTTAATTACATCAATATTACAAAAATGAGCTATGAAACCCAAAGCAATGCCTTAACGGAAATGAAAAACGACTAAACAAAACAATGTTAAATGAATAATTAAAATGAATGGCATGAACAAAATGATACCATAATAGTACGGGGTATTGACGAACAACATCGCCAATCAACAACGGGGTGACAGACTAGGTTGTAGGACTTTTCTTGTCAACTCCGTTTTCAACATTATACCCATTGGGATTTATGAGGCTCGCCCTGTCCTGATAGTGCAGGTGGAATCGAGGCTTGGGTACCTGCAATCTTGCATAAAACCAAGTGTCGAACAACATATACATCCAATTCCATACACACTGTGAGAGAGAGTTGCAGTGTGGCAAGGCGCTCAAGGATGAGTGATGCAACACTGTCCCTCTCACCCGAACCTCAATCAATAACCATATTCTAAACAACATCATCATTAAACGATAAGTAAACAACTACATAAGCATAACATCAAACACATATGTCCACATATCAAAAGTAACAGTGTCGTAAACAACCAAGTCCAGTAAGTAGAGCTATCAACCAACCAAACAACATGATGAAACAATCACCAATAGAGTCTCGAGTATGTATCAAACATAAGTAGTATCTAAATGGCATCAAGCACACACAAAAAGGTATCATAGGAGTAACAGGAACATGAGAGGCACTACACTTATTATCCACTTGCATGCCTTTAGTAATAGTGATATAACCAAAGTATTAAATATTTATGTTCTTTGACTGACACTTAATTTTCTTCTAAATAGATGTTAGTACTCTAGAACCCCAATGGTTAGTTCTAGGTACTTAATCTGATCTTTCCATACCTTTTCACATATGAACATGTCATAAAAAACTCATCTAAATAAATTATCTCATTTGAACATTGGATATCTAATTTTCCTTGAATTAGAAAGTGATCAAAGCATTAATCACATTGAATGGCGTGACCAAGAACTCCATGTGAACAATAAGGCATTTGAAAGTTACACATACTCTCTACAAGCAATTATCTACTAGTAGCTTAACCTCAAGAAATTATAAGGCTTGCTATAATCCTTTATTTGATAGTGATACTAGGCACTACTTGCTAAACACAATGTTATGCATTTTTAGGAACTTTTGAATACCAAAATAAATATTATGTGACTTACCATAAAATAAGTTAGTATGCATGTCCTCGATTACTATGTACTTCTTGTTATCAAGACAACTTGCTCCTTGCAAGAAGTATTCCTTCCTATGACTACTTCCAATAATATATTCAAGATTATTTCACACACCATTTCTTCTTCCATATAGATGTAAGCTTAATATTTCTAGACTAATTATTCTATAGAAAGTCACCCATAGGATGTAGATTAGTAGCAATGATATTATACCAATCAATAATCTTAACCTTCATGTGTGTCAATTTCCTTCCTAGATTCCATACTCTTATGGAAGGATGTAATTGAATTATTTTCTCAACGAAATATCATATAAATGACTAAAATGCATAATGATTTATTACTTCATTTTATTAGCGGGTGTTGGGTAATGAATTTTTTGAAGCATATCACTGTTACAAGGTAAATTTGATATCTCCTCAATGTTTGTGTTTGTTATGTTTGACCTTGGAGTAGATAAAGACTTCATAAACAAAATCACTACCAGTATGATTTGAAGTTAGTTTTTAGGATTCAACTTGATGATGTTGTTACCTAAGAAACTTTTGATGTAGGTTTTCCACCTCTAGATTAGACTTTGATAGCTCACAACAAAGTGGTTTGGGAACAATGAAGGTCATTCATCTCAATTGGGCTAGAGATTGAAACCAAGAGGAAAAATAAGGCAGTAAAAGGATTGATTTTTCTAAAATAGGTTTTCTAGGGTTTAAGGTGATAGTAGGAATAGTGTGGCTCAATTGTCTCATTATTAAAAGGTTTGAGGATGAGTAAGTTTATGCTTGTTAAGAGTTTGTCTTTATTTTTTGTGTAGTTGTATAGAATAAAATAGATAACTTATAGATAGGAGTTATATTTAATTACTTATATATAGTCAAAATTATTAGAGGTTTTCACTTGTAATCCCGTACACATGTTAAATGATTTTAGTTCTCTCTAAAAAGAGAACTTGGCATGCACATTTTTGAGTATTTTATATCCTAAAGGGAGGGGTTCCCAAGATTGTTATTTATTGATAAAAAAATAAAAAAATCTCAAAATAGATACTACTCTTTGTATCAATGAAAAATATTTTAGTTTGGGTATATACAAAGAGCAACTTATTATAGGAAAATATAGGTACAAATTATAATTACTATCAATTTAAAAATTAAGATACATGATATTGGAAACTATTACTCATTAAAATAGTAAAATAATAATAAGCTACACTTTATGAAGAATTGATGAAATATGATAGAAATTATTTTCTAATTCTTTTATAAATTTTTAAATAGATTATATATAGAAAATGCCATAAATTATTAGATAATGTTGTCTTTTGTCTTTAAACACCTTTTTATTATTGAAAAATTATTGTAAACCTTTTATCCCTCTTCCCAAAACCTTATAGAAATGTGAGAACAATAACACTAATTACATAATTTGTAGCCCTTATATCCACTTCTCACAAGATGCATCATCCCCAATTTTCATATGCTTTTTTTGAATATTTGACTAACCGTCATTTTCTTACCATGTTTCCTTTAAATTCCTCTCGCAAATAGCTATTTCTATTCAAAGTTCAAAGAAATCTACTAAAAAATTCTCTTCTTTTTTTGATGATTATGCTATATAGCCCAAAGTCCAATTGGACTGCATAGCATAATCATAAAAAATGGTAGTGAGGAGGAAAATCTTGGCAATTATCCAAGATGGAAACACTGAGATCAATAGAGGTAATCCGAAATCCTCTACCCATTAATGATATTGCATATGCATTGATCTGCAAATTTTTATTACTTTATCAAGAACTAATTATGTTCAACTTCAATCTAAATGCAATTGTTGTTTTAGGATTATTTGCAGGCAAGATTGGTGTAGGAGCACCAAGTACATTTCTATTGCAAAAGTTGTCAATTGAGCTCATAGGTTAGAGTCTAGGTGGTTTAAGTCATTTTTTTATTAAATAAGGTCATGTTAGACCATGGTTATGGTGATTTAGGACTTTTTGGGGTTTTACATTGTCAATTTATGCCATTTTTGTCAAAAATGTCATATTATGCAAAAGTTGCCAAAATATGCAAAAATGTAATGTTGCAAAAAGTTGTAAAATGGCAAGTTATGGGAAGACCAACAATTATAGCATTCAAAAGGCAGTTTGTGTGCATTGGGTTAGTTATTTTTTGAAGGAAAAAGCATAAATAGGAGGAAACTATCGATGTAAGATCTCTCTTGAAGATTTCAAGTGGGAAAAATCAATATAGACCCCTGTTTTTTTCAAATTTTCTGTATCTTTCCTTATTGTCTCAGACTTGTATGGCCCACACATCAACAATTTGATCTAAATTTGTTTTGAATTCATTAAGAGGCACGAGTTAGCTTTTATTTTCATTTGGTTTGAACTCTTAACATTGAAATTGGTGGTTTTTTTGCTCATTTTCATGTAACTGTTTGTGAATACCCTATTAAGGGTTTAAAAGTCTTCAAAATGTGATTTTTGGCCCATTCCACTATTTGTCATTACTGTAGCTTGTGGAATGGGTCTGATATGTTAGGAAAAGATGTTTGGATGGTTTGTGTGTGTAGGGGTTGAGGTTTGATGGAGACTAGAGGACTGTCCTAATGCATTTTAAGTGAATTTTGTATGGAAAATGGTGGTTTAGTGCTAGGGTTTGATGAATTAGAGTTGGAAAAGGCTATATGTTGAACTTTTAAGCATGTGCAAGTGCATTTAGATGTGTTGGAGGCATTGGAAAAGTTAGACAAGGTCTGGACGGGTATTTTTCAATAAACCCTTTTGAAAATTGCTAAAAACAAGGGTTTGTTGGTTAGGTATGTTGTGTTGAGATTATGGATGCACAGGGTCCTTGAAGCTGCAGTCTTCAATGGAGGACCTTTTCTAGGAAAAGATAATCAAACAAACAGAAAGTGTTGCAACTAGGCATGCATAATAGAGATTCTATTGATATGATTAATTGATATGTTACAAATGAACAAGTTACCTGATTATATAGGCAAGAGAGAAAACCTAAGATGCATGAGATGTTGCCATGTGTCATGATCTAACAACATGTGACAACATGTGAACCCTATCTAGGAAATTATTAAATGTTGAGATAAGTTCTAAAAGGAAAACTCATCTTCTAGAAGGAATCTTATCCCTACAAAGAAGGAAGGGGATATTACCCCATTTATTAAATGATTTATTAAAATCTAACCTAGGACTAAATGATGCATGACCTAAGTTAACTTATGCTAGTGTAATAATTAATTTAATTACACTAACATGTTGGAGGTCATACCATTGTGTAAAAATTGTGAAATAGGAGGTTTTGACACCAGTGGAATGCTGCCCCATTCAGTTTTGGGGTTGAAGATAAGAATAAAGATAGGTTCCTTTGGAAAAGTGGGCTAATTTGCCCTTGGTAGCAGCGTTGAAACCTTGTTTTGGAGTGATTTTCCCAAGGTAACCTAAGGGTGTTTTGAGATATGTTTTAGAAGGCCTTCAAAGGCATCCAAAAGGGTATTTTTTTGTGGGTTCAGGTTGGAATTGAAAAATTGTGTGTAGATTTGCTTGTTTGGAGACCTACTAGGCTAGTAGGCTTGAATAGTGAAAATTGATGAGAAAGTGTTACAAGAGTAAAAGGGTGGCTGGGTCTTGATTCATTTGAGTTTGTGAGAAGGATTATACCCCTAATCTGCATCAATTAGTATTAGAGCACATGGATTAGGTCTCTTGTGGTGAGAAAGTTGAAGATTTGAAGAAAGGTAATTGGAAGTTGAAGAGACAAACTTGTAAAGATGCCTCCCAAGCTTAATACAATTGCTAGAGAATTGCAGGAGTTGAGAGAAAGGCATGCTAGATTGTTGGAGTCACATTATGCTATGTTAGCAAGGCTTGCTTCCCTGGAGTCAAATTAGAGAAGAGGGGCAGAGTTGGGTGATGTGAGTGAAACAAAAGAAGAGGAAGAGGAAGAGTATGTAGATATGGAAGAAGAATTAGACCCTAAAGATAAAAGAATGGCTAAATTGCTATAGGTAGTCAAAGGTGATACACACAAGGTAAAAGTTGATTTTCCCATGTATGGTGGAAATTTGAATGATAAAGAGTTACTTGATTGGATTGTAGCCATGGATAATCATTTCGAGTGTGAAGAAGTGCCAAATGAGCAAAAGGTAAGGATAGCCAAGATAAAACTCAAGGGACATGCATTGTTATGGTGGGACTATGAACAAGCAGAGAGGAGAAAGAAAAGCAAGGCAAAGATAGTTTCATGGGACTGGATGGTTGCAAAACTTAAAGGTAAGTTTCTTCCTAAAGATTTTGAAGTTCAGTTGTATAAGAAAGTCCAAAATCTGAAGCAAAAAGAATTAGATGTTAAGAATTATACTGATGAATTCTATAAGTTGAGCATAAGATCAGGTAGACAAGAGGATGAGGTTGAAAAGGTTTCTAGGTATCTTGGTGGTCTTAGATTTAACATTCAAGATGAATTGGTTGTGGAAAATCCAAGATCTGTAGAAGAATGTTTTCAATTAGCCAATAGAGTGGAAGAAAAGTTACAAAGGAGACAAGATAAGTCCATTAGAGGTAGAGGCAACAATAAAAGGGGTAGAGGAACCTATCATACTTCAAAGCAATCAAATGAAGAACAAGAAGGTGAAGGTAAAGGTAAAGAGAAAAGTTCTGATTTCAGAGGTGGATGGAGAGGTACAAGAGGCAGATTTGGTGGTGGAAGAAGTTCTAACACATTTGCAGGAAGGTGCTATAATTGTCAAGAGTTTGGACATCCATCAAACAAGTGCCCTGAGAAGCAAGGTTTCATCATCAAGTGTTGGTAACAAGAGGGTGCAATTAGTGCAAGAAGAAGAAGGAGAAAGTGTTTAGTCATCACCACTACCTATTGATCCTAAGATTGGTGATGCACTAATAGTGAGAAGGATTCCATTTAAGGCCTCCAAAGAGAAGGAGTAAATGCAAAGAAAATATTTATTCATAACCACATGTAAGTCCAAGGGTAAAGTATGCAAGGTAGTTATAGATTCTGGTTGTACTGAAAACATGGTCTCTAATGAAATGGTGGATAAGAAAAAGTGGAAAAAGTTCCCTCATGAAAATCCATATATGATATCATGGTTGAATGATAGTCATCTCATCTTGGTTAGTGAACAAGCATTGATTGAATTTAGTAATGGTGGTTACAAGGATCAATTTGTTTGTGATGTTGTGTCGATGAATTGTTGTCATGTATTGCTTGGAAAGCCATGGCAGTTTGACAAACATGCCATCTATGATTGTAGAAGTAATAGTTATCTGATTGAGCTTAATGGGAATAGGTTTACACTCAATCCATTGCAAGGATATGTGGAGAGTTGGTCCAAGACAACAAGGGTAGTTTTTTTTGGCAAGAAGGAGCCTATAGGGCTTGAGGAAAACAAAAGCAAAGGGTTTGCAGTTAAGACAAAAGTTGTAAATGTGAGGACAATTGATAGAAGGGATAGAGAGAATGTGCAGATAGTGAATGTGAAGGATGATGCAATATTGAATGGGACAGTGCTCTGTCCTATAGTTACAAAAGGAATGGAAAGGCAGTCACATTCTACCATAACAGAGAGATATGAGCCTGATAAGCAAGGTGGAACAAGGATTCCAAAGGTTGAAGACCTTAAGCATGAAATGAAGGTGAGTGGGAAAGGAAGCAAAGGTGTTTGGAAAGAAAAGGAAAACTACAAGCATGAAACAAAGGTAAAGAGGGAACCATATGGTAAGTGTTTGTTTGTAGGTGTCCAAGTAAGGACAACATTAGTTGCAGGTGCAATGAAGGTCAGAGAGCAGAGAGCATATCAGTTTGCAAGGTATGATGCAAAAGTGCAACATGAGGTTCCATAGAAGAATTTTTTAGTATGTAAAGCATGTAGGAGGCAAGGAGAAGTAGAGAAGAAGAATGAAGACCTCATGGGACATGATTTCTTTTTCTAGGTTGGTTGTATGGTGCAGGAGCACCAAGTACATTTCTATTGCAAAAGTTGTCAATTGAGATCATAGGTTAGAGTCTAGGTGGTTTAAGTCATTTTGTTATTAAATAAGGTCATGTTAGACCATGGTTAAGGTGAAGGTGATTTAGGACTTTTTGGGTTTTTACATTGTCAATTTATGCCATTTTTGTCAAAAATGTCATATTATGCAAAAGTTGCCAAAATATGCAAAAATGTAATGTTGCACAAAGTTGTAAAATGGCAAGCTATGGGAAGACCAATAGTTATAGCATTCAAAAGGTAGTTTTTGTACGTTGGGTTAGTTAGTTTTTGAAGGAAAAAGCACAAATAGGAGGAAACTATCGATGTAAGATCTCTCTTGAAGATTTGAAGTGGGAAAAATCAATTGAGACCCCTATTTTTTTTCTTCAGATTTTATGTATCTTTCCTTATTGTCTCAGACTTGTATGACCCGTACATCAACAATTTGATCTAAATTTGTTTTGAATTCATTAAGAGGCATGATTTAGCTTTTATTTTCTTTTGGTTTGAGCTCTTAACATTGAAATTGGTGGTTGTTTTGCTCATTTTCATGCAACTATTTGTGAATACCCTGTTAAGGGTTTGAAAGTCTTCAAAATGTGATTTTTGGCCCATTCCACTGTCTGTCATTACTGTAGCTTGTGGAATGGGTCTGATATGTTAGGAAAAGATGTTTGGATGGTTTGTGTGAGCAGGGGTTGAATTTTGATGGAGATTGGAGGACTGTCCTAATGCATTTTAAGTGAGTTTTGTATGGAAAATGGTGGTTTAGTGCTAGGGTTTGATGGATTAGAGTTGGAAAAGGTTATATGTTAAACTTTTAAGCATGTGCAGGTGCATTTAGATGTGTTGGAGGCATTGGAAAAGTTAGAGAAGGTTTGGAAGGGTATTTTTCAATAAATTTTGAAAATTGCTAAAAACAAGGGTTTGTTGGTTAGGTATGTTGGAGGCTATACCATTGTGTAAAAATTATGAAATTGGAGGTTTTGAAACTAGTGGAATTCTTCCCCATTGAGTTTTGGGGGTGAAGATAAGAATAAAGACAAGTTCCTTTGGAAAAGTGGGCTAATTTTCCCTTGGTAGCAGTGTTGAAACCTTGTTTGGAGGGATTGTCCCAAGGTAACCTAAGAGTGTTTTGAGATATGTTTTAGAAGGCCTTCAAAGGCATCCAAAAGGGTAATTTTTTTGTGGGTTTAGGTTGGAATTGAGAAATTGTGTGTAGATTTGCTTGTTTGGAGACCTACTAGGCTAGTAGGCTTGAATAGTGAAAATTGATGAGAAAGTGTTACAAGAGTAAAAGGGTGGTTGGGTCTTGATTCATTTGAGTTTATTAGAAGGATTATACCCCTGCTCTACATCAAATACCAATGTGGCTAAATCTGGTGGGCTAAGGGCAGGAGTAGATAATGGCAAGGGTGGATTTAGTGTTTTGGGGAAATCTGGGTAAAGGGTTGAATTGTGCCTCAGACTCCTTTGGGAAATATTACAAATGTGGAGCAAAAATGAAAGCAAGTTAAGGAGAAGAAAACCCATTTGAAGAATGTGAAAATGGGTCCTGGAAAAGACATGGAAGATTTGAAGCAAAAGTGTTGTTGTAATGGAAAACACAAGGAGTTAGACTGCATCTTGTTCAGTGAGGAGATTGACCTCACCGAGGAGTTGAAGTGCAACAGGTGGTTTACTCGAAAATACATGAAAGATATGGAGAAGATGGAAAGGGAAGATATGGAGTGCATTATTTCCGTTTATTTGAAAAATATATTGACTACTTTGATGAGGTTGCCTTTTTCTCTTTTCTTTTCTTAGCCTTTTGGAAAGACTTAATGGAATATTCGTTGAATGAGATTCATTGTTGGTCGCCTAGTGCTCTTGTAGAGATAGGAGGCTAATAAGTTTCTATTTTCTTTGCTTTTAGTTTTTAATTTAAATGTTGCCCTGCTTTTTGTTGCTTCTTTCTCGTGCAAACCCTAGTGGTTGTTGCCAGTTTCATTTAATTATGATAAGATTGATAGATTTTCTCTTCATAAACAATGTCAATGCTTATTGGCTCATCTGTTGATATTTTTTTTCCACAACAACCAACTGAAATTGAAATTAAAGACTGTTATGAGTTAGACCTAGAGTTAGACTTAACTCTAGTGGCAGTGATTAGGAAAGATTGGTTCACTAAGGTTGATTCTTGGTTCACTAAGGATGGCCTAACTCCAACTCTGGTGGTCGTGAGGAGGAAATATCGGTTCACTAAGGGTGGTATGTTTGACTTCTCTTGAACTAAGTACTTAGTATTATTTTACCATTCTCTATATATTTGTATGAAAATAAATACAAATAAACTTGTTTGTCATAGGCATGAAACAACAGTTGGGATTTCAAGTTTATGTTATCGTTTTCCCTTCCTTTTTAGGTATGGAGCAACAAGGCTTTGACTATGGTAAATAATTTTTTGATTACTACTTTTAAATAGTGAAGAATATTGCCTTGAAAGTAAGGAAGACTATTGATGAATGTGTGGGGTAAACTGTAATGTGTTTCCCAACATACTTTGTTGGGTATTCTTTTAATTGAAGGTTGCACCATTGTAGGTTTGTAACATAATCAATATGAAATATAACAATTATATTTATGTTTTTGCCATCACAATTTGAATGGCAAAGGACAAGGCTACCAATTATGCTTTATAGATTTGTGCATGCGCTAAAAGTGAAGTTGGGACTTCAAAGTGAAATTGTAGCTATACATTTTCCCTTAAATTACTGTATATATTAAAATATCTTCAAAATACATATAATTGATTGCTTTCTAAAATTGTGAAGTTAAAATGCCATGGATAGAATTTTTAACTATATTTGGAAAATATTATGAATCTTGTAAAACCTTATTAAACCATAAGATGGTAGTTACACTTATGGTAGGTATTTGACTATTTGGGATCTATTTTAGAGGTTACATAAATGCACTAAATGCTTAAATACATTATTTATTCCTTGTTGGTCTATAAGTTAACCTATACTTAAATTAATATTTAAAGGATATTTTGTGTCAAGGGAATACTCAAAGAACATGTAATGATTGTAAGTTGAAAAGAGTGCAATGATGGTTGTTATTTCTTTACAAGTCTATTAAAAAGTGTTAATCATATTGAGAAGATATCAAGATACATGTGTTTATGGACCATTTAGGAAATTCTATTGTAGTGGCAATATGTGTAATATGATTCCTTTAATGTGATTTTTATCCTCCCTGCTTAATGCAAAACTAAGACATGCTATATAATTCTAGAATGGTATTTGGGTATTAGGGTAAAGGTTTAATATTATTAGAAAATATGTATTGACCCCTAGAGTATAAGAAATTCAATATTGAACTTATTTTATAATGACTATAATGCATTACATAACTATTGTGTATAGATTTGATTTGGAGGATTTGTTCTTATAAGACACTAAATGGTCCAAGATATGTTGTTTATGATGAGTGGTATTTTAATGTCTAGCTAAATATATAGATGTATGATAATAGGGACCATTATATGCAAAAGCTATTTCAGAGCCTTGTTCTTAGTAACATGACATCTTAACATGTTGAATTGAATGATTTGAGTAAACTCATATATAGTCATGTTTTGTACCATCTTCATACAACGATATAAATGGTATAGTATGGCCCATTTTCCTCCAATGTGACTCGAACATGTGATTTTATTCTCCCTACTTAATGAAAAACTAAGACATGCTATATAATTCTAGAATGGTATTTGGGTATTAGGGTAAAGGTTTAATATTATTAGAAAATATCTATTGACCCCTAGAGTATAAGAAATTCAATATTGAACTTATTTTATAATGACTATAATGCATTACATAACTATTGTGTATAGATTTGATTTGGAGGATTTGTTCTTATAAGACACTACATGGTCCAAGATATGTTGTTTATGATGAGTGGTATTTTAATGCCTACCTAAATATATAGATGTATGATAATAGGGACCATTATATGTAAAGGCTATTTTAGAACCTTGTTCTTAGTAACATGCCATCTTAACATGTTGAATTGAATGATTTGAGTAAACTCATATATAGTCATGTTTTGTACCATCTTCATACAATGATATAAATGGTATAGCATGGCCCATTTTCCTTTAGTGTGACTCGAACATTGATCATGGGTAGATCAAGTATGTAATTATTGTTGTATGTATTTTGAGGTCTAGAAGGATCTTTTATACGATCATGATACTTTATTTGATAGAACTATATTGTGGGTGGGAAACCCCACCTGGACCCATGTTTAGGCTTTCAACATAATTGATGCATATTTAAAGATATTTTGACTACTTATAGAGACATATACTCTTTATCGATTTCCTAAGGTTAGATTGAGTTAGGATTTCCTAACAACCTTGTACCTAGTTATGGTAGGATCTCCATGCTTGGGGAGATATAACCAAGATAACAAAATTCTTGAAAAACCTAGTCCACCTGTATATTTTGAGTAAGATATTCTTAAGATGAATAGAACCTCAATATGTTGGAAAGAAAATTATTATTAGCGCTAATGCTTAATTAACTCACTTGGGTGGAAAGTCATATTACCCTTATTTATGAATTGTACGAGGCATTTTCTGTGTTGGAATTCCAAGTGTAGGTTCCTTAAGAGAAATCTTTTGAGGAGAACTACATGTGACTTTGATCCATTTGGAAGTGGGTATGTAGGCGGTCCTTGGGTGAAGGATGCCTCTTTTACCTCAAGTTCGTAGGGGGGAGGGGATTTAGGGGGATAAATCTAAGGGTTGGGGTTGTTCCAAATTGTTTTGACCTTCTCTCTTTAGTAGGCTTTGATTTGAGGCTAAAATGGGTACAAAATGGTTAATGATCAAGTTAAGGAAATTTAATAACTTATATTTAATACATAATATGCTTCTATATAGTAAAAACAATGAAGTAAAGGATTTGTCTACTTTATAATTGGTATTTGAATATATGTATATGTTGGGTAAAGTCCATCTCATGTTGGTTCCATGTAACTTTTATGTGTTGAGAAAATTGACTCCATATCTAGAGCTCTCTATGTATAGGCTCATGTATCAAATGATTCTGATTGTGATTCATGTTATCTATGACCTGGAGAAGTGTGAACCTCTGGGATATTTGAGCAGTGATAGACAGTCATTGGACTATGCCAATGATCGATGTTTGGGCTACTGCTAGGGACTCACCGACATTCACCTATTTCACAAAGGTGAAGGTTGCTATGGGCTACCCTGGTTATGATATGGTAATGATTGCACAGGTAGGGACCCATCCATGTGGGTAACAGTAATTCGGGGCTAATTGTTGTATTGAGCGGGTTAACTGGTTGTCATTAATAAGAACGAAAGTGACTAATTCCAAGTGTTACTGGGGATTGTGAAGAAGATAGCTAATAATACCACTAAGGTCACAAGATGGTATATGTCGGGAGCTAAGTTTCTTCCTGGGTGGACAAACTTGTCGTTGGTGGCCTATAGGCGATTGAAGTTGGAATCCACCAGGCTATGGTAGGCTCACTACTTGTGAAAAGCCTTGGGATGGAGGATGGACCCACAATATAGTATGGGATGCATCGAATCCCCTTCCCAGTTGTTAGATTGTATACTTGGCCTTGTTGGGTTGAGGATGAACCTGTTGTGTAGTATGGGATGCACTAAATCCTCTTCCCAATTGTCTACTAGTCTAGAAGATTGGAGGAAAAGATGGGA
The DNA here is from genome assembly GCA_007258455.2 of Sequoia sempervirens. Classification (NCBI taxonomy): domain Eukaryota; kingdom Viridiplantae; phylum Streptophyta; class Pinopsida; order Cupressales; family Cupressaceae; genus Sequoia; species Sequoia sempervirens. The sequence goes on along the minus strand of VDFB02256132.1, from coordinate 110,129,482 downwards.
CCCACGGTGTAGTGTGCAATGCATCACCATTATTTTTTATCTAGGATGCATTATGGACATGTGTTATTCAACCATTGTGATGTTTCAACCAGTCATTATGTACATGTGATGTGTTGGAGCTAGTCATTGTGTATTTGTGATAAGTGTTGGAGCTAGTCATTGTGTATTTGCGATGTATGCTAGAGCTAGTCACTAATGTAATTATGGTATGTGTATGAACCAATCAATGTTGTACTTGTCATGTGCAAATGAGACAACCATAGTTGTGCTTGTGATGTACATATGGGATAATCGCCCTTGTACTTGGGATCTATGTACATGATCCAGTCATTGTTGTACTTGTAATGTGTATGAGCTAGCCAACTTGTGTATATGGAGGTATGCTTGTGATAGTCATTGTGTATGATATTTGAGATTATGGTATGATATGCCCCTTGTGAATATTGTGAATTTTTGTACACTAATGCTTGGCAATGTTTGGCATGGACCCAACACTTGATGACAAAGTTATTATCATTATATTATAATTGACTAAGTGATAGCTTATGCTTAATTAATCGTCATGGGTTAAAAGCAAGATCAAAGATCTCATGCAAGTGGAGAGAATGAATTCCCTCTAACATTGGTAGGTGAACTACAAAGCCTCTAATTCCCATGAGGGGATACGTAGGTAGGGTAACCATGAACCCTCGAGGTTTAGGTCTAGGTCTAGGAATGACCCTAGCCGTAGGAGCTTAGCACTTTTGAGTGTGAGCATATAAGTGGTGACATTGATTTGTTGTCACCTTGGTAAATGAATAACTTTTGAAATAAACACTTCTAACTTAGATGAGAGGTGCTTGGCTGGTTAAGTTGGTAGTGATACTAATTGAACTTAAAAAAAAAAATTGTAGTGCCCAAGGGGCAGATTTTACAGGTTCTTTTAATGTATAGATTAGACCAATTTGCTCTATTTTGTTTTTAACAGGCCAATAAGCATTCCTATATCCTTATTCATGATACTTTATGTTGAATATAATTGCCATTTTTGTTGAACTCATATTTTCTTCTTGAGAGTTGTGAGAAAATATGCAAAACATATGGCCATAACCTATTACCATAGGTTGTTCATCCCTCGTTGTATGTAGTTACAACTAGGATGTCTTGTATGTCTTTTTTCAATAGAAAAAATCAAGGTTTACTTGTAAATTCATGAATGGCATTTCTTCAGATTGATTTGATTCTTATGATGCATTAAAAATAAACTGATTTCCTCTATTTTATGTCTTTAACCAGCCAATAGTCATTTCTATAGCCTTATTCATGGTGTTCTATGGTGAATGTGATTGCTATTTTGGTTGAATTCATTTTTTCTTCTTGAGACTTGTATATAGGTGTTACATTGTTATGTATGATGTAACTTCATTGTGCCATCAAATCTCTAACCTTCATCAAATATGGGAAACATATGGCAAATCACTTGTCACCCTAGGTTGTTCTCATCCCTTGTTCTATCTATTTTTGTGGATAGTTATAACTAGGATATGTCTTGTATGTCTTTTTCTAACAGAAAAAATCAAGGTTTATTTGTAAATTCATGAAATATGGGAAACATACATGGAAAAATCACTTGTTACAATAGGTTATTCATCCCTTGTTGTATCTATTTTTGTGGATATAACTGGGGCATGTCTTGTATGTCCTTTTTAAACAAAAATAATCCTGGTGTATTTGAAAATTCATCAATATTACCTCTTCTGATTGAATTTGGTTCTTTTAATTTATGAATCAAACTAATTTACCTTGCTCTGTTTTATTTTTAAGCAGCCAATAAGCATTCCTACATGGCGTTCTATGGTGAATATGATTGCCACTTTTGTTGAATTCATTCTTTTTTCTTGAGAGTGTTGTGTGTAGGTGTTACATTGTTAAAGTATGATTCATTTTCATTGTTTCCATCAAATATCTAACTTCATCAATATGAGAAATATATGGCACATCACTTAGTACTATAGGTTGTTCATCCCTCGTATGTATTTTTGTGGATAGTTATATTTGGAACAAACATACTCAACCCAACCAAAATATTAACGGTGAGTTGGTTTTGTTCATTATTTATAGAAGTTCAAAATCTTTAGAGAGATCAATTGTTGTTACTTATGTCTCAACACCTGCAAGATAACAAGAGCTTCCTTGTTTATCTTGACCTAGCCCACTCAAAATTACTCTAGGTATTCAAATACAATGCTTCTGGTAAAAACTGTGTGTGAATTTTTTATTCCAAGTATGATGCAATTTCATTGTTTTCATCAAATCTCTAACATCATCAAATATGGGAAATATATGGCACATCACTAACTATAGGTGGTTCCTTCCTCATACCTATAATTGGGACAAACACATTGATAGTGAATTGATTTTGTTCAGTATTTGTTGACAAATTTCAAAATCTTTAGAGAGATTAGCTACAAGATAGCCTAGCCCATTCAAAATATTTTTCATTACACAACCTTCTGTGTGAAAATTCAATAAAAAATTTATGGGCACCTGCAAGATAACCTGGCTCATTCACAACTACTCTAGGTATTAAAATAGAATGCTGTTGGTAAAAATTGAGATTAATTTTTTAATTCAAAAACACTAAAAATATAATGTCTACAATCTATTCTATGTTACCTAATATGAATAGTGACTTAGTGATTGTTCACTATTTATAGAATTTCAAACTCCCTACAGAGATTAGCTATCACTACATGCCTCATATGTACTGGCCGAGCACCTACAAGATTCATTGATCTTCTTGGCCTCGTAGACAAGTTGGAAGAGACTGCTTAAGGCCTCAGGCAAATTTTTTTTTATTTCAGGCTCTAGAAATCAATGGCTTCTTGTTTTGGATGAAAAGTAATTGTCTAGCATTTATAGTTACAGAAATATCTCCTTCTAGGCTGCTAGAATTTGCAACCATAGATGTTTCCTTGAATGTTGCTAGCTGATAAAATTTTGGCAGTCATTTATGTTTAGAGGTTGAATGCAATCCATGGGAACATTATCAAAATGCATGAGAATGTTGTCATAATGAAAATGCAAGAATTATCCATCATTTATAGGTATAGTAATGTCTCCTAGGCTGCTAGATTTTGTAGCCATGAATGTTTCCTTGAACGCTGCTAGCTGATAAAATTTTAGCAGTCATTTATGCTTAGAGATTGAATGCAATGCATGAGAATAATTGTCATAAAGAAAATGCAAGAATTGCCTAGCATTTATAGTTATAGAAATGTCTCCTTCGAGGCTGCTAGAATTTTCAACCATAAATGCATTCCCTTGCTTTGAATGTTAAATGCTTAAATATGTGCCAAGTCTTTAAAATCCTTATCTATCAAGTAGTAATTATGGAAATGAATCTGTTATTTGCAATGTGCAAGATGAATTGGCACAAAGAATCTTGAATACATTGAGTGGGATCATCCTGCCAGGTCTTACAGGGTGAAAGTTGTTTACATTGAGTGGGATCATCCTGCCAGGTCTTACAGGGTGAAAGTTGTTGTAACTTTCACTTATTCATTGACCAATCCCTCCAAATAACTGACCATTGGAAGATGACAATTTCATAGGTTATTTGTGAGATTAGCTTGGTATTCAAAAAACACCAACAAGAGGAAAGACAATGACTATGAGATGAATCATTTCATCCTTAGCTTAGAACATTTCTAATGTAAACTACAATGTGTTTCCCAACATACTTTGTTGGATATTCTTTTCTTTTAATTGAAGGCAGGTTCAATGATATGGTTGCACCATTGTAGGTTCATAACAGAATCAGGGCATGCTATATAAAAATTACATGACAATTATATCTGTGTTATTGCATAGATCTGTGGCAGGAGACTAGAAATATTGATATATGACAATTATATCTATGCTATTGAAATTATAATAACATGTGCTGTATATCATTTTTTAACAAAAAAAATCAAGGTATATCTACAAATTCATGAATTTGTTTTTTAGATTGAATTTGATTCTTGTAATTTATAGTATGTCTTGTATGTCCTTTTTAAACAGAAAAAATCTAGGTTTATTTGTAAATTCATGCCTCTTCATATTGAATCTGGCTCTGTCACATCCCTATCAGATGCGTCCAGGGTGGATATTGGAGAGAATAAAATAAACTAAAGAAATAACAATAATAAAAATAAAAATAAAAAGAAAATAACATAGTCTACTCCAAATTTAAAGAGGCATGGGATACGATATTGGCTTGTTGTGTGAGCATTAAATTGGAGAGGACATGAGGAATGGGCACCATGTGAAGGGAACATGGAAATAATGGGCCTTTGTCTTGTCTTAATAAAAAAATTGGATGCTGGTTCAGAGGTCCATCAACCATAAATTATAGAAAAAAATGTAGAATTCATGAAAGGCATAGGCTTGTGAACAACCTGGTGTCTCAAGAGGCTTTTAAGAAGAATGCCTCAAGCTAATTTGATTTCATACAAACAAGGGCGATGATTGCAGAATATGAACAAAATGAATTTGTTGAAAAGGCTTTAGAAACTTTGAGGCAAATGCAATTGGCGGGTTTAAAGCCAAAATCCACAATCGATGCCCACATCGTCTTTGCCTATGCTATAATGGGAGCCCTTGAACAAGTGATGGACTTCCCATCAAAGCTTAAAGGGGAGAGGAATTTTATTAAATGCGTGGGAGATATAAAGAAACAAGAAAAACAATCGTAGGAAAAAGGAGAGGGATGTGGAGTATGACATAAAGAACAAAGTGTACGCCTCTGAAACCTATAACTCCAAGCCTTGTTTAGGGAGAAAAAGATAGAAAGGAAAGTGTGGAGGGAAGAAAGTTGTAGAGACGTTTTGGGAAAAGTGAGAGGGAGTAAAATGGAAGGAGAATGCTAGAAAATTAGGTGGAAAAGAGAAGAGAGTAGAGGAGCATGAGGAGTTGAAATTAATGGGAGCTTGGAGAGAATAAATATATGTGTTGAAAACATGAAGAAACTTTCAATCAACTACCATTTGAGGTGTAGAAGATAGAATCTACAACCTTTGACCACATCCTTCTTGTCTGCGATGAAATGGGCAGCATAGAAAGCAAGCTACGAACAGGTAACTTCATTTCCTTGAATGGTATTTGTGTTATATAGGGGAGAGGACCCAGTACCTGAGCATGTTTCAATAGTTGTGATAGTAGTTGTTTATATAATGTCCAATATTTTTATCAATATTAGACCAATAGTTGTGACTTTAAAGTTGTTAGTGTTGATGATGACTACCCATAATTAAACAAAATGTATTACTTTGATCTAAAAAGCAACCAATCACGTGATTTCACATCAGCGCTCAATAAAACATGCTGTGAATGCACAAGTATTGGTCTCACTTTTTTTTTGGCCTTTTTGGACACCTTGACAAAAAGCATGCTGATGTGGCATCATATTTGATGATGTGGCCCTGAAACCTTAGTTACAAGTAGGGAACTTGCCAAGTAAGCTGCTGTAAAAAATTGGGAGTGATTTGAAATTTCTACGTAGGATAATTAGAAGTGAGAAGTTAGGGTGCACAACTACTGGGTCCTCTCCCCTATATCTATATATTTCTATTATATATCTATATATCTATATATTTCTATTATTGGTGTGTGATCTAGTTTCAACAACTATCTAACTAGTAGTTGCACATCCCAGATAGCTATGAGACATAAGGGAACTAGTTTTACAGATTTTTCTGGCTGAAAGATAAAACCATATAGCTTATATAAATTCATAATAGGGAACTAGTTTTACAGATTTTTCTGGCTGAAAGATAAAACCATATAGCTTATATAAATTCATAATAGGGAGATTAAATATTGTAAGGTCTCCTCTGACAAAATACATGTACTCCCTAGTTGGTAATAGGGGTATTGGATAGGAAACATAGATTAAATATGTAAGGTGTATGACAAAATACCTCCAGGAAATGTAGTCTCTTGGAAATATAGGGTGAGTTAACCTTCATACATAGACAATGGGCACTTCCCTGTCATTCTTAAAATGGAGCCTTAGGAGGAGAGTTTGTACATTCAGTATATTTGAATATTGTCCATTGAAGTTAAGTAGTTATATATACTCAACATTTTTAGGTTCTCCAATTAATAAAACCAAATTTGTAAAGCATTAATCTGAAATATGTGATATCTAAATTACTACAATAAGAAGCATAGACTCCATCTTGGACCTTTCAAACTTTAGGAAATAAAATTGGTTTGATAATTCAATAGTAAACTGTATATGACCATTGTGAAGACAAGAGAATTTTTAACTATATTTGGAAAATATTATGAATGTTGTAAAACCTTATTAAACCATAAGGTGGTAGTTACACTTATGGTAGGGATTTGACTGTTTAGGATCTATTTTAGAGGTTACATAAATGCACTAAATGCTTAAATATGTTATTATTCCTTGTTGGTCTATAAGTTCAATCTATACTTAAACTAATGTTTAAAGGATCTTTTGTGTCAAGGGAATACTCTAAGAACATGTAATGATCATAAAGTTGAAAAGAGTGCAATGATAGTTGTTATTTATTTACAAGTCTATTAAAAAGTGTTGATCATATTGAGAAGATATCAAGATGCATGTGTTTATGGTCCATTTAGGAAATTCTATTGTACTAGTAATATGTGTAATATGATTCCTTTAATGTGATTTTATCCTCCCTGCGTAATGCAAAACTAAGACATGCTATATAATTCTAGAATGATATTTGAGTATTAGGGTAAAGGTTTAATATGATCATAAAATATCTATTGACCCCTAGAGTATAAGAAATTCAATATTGAACTTATTTTATAATGACTATAATGCATTACATAACTATTGTGTATAGATTTGATTTGGAGGATTTGTTCTTATAAGACACTATATGGTCCAAGATATGTTGTTTATGATGAGTGGTATTTTAATGCCTAGCTAAATATATAGATGTATGATAATAGGGACCATTATATGGCTATTTCAGAACCTTGTTCTTAGTAACATGCCATCTTAACATGTTGAATTAAATGATTTGAGTAAGCTCAAATATAGTCATGTTTTGTTCCATCTTAATGCAATGATATAAATGGTATAGTATGGCCCATTTGCCTCCAGTGTGACTCAAACATTGATCATGGGTAGATCAAGTATGTAATTATTGTTGTATGTATTTTTGAGGTCTAGAAGGATGTTTTATATGATTATGATACTTTATTTGATAGAACCATATTGTGGGTGGGAAACCCCACTTGGACCCATGTTTAGGCTTTCAACATAATTGATGTATATTTAAAGATATTTTGACTACTTATAGAGACATATACTCTTTATCAATGTCCTAAGGTTAGACTAGTTAGGATTGCCTAACAACCTTATACCTAGTTATGGTGGGATCTCCATGCTTGGGGAGATATATCCAAGATAACAACATTCTTGACAAAACCTAGTCCACCCGTATATTTTGAGTAAGATATTCTGAAGATGAACAAAACCTCGATGTGTTGGAAGGAAAATTATTATTAGTTCTAATGCTTAATTAACTCGCTTGGGTGGAAAGTCATATTACCCTTATTTATGACTTGTATGAGGGGTTTTCTGTGTTAGAATTCCAAGTGTAGGTTCCTTGAGAGAAATATTGTGAGGAGAACTATGTGTGACTTTGATTCATTTGGAAGCGGGTGTGTAGGTGGTCCTTGGGCGAAGAATGCCTCTATTACCTCAATTCCGTAGAGGGCGGGAGGGGAGAGGGAGTTTAGGGGGATAACTCTAAGGGTTGGGGTTGTTCGTAATTGGTTTGACCTTCTCTCTTTAGTAGGCTTCGGTTTGAGGCTGAAATGGGTACCAAATGGGTAATGATCAAGTTAAGGAAATTTAATAACTTATATTTAATACATAATATGCTTCTATATAGTAAAAAAAATGAAGTAAGGGATTTGTCTACTTTATAATTGGTATTTGAATATATGTATATGTTGGGTAAAGTCCATCTCATGCTGGTTCCATGTAACTTTTTTGTGTTGAGAAAACCAACTCCATATCTAGAGGTCTCTATGTATAGGCTCGTGTATCTATTGATTGTGATTGTGATTCATGTTATGTATGACTTGGCTAAGTGTGAACCTCTGGGATATTTGAGTAGTGATAGAAAATCATTGGATCATGCCAATGATTGATGTTTGGGCTACTGCTAGGGACTAGTTGACATTCACCTATTTCATGTAGGTGAAGGTTGCTATGGGATACCTTGTTATGATATGGTAATGGTTGCAGAGGTAGGGACCCATCCATGTGGGTAACGATAATTTAGGGCTAATGTTGTATTGAGGGGGTTCATTGGCTATAACTGATAAGAATGGAAGTGGAAAAAAAATACATGTTCTTTATTGTAGCTTTATTAAGCATCTGATAATCTATACATATGCATAGGGTACCATCCTTTTTCTTTACGAAGATCACCGGTGCTCCCCAGGGTGAACCATTGGGTCTTATCAATCCTTTGGACAACAAGTCTTCTAACTGTGCCTTAAGCTCCATTAATTCTATTGTGGTCATCCTATAGGGTACTTTAGATAAGGTTTTGACCCTGGTACAAGACTAAAGGAGAAAACAAATACTCTCTTGGGAGGCAGTCCGGGTAGTTCTTTTGGAAAGACATCCACAATTTTTTGTAAGATTGAATACTTCTCCGTATCCATTTCTCTAAACTCCACCACTTCTCCTTCTTCAGCTTCTTGCATATCACCATACATGACTTTATCTTGAGAAGTGACTTCCTTGAATTGTTCTAGTTTTTCCATTTTAACTACAAAGAGTTGGCAACCTTTCTTTTTCGCTGTATTCATTTGCACAACCGAAATCTATCATAGTTTTACTTCTCTAGGTGTTCCTCGAAAAGATACTGGATTACCTAGTTCATCTAGAAATTCTACAGTTTTAGCATGGCAATCCACTTTAGCTCTATGCTTCCATAGCCAATTCATACTTCAGATGATGCCATAAGATCCTAAGGGTGCTACATATAAGTTTACTTATGTCGAGAAACTTGTAAGTTCAACCCTTGCCTCAAATAAACATTGGTTCACTGTTGCTCTTACCTACTTTGCATATTCTACAACCCAAGATTTTTCCATAAAACTAGCCTTCCTAGAAATCTGATTAGCTACTCTAGGTGAAACAATTTTTTTTGTGGCTCTAGTATCAATAAGTACGGAAATAGGTAAACCAAACAAAGTACTTGGAGTTTCCACTAGGGTGATTTGGTATTCAGCTTGCTAATTTTCCACTGCTACATTGATCCTTTTCTAAAACCCAACCCGTTGAGGAGGAAGTGAATTACCATGTGGTTGCGAACTAGATGGTTTTTTGGTACATTGACTAGCATAATGATCCCCACCACATGTAAAGAATCCTTTTATTGGTCCTCTTCTCTTTGCTGGCCTATCAAAATTACCACCATTCCCTCAAGCTTTGTTATAGTTTCCACTGTTGCAGTTGTTGAAGTTATTTCCTCAATGATCCTTCCTCATCTCATTTCAATTATTGCGGGATACTTTGTCCCCTTGCCTTTGAAATTCTTGCCCCTCATTAAACTTCTTGGGAGCTTGTTTAAATTAAGGTCCTCCACTCTTCTTTCGATTCTTCTTCTCCCAATAGACCGAGATGGATTTGAATTTTTTCTCTTGCTTGATTTCCTTCTCATATACTAGGTCCATAGTGATTGGTCCATGTACATCCGCCTCTCCACATATTTGGCCATTTAGTCCCATAATGAACTTTCTAATTCGAAATCACTCATCCTTTTGGTACATTGGTACATACCTCAAGAGACGAGTGAATTTATCCTAGTATTCATTCACTAACACTTCTTCTTTCTTAAGATTCTAAAAGTCAATGAGATTTTGATTGAAAGAGTTGGGGTAACCATCTCTTTCGAAAATTCTCAAAAAACTCATTCTAAGTCAGTTTTAAGGAACTAATTACAAGTTTCATCTTCTTATTCATCCATCAATTAGAGGCTTCTCCTACTAACTAGAATGCTCCCCATACAACTTTATTAACTTATGAATAGTTTCTTATTTCAAAATACTTCTACATTTGAATTAACCAAGCCTTAACTTCTTCTCCACTGGTGCTTCCTTTGAATTTAGGAGTAATATTTCTTATATCCCTAGACAATTCAACTGTCATACACTTTCTCTTGGTTCCCTCAAAATATGATTGAGTTCCATCACTTTCTTGTTCCTTAGATTTAGTGTGATTTATAGAATCTTCCCCTTCTTCCTCATTGTTGGGAACTTCTTCATCTTCTTCATTGTGTGGGACTTCTTCATCCATTATTTCTTTTCTCCTCACTTCTTTCTCAAGATTTCCTATCCTTGCGTTAATTTCATTCATGATTGCTAGAAGTCGATCCAACTTGGCTTCAACATTTTCCATACCTTTTCCTACTTCTTGACTTCCTCCAGGATTAGTTATTGTCCTAACCATTGTATTAAGTATAGTTATACTTGTAGGTTCATCTTAAATTAGATCCTATCATGATTTACTAAATGCACATGAAAACATTTCAAATGAGCAAATAAACATACAAAGTTTCATTGTATTTCATACATAAATTTTTGATAAAGGAAACATAGTCTTTCATTTATTCATAAGGATTTCAATATCCTTTCTTTTACATAGAATGACTATTCAAATAGTCAAGAGGAGAGTATCCATTGGATTCACTCTCAGACACATAACTCAATGGGGTGTACCCCTCAGACTTTTTCTTATTTCTCATTTGCTATTCTCTATCCTAGAAAGGATAGTAACCTTCAAATTTATCTTTTGATACACAGTTTCAAGGAACGTATTGTTAAAAAGGCGCAGGACAACTAAGAGGGGGGGTGAATCAGTTGTCACAAAATTCAAACTTAAAACTTCAACACTTATCAATTCCACAACCACAATATTCTATTATTAAGTATGAACATGAAACATAAATAACAGAAAGTAAAGTCAACACAATGAACACCAGATTTTTACGTGGAAAACCCAATGAGGGAAAAACCATGGTGAGGATTAACTCACAATATAAAGAGATAGCAAAACCGATTACAAAGGCTCACTACCAAGGGCTCACTGCCTAGAAGAGGACTCACTGTGTTGGACACTAGGAACACTGAGAGGGGGGGTGAATCAGTGTTCCACAATTTTGAATCTCAAATCGGATCTTAAACTATCAACAACAATATTTAACTTCTAATAGCATCCACAACAAATAAATAGAAGGAAACATGCATGCACATTAATAAGACAATGTGAACACCATAACACCAAGATTTTTACGTGGAAACCCTGTTAGGGGAAAAACCATGGTGGAGATTAATCCACAAAGTATACTCTATTAAAAGTATGATAAAAAGGGGAATGCACTTGCATTCAGGCACACTGCCTAGAGCTCACTACTCAAAATACAAAAGAGGACTCACTGTCCAAAAGAAGTTTGGATTAAAGCTATTCAAAATATGAACTGAGAAGATAGCATCTCTAAATTCCTGGATTCAGTTCCAATGAAGCACGTGAAGACTGACTTTGGACCTTCTGCCCAATTCTCACTTCTGCTTTGTTATGCTTTGCAAAAACCCTTCTGCTGCACAAAAAGTCTCTCGACAGATCCTCTGATAATACCTCATGCAGCTATTCTATAATTTTTCACACACACCTTTTCACCACTTCGTGTATCACAACATCTCACCCATAAAATGAATTAACAATCTCTCTTATATATCCACTAACACAAATTTTATTTTTGTATGTAAGCTAGAGACAAAATATAATATTCTTCAACAAGTCGGCTCCAATCACTAATTAGAACTAATGCGTACCTACACAAGTTCGCTAGACTATAGTAGGGACCCAAACCAAAATTACCAACATAATAAATAGTTAAACACAAACTCCTCATACATCCAAAACATGCCATACACAACAAGTTGGCCACAATGAGAAAATAGACAATAAATTATTCTACCGAATCTCCAAACTTGTACATGGATCAATGTAATATCATAAAAATTTGTCAAATAGATATCATACATGATTGAAAATCATCCTTGGGGATCCACACAACAAAATAATGATCCGGTGAGGTATCCAAATCAACTTACCAACCGGATACTCTGTTCTTCATGCATTCTGCCGGTAGAGTATTGTCTTCTACTTTCCTTGCCGGTATGAACTGATTCTACACTGCGGACCATACTACTGACTCCAGTTTCCATCAATGACAACACTAGCAGCCAAGAACAATCTCCTAAAGCCATATTCCAACAATCTCCCCCTTTGGCATTGATGGCAACACTTAGTGAAAAATGACTAAGTGTCGAAACCAAAATTCAAAACTTCACAGCATGATGAAACAACTGCAAAACACTTACAACAAAACACTGCTCCCCCTTTGGATGTCAAGGAATTTTTCACTGCATTCTCTCCCCCTTTGAGATCAATGACAAAAAAAAGCTTCCACTACTTTCCTTGCTGCATTTTCTCCCCCTTTGTTGATTGCAAAAATTGATCAAAATTTGAAGAATTTGTAACTACCACATAAATCAAAAAATTATTTTATATTTATCTTTCATTTCAGGGAGAAATTTCTTCCAAGAGTCTACTACAATCCCAGTAGCAATTATTAGACTGTTATTTTCTGATGTTCTATTGATGACCTTAACAAGGGATTCATGAATAGTAATGGTTTCTTCTAGCTTTTCTCCTTTCTTTAAAACTTCAATCATTTTCTCTAATATGCATTCAATCAGGTCCTTCACTTTCTAGAAAGTGTCCATAAGAGTGTTTTTGGCAGAGTGAATCTTTGCATGTTCAACTTGCAGCTCATGAACCTTCTTCACTTCTTCATCCTTGTCCTGAACCATATTGTAGTCCTATCCGATTCTGACAAGCTCATTCTCAATTTGTTCCAACTTAACCTTATATTTTCCAACCACGTGAGGCCACCTGAGACAGTAATTGAAGATCTTATTCACTAAGTCAATGCATTATCTTAGTATGTTCATTTTCTTCTTTAGTTTGGCGAGAGATAGCCTAAACTGCATCTTCAGGTGTGAGATTATTTCCTCTTCTTTTTTTCCCTGAGACATAGAGTCCATAGCCTCCTTGATACATTCAATAAATTCTTCCGGAAGCACATTCTGCAGACTTTTTAGTTCAATGTTGTTATCAATAAAGTATCTTCCTAGAGTATCCTCAATGAGGTTTTGTTCATAAGATGGACCATTCATCCATATGCAAGTTATCTTTTGCATTCCATTTTCTTCTTGAACAATTTGCAATATCTTTGCTTTGAGTAGGGTACCTTCTTCATCACTTTCTTCTACAATTACCACAACCAGTTCAATTGGTTTTGGTTCATCTCTTGGTGTATATTCCTCAGAGTCTTCATCAACTACATCCACAACTATCTGATTTTTACCTTTTCCTTCAACTTTTGTCGACTTAGGCGCCAAAGGAGTGTCACCACCCAACTCTCTTTCTCTCTTCTACTTTTTCTCTGACTTATCGGAGGATGATCCAATTTGAATTGCTTTTACCGGAAGAGGAATACCAAACTTTCTTAACAAGTTTCCAAAGAAGTTCTCATAAACTTGTTCACCATTTTCAAATGATTTGAAAAGCTCAAAGATTTGCTTGCAAACCAGCATATTGTGCTTCCATACTACATTGTCATTTAGAGGCAAGCAATTTAGGAAACACATCATAATGCATATAGCCAAGGTACCAAACCTGAAAGAGTAATCTATGTCCCTTTTCAATTGCACATTCTCCATTAGTTGATCCTTCAACAATCCACAAATATCAAAGTCTTCATTTTCTAATATCATCTTGTGCGCAATAATAACTTGGCCTGCCGATGTTGATCCTTCCCGGTTTCTGAACAAAATCTTGTATGAAATTCCATATGCAATATACTTTGTTAATGGGTCTTTGATCGATGTAATTATCAGCGCCCTCTGATCTCATTTTACATCGGTTAGGGCTTCGACTTCAACATTTCAAATTGATTTCTTTTTAGGGACATCACCAACATTAGAGAAACCTATTAGATTTTTTATTACATCCTTAGAAATTTGATAGGGTTTATCCAGAGTAAGGATATTACCATCCAATCTGTTCAAGATAAACTGGACAACCTCTGCGTTGACGAAATGAGGAAATTCATTCCAGATGTCCAGATTCTTGTGTTTCATTCCTCCAAGCTTCTTGAATTCATTGTGAGACAATGTATTCCTTACATCCCTAACCTTTTGACTACTATACTCATTCAAGATTATTATTCCTTTAATTTGCTTCATTTTCCATACTGAACAGAGTTCTACCGATCACATAATGAGTATAAAATGGATAATCAACATAAATACCTAGAAAATTCGCCTCTAATTTGACTTTCGCCCCTTCAAAATTTTGCTAGAAAAGGGTTCTCCAACTATTCTCCTTTGGTGCACGGTGACAAATGAGGGTTTCAAATGCCCTTTTATAACTTTGCACACCTAACTTATCGCATTAAATGCTTTTCCCTAGAAGTTTTGGTTACACTGTTTTCAAGCAACAAGAGAGAAATCATTCTACGGACCTTCAAGAGGAAATCACTAGTACATTTGAGGATGAATAACACAACTACAAACAACTTCCTGCAATCCGGAACCAACTACACACAGGGGGACAAAATATTTTCATGAAAAACTCCCCCTAGGCCAATGGCCTGAAATCAATTGTTGGATGAGTTACCAAAGGGAGCTTTCGGTACAGTCTTATTCCCTTCATTAGATCCATTCTTCTTTACCCATTTTTTTTCATTTGATCTCTTATCTCTTCCACAGATGATTTTCCTTTTCCTTTATCACTTTTCTATGAATTTCTACCTTGATATTTCAGATCTCTTTTATTCATGTTTGTGTTTCTGTAGACTCTTGCAATGTGACCAGATTTGTTACAATTGTAGCATACCGGATATTTCTATCTATACCATCCATTCCACTGATTTCCGCATGATCTGCACTGATTAGCAACATGTCCAAACTTCCCACAGATATAACATTTAACATTCCTTTTATTGACATACATGCTTTTGCATTCTAATGACTTATGACTGAACTTTTTGTAGTTAAAACATTGACCAAAAAATGATGGATTTCCAGAACTTATCTTATTTCTACATTGAGAATCCATATGCCCAAATTTATTACAAACAAAGAAATATCCATTAAATTTCTGAGCATTAGGTTGCCTTACCGAATATCTTTTGCCTTTGTTCTTCTTTTCAGGGTCCTTCTGTTTAGATTTGGAGCTCACATCCTTCTCATAGCCAAGACCTGGCCTATCATTTGCAGAACTTATCTTATTT